>CM060412.1:203382292-204018958 GCA_030545235.1 Helianthus tuberosus
AATAAAAAAATAAATAAAAAAACTTATTAGGCTCTGTGTAGTGGTGTGGCGCCCATGACCACATCAGCCATGGGGCCTAAACACCGTTCCAATGGGCCGTTATGGGGGCGTTAAGCTCCTGGACGTAAGTATTGTGTAAAGCGCGAGCTTGAAATAGGTGAATATTTGTATGGACCTCATGCAATAGTAAATGGAATCATCCTATGTATACATGTTGGGTGTTATTCCATTATACTCGGCCTTGAAATGTGCTTGCCACATTTATTCTCATTGTTTCTCAAAAAAGATTTTTTTTTTTTTTATCTTTTATAAATTAATATTGGGTTTTTAAATGTGATGCAAAACAATTTTAACCCATCATAATTCATACAAACCTTTTTCAAACGATTTGTGATAACAAAACCTTGTGAATATACAATAACCACAAATTTTTTTATTAAAAGACTGAAATTTCCATGTGATAATGTAAGAACGTGTGGGGCCACAACTCCACATAATAAGTAAATGTGTATGTAATTTACATGTAACAACATAGGAAGGAACGTGTGGACCGGTCATTGTGTATGTAATTTACATGTAACAACATAGGAAGGAAGGACTTGTCAGAACGCATTATAGGAGTGGTTATAATCAGATTTAAACTTTAGATAAAAAGAAGAACGCCACAACAAATCAGGTTTTTATATAATTATAATTTACGTCGAAATGTAGAAACGTATGATAAGAGTGGTTGAAAACCAAACTGTATAAAAAGGACAAAGGATGAAACTTTATGTAAAAGCAAAACCATGAAACAGTTTAGATGGCTTGTACATGGGGGGGGGGGGGGGGGGGGGGGGGGGGGCAATTCTGACCCAAAGTCTTTGATATGGGTCATTTTGGGTTATTTATAAGATACTATGGGTGAGTTTGGGTAAAGTAATTTAAGTCAAAGGGTCAAACTGGGTTAATTAAAAAAACAAAAAAAGGTTATCTACGGGTCGAAACGGGTTGAGAATCTTAGAAGCACGGGTCTTTAGGGTTCTTTAGGTGATACAACGGGTTCAGAGTTCAGACGTTCAATGAATATCATCAATTCATCATCAGCGATTCAGAGGACAGCATCTTCATCCTCTCCGGCCTCCGCCATCTCCTCCGCCACAAACCCGCCACCGTCTCCGCGTCTCTGTCGTCTCCTCCGTCACAAACCCCCCACCCTCCGCCAGCATCTTCATCAGCGACGGCATCTTTTCCGGTTAGGGTATCATCATCGCTTCATCATAACCATAAAATTTGTGTGAATAAGCTGCTGCAACGTTGATCAAACGGTCGGATTCAGTCACCGAATGGAGGGAGGTAGTTGTACCTATTCTTCATCTTCTTCACTTACTTCTTCTGGTAATAGCTGTACTTATTTTACTTATTCCTATGTGCTATTGACTTATTCTTGTTAAATTGTTGTGAAAATTGGGATAAATGGTAGAGTGTTTGTTAAATTTGATTTTGTTTTAAGTGATTTTTGATGTTTGTATGTGAAGTTGCTGAATTGTTTGAAATGAAAATTGAATTTTATGTTGGGGATTTTGTGTTTGTTATCCTGCATGTGTTATTGTTTGTGTTAGGGGTGTGTAATAACCGAACCGTTAACTGAAACCGAACCGAAAACCGACAAAACCGAACCGAAATTAACCGAAACCGAATTAACCGAAAGTCGGTTAACGGATATTTTTTTTTACCATCGGTTAACCGAAATTAACCGAACCGAACCAAACCGAATCATTTTTTTTTTTTATATTTCTAGCTTTTATACCTCTATTTCTTATTTATATATCCATTTCAAGTATTTATACATCTATTTCATGTATTTATACCTCCATTACATGTATTTCTAAGCAGAAAATTTAGCCTTTGTTTGAATTGGTTATTAACCGAACCGAACCGAAAACCGACAAATTAACCGAATTAACCAAACCGGTTAACCGATGACTTCAGTTACGGTTACGGATAATGCTAATAACTAAACCGAATCGAACTGTGCACACCCCTAGTTTGTGTGTGAAGCTGGGAATATCAGCATAGAATTTGTTATCTTGTATGTTTGGGTGTAAATAAGAATCATTTGACTGGTATAGTTGTATTTGTTGACCTTATGATGGTTGGTTTTTTGAAATGTTTTTTTTTGCTATCAAATGGATCTCTTTTCTTGCTATGTACATGAACACTTAAACGAACAAGTCTTCTCAATCGTCTGTGTTTGTTCTTTACAAAAATATGTGTTTGTTTACTACCTTTTTTTTAAAGCACTGGGAACAGCAGGCGCAAAAAAAAAAACTTCAGGAACGACAAAAAAAAAAAAAAAAAAACCGGACCCGATCCGACCCGAAACCCGTTCTGACCCGGCCCCGTTCTGACCCAGACCTGTTCCGACCCGAACCAAAACAACCCTTTTTTATAATTGACCCGTTTTGACCCGAACCCGTTTTGACCCATGACCCGACCCGACCCGTTTGCCAGGTCTACTTGTACATATGTGATTGGATTGGAATTTATGTCGAAATGCATGATAAGGCTGGTTAAAAATCGTAAAAATTTATGTCGTGGGACCAAAAAAGGGTAGCCAAACTTGAAATGACATAAGTTTTGCAATCAGTTACTAAATTTTGAAAACAATAAGTTGAAAAGTGTATATTGTAACTTTAATTAAACCCTAACAGATTTTAGTAAAATGTTACATGTGTGCCCTATACAGGATTTTAAATATATGATATGTTCGGAGAGGTTATGTTTTTTAAACATGAACTTACTTGATAGAATAATGCTTTCTCAAGTTCCTTGATAACGACTTTCATTGTTGGACGTTGGTCTTGCGTTTCTGCCACACACTGATGTGCGATTTCAATAAATGTGTGCAAAGAATCCATGTCAGGTCCTCTATTTATAAGAAAATTGTTTTCATCGATTTCTCCCTTTATTATAGGATCCATCATGTTCTCTAGTGTTCCCATGTGGAAGCTTCGTTTTGCCTCATAGGCCAGCCAAATTGGATCACAGGTTGTTCCCCCACATAGAATTTCAAACAAAAGGGCTCCAAAACTATAAACGTCTGATTCTCTTTTCAACTTACCAGTTTTATTATATTCTGGATCTATGTAATACTCTGTGCCAACGATTGTATCAAGATAGAGAGCTTCGTCTTGTTGATTTGGGGACAGGAATAGAGAGAGCCCAAAGTCAACAATTTTTGCACGCCAGTTCTCGTCCAACCCAATGTTGTTGCTCATTATACCACGGCTTATTATAATTTTTTCATCTTCCATCCCACAGTGAAGGTAATTCAGTGCATGTGCAACATCAATGCTGATTTTCAAACGTTTTTCCCACGTCAAAATATGCATGTCGTTGACTTTTTCCAAATAATCACTAAGGTACCCATTAGATACATTCTCAATAACAATGATCATTTCATGACTTTCAGCACAAAATCCAAGTAGAGTAACTATGTTGTAATGCTTAACACGGGTAAGCGTTTCAATTTCTGTAAAATACCTTTCTATTTCTTGTTCATCATCTATTGGAAGCATGCGTTTTATGATTACAGTGATTTGTCCCTTGGATAGTTTGCCTTTATTCTTTCCTTCTACATGGGAAGGATATCCTTCACCAAAATGGTCGAGTTCTACTCTATACAAAGTATGGTATTCGGTAGACCCAATGATGTATGTCTGAGAAAAATTATCTGTGGCCAATTTTATATCACTGAGACGAATCTTCAAGTGTTCAAAGTTCATTTCCTGCAAATATGTGACAAGGGCAAAGGAGTGTTACAACAGCTTGTACTAGCTAGAAAAATGAGAACGAAATTAAACCGAAATTAAGAAGAAATTGTGTCGTTAATAATTGGTTGGCCCCTTTACAATATATAGACAACATCCAAAAAATTGGGCCCGGTTACTACTGTAACGATACCGATACCGACTAATGAAAGATTAACATGGACCATTGTGATACACTAGGCAAATCCCACATCGGTCATGGCCAGGAGAGATTCTTGGTTCATAAGACATTCCTCGCCTCTTATATCACCAACGCGTTTTGGGCGTAGTTGGCTATGGAGCATATGAAAACTCCATAGTTAAACGTGCTTAGGTGGGAGCATTACTAGGATGGGTGACCTCCTGGGAAGTGTCCACCGGGGCAACCAAAAACAAATCCGTGAGTTCCTGGATAGGCAACCCATCGGGGGCAAAGCGGACAATATTGGTGGTAAAAAGAGGCCGGATGTTATTTTCCATAGTTTCTGGTTCAAAATCTGCAGTGATGTTTTTTTCTAAATTCTAGGCCTAGACACATTTGGCTTCTACTTTTTTTTTATCGGCAGCTGAGCTGATTACCGGATACGGCTGTTGTTGGATTTACTTTAAATGAAATGGATAAGAACAAATGATTATACAAGTTAGGATGTGTCGAGTACAAACTCATCCTTGGCTGTTCTTATTTCATTACCAACAACCCTCGGGTACAAGGGGCAGCGCCGGTGTAGTAGAGTTCGGGAGCAACGCCGCAGTTGGGGTCCGTGGAAATACTATCAGTAGTATTTAAATACTAGGGATGAGCGTGGTACCGGTACCTTACCGAAATTCGTCAAAATTGGGTACCGGTACCGAAATATTCGGTACGGTACCGATATTTAAAGGTAAAATTCGGTATTTTACCGGAACCGATACGGAAAGTACCGATACCGAAAATGCCAAAAAGTGGGTACGGATACCGAAAAAATTCGGTACGGGAAATTTGGTACCGGTACCCAGTACCAAATGCTCATCCCTACTAAATACTACTGAAAGCAGGGGCGGAACCACAGGAGGGTCAGGGGGTCAACTGACCCTCCGGCCGGTGAAATCTCTTGTTTACAGGGAATCTGAAGTGGTCGTCTTTTTACAGCTTGACCCCCTCAAAGTCGTCGTTTTACAGATTGACTCTCTCCAAGTCATTTAAATGAAGAGAAAAGTGAAGATAAGATGAACAAGAAATTTTTCCGGCCGACAATTGAGGTTGAAGACGCTGCAACTGTAGGTTGCTTTTTTCTAAAAGGAAAGAAGTATATAATTGTTTTGGCCTTTTTGTTTACTTTGACCCACCAGTTATTAAAACGTATATAAGTTAGCAAGTTTTTTTATACATAAGGACTTGTACATTATGCTTTGCACATTATTCAAAAAAAAACTTGACTTTTTAGTTTTAACCCAAATGTTTGTATCTTTTGCAATTTTAACCCTACATAATTTGTTTTTTTAACTTTAACCCAAAACTTTTCATTATTTGCAATTTAACATCACAACTTTTGTCACTTATACTTTTCATCTTTCGCAAATTTCCGTTTTACGTATAGTTCTAAATTTTTCGAGTTAATACGACGCAACGTGCATGTGTGGTTCAACGTTTTTGCCTCTATTTTTCCATGTTTGACATGTTCATCGCAACACGCATATCCTAGGTCAAGTCAGTGTTGGTGGTCGATGACGGTTGGGTGACATTAGTACTATTTGACACCGTTTTACGCCCCGCTGCAACGCGGGGTGTGCTTTGTGGGTTTTTTAAAGAAAAAATGGTTATACATATGGTTGTCGTAACGTTGGCTTTAGGGGTTTTCCAAAAAAAATGATTTTTTTTTTTACTTTTCACCCAAAAGTATTTCATAAATTACTTTTAACCCAAAACTATTTGTTTTTTACTTTTAACCCAAAACTTTTTATCTTTTGCAATCTATCTTCATAACTTTTTTTACTTTCAACTTTGTTCCTTTATAGTTTTCATTTTCCGCAAATTTTGCGCTTTATGCTTGGTTCTAAATTTTGTGACATAACACATCACAGCGTGCGTCTTTGGCTTAACGTTTTTACGTTTCGTTCTAAATTTTGCGAGTTAACACGTCGCAACGTGCGTATGTGGGTGAACGTTTTTACATTGTCTATTTTTTCCCCGTTTGACACGTTTAACAACATGCGTGTGTGGGTGAACGTTTTACATCGTCTATTTTTTCCCCGTTTGACAGGGTTAACATAATGTGCGGGTCTTAGACCGACTTAGTTATAACTAAAAAATCCTCGCCGCATTGCGGCGGGTCGTAAACCTAGTTTAATTTATTTAATATTTTTTTATACTTATTTTTAGCCTTAATGAGTTTTTGAAAATTATGGATAGAGATGATTCCATTTTTCAAGGATGTAAATGGAGATTTAAGTTTCAATTTAGCTTCTAGTTCAATAATTTATTTTATCTATTCTCTGAAAAAGTATGTGAATGAAAATTTCTTGATATAGATTTGTTTACCTTTTTATTTGATAATTAGTTATCATTTCATTTCATTTTTGAGTTTTATCTTTGATTTGATTTTTTGTTATACATAATGATATATGAGTAGTTTTTATTTAGCCTTTTCTTTATTAATTTTGCTTAAATCAGTTTGAAAAGATTTAGCTTTCTTATTAGTTTGTTTGTTTACATTTTATTTGATTGTTATTTGTTTTGAGTTTAGTACTTATTTGATTTTTCTGTTATATAAAAGTAATTAGAAGACATTTTTATCACGTACGGATGTGCATATGTGAATATACAAAAAAAAAGTATATTGACTCTTCATTAACAATATTTTAAAATCTTATGAAAATAATACTAAAAAGGGTTTGGTTTATGTTATTTGACCGGTAAAAAATTACAATTACCACTATCATACGTTCGCCTTGTTTGTACTACGACATTTGGTTAAGCTAATTGTTGCATGGGATTTAATAAAGTTATATTATGACCCTCCGGTTGTAAAGTTCTGGTTCCGCCACTGACTGAAAGTTGCTTCGGATTTGGATAATCTATAGAAAATTACAAGTAAACTGGTTATTCATAGTATTATACAACTAATTAGGGGTGTTGATAGGGTATGTTAATCAGGTTTCGGGTAGATCAGTTGGTGTTATTCGGGTTTTTGTTGTTTGAACGTCTAACTTATAGCGGATCCTGATTGCAAAATTGCAATTGGGTTACTCGGGTTTCGGGTATTCGGTTATTGGGTTAGATGGGATGGGTTTTTCCGGTATCAAGTTTCGCCTCGATTTCAATCTTGAAATAGTATTCTTCAGGTTTGAAAACATGTTGTGATGTTGATAAAATGAATGTAATGTTCCATGCCTTGAAAACCTAGATTCTTGAAGTACTACGAATCCTATCAGGTAAAAAAAACTCACCACTTTATGTTATACCTATTCATATGTTCAATAAATACGACATTTTCAAAATTTCAAAATTATGCAAACGGACTCGTCTAACTTGGAGCCCCAACTTTAGCTAAAGTTGGTTCAGCTCTCGTTCCTAAGCAATCTTAGTGTACATGCATGGTGGTTAGTGGTTGTGGTTGGGTGATGGTTGGTATTCATATGTACCATCGATACCAAATGCACAACTTTTACTTTTTAAACCCATACAGTAATTTAAGACAAAATTAAATTGTAACTAAAGACAAACTTCAAAATAAATGTTATATGTTGATTTTTTTTTCATAAACTGGTATTTTTCAAATTAAGCTAATTAAATCAACAAAAAATAAAGTAATAGACAAAAAGAAAAAAATAGAAAAGAAATAATAATAAAAAAAAGTGTCTTACCAAGTTTTCGCGTCGCAGCTGGAGTTCCAGTGCTTTCTCAAGTTGATTGACAATATAGTTCATATCTGGGCGGTCTGCTCGCTCATCATTTAAGCAAGAATATGCTGCTTTTGAGTATCTGACAAGCGATTGCGGGAACATTTGATTCCATAGATCCGGATGGATTACATCCTCTAGTGTTCTGTTTTCATAATGATACTTGGCCAATGGAGCCAGAAACCTATTAGCCTCGTTCTCGATAAATGCGTTCCTCCCGCACAATATTTCGAATAAAACAACACCAAATGAGTAGACGTCCGACTTGTGGGTCACACCTCCCGTCTTTTCAATTGCTGGGTCCATATAACCCATTTTGCCAATTTGGTCACCAAGGTAGACTTGGTCCTTATAATATACAACTTGTTTGATAGAAAATTCAAATCCGGATAACTTGGCTTCCCAGTTCTCGTCTAATAAAATAGTGTCGCTATTGATGTTACAATGTATAATAGTATAATCACGTTCTTCCTCATAATGGAGGTAACTCAATGCATGAGCCACACTTGTACATATCCTTAATCTTTGCGCCCATGTGAGGTTCGGGTCGTGTAGATAGTGTCTGAGACTTCCATTGGCCTCATACGTAGTCACAATGATTTTCTCATCTTTCTCGTAACAAAACCCAATAAAAGACACTATATTTGTATGCTTGAGATCATAAAGCATTGAAATCTTCATCAAGAACTCGAGGTCTCCTTCCGCATGCTTGAAGTCAAACCTCTTTGCAACAATTTGCATCACCCTTCCTAACCTCAAGAGTCGCCCTTTATATACAGTACAAAATCCACCTTGCCTGATGATGTTATCATCATGAAAGTTGTTGGTGGCCTTTACTACGTATTCAAGTGGGATTTGTAAGTGAGCCAACTTGGTCATTGTTAATTCCATGTTCTGTATATCAAATAGAAGGGATGAAAAAAATGTGTTACAAATGAATGAGAAGGCATGATCTAATAAGATGTATGCATGCATAGATATACACGATCCATTAGCATCTGCATACTAATTTTATTCCTTTTAATATAAAATAACCTTAATTAATTTAACAAATATGAATGAATTATGTGGTAATTCTCACTTTAAAGGTACACACAGTATATTAAACTCTATAAGTATAATACCAGACCTGTACATGAACATCTGCATACTATTTTTTTCCGTTAGCATCTGCATACTAATTTTATTCCTTTTAATATAAGATAACATTAATTAATTGAACAAATATGAATTCAGTATGTGGTAATTCTCATTCTAAAGGTACACACAGTATATTAAACTCTATAAGTCTAATACAGGACCTGTACATGAACATCTACATACTATTTTTATTCGGTTATCAAACATGGCATAATATTCAAGTATTTTACCATAGGGAAGTAAATAATTAAAAGGTAAAATGAAAAACATTACACTAAAATATCTAGAATAAACACAGTTTAATAAAAGATTACTGGTGTAGAAAGTTACCATAAATAACTTTTTGTGATGAACACAACTTAAAGTTATTGTTTATATTAACAAATTTAAAGGAACACAACTAGTTTTCATAAAACTTACTTGAAATTCTAATGCCTTCTTAAGTTGCATTAAGACTTCTTTTGTTGTGGGCCGTTTTTCTCTTTCATGATGTAAGCATTGGTAGGCAATCTCTTGAAATGTGGTCAATGATTTAGGCATGATTTGTTCCCTTATTTGCTCGAACACCACCTCATCATGCTTTCCTTTTTCAAATCTATTTTTAATGAAATCAGGTAGATAGTGACCCTCATGCTTGTGGACCGCAAACGTTGATCTCCCGCACAACATCTCAAATAAAACCACACCAAAAGAATAAATATCAGATTCTAAGGTTAGAAATCCTGATTTTCTGTATAATGGGTCCAAGTAACCTGTTGTGCCACAAAAATGATCGATAACATAGTCTGTTTCCTTGTTTATTGGACTTATTGAGGAAAACCCAAAATCAGAAAGCATTGCTTTCCAATCATAGTTTAGTAGAATGTTAGCAGCTTTGATGTCCCTGTGTATCACCTTTGCTTGTCTTCCAACTCCTCCATGAAGGAAATCTAATGCGCTTGCAACATCAATGCATATATTAAGTCGTTTCACCCATGTAAGAGAAGGGTCTCTCAAATACCTATCAAGACTTCCTCTGGACGCATACTCATAAACAATGACTTTTTCATCTTTTTCATCACAGTAGCCTACAAGACCAATGACATTCTCGTGCTTATACTCCAAAAGAATTTGGAGCTCACTCAAGAATTGTTGTCCCCCTTGACCAAACCTCCTATCCAATCGTTTTGCAACAATGATTTTAAATCCATCACCATCTTGAAAGTGTCCTTTATAGACTTTCCCAAACCCTCCTCCACCGATCAAATTGACTTTATCGAAGTTTTGTGTCGCCTGTTTTATGTCTTCAAGTGGAATTCTGAGGTTGTCCTTGTTTTCCTGGCAAACATGTAAAACAAAATAAAATACATATATTGATAACAACTTGTTACAGTATAAATTGATGGTTAAAATGATGTTAAAAAAATATATACAAATTGGTGAATGCTAATAAAAACAATAAAATCTTAAGACACATATTAGTAATAAAGTAACCCGAATAATAATAAAAAAAGAACAATATATGTTTTAGGTTGCAAGATTTGGGTCAAACCAGAGTCTTTTCTGCTCTCTTATCTGCACACAGCCTATACCCATGATTACCATATTTTTCGACAAATCAAGTTAATTTCAACCCATCTTCATGTATGACTGACCAGAGGCAACCATATATATACCTAATACAACGTAACTAATTCACAGCACGTATGTTGTTATGAGGTATCGACCTGAGGAACCTCAACCCAGCTCGTATTATGTATTGTGTGCCCTTATTTTACATCAAGCCATCATGTTTGGGCCTTAACAAATGGGCCGGCCACCACCCCCTGCCCCCACTACCACCACCACCTGCCCCAATCCCTCACTCTTACCTGCGACCAAAACCAGCCCCTCACCCATCACATACACCACCACAAATTTTACACATAAAATCATGTAAAATGGAAGTAAAAGCATAAAACCCCAAACACAAATGTTCAAATTAGTTCAAGTTCAATCAATTATTTACTGCCAATAAACAACTTCAATGATTATAAAAACAAATACATCAAAATGAACTTCTAATGAAGAAGAAAGACATACAACAGCAAATTAGAACAAAACTTATAGTGAGCAGTATAGTACCCAATGAGTAACATTGTGTTCCAGATACCAATGTTACCATCAATAAGACCACCTGCTACAAGACCTACTGAGAATTATTCTAAGCCAGACGGTGAGAATTCTTCTTAGCCAGAGACGTTGATTTCCCCCAAGACAACCAATTAAGCGGTTCACCGACTAACAGAAGGTTACCATCGTCGGATTGGAAATAAAGTTGGAAAATCTCGAGATTTGCGAACGAACTAAACTACATATCTATGGCTGCGGAAATAGTTTCGGCAGCAAGAAGCGGTGCGTCACGGACAAACGCCACCGGCGCTAATCTAACAACTTCCTTTATGCAGGGCGATGTATCCATTGTGATTGGAGACTGAATGTGAATCAATTGTTGATATGAATTATGAAATTAAGGGTTACGGTTGATCTGATCTGATCTGATCTGATCTTTGACGATGAAATTATGCATACCTTCAATCTAATCTTTGAATGATGAACCCTAATTTCTAATTAAATGTGGGAACGAATGAGAAGAATTGGGTGGGGACTGGGGAGTAGATGGGGTGATTTACTATAGAGGTAATCAAAAGTGAGAGAGAAAAAGACGATAATGCCCTCATGTGAGGTTCACATGACCAAAGTTGATGTCCAAAATAAACTTTGTTTAGGGTAAAGGACGTGATGTGTAATGGTTTGCAAACATCGAGTACGTTTCTTGTACTTTTCGAAGATAAAGGACATAGTTTGCAATCTAATGTCAATATAAAGGATGTTTTTTTTTTTTGTAATTTACTCCTGAATTAAACAAGGAAAACTAAATTATCTGGAATAGATGATAATGAAAGAAATATAAATCCTCCATTTTAGTAAATTTTAATAAAATTAAGTGCCCATTGCATATAACAGGCATGATAGCAAAACTTCTAAATGTGCAAAAAGTGTTTCAATACTTATAAATGTCCAAAGTGTTTCAATAATATGTATGTCCTTAGTTATACGAAGTAAGTTGTTACAAAAACAAATTAAGTTAACTCTCGGTAAGAAAGGTGGATTATATATGTGTGTTTTTTTAACAACAGACTAACATACTCCTAAATACATCTATTGGACTGGATGCGGGAATGCGGAAGAAAATATATGAAGCTTCCAGTTCCACTGACAGCCAATAATGGGCGTTGTGGAATAATTGGGTCCCACCGAAACTTAATATTTTCGGGTGGAGATCCGCGCTTAATAGGATACCATCTAAAGCGAGTTTGGCAGTTAAAGGAGTCAATATACCATATACGTTTTGCTCAAGATGTGGCCTAAGGGAAGAAACCGATTTTCATGTTCTTTGGGATTGTTGGATTGCAAAGTCCATTTGGTGGACGATCTTAGTTTTGGTTAAAATCCCTTTTCCTAACAGGGATTTGTCTATCCAAGAATTGCCCGGGTTAGTTACAGAGATGAGAGGATCAAAGGATTGGAAAAAAAAAACTCATCGGCGGGGTTCTTTTAGTCACGGCTTAGAAGATTTGGAAGGCGAGGAACGAGAAGACGTTCAATAATCTTTACATTAACTTTAACCGGACGACAGATCTTATCAAAGAGCACGTGTAGATCAAAATATGCAAATTTCAATTTGGATAGATGGTGTGAGTTTAATATCAATGATGTAATATTGTAACTTCGGGTTCCAGTTGCTGCTGGTCCGGTTTTCTATTTTTTAATAGAAGTTTTGCGGTTCAAAAAAAAGTAAATTGTATTAAAATAACTATAAAATAGAACCCTATAAAAAGTAACAAGTAAATTTTGTACTAAAAGAACAAAAAAAGAACCTCATTCACCAGTATGGGTATGAGGGGGACGGGGCACTAGCGGGTAAGCCCTACCTGGCATCAAACACTTGCAAGAACACCGTCTCCACCCATGCGGGTATGGCTGGCAGGTTGGTTTTGTAACGCCTCGTATTTTCATATTTGTATTTTACTTTTTGAGGCGTTAATCATAATGATAATACATTTTTTTATCACATTGTTAATGGATAAACACAAGATTTTTATAAGAAACTGAAAAACTATACAAAGATATTTTTCTAATAATTTTTAACGTAAAACTTTACAAAAGGATTTTTAATAAATTTTAGAAAATGTTTTAGCATCGGTCCCTTTTATAAAAAGTGCTTGTTTTAATCCATAGTATTCAAAAAAAAAAAAGATGAATAGTGACCGTGAATAGTGCCATACGGATTTTCCTTCTCCAATCACCTTTTCCACCTCTTTCAATCACCTTTTCCACCTCCATTCTCTATTATAATTATTTTATCTTTTATTTATCTTTTCCATATATTTTATTATTATCTCCACCACCCACCTACCCCCTTCTTCACCTATAAATACCAACCTCCTCCTACCATTTTCATCACACCATTCTTCTCTCAATCTTCTCTCAATCTCTCTAATTCTAAGAATTTTAAGAATTCTAAAAGAACACCAAGTGTTCTAACCATCCTCCTCTCTTCGTAGTATGCTCTGTGGTTGCAGCTTAGTCTGATCTTCCACATCAGAAACGGGGATTCGGTTGACTGTTTTATATACGGTAGAATTGTACCGCTTATAGGCTTGAAGTTTCCAACCTTCAACTCGTCACGGGATTACCAAAGGAACAACTTTGAGAAACCGTGAGTATACTCGTATTCCCCTCTTTTACTTTTTACCACTTTTGGGGTGTAACATGTTTACTTATCAAAAACTTACACATGAACATTTTGCTTAAACATATGAGCATTCCTATAACATGCTTGTAAACGTGATTGCTTGATACTTTAAACTTGGGTGAAACTTTATGTGTTGAACTTATCATTAACTTCGTACGAGCCTAACCGTGACATATGTAGCGCTATAGGATTGACGACCCGCCCGTAGACTTGTGGTTATGTCATGAGCATCTCGCGTCTCTTTTGGGTTGATACGTTGGACACATGCCAAATTTATTGTTTATCTTTAATCACTTGCTTGCTATGAGGAATCCTTTAAAACTTATCTTTTGCTATGTACGTACCAAACTTGTATACTCGCCTTTGCTTTTGCATTGAATTGTATTTTAAACATGTTACAGGTTGATGATGATGATGCTATGAAAAGAAGTAGTGTTGATGCCTAGATACACATATAGACGTTTAGATTTAATATGTTGTATCACTTTTGATTATGTTGCCATGTATTTCCTTTGAACTTGTTGTATTTGGATTTCTTGTAATGTTGACAATTTACTCTATGGAATGAAATCAAATTATTAATTATTATCACAAATAGCGTTATGATGTCTCGAGCAATCTTCACACTTCGTCTCATCCCGATGTTTCCGTCATTGGTTGGGGTGTGACAGATTGGTATCAGAGCCATAACTATAGGGAATTAGGAAAAGTAGGAATCCTTTTACCTAGTCTATAGTTAAGCACCATTCTTGACCGTACTCTGATACCAGATTGGTATCAGAGCCATAACTATAGGGAATTAGGAAAAGTAGGAATCCTTTTACCTAGTCTATAGTTAAGCACCATTCTTGACCGTACTCTGATACCAGATTGGTATCAGAGCCATAACTATAGGGAATTAGGTAGAATTGCCATGCTTTTTACCTAGTCTATAGTTCTAGAGCTTTATTCTCATGCTTTGCTTGAACTACTTGCACGTTACTTTATTTGCTCATTAATTTTTTTCTCTTTTGACCTTTAAACATGTATGCCACTTATGTGTTACTACTTGACATACTATTCTTATGTGTTAATACATGTTTTATTATGTGTTAATATTTATTTTAATACTTCATTCTTTATGTGTCATTCTTGACATGTTTATACTTGTTTGTCTAATCTTCAACATACGCTTTTCCTCATACATTTTACTCGACTATTCTAAATACACAAACACTCGTATTATACAAACGAGACGACTTCACCAAAATAGGCGTGAAACCCACAATTTGGTGAAAGACTCTCAACCCACCTATTCTTTTTACACGAAATTCGCCACCAAGTCAGGAGTGACATCCATATCTTGAAGGAAATTTCCATTTCATATTCTAGTGGACCCTTATCTTTTGATAAGTACCCACCACACTAGGGTACGATGTTACCAAGTTAGAGGTGAAACTCGCATCTTGTTAACTAGTCCCACTCTTTGATTTTCAATCTCGCCAAAGTTTCGATTTTCCCAATTGATTAAGGACGTGTACTAACTGGAAGGACAAATATCGTTAGTCGCCTCTCGATGAGAGTATTTGTCTATTAGGCCAAAGCACTTTCCCTTAATTCGAAAAGGACTTCGATTTACTTTGGAATAGTCTTATGTTACGTTCCGTGACAATCCGATTTTTATGATGAATCTCTTTTATCCTATCTCAATTTTAATGTGTTTTACATTTGTACGATATATCATTTCAATATAAAACATGCATGCTAGTATGTTATACTGGATTCGTGTTACTGGGTTATTCTTATGTGACGAACTTGTCCTTTAACCCACACCTTAACATGTATAGCACTATGCGTAGTGCTATAGGAGTAGCGCACCACCCGTGAACGAGAGGTCATGTTAAGTCATTCAATTGCGGTACACGATGGGTTGACCTGTTTATTCACATGCCAGTGATACGTTAATCTTGTTAACTAAGTATGTCATGTGGATTGTTCTACATTTTTATGCTACTACTCATGGAAACATATCATCGAGATAGGAGTGATTTCCTTACCTTGACGATTAACTCCACTCCTTCTTTTCTTAAAACGACTTCACCGACGAGTTTGGGGTGATTCCCTTACCTAGGTGATCGTTACCAAAACCTTACCTCAAAATATCCTATTATGCAAATCCGTTTCATGTTTTGTTTTACTTATATACATACGTTTCATGTTTTTACTTACATTCATACGTTTCATGCTTATACTTATATTCATACGTTTCATGCTTATACATATACTAATACTACTCGTACATTTTATGTCTATGCTCATACTTACGTGCAAATTCATACTTAAACTTATATTTATGCTCATACTCGTGATTCATACCTTTGTACCCATACGCGAGCGTAATCCAAGTGATTCGTTTACGTGGTTCCTATACATACTTAAGCATGGACTTGCTTACATACCTTATCCTTATTCACACATACTCTTATTTTTCTTTGAAGAAAATTTCACAAACTAGGCACCTAGCTCGGTTGGCTAAGCGCGCGAAAGGGTGTGGCCTAGACCCGCGTTCAATCCCGGGGACGACCGTTTCCACCATTTTTATTACCATACAAATTTAGAAGTTTTTCAATAACACGTTAAACGAAATTTTTGATACACTTTATTTTTCTTTAAGTACTTACCCAAATTCATACACAACTAGTACAAGCTAGGCGAATCATGCGACGATCAATATAATCACGGGTGCACACGGGATTATAGTGATAGGCGTATGAGAACCATAGAGTGTACTACTGTGTATGGTAAGACACGAAGCGTAACATGGCACCGAGTGCGTAACGGACGTAATATGGTCAAAACATGATATAAGTGTTTCCACCATGTTACCAAACTTTCGTGAAATGTGCCATGAGAAATTCAGTGTTTTGCAGACCTTCTTGGACCTAAATAAACCTTAAACAACTCACAAACGCATTATATCCGATTATCCACGACGAGACTTCAATCTTAAACACATCACCCTCGTCTATCCAATACTTATGCTATTCTTATACTCGCATTCGTTTAATCAATCATTCACCTTTATACTCCTATTATTCTCCATTATTCTTTCCTTTTATACGAACCTCGTTCATAATCAAGTCTGTTTAAACGTTCGAATCTCAACCTACCTCCTTACCTTATAAAACTACCTTGCTAATCTTTATTCATTTTACAACCACCGTAGTGGTCGTTACTTCCAAAACCGTTTTATGTAAAACGTCAAACCTTCTCATTCCTCTTAATAAAACAAATTTTTACGAATATACGATTTTGTACCATTCTTAAACTTTCCATACAAACTACCTCACTTTTCATCAAAATACATACCGTTTTATACGAAAGCTTCCTTCTTAGGTAACACATTTTAAAATACCTCATCATTGAGTTATTCAAACTTATTTAAACTCGCTTGTCTATAGACATACATGCACGTTTTACTAATGCTCAATGCCTCGAATCATTTTAGACAAACGAACCCTGTTTACAAACCTATCTTTTCGTTTCTCGAAACTTCATACTTTTCAACATATTTCAGAAACTTCCAAGTCTCAATTTTAGACAATCATTCTTTTAGCCAAAATGCTTTTTCTCCAAGGTCTTCCTTTTAAATAAATTTCGGGATGAAATTTCCTAAAGTAGGGGAGACTGTAACGCCTCGTATTTTCATATTTGTATTTTACTTTTTGAGGCGTTAATCATAATGATAATACATTTTTTTATCACATTGTTAATGGATAAACACAAGATTTTTATAAGAAACTGAAAAACTATACAAAGATATTTTTCTAATAATTTTTAACGTAAAACTTTACAAAAGGATTTTTAATAAATTTTAGAAACTGTTTTAGCATCGGTCCCTTTTATAAAAAGTGCTTGTTTTAATCCATAGTATTCAAAAAAAAAAAGATGAATAGTGACCGTGAATAGTGCCATACGGATTTTCCTTCTCCAATCACCTTTTCCACCTCTTTCAATCACCTTTTCCACCTCCATTCTCTATTATAATTATTTTATCTTTTATTTATCTTTTCCATATATTTTATTATTATCTCCACCACCCACCTACCCCCTTCTTCACCTATAAATACCAACCTCCTCCTACCATTTTCATCACACCATTCTTCTCTCAATCTTCTCTCAATCTCTCTAATTCTAAGAATTTTAAGAATTCTAAAAGAACACCAAGTGTTCTAACCATCCTCCTCTCTTCGTAGTATGCTCTGTGGTTGCAGCTTAGTCTGATCTTCCACATCAGAAACGGGGATTCGGTTGACTGTTTTATATACGGTAGAATTGTACCGCTTATAGGCTTGAAGTTTCCAACCTTCAACTCGTCACGGGATTACCAAAGGAACAACTTTGAGAAACCGTGAGTATACTCGTATTCCCCTCTTTTACTTTTTACCACTTTTGGGGTGTAACATGTTTACTTATCAAAAACTTACACATGAACATTTTGCTTAAACATATGAGCATTCCTATAACATGCTTGTAAACGTGATTGCTTGATACTTTAAACTTGGGTGAAACTTTATGTGTTGAACTTATCATTAACTTCGTACGAGCCTAACCGTGACATATGTAGCGCTATAGGATTGACGACCCGCCCGTAGACTTGTGGTTATGTCATGAGCATCTCGCGTCTCTTTTGGGTTGATACGTTGGACACATGCCAAATTTATTGTTTATCTTTAATCACTTGCTTGCTATGAGGAATCCTTTAAAACTTATCTTTTGCTATGTACGTACCAAACTTGTATACTCGCCTTTGCTTTTGCATTGAATTGTATTTTAAACATGTTACAGGTTGATGATGATGATGCTATGAAAAGAAGTAGTGTTGATGCCTAGATACACATATAGACGTTTAGATTTAATATGTTGTATCACTTTTGATTATGTTGCCATGTATTTCCTTTGAACTTGTTGTATTTGGATTTCTTGTAATGTTGACAATTTACTCTATGGAATGAAATCAAATTATTAATTATTATCACAAATAGCGTTATGATGTCTCGAGCAATCTTCACACTTCGTCTCATCCCGATGTTTCCACCATTGGTTGGGGTGTAACAGGTTTGGCCTGGAGAACTACCCACGTGAGATTGTGATCTTCGATGCTCTTGTTGACCTTGCAACGGTTATATGACATGATTAAATGCTATGCTTCGTGTTTAATTGACATTATTTTGATCGATTTGAAACCGAAAGGAGTTTGCCAAAAATGTTGGTAATAATCGGAAGGGTTGACAATGAAGAAACAGTCGTGGGCGGTTATCTTGTAGGGATTTCAAATGAATTTTCGTTTTAAACCCAGTGTAACAACTCTCATAAAAGGTCATAATTATTAAATTAATTAGTCCAAAAGAAAACCCTAATTGAGACACCCAAGTGATTCTGAACAAACCCTAAAATTTTCATAATTTTCAGAATCAGGATTAGGGCCCCTAAAACTCAGGGGGGGTTAAACCCTATTGACGATTATCCAAATTGTGAGCTGTAGAAATCGAATTTACGAAAACTATCAACTCAGCTAAGCTAGTCCCAAACGTGGCAACCCTATAGCTAAAAATAGGTCTCACGCGGCCCGCCTCAGGTTTGCTTAATTCTTACGCGGGCCGCCTCAGGGTGAAATTTCACCTATAAATAGTGGACAGTGGGACTTGAAATCTGAACGAAAAACGACGTAAAAATTCACTATACACTGCGAGTTACAGTCAAATTACACCCCAGGTCTCGAAATTCTGCCGCAAAACAGGGTATTAGCACAATCGCTGCTACGATTCATTTTTCCGACGATCAATATATCCAATGGATGTTTAAGTGCCGCCCACATTAGGGTTATACTTTATCGTTCGTCATTAATTTGACGGATCATCGTTAATTCGATGGATGAAGTATTGCACTTTGTCGTTCGTTGTGAGAATTTGATCTCGTGAGTTATCGTAATTGCTGGATTGATTACTAACCCAGTTTTGTGTGCATTGTTATTTATATTAGGTTAACAAGGCTAATTCATAGATTAGACTCTATCCGTATTAAATCAGCAATGTGAGTCATTCTCTCTTTTTATCAAATCTATTTACAAAACCCTATTTATTTCAAAATTATAATTACAGGGATTAAGTTTATGTAATCACCATATTACAGCCGGTATGTGGGGTTTTGTATACATTACTTGATAATCTTCACCATTGGGGCAGCCAAGGGGTGATATGACCATAGTCACAGACACCATTGGACGAATGGGCCAATGGGTCGAGTGACAAAATACTGTGGGTATTTGGTTGATATCAGAAACATTGTAATTTTCCTTAATACTGTAAATTATAACAAATGTGTCATTTTAGTAAATAGAATGATTCACTCAGTATTTCCCGCTGACAAAACCTTTTTCAAACATGTTTCAGGTGATCTGTTGTAATTCAGGAAAAGTGCTGGGGAGCATTTCAAGCTTAAAATAGTGGCTCAGTATAAAATAAAGAAATATGTTTTGTAATATCACGATTTCGTAGTAAAAATATAATATTGTAAATTATCGGGGTTTTATCCCGAATTATGAAATAAAATAAATCGGGAAAATTTTAGCTTTAAACGATCCTGTTAAATAAACTTCCGCTGTTAAACTCAATTAAACCCATACCGCAGGATTTCTGTCCCGCGGCTCCAGAAACGGGTCAAACCGGGTCAGGGGCCGTGACAGAAATAAGGTGGTATCAGAGCCACTGAGTTAAGCTAATTAAGTATTTAAAAATACTTAATTTTTACTGATTACTATTATGTGATTATGTGTGTTATTAACTGATTATTTGTTAGTTACAGTATGGGTAAGCAAAAGCTGTCAAGTATCTATCTTAAATTAGATAGATCATCCAATGAGAAGGGAAGTTCATCCCGAACCAAATCCTCGAATCAGGCTGAAATTCCTGAAGAAGGAATATTTGTGCGAAAGGCACAATACGAGGAATCACTTTCTCCTAGAAAGAGGGAGATGATTATTAAGAAAAGTAAAGAGAAAATCCGAGAAAAGAAGATTAAACGGGAAACCCAGGAATTAATTGATAAATCACCTTGGGAAGATAACCTAGATGAGAAATGGGCAAACTTATATATGCTAGCCACAGTAGCAGAAAATATAAATCTTTAAATATTATAAAGTTATAGCACTTTACCCCTTACCATCTAGAAACCTTGTGCAATAGATAAAATTTCAAACCCTAAGTGTGTTTTTTTTTGTTATCTTTGTAATAAATCAGTACACAGTGTAAAGGTTATTTTATGAAATTTATTTTAAGGTTTTAACTTAGTATTTTATGCATTTTGCATATATGCTACATTAGCATGAGTGGGATATCTGAAGCTTTTCAGAACCTTAATCTTTACCCGGTGAATATCGAAGCTTCCAAAGAATATACTAGCTACTTTCCCGATATAGAACAACCGGTAGAATTCAAGGTTCCACCTGTGAACCAGCCAAAACGAAAGAAAAGAAGTTATGTAGGATGGAGGAAGATACGTAAGAAAAAGCCAGCTACAAAACTGCCCAAAATAAATAATCCTTTGAAAAAGGGAAAAGAAATTATAATCGGAGAAAGTTCCAAACCACAGGAAATGGAAATTAAAGACAAGGAGGAGGTTAAGGAGATAGGAATACAGATGGAGGAGGTTACTAAAGAAATTGTAATGGAAGTTGGGCAAGGCTCTAGACCAACTCAGATAGAAATCGGAGAGAGCTCCAATCAAAATCACGGAAGGACCTTTCAAGATGAGATAGATTACCTATTGGCAAGCTGTGAAACAATTCAGCCTGTCAATACTAATAATAATAATGTTTTTAACTATCCTCTTGAAAACCAACTCCCTATGAATTGGGAACCAGCAATTCCAGACCCAATAGTCCAATCCCAACCCATAGGAATGGAAGAATGGTGGACAAACGATTGGCAATTTCAAAATATTGTCAACGATCCTTACTCTTTCCTTCCACAATTCGATCCAGAACCCCTACCTAATCCACCCATGAGTAATGAAAACATGGCTGAACTTCGCCACTTTGGTGAAGAGTTGTTTGATGCTGGAACTAGAATCAGGGAAATAGGGGGACAAATTGCTTGGAAGTACGATGAGAGGGAACTGCGTTTTTAGAACGGCAATTGACGAGAGATAGTAGGATGGTTAAACGGTGTTTGTATAATAGTAATAGTAAAGTTAGTCTGTAAATAACGAATAAAACTCTGTAAAATATTGCTAGTACTGATGCATACTATGTTAGATATAAAATGAAATCGAGAAATCGATTGTTTTGACTATACCTGTATTATAAAATTTTCTGATGGTTTGTATATAATTGTTATTTATCAGATACTAATAAAATTTATATATATACATTATCAGATGGCAAACAGTGGTAATGAACCTATAAATGAAGTTAATCAGTCTGAGCACCATTCCAGGGATCAATATATGACTCGGCAAGATATCGAAAACATTGTTGCTCAAGGGATAGCCAATGCTATTCCAGCATTCGTTGCTGCTATAAAGAATCCAATCGAACCGCAACAAATTGTCCCTAGTAAACAGATTACTGAAGATAACTTCAGTAATAGTGTAAATGGAGGCAATAATCATAATAAGGAACCACATCAAGCTCCATTACCCAAGAAAATGAAAACTGCAACGCCTGGTTGCACTTTCAAAGAATTCCTTGCTTGTAAACCCACTGAATTTGCAGGCAATGAAGGAGCAACTGCATCACTGCGTTGGTTAGAGAAAACCGAAGCAGTCATTGCAATAAGTAAATGTGCTAAAGATGATCAGGTCATGTACGCATCAAATCTCTTTAAAGAAGGAGCCCTCGAATGGTGGAACACGGTGTTACAATCAAAAGGAAGAGTAATAGCTTATGCTATGACTTGGGAAGAATTTAAGGGTTTGGTGGAAAGAAAATTCTGTCCTGAGTATGAAAAGGAACAGATGACGAATAAGTTTCTAAATCATCGGATGATGGGTGTAGATTGTCGTGGTTATACCTCGACATTCTTTGAATATGCTAGAGTGGTACCAACACTGGCTTCGCCAGAACCGGTACTCATTTCTCGCTATATTTGGGGGTTAATTAGTGAAATCCGCAATATTGTTAAAGCTGCGAGACCTCGCACTATTGATGATGCGGTAGAATTAGCCAATACTCTAACCGATGAATTGGTACGCACAAGAGATGAAGATAGGAAAAAGGAACTAGCCCAGAAGATTACCCAAGGATTTCGGGCGGGTAATAGTAATAATTTCAAGAAAAGAGGAACAGGGCAATATTCAAATCCACCTTTTTGTAGAAATTGCAAAAGGAAGCATTACGGAAAATGTAATTTAACCTGCAACCTTTGCAAGGGGATAGGTCACCGTGAAGAAAACTGCAGAAAGAAAACTGTAATCTGTTTTAACTGTGGAGAAGCGGGGCATTATAAAACAGAATGTCCTAAATTGGCTAAACTAGTAGATAACAAACCCAAGACGACCGAAGGAACTACTAAGAAGAATGCCAGGGCATTTCAGCTGACCACTCAAGAAGCAGAACTCATTCCGGATGTGATAGCGGGTACGTTCTTAGTTCACAACGTTTACGCCAAAGTATTATTTGACTCTGGTGCGAACCAAAGTTTTATAAATACTTTATTTTGTCAAGCTCTTAAGTTACCTTTAACCAACATTAGGCAGATTTTCACAGTTGAAACAGCAGACGGAAATTCAGTTAAAATAGATAAAGTTTTGCAAGAAGGAAACATAGAACTTTTAGGACATAAATTCTCTGCAAAACTATTGCCGATGAATTTAGCTGAATTTGATGTTGTATTAGGAATGGATTGGTTAGTAGCCAACCATGCTAGAATCCTTTGTGATCAAAATTCCATAGAAATTCAATCACCCACCGGAGAAGTGATTAGGATTACAGGAGATAAACCACGTAAGCCCATGAAGTTCATATCAGTAGTGAAAGTTGCTAATTATGAACGAAAACAAGGAATAGTGTATATGATTTCAGTAATCATTAGCACTAAGGGTAAAAATCTTAAGGAAATACTAGTAGTCTCAGAATATCCTGATGTATTTCCAGAAGATTTACCGGGATTACCTCCAGACAGAGAAGTAGAATTTAGGATTCATCTAATTCCAGGAACTACACCGATAGCCAAGGCACCTTATCGGTTAGCACCCACAGAAATGTTAGAACTGAAAAAGCAATTAGATGAATTACTAAGTAAAGGATTCATACAACCTAGCTCATCCCCTTGGGGAGCGCCAGTGTTGTTTGTAAAGAAAAAGGACGGTTCAATGAGAATGTGTATCGATTATAGGGAATTGAATAAGGTTACAATTAAGAATCGATATCCATTACCTAGGATTGATGATCTGTTTGATCAACTTCAGGGTGCTAGATATTTTTCTAAGATAGACTTACGCTCCGGATATCATCAATTAAAGGTACAAGAAGAAGACATACCTAAAACTGCTTTCAGAACTAGGTATGGTCATTACGAGTTTACAGTCATGCCCTTCGGGTTAACAAATGCACCTGCAACATTTATGGACATGATGAATAGGATCTGTAAACCGTACTTGGATAAATTTGTAATTGTCTTCATCGACGATATACTTATTTATTCCAAAAGTCAGACAGAGCATTGTGAACATCTTCATGCACTCTTAACTTTGTTAAGAAAAGAAAATTTGTACGCCAAATTCTCGAAATGCGAATTTTGGCTAAAGGAAGTACAATTTTTAGGACATATGGTAAATCATGAAGGTATTCACGTAGATCCTGCTAAGATAGAAGCAATTACCAAATGGAAGGTTCCACAAACAGCAATGGAAATAAGAAGTTTTATAGGATTAGCTGGGTATTATAGACGGTTTATTAAGGATTTTTCCAAGATAGCTGTACCATTAACTAAGCTAACCTGCAAAGCTACCAAGTTTGAATGGGGACCTAAACAAGAAGAAGCTTTTAGAATTCTGAAACAGAAACTAACCCATGCACCAATCTTAGCCTTACCAGAAGGAACTGAAGATTTTGAAGTATATTGTGATGCTTCAAAATTAGGATTTGGATGTGTGCTTATGCAACGCAAAAAGGTAATTGCTTACGCATCAAGGCAATTGAAAAAGCACGAAGAAAACTATACGACTCATGACTTAGAGTTAGGAGCTGTAATTTTTGCCCTTAAGATTTGGAGACATTATCTTTACGGAAGTAAATTTACTGTCTACATAGACCACAAAAGTTTAAGATATATATTTGGGCAAAAAGAGTTAAACATGAGGCAAAGGAGATGGATAGAAATCTTAAGCGACTACGACTGTGATATTCAATATCACGAGGGAAAAGCAAATGTAGTTGCAGATGCTTTAAGTCGTAAGTATTATGAAAAACAACGACGAGTTCGTGCTCTTAGATTAAATCTACAAATAGATTTAATGGAACAATTGAAGAATATTCAAACTACAGCAATCAAGGATGATGCTGAAGGAATGAAAGGACGAATCAAGGAATTAGAACAAGGAGTAGATGGGATTTGGAGATTCCACAAAAGTAGAATTTGGGTACCTAAGCAGGGAGATTTAAGACCTAAGATTTTAGAAGAAGCTCAAAAATCTAAATATACCATGCACCCAGGAAATAATAAGATGTACCAAGATTTAAGAAAGAACTTTTGGTGGATAGGAATGAAAAAGGACATAGCCAGCTATGTTTCTAAATGTCTTACTTGTTCACAAGTTAAGGCAGAACATCAGAAACCTTCAGGATTACTACAACAATTAGAAATGCCAGTATGGAAATGGGAACTTATAACAATGGATTTTGTTACTAAGTTAACCAAAACCAGAAAAGGTAATGATACGATTTGGGTAATTGTGGATCGATTAACCAAATCTGCTCACTTTTTACCAATGAAAGAAACCTTTAGCATGGAAAGACTGGCTAAATTATATGTAGATGAAGTTGTATCCTTACATGGAGTTCCACTTTCCATTGTTTCGGATAGGGATAGTCGTTTTACTTCTCATTTCTGGAAAAGTTTCCAGCAAGCTATGGGAACTCGACTAAATCTAAGCACTGCATATCATCCCCAAACAGACGGGCAAAGTGAAAGGACAATCCAAACTCTAGAAGACATGCTTCGAGCATGTGTAATAGATTTTGGTGGAAGTTGGGATGATCATTTACCATTAATTGAATTCTCCTATAACAATAGTTATCATTCAAGTATTGACACTGCTCCATTTGAGGCACTGTATGGAAGAAGGTGTAGAACTCCAGTTTGTTGGGCAGAAATAGGAGAAAGTCAATTATCAGGTCCAGAGATTGTGCAAGAGACAACTGATAAGATCACCCAAATCAAGGAAAGACTGAAGACGGCTCGAGATCGCGAGAAGAGTTATGCAGACAATAGAAGCAAGCCATTAGAATTCCAAGTTGGAGACAGAGTATTGTTGAAAGTTTCTCCTTGGAAAGGAGTTGTGAGATTCGGTAAGAAAGGAAAGCTAAGTCCAAGGTACGTAGGACCATTTTCGGTGATCCAACGTATAGGACCAGTAGCTTATCGGTTACAACTACCAGAAGAATTAGCTGGAGTACATGATGTATTTCATGTATCCAATCTCAAGAAATGTTTAGCAGACGAATCTCTGGTAGTACCTCTTCAAGACATAGAAGTAAATGAAAAGTTAAAATTTGTGGAGAAACCTCTTCAGATAGAAGACAGAAAGGTAAAGTTTCTCAAGCACAAACGTCTAGTGCTAGTTAAAGTAAAGTGGGATTCAAGGAGAGGACCTGAATACACTTGGGAATTAGAATCAGAAATGAAGAGAAAATATCCTCAATTATTCCAGTAAATCTCGAGGACGAGATTTTTCTTAAGGTGAGGAGAATGTAACAACTCTCATAAAAAGTCATAATTATTAAATTAATTAGTCCAAAAGAAAACCCTAATTGAGACACCCAAGTGATTCTGAACAAACCCTAAAATTTTCATAATTTTCAGAATCAGGATTAGGGCCCCTAAAACTCAGGGGGGGTTAAACCCTATTGACGATTATCCAAATTGTGAGCAGTAGAAATCGAATTTACGAAAACTATCAACTCAGCTAAGCTAGTCCCAAACGTGGCAACCCTATAGCTAAAAATAGGTCTCACGCGGCCCGCCTCAGGTTTGCTTAATTCTTACGCGGGCCGCCTCAGGGTGAAATTTCACCTATAAATAGTGGACAGTGGGACTTGAAATCTGAACGAAAAACGACGTAAAAATTCACTATACACTGCGAGTTACAGTCAAATTACACCCCGGGTCTCGAAATTCTGCCGCAAAACAGGGTATTAGCACAATCGCTGCTACGATTCATTTTTCCGACGATCAATATATCCAATGGATGTTTAAGTGCCGCCCACATTAGGGTTATACTTTATCGTTCGTCATTAATTTGATGGATCATCGTTAATTCGATGGATGAAGTATTGCACTTTGTCGTTCGTTGTGAGAATTTGATCTCGTGAGTTATCATAATTGCTGGATTGATTACTAACCCAGTTTTGTGTGCATTGTTATTTATATTGGGTTAACAAGGCTAATTCATAGATTAGACTCTATCCGTATTAAATCAGCAATGTGAGTCATTCTCTCTTTTTATCAAATCTATTTACAAAACCCTATTTATTTCAAAATTATAATTACAGGGATTAAGTTTATGTAATCACCATATTACAGCCGGTATGTGGGGTTTTGTATACATTACTTGATAATCTTCACCATTGGGGCAGCCAAGGGGTGATATGACCATAGTCACAGACACCATTGGACGAATGGGCCAATGGGTCGAGTGACAAAATACTGTGGGTATTTGGTTGATATCAGAAACATTGTAATTTTCCTTAATACTGTAAATTATAACAAATGTGTCATTTTAGTAAATAGAATGATTCACTCAGTATTTCCCGCTGACAAAACCTTTTTCAAACATGTTTCAGGTGATCTGTTGTAATTCAGGAAAAGTGCTGGGGAGCATTTCAAGCTTAAAATAGTGGCTCAGTATAAAATAAAGAAATATGTTTTGTAATATCACGATTTCGTAGTAAAAATATAATATTGTAAATTATCGGGGTTTTATCCCGAATTATGAAATAAAATAAATCGGGAAAATTTTAGCTTTAAACGATCCTGTTAAATAAACTTCCGCTGTTAAACTCAATTAAACCCATACCGCAGGATTTCTGTCCCGCGGCTCCAGAAACGGGTCAAACCGGGTCAGGGGCCGTGACACCCAGGTCTATTGGTGTAATACATTTTCAGCATCAACTTTGTTTTCCTTTAATAATTCTATATTTATATAATCTTAAAATGAAAGGTCGGTGGTGTAGCCGACCTTTCATTTGCCTTTTAGTAACATGACAGAATAATGACACAATCGTTTTAGAAACAGACAAAAAATGACAAAAACTTTCATCATCATTTTAGAAACAAAAAAATGGCAAATAACACAAAAGCATCCTAAGCTTTCATAATCGACAAAAATAAACCTTAAACTTTATAAAACTTTCTAAAAACTTTATAAATTATTTTTTTTCGTTTTTTAACTTCTAATTTTTTAAATTTACCCTTAGTATTCTATTCTTTAAATTGAAATTTTATCACGTGATTATTTCTATATATGTATCAGTTTAAATTCATGTACGTGTCAGTATAAATTCATGTTTCAACGTTATTACGTTAAGGATATAAATTCGTGTATCGACATTTTTTTTCGAAAACGAGTCTGGTCAATTATAATACGTTTTCATGCTTATTTAGCATACATTCAGAAACGAGTCGGGTGAAATGTAATATGTTTTAATTCGACGGTATAAATTCAAGTTAACGTACTTTTTGATGGCACTAAGTCTTTATGCAAATGTAAGGGTTGTGTAGTGGTTAGGTAGAAGCCTCACTAAATGAACCGACTTGGGTTCAATTTCACTTCTTTTGTAACCGCAATACTTTAGATCAAATACGTCGAAACACGCGTTATCGTACGGTTGACGCATCATATAACGTGTTGCAAGCTATAAACAATTAAAGGTGTCGTCGCCGCAACGCGCGGCCTGTGGCAACAATCTAGTATACTCTTAAAGTACAAAGTCGGTGGCCTTTGCCACCGACAAAAGACACATGTGATACTACTATTTGGTCTATTTTTCCTTTTTGGTAATGGATGGATTCTGCACCACCATCATTTACCACAACCGGAGAACACAAATGTTTGGACGAAATCTACGACGATGGAAGCACAGGGTGCGCAGCAGCCATGGATGATGAGCGCACAACCGCAACCACAGTACACTTACGGAGCACCGCCGCCGCCACCGTCGCAACCTTACCACCAACCGACGTCTCACGAATAAATCCGTACCCTCTGGATTGGCGATTTACCCTACTGGGCCGATGAGTCCTACCTTCATTGTTACACCGCGAAAACATGTTATCATCTTCTGTCAGAAATTAGGTCTCTGTTTTTAACTTATCCTGAGCCCGGGGGACACTTTGATTTCCACCCAACCATCGGGTGACGGTGCATGGTTTGCAGCGCTGATCAAGATCAAAATCTGATAAGATTATCTGAAGCCTTATTTGATCGCCGATAAGATCAAGCATTTTGACTTGATTAGGTATTTCATGAACCAATGGAATATTCTTTTCGTTCAGAACGATCATTACTTGGCTCAAAATAGCTTTTGTGTAATTGCGCCGAAAAACAATATGAATTTTGAAGTTGGAGAGAATTAGGTTTGGAATTAAGTGTATATGTTCCCATTAGACGACTATAAATTTCGTACGGGTGAGGAGGAATATACAAACACCAGTCCCAAAAGTCTACACCAGTAATTGTTGCGCTTAAAAGGCGAGGGCCCACGATAAGCATCACTTGAAGATCACCAAAGTGCCTGGATGGCAGCAAGCCGATTTCCCTGTGCCTCGCCTCGCTTGAGGCCTTGAGGGGTCTAGGTGCGCATCCGAAGGAATTTTGCCTAGGTGCACCTCGGAGCCGGTCACATCATACAGGTCGTATGATAGGCCGAAAAATGGTCATACGGTTCATGACTTTGTCAGTGCCTCAGTATCAAATTGTCATTTTTGTGGTAATCAAACACATCAGACTGTATGATTTGGTGAGCACAACCTCATATGGTCTCTCATACAATCCATATGACCATTTCTTGCATGTCATACGGCTCATATGATCATACAGCCCGTATGACACTTAGTGGTGTTTGGATAGTGTGTGAGTGGTGTTTGTGTAGCTCTGACCTTTGAAAATTATGGATCCAAAATTTTGTTATTGGTTATGACATATATAATGCATTTACAGGTCCTTTCAATCAAGGTAATTCGTAACAAAGCAACAGGCCTTCCAGAAGGTTACGGATTCGTGGAATTCGCTTCACACGCTACACCAGAAACCGTTCTTCAAACATACAACGGAACACAAGTTCCGGGAACCGAGTTAACTTTCAGGTTAAACTGGGCGTCTTCAGGAATCGGAGAACGACGACCCGATGCCGGTCCGGAACATTCTATTTTCGTAGGTGATTTAGCACCTGACGTTACCGATCATCTATTACAAGAGACTTTCAGGACTCAATATCCGTCTGTTAGAGGGGCCAAAGTTGTGACTGATGACAACACGGGTCGATCAAAGGGATATGGTTTTGTTAAATTTGCAGATGAGATGGAGAGAAACCGTGCAATGACTGAGATGAACGACAAAAGCCCATGAAGAGTTTAGTGGATTGTTATTACAAGTGGATTGTGTGAACGTAAATTTTGTGATCCCCTATTTATCTTTTGCCGGTTGAACAATTACTAATTGGACACCTATGCATTTATATCACTTAATAAATCATTTCAACTATCATATTAAGACACCTCTCAACGACTCAAATTTTATTAACACGTTTTAAATATATTAGCCACCGTTGAACTGAATAGAAAGTACCTCGCCTGTGTTTTGACGTAAATTTTGTTGGCAACAAGTCAGATAAAGTACAATACGCTTTCATTCTACGGTATAAATTTGAGTTACTGTATGTTTCACGCCACTAAATATTGATGAAAAGGCAAGGGTGGTGTAGTGATTGGGTGAAACCCCACTAAACGAACCAACCTGAGGTCAATTATGTTTCTTTTGTACGGTTTAAATTCGATTTACTTTACTTTTTAATCCAACCGTAATGCTTATATAGATTACACTAAGTTAGATTGGATACGTCAAAACACGCGTTTTCCATATGGTTAACGCATCGCATAACGTTGGACTAATCCACTCGATGTTTCAACGTGCTACAAGTAAAATTTCAATCCTTGATGTGATTATGTCTTTTGATTACACGTGTCAGTTTTCCGTTTATACGTATTTAATGCTTTTTTTAGTACATTTCCTATATATGAATCGGTCACATATAGATACGTTATGATTGTACATTAAAAATTTGATTGCTTTAGGTAATCTTGATCCAATATCAGGATGCTATTGAGTTAACTTGGATACGTCAAAACGTGCGCTTTCATGTGGTGAGCGCATCACATAACGTCTGGACTAATCCATTCGAGGTTTAAAATGTACCCGCGCCGCAACGCGCGCGGGTCTAATTACTAGTTTACATAAAATTTAAACTAAATAATCTTAGTATCATTTATTGTTAGTAATTAAAATACAACCTTTTTATAAAAATCAAATGATACAAAATTCATGTAAAAATAATTATATAAATAATTTATATATTAAATTAAAAATATAGTTTACGGCAAGGATAGGCGCCGCCAGTACTTACCAGCTAATGGGTATTTTAAGCCAAATTTGATGTGGCGTGTGACGGTTGGTCGGGGCTAGGGTACTTACCCTTGATTGTCCCTTCCTCCCTGAGTGTAAGCTCTCTCCTACCTAAGTTGCGCCCACATGATAGCGCTCGCTATCCACTTTTCATATCAAGTATGCTTGATGGTGTACATTACTTAACATGAAAAGAACGAAAGAAAAATGTTGAATTGGTAAGAGATGTCTACCAAATTTTGTTACAGAGTCCTTTATATTATATATAGTGGTTATGAGGGGTTGTGAGTGAATAAAAGAGAAAATATTACTGTTCATCTATAAATGTGAAAAACATTGTTCATCCTCATAAATTTTTTTAATATTTTTAGAAAATGTTTGTAAGTAGAGAAGAGAGAAAAAATAGTGATTATTGTATAAAAAATATTATTTAATTGAAAATGAGAAAAAAATGTAACAATTTTGTGACAACCTGACTTTCCAAAGTCTTTCCCGACACGTTACTTGTCGCACAGTTGTGTTTTCATAATTTGTTACATTGTATTATGTGCACCTTGCTAGATGATTGTAAATTGTTTTGGTGTTTGGATTAATTGCTGAATCACTATGTGGTTAATTGTTAGAAATTACTAAAGTTATAACACAACTCATGATCATTTCGACGAAACCTATGGGGCTTCGCCATGCATACCTCGACGAAACATCCAGACGAAACTTGTGGGGTTTCGTCACTATCATCACGACGAAACTAGGGGTTTCGTCCAAAGGAGGGTTTCGTCGGGCACGGGCTTCGGCCCAAGGAGATTTCGCCGGCCCAAACTTCTGTTAGGCTATAAGATCTTGTGATCAGTTACGTGAAACTATTTGGAAACCCTAGAACACATACTCACTCTCTCTGTACGACGGCAGAAGGAAACTTCAAGCCATTCAGTCCATCTCGATTAATCTAAACCTTTTTGCATTACGGTTAGTGTACAACCCTGCTATTTGATGTATTCTGGACGTGGTATTATGTGTATGATTAGGGTTTCTCATAAATATTGTGACCTAGAATTGTCATGCTAAGGATCTGTTGGTTTGTATGCGGTATCGCTCAATGAGGGTTTGATAGATGCTGTATAATTAAATCGATTACATGATAGACAAACAACTGATGGTAGAATCAATAGTTTAATTGTTAAATGATGAATAATGTTATGTGTGGAATGAATATTGATGTTTGATGATTGTTGGCAACTTGGATGTTGGGATCAATGATGTGTTGCTATTGTATGCTACTGATGATAAATGATTAATTGATTGATCGATGGTTAGGCTGGAATCGATGCATATGATTAAATCGTGAAACTGTAACTTGTAGATTTGTAACTGTTCCAAAGGCGACGAAACATAGTGAGTTTCGTCACCCATCTTCTCAACGAAACCTATAGGGTTTCGCCACTTATTCAGCTCGACGAAACTCAAGGGGTTTCACCAAAACCTTATCACGACGAAACATATGTAGGTTTCGTCGCATGCATGACGACGAAAGGTGGGCTTTCGTCGCTGGGGAGTTTCGTCGAAGGAACAAATGAACAGTAAACAGTTGAGACACATGTGTTGTTGGTATTTTGTAGTTACAGGATGACTTTACTGTTTAACCATGAGGTGTAATGTTAGATGTTAAGTTTGTGGTTTGTGGACTGTTGTGATATTCCTGTTAGTGGTACATGATAACAGAGCTAGAAATGCTAAATGCAAACTGTGTAACCATACGTGATTCTCTATGTGCAAACATGTGATCTAAACAACCTTGAAACTGATACTGTTTGATAATCACAATAGGGTGGTTTAACTAACTGGAACGGGTAATTAATACATACCGAGCAAACCAAGGTGAGTTCACTACTCTTGAGCATGCGTCCCGGTGGTTGGGACAGTCAGTGGGTATCCCGGGAGGGATAAGTCTTTTGAGTAAAACAGGGATGTTGGATAATAATCTCACTCTATCATTCTTAAGTCCCATCTTTTGTGTTACCGGAGAGGTAACGGGTATTAGTTGGTAGCGCTACTTAGGTTTGGCACCCTCACCCCATACCGGAGAGGACGGGTGTGAACTAATGACCCAGTCATGCCCAGTGCTTGGATAGGAGCACTAGGGAACGGGCAAATCATACATCAGGAGCCGTCTTGTTCAGTATCGAGATATTATCAACATTACTTTTGGATTTGTTAACAAACTGGATTAAACACTTGGTAACTAACGTTTTCTTAAAACTGTGAACTCACCAGCGTTGTCTGATACACTTGTTACATGCTCGCAGGCCGTTAGGTACTTGGATGAGGACTTGCAGCTGGATGGCTGGAGTGGTCATGGTCATGTCGTTGGGGATTGCTTGCTTGTTATCTTGATATTATTACTTTTGGTTTGAGAATACATTAAACAATGTTTGTCTTTTGCTTCCGCTGAACTTGATACTTTTGTTTGACAATCATGGTTACTTAATTTAATAAACATGAACTTGGTAATGTTTTCATATCGGTTCAATGTGATTGTTGGCTTGGATCCTGGTAAGTCACACGTCCAGCGGTGTTTCCGCATGTGGTATTTTGGGGGTGTGACAAATTTTTAGTGTAATTATAGAGATAACTATGATGGATAAGATGTGAATGATCAAAATTAGGATGGGATGGCTACTTGACATGGGCATCACGGGGAACATAGCACTCCATTCTCTCTCCTTGTCTATGTGTTTATTCTTACAAATCTAGATCGAACCCCCCTTTTATGCAATTTCAAAGCGTTATGTTATATTTACATGGGAAAAGATCAAATAGGAAGTTTATTTTGGCTAGGAAGTATAGGAAGTAATAATAGAATGACATGTGGCAAATAACAAAAAATACATGGAAGGGTATTTTAGTCCAAACAATTTCAAATACACTCAGATCTATAAAAAACCCATTTCCTTTCTCTTCAACTCAACCCTACACCACCACCACCACTCCACCACACAATATCACCCACCGTCACCACCACCACTACCATAACAACTATGGCAACTGCCGCCACCTTAACCACCACCACCACCGACCTTGCAACCATCTCTTATCTAAACTCTTACCCGAACTCGACTCTCACAATCCGGTGAGCAACCACCACCTCCGGTTCCGGCGACATTCCTCTCTGCAAGTGGCTCTACGACACCTTCATCTCCTTCGAATGCGGTTCATCGGGTCACAGGGATGTTTGGCTGGAATCTCGTTAAGGAGGCCATCGATATTGTTTCACCTGGTATGTTCCAATGCTTATCTTTACTTGAATGAAAATGTAGATTTAATATATTTTAGAGTTGACAAAAATGGATGGTTGGAATGGTTGGATAAGATCAAAAGATTCAGTATGCATTCTTCATTGCGTTTAAAGAAATTGTTTTTTTTAATTATTGCGTTTTACATCCACAACAAATATTATGTTTTTTTAACAGCAAGTTGCATTCTATTTTAACAAATGTTAGTATTCGAACAAGACAAATGAACATTTATATTCATCCCATTGCGTTTTATTTGTGTTTTAGTGTGTAGCGTTTTTGAATTGTGTTATATAACACAATGATAAAAACACATTTTATTGTGTTTTCTTCCATTGTGTTTTATAACACAACGATAAAATACATTTTTATTGTGTTTTTTGTGCATTATGGTTTAGAAAAAAAAACACATTTTTGTGTCCTTTTTTCATTGCGTTTTAGAAAAAACACTCATTTTTTTGTTTGTTGTCCATTGCGTTTTAGGGAAAACACATTGTTTTTGTGTTTTTGGTCCATTGCGTTTTAGGTAAAACACATTTTTATGTGTTTTCAGTCCATTGCGTTTTAGAAATAACACTTTCTTTTGTGTTTTTAAGCTATTGCGTTTTAGAAAAAAAAAGACATTTTAAAGTGTTTTTGTTCCAATGCGTTTTAGAAAAACACATTTTGAAGTGTTTTAAGTCCATTGCGTTTTAGGTAAAACACATTTTTATGTGTTTTTAGTCCATTGCGTTTTAGAAAGAACACTTTCTTTTGTGTTTTTAGGCCATTGCGTTTTAGAAATAGGACATTTCTTTGTGTTTTCTGGCCATTGCGTTTTACAAATAAGACATTTCTTTGTGTTTTTTGTGCATTGCGTTTTAGAAAAATGTCATTTTTTTGGTTTTTTTTTCCATTGCGTTTTACGCAACTGGGTTTTTTCCATTGCGTTTTACGCAACTGGGTTTTTTCCATTGCGTTTTACGCAACTGGGTTTTCAAATTTTTTTTTTCGAAAATATAGCAATAGTATACTCGTTTTAAAGATAAAAAAACGCTCGTTTTTTGGTGCAATTTTTATAAAAAGGCCAATTGGATTTTAACACCTTTAACTTTGAAGAATTGGCCGATAACACCCGCAACTAACACTTTGATCTGTGACACCCCAAACTTTTAATTTTGTTTGTCATTTCACCACTCAGTTAAAAAATGAGTAACTGAGTTAGTCTTCCATCCTACATGGCACAGACTTGATTACGTGGACAAGATGACATGGCAAATTCTTGATTACGTGGCACTGTGGACAAGTGTGAAATTTCGGCAACAGTGTGTAAAACCCCCCAAAAGCTTCACATTTGAAACCTAATCCTAATTTCTTCTTCTCCCTCGACGGCGATACCACATAAACCACCATACCACATCCGATTACTTTCAATTCTACCACTTACCACCCACTAATTCACCATCAATTACCACTACCACCACCGATTCCCTGCAATTCCACCATTAACCACCATTATCTCACCAGCGACCATCAATCCCCATCTCCATTTCACCTTCATCATCACCACTGTTCGTCTCCGATTATACTCATTACCACCATCATCTTCACCACCAGTTAAACCCCCACTCACCGGCAAGTTCCGGTGTAAATCCGACGAGACCCTGATTGAACCAAGCCTCCATTTCAAGCAAACCCCAAAATAGGCTCGACCCGAACCGCCGGAACCGAACCGACCCGAACCACTGATGTACTCAATGAACACTGCACAGTCCCGAGACTGAACCACCACCGTCGTTGCATTAACACCACTGTTGCCGTTCTGTACGAGTCGAATAAACGACTGAATCGACCGACCGGAATCTAAATCGAGTAAAAACAAAACAAATCCTGGAGCTGAACTGAGGACATCTGACCGGAGCACCGTCGTTGTCTCTCTCTCTCTCTCTCTTCCATAGATCGATCTAAGGCACGGGTGTGGGCGAAGCAGCTCAACGGAAGGAGGGTTTAGGGGTGAGTGTCACCGGAGAGGGAGAGTGGAGGTGTGGTTGTAGTGTAACAGGGGGCTGCTTGTCGCCGGAAGTGTTGTGAGGATGATGTTGTTCTGGGATTTTGCAGTAGATGAGGGTGTAGGGTGTGCGTGGGTTTGATCTGAGTTTATGTTGAAGAAGAAGAAGAGCAGAGGATTTGGGGGTTGTGGTGTGCGTGAGTTTAATCTGAGTTTTGTGAGGGGGTGTGTGCATTGGCGAAGAAGAAGATGACTTTTATAACCATGAATATGCCACATCTGCGTTAATGAAGCCAGGTAGGATGCCACCTAGGATTGAACACTAACTCAGTTACTGAGTTTTTAACTGAGTGGTGAAATGACACACGAAATTAAAAGTTTGGGGTGTCACAGATCAAAGTGTTAGTTGCGGGTGTTATCGGCCAATTCTTCAAAGTTACAGGTGTTAAAATCCAATTGGCCTTATAAAAAAAACAATGTCGTATGAAAGAGTTATTAACGTTTAAAAAATGGGGGGGATTGGAGGAGAGAGAAACTATTGCCTTGGATGGACTAGAATACCCCTAAACAAACTCACGCGCCTCTTTTCTTCCCTTCAATTTCTATCATTTAATCTTAGCCCTTGATTAACTAAATGGATGGTCAAGATCACTTCCTAGCCTTCTTAGCCAAATAAACTTCCTATTGTATCTCCACCCATATTTACATTACTATTTTTATGAAATAGTCCAAAAAATAATGATTATTAACCTAAATAATAATAATGATATAATTATTATATATGGCATTTGTCTTCCTTTTGATCTGGATCTATCCCTAAAAAATAATGAAAACCTAAATAATAATAACGATATAATTAATATATGGCATTTGTTTTCCTTTTCATCCGGATCTATACATAAAAAATAATCAAAACCAAAATAATAATAACAATAATGATATAATTATTATATACGGCATTTGTCTTCCTTTTGATCTGGATCTATACATAAAAAATAATCAAAACCTAAATAATAATAATGATATAATTATTATACATGGGATTTGTCTTCCTTTTGATCTGGATCTATACATAAAATAATCAAAACCTAAATAATAGTAACGATATAATTAATACATATAGCATTTATCTTCCTTTTGATCCGGATCTATACAGCTTATCCATTTTGTGTTTTCATTTCGCCTATGGGGTGTGGGGTCATGAATGGGAACATTATTTCCACATAGCTAGGATTATTAATTAAATGGTACACCACCCCCTCCTTGATTGATGGTGGTTCCCATGGATTAAACCACGTTTACCACGACCCTCTCATTTGATAATTTTAAGACAAAAATAAATTTAAAATATAAAGGGGCTAGTGGTTTGGGTCATGACCACACCTTAGGGTAGTAGTTTTGAATGTTGGATTAAAGATGGATGACATGACGTCTATGTGGAGGATCATGGTAGTCATGAGGGTCATTACGACACCCTATAGTCAGCTGCAACAAATACACTGAAAAATTATGGAAGTGTTCGACTTTGTTAATTGTACCCTCAACGCCAAATCTTTCTCACGAAAACCCTCACAGACAGTTCTCTCTCACCTCTCCTACGATCTCCTTGATCCTACTAAAAAATCGCCGCACTGACAACTCTGAACCACCTCTAAATTAGTGGCATGATGGCCATGGCGAGGTGGTGGATGACTGGATGTTGTTAGTCATAGGTACGATGGATACCAAACACATCAAAGAATCAGTTTTAAGTTTTAACAAAAAGACAACTGTTTTTAATTAAACTAAACTAACTAAAACATTTTCAAATATAAAGTAAAAAGAAGATCAAAAAGGGTTCTTACAATTAGATTTTCAAATCTGAGCTGAAATTCCTGTGCTTTCTCAACTTGATCGATTGTTGATGCCATTATCAAGTAGAAAGGAGTGAAGAAACAAAAATAGGTTACAAACGAATGAGAATGTGAAGTGTATGAGCAATCACATTTATATAAATATATAGGATCGAGCAGCCGCCATCTTTGACTTTCTTATTTTTCTATTCCTTTTTTAATAAACTTAATAATCGAGTAAATATGAACCCATAACAGCTAGCAAAGGAAACATCCTATATTAGACCATGTAGCGGGTAAAGTTTTAGGCGTGGAGTGGGCAAAAAACGCCCTAATTATGGGTGCACACCATCTCCGTGGACATTTTTTAGTAGATTTTGGGTTGGGACATTTCCCTTAAAACGCGTGATTCAAAAGTGATGACCAATAGAATTTTTATGATGGTTTTTTTTTTTATTTAATTCAATTATAATATCTAATCATTGTAAGATTTCAAGTCTCACTACACCCTTTTTTAACTTCAAGCCCCTTTGCTGACTAGACGTCACGTGTTGCTTCATGCCCAAGGGTAGGGTATTTGTTTCACTCACCACTACACATGGTCTTAAGGGTAATTTTATTGATACAGTCAAAATTATTATTGGTAAATCCCTTTGTTACTTTATGATTGTAATAAACACAAAAATGAGAGTGCGAGGGAGAGAGACAGACCGGAGGAGGGAGAGAAAGAGGACCATAGTCGGAGATGAGATGCTGGAGAAACAGGAGAGGGGCGGGCCACCAGAAGGAAACCACTTTTTTCGTGGCAAAGTTACCAGACCGTGTAACAAATACTCATCTGTGGAAGGCCCTCAAATCCCATCATGGAAGAGTATCTGACGCATATGTTGCATGGAAGAAAATTGTAGCGGGGAATTATTTCGGATCTGTTCGAAAGGTGGTGATGAAACAGTAGTTAACCGGGAAGGTTAATTCACTGGTCTCATCAAGTAGGGTTAATCCCTTCTTTCTGAGATTGATGGCTAGACTGTCCACTAACCTTTCTCCTGCACAAGGAAACACGCCGTGACTCGTAACAAGGAGGATGTGGTAGGGGGTGCTCTTTGTTACCACTCTCCGGCATGAGAATCGGTATTTGGTTGAGAGTAAAGTGTGTGTTTGAGTAGTAAGTGAAAGAGAGCAGATTAGCGTTACCTCAAACCTGGTCCGGGATGGGTATTTATAGCCGAAGAGTGAAGGAGGGTAATTGAGTGTCTAGACTGACAACGCGCAGCCCTTTGCAGGTGTGTCAGAAGCGCCGATCACGGGAGTGTTGGACGCTTCCCGGGGTGATGCCACGTCTTGTTGCGGCTGTCAGTCTGTGTGCCAGCTTTGCATACATGTGGGCTGGACTGGTGACTTTTGTTAGTGCCACTTGCTGGTTTGGACACTTAAGTCAAAGTGTCAGTCCCACTTGTATAGACGATAGGATGCGGTGCTGGGCCGCATCGCTACGTGCGGTAACCGCGCTTGTTACCGCATCCCTTGTCGTGAAGAAAACATCTGTTTTCATACACACGTAAGTCTTCTCATCTCTAGACCGATTAGAACAGTCATCTGAGTTCGCGTGTGCCCGCACGAACGCAGATAAGTCCTTGTTGATGGGAGTACTCGAGCTGGGTGATGTTCACTCGCGTCTAGCCTGGTGCGAGATTTGGTACCATACCCCTTCAAGTCCCCCCAGTCCAATGTTGTTTCCTCATGCAAGTTGCAGGTGGGAGTAATACTGGATTATTGGTTGAAAGGGTGTATTTGAAATCGGTTTGGAGAAGATTCTAGGACTGTGCCTTTGCTCCTACTTCAAGTAAATCAATTCAGGGATTGGGTATTACTTGTGTAGGCAGGTGGATAGATTCGTCTAACCACTGTATAGAACCGGTGAGCAAGTTCAGGCTGATGCTCACGGTAGTTACGGGCTGGTAGTGTGGTCTACATTTTTTTGATATCATCAAACATGATTGCCACCTGTTGGTGTGCCGAACCAACCTTTGAGATGGTGACGGAAGGTGAGTATGAACTCGCCATTACCCGCAACTCCAGTTGTAACCTTTGCGGTTGCTGATGCAATGGTTCTGGTGCTTTATGTTCATGAACTGGACATGAAACGACGATCCCTATCTTGTGGGGCGTTCGTGTTCACCAATTGGTCGTTTGTTCTCAAGTAACCACATGTCCTTTGCGGTTACCTCGTTTCCTTGCATTGTCGGCCGTGTTTGGTCGAACAATGTGAGTAGTTGTGATGAAAACAATGGGCAAATAAACATGGTCATAAGCAGACCTGTTCGCACAATTGTTTATTCTATGCAGACAATCGGTAGGTAAACTAAGTCATAAGCAGACTTGTTACCACCCTAAGTCATAAGAAGACTTGTTACCACCATTGTTGAGCTTCCTGCTCTTGGAGCTCACAATGATTATCATTGTCCAGGTGAACTCATTCGAGGCATTCGTTCTGTAGCCACTTCATGTTCATAATCTTGAACCAGTTTTACTTGAAGTAGCAGTCTGCGCCTTGTCCTATCATGCGGTCGTGCATGGTGCGGTGTTGTGGTCCACCATCTTTGTGATGCAAAGGCGTGGCTTTGCTTGTGGACCCTGTAACGAAGTTGGTGATGGGTTATCTCTCCGTAACCATCGCTCCCATGGTTACAGATTGACCGCAGCTCCTCATGCGTGTCTGCAGTTTTGTAACCGAAGACTCGCTTTAAAGGAGTTGTGCGTTTGATGTGGCTCTTGAAGGTTCAGGAGCGTTCGTCGCTAAAATGCGGTCGTTTCCCATAGCCACCATTCCCATTGTTGACAGAAGACTTGCTTTAAAAAAGGATTTGAAGCTTGAAGGGGCTCTTTGAAGTACCGCGTCGCATGTTACTGAGATGCGGTTTTCGCAGTCTAAAGAGTATCGCTGGTTCTGAGTATCTGAAACACCCGCGTGGGACGCGTGTGTGTGTGAGTTCCCCGCATATGCCATGTGTGGAACTAAAGCTAGAATGAGCTTTATTTTCCCCCCTTAGTAAGTTATTCTTTTTTCTTTTTTTTTTCAGGGGGTGTGTAAAGCGACATGCGGTATGGGTTGCGGCACGAGATACCGGGTTAACCGCGTGCCGCGTATATGAATTTTGTCTTCATTTTTTCGTTTACTGTAGACGTTGTAGACCGCACGTGCGAGTTGGTGGAAGTTGGTGAGATTTAGATGGCAGACTGCTGACGTAACATCGACTTTCGCACTGCTCGAGGCATTAATTGCACTGTAGCAGGAGTGCAAAGGTCGTCTGTTGTCAGGCGCGTGGGCCGCCACGCGCGCGTGATAACCGTCAGAGTACTGTCTTCCTCCACGTGGCAGTCTGTGATAGGCGCAGAAATCGCACATCTGTTCGATTTCTCTAATCGCATTAACTGCGATGGGTATAAAAGGGGAAACCTTTTTAGTGAGAGTTTCCCCTCACTTGTTTGAAATTTTAAAATTTTTCCGGTGAGAATTAGAGCGATTCCTCTGTGTTCCCCGACCAGAATCCTTGATTTTCTAGTGAGAGTTTTCAAACTTGGTTTCTTCTTCTTCTTCTTCTTCTACATTCTTATTTATTCTCCGATTATTGTGATGGCTAGTCCGTCTAAACCATCTTCTCCACCTCCTTCAAACCCTAACCCACCGTCGTCGCCGGCGGCGGAGGAGGAGGCTGAGGTGATTCCGTGTCATACCCCGATATTTCCACATATTACCGGTGGGCCCGGCGGGGGAGTATCGTGACGTAGTTGACATCATCATAGTCAATATACACAATATAATAGCACAGCGGAAGGCTTGGTGAATAAACTATTACAAACCATAATGTCTGAGTGTTCAAGTGACAGAATATACAGACTGGAATGTAATAAGATCCACAGGCGGATCATAAATAAATACAAGAAAACAAAATAACAGACTTCAGGTATCTATGGATTTGCAAGATCCTCTTATGACACCTAATAGCTCCAGCCTATTAGAGAGGTACCTGTCAAATAAGTCTTTAAGAAAATACGTCAGTTTACACTGGTAAATACAATTAACTGACTCTTTTTGAAAACCTTTAAGAAAATTGATTTAAGTGCACATGGCACAAATCTTTTATAACTTGGGACAATTATTTAAATATAATCTTGTATACAGATTTACATGTTTTTCTTACAATTGGGGCCGGTTGGAAGCCGATCTTGATTAAGCGACTCACCACTTATAGAACCCACAAAGGAGTTATCCCCAACATGTGGGTTTATATTTTAGCATTTGCATCTGTCAGGTGTATGCCTACACCTCGTGCATAGGTCGTGGTCATTTTCAAATGAAATGAGCCGAGGATATCCAGGACACGGTCGTATTAACTCGCAATGTTTATGTTATCAAACAAGACAGATTAAAACGGGTTATGTAAATTTATTAATCACAATCCGATTAAATGATTTCATACCCGACCAAGTGGTATTATTATAATACCACATCCCAAGCCCATATAAGGGAAAATAAGTTAAAAGTATTTACCTGATGCTAGCAGTAAAATCCTAAAGCTTTTCGAAGGCACCTTCTACCGAAAGCTATTTAATCTGTATAGAAGGTTTATTAACCAATTAGGATGCTAACGGGTCTTTAATTTAGTCAAGGACTTAGACCGGCTAGCTTAGAAGGAAACCTTACGGTTCTAAACGCTCGATTAAGCGGAGAACAGAATAGAATACGATGTAGACCCGACAAGCTTGGATACTTATATAATATGGGTAGACTAATCACATTCTGGAAATTGAGGATTTAATGATAAGGTTTGACCCGTTTCGGCTATTTTATGTAAACTAGTCACATAAGCCGATCCGAACGCGTAAACGCGTAACAGGTAACCAAATAAATTATATACAGGTCTTAATCATTATTATGCTCAAAATATGTTAATACATCAGTAAGATGTTAACATATATGCCCAAGAAGTAATTTAAACCAAAATAAGTCCCATAAGGGCATTTTGGTAATTTTAATGCCCATAAAAGAGTTTAAATATTAAACTGAGTTTCAGGTCTGATTTAATTAGTAAAAATATGTATTTTTATAAGTTATATCAGTAGGTTATTTTATATGTGTGAAATTTTTCTTATATAATCCAATTATGCACCGTAGGGGCATTTTGGTAATTTCACATAGGCTTTAAAGGTCAAAAATAGACTTCTGAGTTTAAAAACTTTGGCTTACTGTTTAATTGTATAAATTAACTTAAAACATTAGTAAGTAATAAGTTGTATAAAGCAAGAATAGTTTTAACTCATACTATGTGTTAAAAACGCTTAAAAGTCGGTTTAAAGGGGTATTCGGTTTAAAACAGGAAATCTGAGTTTTTGATCAGTTTATAAAGTTCAAAATACTTTATTTATTATATAAAATCAGTAGCAAAAGGTTTGGCACTAAAAAGTTATGTAAAACTCATTTTATGCATGAAAAGGGTAAAACCGACAATTACCGAATTCAAGTTATAATCCTATGTTATGCTCAGCCTAAAAATAATTAAAAATCTTCAAAAATCCCAAAATATTATTTTATATCAGTAGGTAAAAAGTTTTATATCAAAAATCGGGTTTAGATAGGCTTCATGCTAATTACGTCTTTTAAATAACAAAAAGCTTCTTAATTACGCTATTGAGCATAACTCCTATTCTAGACCTCAAATTGATGTCAAATTTTCGGGACATGTCTAAATATCAGTAGCAAAGGTTTAAGTCCATTCACATTGCTAAAAATATCAGTTGTATGTAAAAAGGGCGTTTATGGCATTAATAAGCATAATTATGATCAAGTGCATATAATTCAAACCACTAGGAACCATTCAATATAACTCCAGAGGGTTATACTACTAAGTAATGTGGTCCTAATGGAAGCTTAAAACATGGAAGAATTAAGCTTGAATGGGTCAGAACTGAAAGTCAAAGCAAAAGTCAAGTATTCGCGACTTTCGGTTATAAACTGACCTTAGACTATTAATTGTCGGGTTAGGACTGGTAAAACATGTTTTAATATTAATTACCAAGTCATTAGAATGTTAAAATATAATTTAGAACCTCTGATTTATTAATTTTAATCATGTTCAAACATTCTGTCCAGTTTGACTTTTTGTCAAACTACTTTGACCCGACAATTGACTAGTCAAACGAGATAATTAGGAGGTGCCCTTTTAAGGATTAATCACCTACACTAATGTGGTTCTATAACCGCTTTCAATTTGATCAGTGGTTAAACCAATTGTAATCAAAACGAAAGCCAAACTAAATTTACGATAAGTTTGACTTTAGAGTAATTAAGCTAAATTAAACGACTAAACAAGAAATTAGAGGCTTACTAAAGGTCCTAGCGGTCTTTTCTACACTTGATAATCCTCTTCTTACTGATGGAAGCTCCAGAACAAGTCCCTTTGTTGTTGCAAGTGAAATGTTTGCAAATGTGTTTATGAACACAAGAATAAGCTCTTTTATATAGCAAAGTCCATGAATCTAGATCATTTCCAGGTGTTATTGGAGGCCCTGGGATCACCCCGGGTGTCCTAGCTAGTGAAATTAACCGACTTACAGCTCCTTAGGTCGTTACAAACTAGGCTAAGGCGATGGAACAGCCAAAACCCGCACCTGGCAAAATTTTACTGATCTGGCACTCTGAGGCGAGCCGCGTAAGACTTAAGGGGGTCTTACGCGGGCCGTGTGGACCGACTGATCTGGTAAAACAAGTTTTAAAGCTGGCAGTTTTAGTCCCTGGTGCTTTTAAACCCTTTTTAACTTCTTTGTTGACATGTAGGGTCCTTGTAGTCAGTTTGTTGAAGCTCAAGGATGTATAAACTAACTTCCTTAGGCTCCGGTTCGTTAAATATCTCTATGAAAGCAAGTTTCATCAAGTTGACACTTTTGGCCCAAAGTTTTGAAAACATGCTTAACGATATCGAAACCACGTGAAATTTATACCAATTATTCTTAAGAGTATATTTGAATGTTTCGAAGCCTTGGTTTCGTTAAAAGGTCACTTAGAGGTCAGAATCGACATGTTGACACGTTTAACTCTTGTAATTTAATAATCTTTCGATTATTTTCATAAACGGCTTCTTATATCAAATAAATCACTCGTTTAAGAATATATTCATCATGTGTGGTCATTCAGAGGCACAAGTTTGGCATGTTGACACTTTTAGTCCTTGTGGTTTCATAGATTCACTGTTTGACAACTTTGGCCCTTCAAACTAAATCTTTCACACCTTTAGAGTTTAGGACACGTGTCTTTACATAATTGGACACGTTTTTACGTGGTGTTACATCCTCACCCCTTAAAAGAAATCTCGACCCCGAGATTTACTGGAATAAGTGAGGGTACTTTTGTCGCATAGTGGACTCAACTTCCCACGTATATTCGGGACCTCTACGGGCGTCCCATTTGACCTTTACTATAGGTACATGTTTCCTTCGGAGCTTTTTAACTTGTCGATCCTCGATCGATATAGGTCTCTCAATGAATCTCAAGCTTTCATCAATCTGTACGTCTTTATGAGACATAACTAGAGATTCATCGGCTAGGCATTTCTTGAGATTACAAATATGGAACACATTATAGATTCCACTCAGCTCCTCAGGCAAGTTTAGCTTATAAGCTACACTGCCGATACATTCGATAATCTCGAATGGTCCAATATATCTAGGGCTTAACTTGCCCTTCTTAGTGAGGGTACTTTTGTCGCATAGTGGACTCAACTTCCCACGTATATTCGGGACCTCTACGGGCGTCCCATTTGACCTTTACTATAGGTACATGTTTCCTTCGGAGCTTTTTAACTTGTCGATCCTCGATCGATATAGGTCTCTCAATGAATCTCAAGCTTTCATCAATCTGTACGTCTTTATGAGACATAGCTAGAGATTCATCGGCTAGGCATTTCTTGAGATTACAAATATGGAACACATTATGGATTCCACTCAGCTCCTCAGGCAAGTTTAGCTCTAAGCTACACTGCCGATACATTCGATAATCTCGAATGGTCCAATATATCTAGGGCTTAACTTGCCCTTCTTACCAAAACGCATCACACCCTTCCAGGGTGACACCTTCAATAGAACTTTATCGCCTACCTCAAACTTTAGAGGTTTTCACCTCTCATCAGCATAACTTTTCTGCCTATCCCTGGCAGCTTTCAGGCGATCCCGAATCTGGACAATCATGTCCGTTGTTTCAAGGACTATATCAGGTCCTGATAACTGAGCTTCTCCTACCTCTGCCCAACAGACAGGTGTTCTGCATTTCCTACCATATAATGCCTCAAAAGGCGCAGCCTGAATGCTAGTATGGTAGCTATTGTTATAGGAGAACTCTATCAATGGTAGGTGGTCATCCCAACTACCACCTAAATCAATAACACATGAACGAAGCATGTCTTCCAAAGTTTGAATTGTACGTTCACTCTGTCCATCAGTCTGAGGATGGTAAGCAGTACTAAAATTCAAACACGTGCCCAAAGATTGTTGGAAACTTTTCCAAAAATGAGAGGTGTATCTAGTATCTCTATCAGAGATAATAGTCACTGGTATGCCATGAAGAGCTACAATCTTATCAACGTACAACTGGGCTAACTTGTCGGAGCTATGGGTCTCCTTGATGGACAAGAAATGTGCCAACTTAGTCATTCTATCAACAATAACCCATATGGTATCATTTCCATGCCTTGTTTTAGGTAACTTGGTTATGAAATCCATGGTTACCATCTCCCACTTCCATGTAGGGAGTTCTGGTTGTTGAAGTAGACCTGAAGGCTTTTGATGTTCAGCTTTAATCTGAGCACAAGTCAGACATTTAGCTACATGTGTGGCAATAGATTTCTTCAATCCTATCCACCAATAATTTGCTTTCAAATCTTGATACATCTTATCACCTCCCGGGTGAACTGAGTACTTGGAGTTGTGAGCTTCCTGGAGGATTATATCTTGAAGTCCTCCTTGAATAGGAACCCAAATCCTTCCATTCATTCTGAGAATTCCATCCTTCCCAGGTGCTAACTGTTCAGCAGTTATACCTAACTTTTCATTTGGAAGGTTAACTTCCAAAACAGCATCCTTCTGTGCAGCTAATAGTCTTTCATTCAGACTATTCTTCAACTCAATGCTCTTGGCATTGATCCTAATTGGTTTAACTCTTTCCTTTCGGCTTAGAGCGTCTGCGACCACATTCGCTTTACCAGGATGGTAGCGAATTTCGCAATCATAGTCATTTAAAGTTTCCATCCAACGGCGTTTTCTCATATTGAGCTCTTTTTTATTGAACAAATGTTGGAGACTTTTGTGATCCGAGTAGATCACACATTTAGTTCCATATAAATAATGTCTCCACAACTTAAGTGTGAATACAACGGCACCCAATTCTAAATCATGGGTGGTGTAATTCTTTTCATGCACCTTCAGTTGTCTTGATACATATGCAATCACCTTGCCACGCTACATAAGTACACACCCCATGCCGGTGTGTGAAGCATCACAATATACGACAAACTCTTCAATTCCCTCAGGTAAGGTTAGCACTGGAGCATTGCTCAATTTCTTCTTAAGAATCTCAAAGGATTCTTGTTGTTTCGGACCCCAAACAAACTTAACATTCTTACGGGTCAAAGAAGTTAATGGTGCAGCTATTCTTGAGAAGTTCTCAATGAATCTTCTATAATATCCAGCTAAACCCAGAAAACTACGTATTTCGGTTGGAGTCTTGGGTGCTTCCCAATTCATTACGGCTTCTACCTTAGCGGGATCTACTTGGATACCTCGCTTACTGACAACATGTCCAAGGAATTGGACTTCACGAAGCCAGAATTCACATTTGGAGAATTTAGCATACAACTTCTCCTGTTGAAGCAATCCTAAGATACATCGAAGGTGCTTCTCATGATCAACTTGGCTACGAGAGTAGATAAGTATGTCGTCTATAAAGACAATGACAAACTTATCTAAATAGGGCTTGCAGACTCTATTCATGAGGTCCATGAATGCTGCAGGCGCATTAGTGAGCCCAAATGGCATCACTAAAAATTCAAAATGTCCATACCTCGTTCTGAATGCCGTCTTAGGTACATCTTCGGTTCTCACTTTAAGTTGATGATACCCAGATCTCAAATCAATCTTTGAGAAATAACTCGCCCCTTGGAGCTGATCAAATAAATCATCAATCCTGGGTAAAGGATAACGATTCTTGATCGTTACCTTATTCAGTTCACGGTAATCAATGCATAAGCGCATAGATCCGTCTTTCTTTTTCACAAACAATATTGGAGCTCCCCAAGGCGAAGAGCTGGGTTGAATGAAACCTTTATCCAGTAAGTCGTCCAATTGAGTTCTAAGCTCTTTCATTTCTGTAGGCGCTAGACGATAAGGAGCTCGTGCTATAGGTGTTGATCCTGGGAGAATGTCTATCCTGAACTCTAGTTGCCTCTCAGGAGGTAATCCAGGTAATTCATCAGGAAAAACATCAGGATATTAAAAAATAATTGGAATATCTTCAATTTTAGGCTTCGGGTCATTCGCAGTCACTTGTGCCATGTAAATGACACATCCACTTTTCAAACACTGTGATACTTTGAGAATAGACGCGTTGCTAGGCAATCCATAATGTGTGTCTCCTTGAATAGTGACAGGTTCACCAGAAGGGGTTTTGATAATAACTAGCTTTTTGTCGCAGGCAATTTGGGCTTGGTTATGCGACAACCAATCCATGCCTAAAACTATATCAAACCCAGCCAGTTTCATTGGCAAGAGGGACAGCAGGATAGAATGATTCTTAATGGATATAGAGCATCTATCAAGAAGAGTTGAAGCTGTTTCTAAGGTACCATCGGCAAGTTCTACCTCATATTTTATGTCTAGAGTCTTAATAGGCAGATTCAATAACTTACAGAACTTATGGTCTACAAAGGGCTTATCAGCACCGGAATCAAATAAGACTCTAGCATAATTATTATTGATGAGGAAGGTACCTGTTATGACATTATCATCGTTCACAGCTTCCCTCGCGTTCATCTGGAAAACTCTCGCGTTGTTCTTCTTTGCCTCCTCAGGCTTCTTTGTATTCTTGGGGCAATTGGTTTTAATGTGCCCCTTTTCGTTGCAACCGTAACAGGTTGCATCCTTTATATTTCGGCACTCAACAGACTTGTGCCCTTTCTTTTTGCAGATCCCACAAGGTTTGGCTTGTGGGTCCTGGTTGCACTTCCCAAAGTGCCTCTTATTGCAGGTTTTGCATCTGGGCTTATCACTTGACTGCCCCTTCTTGGAATTAGAGTTCCCTTTTCCTTTCTTGTTCGACTGAGGAGACTTATCTTCCTCTCTCTTCCTCTTCCCATCATCAGTGGTTTTCTTTGCCCTACTCCTCACAACATCCAAAGTGAGGGACAAGGATAGATCCACAGCAGATCTATAAGTGGTTGGCTTAGAAGCCTTAACATTTCCTTTTACTTCAGGAGCCAAACCACTGATGAAACGCGCAATGCGTTTGGGTTCAGGGGTGACTAGGTATGGCACAAGCCTCGACATTGAATTGAAGCTAGTCACATAGGATCTACAATCCAGATCCTTCATCACTAAAGTGAGGAAATCAGTCTCTATACGCTCGACTTCATGCTGAGGGCAATAGGTTTCCTTAACCAAATTAACAAACTTGTTCCATGACAGATTGTACAAAGGAACCTTCCTAGTGGCTTGCACTAACGCTTTCCACCAAGTGAGGGCATCGCCCTTGAAGGATTGTAATACAAACTTCACTATATCTTCTTTAGCACATCCGCTGATGTCTATCACAGTCTCCATCTCATCTAATCATTTCATGCAATCGATTGCACCTTTTTCCCCTGTAAAATCTCTTGGTTTACAGGAGACAAAGTACTTGTAGGTACAACCCTTGGTGTACCTGGGAGTCGGCTCAAGAACAACCTGCCTCTTCGGCTCACTACCCTGATTAGATGAGTGCTGAGACTCATTTTTCTTATGAGTATGGGGTTGAGAATGGGATCTCGAATGAGTTATGGACCGAACATTGCTCGGTTCCATAAATATCTTATCTACTGCTTAGGCAACTGCAGTATCGATCATTGCTTGCAGTTCAGCATTTGTGAGATTTACTCTTGCTTCATTACTGTTTTCTCCTCGAGGGTGGCTATTTGCCTCATCAGATCCAGCCATTTTCGAGTACTATTGTGACAACCCGAGTTTCAAGGTCTCTATTCGACTTAACTTATTACTTATTTGCAAGTGTGTTTTTATAATTACTTGATGTGCAATACATGTGTTGTTTGTAGATGGTAGTATACATGATATGTGTATGGATGATATATATATATATATATATATATATATATATATATATATATATATTGTATGGATTATTGGATTTTATAATTGAAAACAAGATGGTGGAGCTCTAACCGAAAACGCCACCCACGAAAACACCCCATGTCCGAAAACACTTTAGTGTTTTCGTCCACTCCTAACTGCCGAAAACAACAAATGGGCTTTGGCCCAGTAGCGATTAGATACAGGGTCTTGTTCATAACCTTTACCCGAAGTCGGTAACTGGCAACCCTAAATCACCTCTCACATTCTCTCTCGCTCTCTTGTGAAACCAGACGGTAGTTTTGAACAATCGAGTCCAATACATCGATCGAAGTCCCACCTTTCTGCTTAGGTTAGTAATCGGTTACTTATGATTACTTGATTGGAATCACTTGATTATTTGACATCATGAATGAACGGTTAGTATGTAATGATTGTGAGTGTATGATTTGTATTGATCTGTATGATAAGGATGCTTATAATCTGATGTTATGATTGATTGTGTTGGGCCTTTCCATGAAGGATATGAAAGATCTGTTATGTTGAATGATGGTATATTAATTAGATAGATGCGATAGGAATCACCATGATCTGATGTAAAGATATGTTGTGTGATGTATATTGCTTATGCTGATTAGATACTGATGATTTTGATTCATTGTTTGAGTCGATAATAGGTGACTATCATATTAGGGTTCTGTGTTTAATCATATGACGGATACATGATGATCATAACAACTTGTAGATGATTGATGATTGAGTAATAATTGAATGATAATTAGGATTGTACAATGAATTGGTAGATTATATGATTGCATGGTTGGTCTGATTGAATCATTGTTAGATAACTGTTAGGGTTTTGTGAAACTGTTATTGATGATGATGTACCCGACGAAAACCCCACCCCGACGAAAATACAACTCGACGAAATCCTAAGGGATTTCGTTGCCCAAGGGATTTCTTCACCTGAAGTGTTTTCGACACTAGGTGATTTTGCCACTAGTGATTTCGTCCCGTGTTCTGGGCATTAACTCTGTCAGCTAGTCAACTTTGTTAGCTTGTTAACTCTGTTCGTTAACTAACCCTGTTAAGTGGTTAACCTTGTTAAGTATTAACTGGGTTATGTATGTCTATTATGTTAAGCATGTTAGCTGGGTTATGTTAGCTATGTTATGTAAGTTAAGTTCATTATGTATGATAACTCTATTGATTCTGATTAACTCTGTTATGCATGTGAACTATGCCAAGTGTATTTACCTAGTTAAGTGCGGTAACCTCGTTAAACCCATTAACACCGTTAGGTATGTTAATGGATGATATTGTTAGAATAAACTATGAAAGACCGTTATGTGCACGTGATTAACTGTTGGGTAATGCATGATGTTAACTGTCAAACGCACCTTGTGGTATTGATTGCTTGCAAAACTTTATGAACTTATACTGATTGTGGATACGTGCATAACTATAGGACTTGACTGATTAATTGTGAGCACGTAGTTTAACATTCCGAGCAAACCAAGGTGAGTTCACACTCTTTCCAAGGCATGGGATTCCCAAGGGTTGGGAATGGGTTAATGATTTAAACGGTAACTACAACCATCCTCCGTTGGTAGGATGCCAAGATTACACACTGGACCAAACCTCTATCATTGAAGTCCCTCATTTATATCGACTTAATCGCCGAGGCCTATGGCGAGCGGGTCATTAGTTAATAGCGCTATTAGGTTTAACAAACCTCACACCGTGCCAGTCGGACGGGCATGTACTAATGGACTATGGGCAAAGGGTCAATGCTGATAGACATTGACTTAGGGCACCACTTACATTTTCGTAGTAGTCGATATGCACGGTCTAGTAACACATGGGAAGCCCCCACTAATCTTCGCAAACATGTCTGGGAGACCGCGATACGAATCAATACGATACATGGTTTACAAAACGAACATATGATTTACGAAACGATTGCTATAACTAAACAACCAACTGTGAACTCGCTCAACTTTGTTGTTGACTCGTTGTTACATGCCTTGCAGGTCGTTAGGTACTCATGGAGCTTGCACAGGGAGGCGCGGTCGTTGTGGGACATGGCAGTGTGTGCCATGCTAAAAACATTACTTTATTTTGTACTTAATTACTTACATTGGGTTTTACAATTATGCTTCCGCTAAACACTTAACTACGTTTTTTTTTTTATTTGAAACACCTTTCATATGGTGTGGTTGAATTTTACTTATTACTTGTTATGTTCAATATGATTGGTGGCTTGATCCTGTTCAGTCACGCCTCCAAGCGGTGATACTTCGCGTGTGGATTTTGGGGGTGTGACAGATTGGTATCAGAGCCATTAGTTATAGTGAACTTGGTTTTAATAAGGGAAAAAGTTTTTGTTAAAACCAAACTATAACCTGAACAGTGCTCAAAGATCCACAACGACGCTTCACTCCACGTGCAAGACTCAACATTCTAGGTGATATGATTTATGTTTACATTGCCTACTTGCTAGATTACACAGAACTTTGCTCATGGTATGCTTAGATAAACGTAACAACTATTGTTTGAAAACACGTGTGTGCTTACTCTCTTCTGTCATCGCACTTTCGCGAACCTTTCTCACTCATGTTTCCTTTTATATGAAGATCATAAGTGGACGCGTTAACCTAACTCAAGCCCAGTTGACGGCTTTGATCACTGAACAAGTTACTGCAGCACTCACAGCTGCCCAGGCAGGAGGTATAACCTGCCATCACACCTTACTCTAGGATCTTTAGATCCTACTCTCAAAAACCAACTCTTGTGTTTAACCTTGTCCTGTTCTTATACACAACAGGTCAGCATGCTCAGCCGCCTGTATGCACGTTCAAGACGTTCATGGGCTGTCGTCCTAGTACTTTCAGTGGCACTGAAGGAGCTGTTGGACTCCTCCATTGGTTTGAAAAGCTCGAGTCTCTCTTCGAGATGTGTGAATGCCCTGAGGCTCGTAGGGTGAAGTACGCCACTGGTACTCTCGAAGGCACTGCGCTAACTTGGTGGAACGCGCAGGTTCAGATGCTGGGGCTGGCGGCTGCTAATGCCACCCCATGGAATGATTTTAAGGAACTGATCAAATGGGAATACTGTAGTTGTGATGACATCCACAAACTGGAAGTGGAGTTCTTTAACCTGAAGATGACGGGATCAGAGATAGAGGCGTATACGAAACGATCTAACGAACTGGCAGTATTATGTCCAACTATGGTGGACCCTCCCATCAAGCGCATTGAGCTGTACCTCAAAGGCTTAGTACCAGAGATTCAAAGTCATGTGACTTCTGCTAACCTTGCTACTATTCAAGATGTTACTCGTCTTGCTCATCGTCTCACAGACCAGGCAGTGGAACAGAACAAGCTACCTAAGCGTATTGGTGCTGCTACTACTGTTACTACTTCAGCTATTCCCAGTGACAACAAGAGAAAGTGGGATGGAACCTCCAGTAAGGGTTCAACTTCAGTTCAGTCCCAGGCACAGCATTGAAAGATTGATGACTATCAGAGCCCTGGTCAGCAATCTTCTGGTAGTCAAAGATAGGGTGGATATCGAGGAAACCTCCCGAAGTGCAACACATGCAACAGACACCACAATGGTCAGTGCAACAGGGGTCGTTGTCAGAGATGTCTCAAGATGGGCCATGAAGCTAAGGATTACAGGAGCTCACGACCTGCGAATCAGAACCAACAACAACAACCACCAGCTCCACAGAACCAGCAGCGACAGCGAGGTAACAGGGGATGCTTTCAGTATGGTGCTGAAGGCCACTTCAAGCGGGACTGCCCCCAGTTAAATCAAAATCTAAACAACAACAACCACAATAATCCGGGCAATGGGAACAACAATGGGGGAAACAACGATGGCAACGGCGCCAGGGGTCGAGTGTTCGTGCTGGGTCAGGGTGACGCAAGGAATGATCCTAACGTGGTGATGGGTAAGTTCCTTCTCGACGACTTTTATGTAACTGTTTTATTTGATTCGGGTGCCGATACCAGTTATGTGTCTCTAAAAGTTAGTCAAACGCTAAAGCGCACACCAACACTTTTGAACACCAAGCATGTTGTAGAATTAGCAAATGGTAAAAGTTTAGAGGCCACACACATAGTTAAGGGTTGTAATCTTGTCTTAGCTGGTCAGACTTTCTCTATCGATCTCATTCCTATAGTTCTGGGTAGTTTCGACATTGTCATTGGGATGGATTAGCTATCCCAACAGCAAGCAGAGATCCTATGCAAAGAGAAGATTTTTTGTATTCCCCGTTCTGGCAAAGAACCTCTCGAAATCCAAGGCGACAAGAGTGGTGCTGTTGTGGGCATCATCTCCATTCTTAAGACCCAGAAGTGTTTGTGAAAGGGCCACACCGCTATTTTAGCACTCGTTGCTGACGCATCAACGGAAGAGAAGAAGATAGAGGATATTCCAGTTGTACGCGACTTTCCTCAAGTGTTTCCTGAGGAATTACCTGGTCTACCGCCTCATCGCCAGGTCGAATTCCAAATCGAGTTAGCTCCTGGAGCAGCACCCATAGCTCGAGCACCTTATCGCTTAGCTCCAACCGAACTGGAAGAACTGTCCAAACAATTGCAAGAACTTTTGGATAAAGGTTTCATTCGTCCTAGCTCTTCGCCTTGGGGAGCTCCAGTATTGTTTGTGAAGAAGAAAGACGGTACCTTCCGTATGTGCATAGATTACCGTGAACTAAACAAGGTGACCGTAAAGAATCGCTATCCTCTTCCACGCATTGACGACTTGTTCGACCAGCTGCAAGGGTCGAGCTACTATTCAAAGATTGATCTGAGGTCAGGCTACCATCAACTGAGAGTCCGGGACGAGGACGTCTCAAAAACAGCATTCAGAACACGCTACGGCCAGTGTTGTAAGAATCGCTAGGCGCTAGTCGGGCGGTGGGGTACCGCCTAGGGATTAATCGGGATTAATAGGGATTAATCGGGATTAATAGGGATTAATCGGGATTAATAGGGATTAATCGGAATTAATCGGATTGAGATTTTTATATGTAATTTTTAGTTACATATACACACACACATTTTTATATGTAGTTTTTTAAAGTAGACATGTTTTAACCCCTCATTAACCCATTTTTTAAGTAACTGGAAGGAATTTATATGGTTTGGTCAAAATTTGGCTGGCATCTTTCCAAAATTTGGCCAGAATAGGACCGTCATTAACTGCCTAGCTATTAATCGGCCATTAATCGGTGAACCACCGATTAGTGATTAATCGGTGACTAATCGGAGACTAGTCGGGATTTTTACAACCATGGCTACGGCCATTACGAATTTCTGGTCATGCCATTCGGGTTAACAAACGCGCCTGCAATCTTTATGGATCTTATGAACAGAGTGTGTAAGCCTTACTTGGATAAGTTTGTGATTGTATTCATCGACGACATTTTGATCTACTCCAAGAGTCGGGAGGAACACGAGCAGCATTTACGACTCATTTTGGAACTCCTTCGAGCAGAACAGCTGTACGCCATGTTTTCAAAATGCGACTTTTGGCTTCGTGAAGTCCACTTTCTAGGCCACGTGGTAAACAAGGATGGGATTCATGTTGATCCATCTAAGGTAGACTCGATTAAGAACTGGCCTGCACCTCGCACACCAACGAAAATTCGCCAATTCTTGGGTTTGGCCGGTTACTACAGGAGGTTCATCAAAGACTTCTCCAAAATTGCACAACCCCTCACCTCACTAACTCAGAAAGGCGTTATCTATCGTTGGGGTAATACACAGGAATCAGCATTTCAGCACTTAAAAGACAGACTTTGTAGCGCACCTATTCTCTCATTGCCGGAGGGCACAGACGATTTTGTGGTCTATTGCGACGCATCCATTCAGGGTGTTGGCAGTGTTTTGATGCAACGGGATAAGGTCATCGCTTACGCCTCGCGCCAACTTAAGATTCACGAAAGGAATTACACTACTCACGACCTGGAGCTGGGAGTTGTTGTCTTCGCACTCAAGATATGGAGACATTACCTGTACGGTACCAAGTGCACCATTTACACCGATCACAGGAGTCTCGAGCATATCTTCAAGCAGAAGGAGTTGAACATACGACAACATCGATGGGTCGAGCTACTGAACGATTACGAATGTGCCATCAAGTACCATCCGGGCAAGGCAAATGTTGTGGCTGATGCCCTCAGTCGAAAAGATACCACACCTAGGTGTGTGCGAGCACTACAACTCACCATCCAATCTAGTCTTCCTTCACAGATACGAAATGCTCAGGTAGAAGCATTGAAACCAGAAAACGTCAGGGCTGAAGCTCTACGCGGCTCAAGGCAACAGTTAGAACAAAAGGCAGATGGCGCCTACTATGTAACAGGACGCATCTGGGTCCCACTCTATGACAATTTACGAGAACTTGTAATGGATGAAGCACATAAGTCTCGCTACTCAGTACATCCTGGTTTGGATAAGATGTACCATGATCTCAGAACTACGTATTGGTGGCCTAGCATGAAAGCTCACATAGCAACTTACGTTAGCAAATGTTTGACTTGTGCGAGAGTCAAGACTGAATATCAGAAACCATCGGGCCTACTCCAACAACCAAAGATACCACAAATTTCCATGGATTTCGTTACCGGCCTGCCTAGATCTCAACGTGGAAATGATACTATTTGGGTAATCGTGGATCGACTCACAAAATCTGCACACTTTTTGGCTATTAAGGAAACGGATAAGTTCTCCACTCTAGGAGACGTCTACCTTAAGGAAGTTGTCTCGAGGCACGGGGTGCCAACCTCTATTATTTCCGATCGTGATGCACGTTTTACTTCAGAACTGTGGCAGGCAATGCACAAATCTTTTGGCTCTCGATTAGACATGAGCACCGCTTATCATCCGTAAACAGATGGGCAGTCTGAACGCACCATCCAAACTCTAGAAGACATGCTTCGTGCATGTGTAATCGATTTCGGCAACGGCTGGGAAAAACACCTCCCGTTAGTGGAGTTTTCATATAACAACAGTTACCACACCAACATTCAAGCCGCTCCATTCGAGGCATTGTACGGGCGTAAATGCCGATCACCTCTTTGTTGGGCAGAGGTGGGTGACAGTCAGATCACGGGTCCAGAACTGGTGGTAGACGCAACGGAAAGAATTGCTCAGATACGACAACGCATGGCGGCAGCTCGCGACCGTCAGAAAGCCTACGCAAACAAGCGCCGGAAACCACTCGAGTTCCAAGTTGGGGATCGAGTGCTACTCAAAGTTTCACCCTGGAAGGGTGTGGTTCGTTTTGGCAAACGGGGCAAGCTCAATCCGCGATATGTCGGACCGTTCGAAATCATTGAGAAAATACGCAAGGTGGCCTACAAACTAAATCTGCCCGCAGAACTCAGTGCAGTTCACAACGTTTTTCACGTGTCAAATCGGAAGAAGTGTCTGTCAGATGAGACCCTCATTGTGACAACTGCCACTTTCGGGTAATTTACTTACATTTAAAACAGTGATTTACATTATACAAGCATGTGTTTTGAATATTCTGACTGCATGATTACATGGTATACATCTTAGAAAACTCATGGAATATTCATTGGTTATTACACATGATTCATTTGTTTTGGGTACATTTGAAATAGTGCAAACAATTCACCGAAACAACTAGAGTAGTGCCTAGTGAACGGTAGTGCTGACGAAAACTCCGGATCCGCAGAAAACATCTAAAATGACATCTTTAGGACTCGGATGAGAGTCCAATATCAATTATATATTAAACCCGATATGGGAATACAAGAGTTCGGGTAATATTTTACCGATGTCCGGTAGCACTAAAAACTGCCGAAAAGCACTAAAAGAGACGATTTCTATACTTTTCCGCAGAAATTCTGCAGAAATCAGTTTTGTAATATTTTTACGACATGTAAAAATATTATTTAACATATAATTCATATGAGGATACTTTCGGGTATCATCCGAACCAATAACTACATCAATTCATACAAGTTACACAACTTAGCGTTCAAATAACGTCTAACCGAAACAATTCGAAACGAATATCCGAACAATGTCGGATCTTTTTTTTAGTGACCATCTAATATTATTTAGATCATATTAGACTTATAATGGTCACTTAACACCTTCTTAACACATTTATACACTTGAAACATTTAAACACCAAAACACCTAAACTTTGCTAAAAGTTTCTAACACTTTACACACTTAATAACATTTCAACAATTCAAGACCCCCCCCCCCCCATGGGTGAACGTTTTATGTGGGTCCCACACCCATATTTCACATGCAAAATAACTAGATATTTTCTATAATTACAAGTGGTGTTACAAGTGGATGATGTTGGTGATAAATTAACAACTTACTAACTAAGTAACTAGATATTTTTATTATGTTGCAAGTGGTTAAGTTGGTGGATGATTATATCATTTAATCACATAAGTTTACTAGCATTTTAATACCACTTTACACCTTTATTTACACACACATAAGAAAACTCTTTCAATCTTCATCATTTCACCAAGAACACCATCCAAAAACCCAATTATTTTTATCACCTCCTTCATGATCAACATGGATTTCCAAGTAACATAAGGTGATCTAAAGCTATTGGAAGTAAAAGGAAGTGTTTTCATCCATACAAAAGTGTTCTATCATCAAGATCATCATCTTATTAGTTCATAATAATCTTCTAAGATCATCCCTAGCCTAGTGCTAGAAGTAAGCTTCTTTATCTATTTTTTTTTATACAAATGTATTAAGATTATGATTGTTATTATTGCTAATAATAACCAAGAAAATCATACATAATATACATGAAGAAAATACAAAGAAGCAAAGATAAAAATCATGATATAATTATGATTGTTTATATTATGATCTAAGACTTGATATATGCTTATTTAGTCTTGTTATGATGTTTATGATGCAAATAAATTATTAGAAGATGTTTTAAGTTATGATCTAAAAATTATGCATGTTTATGTTAAAGGGTTTTTAACATAAAGGATTAATGGATGATCATAACTATTGATCTTGTGAAAATATATAAGGTTTTTGGTTAAAAACAATACTCTCACAAGATTATAAAAAAAGTAACATACAACTAGAGATTTTTATAAAAGTTGTTAAAACTAAAATTAAACTTGGTTTTTGAACTTATTAGCATATGAAATAATCATGGTTAAAACCCTACATGATTTGGAGATCATTTTGATAAGTTTATGTTATAAAAATCTCATATGTTTTAGTTAAGATGTTATGAGTAAATTGATGATGAATTTGAAAAGAAAATGATATGTTTATCTAAACATGGCAAAGTACATAATACAAAGGTTATATGGCCAATTTTTCTTAGAAATCATAGGTTAGAAAAATTATCATTTTTAACAAAGTCTTTACAAGATTAGAAAGTGGTCTTTCTAAAAACAAAAATAGATATAAATATATATTTTTGGGAAAATATATATTAGTGATCTTAACAAGTTATTTACTATGTGTTTATTATTTGTATTAGTTATGTACAATAATTAGGTATTTGATAACAATGATACAAATAAATACAAGACACATTTACAAGTAAAGACTTACAAGAATACATATATACACACTTGAATACAATTTACGGATCATTTGGACATCGGATACAACTTATGGACAATTCGGACGACGGGCGAATCTTTGAACATATCGCCATTCCGAGGAGTTACTACGACGTTTAGACGATCTTTCGACACGAAATATAAGTATCCTATCGATAACAAATTTTGGATGTTTATAAACTTATAAAAACTAGTATGTTTTTATTTACTAACAAGTGTACTTAGTAAATTTTTATAAAAAGGTTTTTATAAAAATGAAAGGCTTACACTTACTAGTGGGCTAAATTATAACAAATGGGCTTATTATACTAGTGGGCTATTTTTATAACAAATGGGCTTATATTACTTAATGGACTACTATTTTTCTTAATGGGCTTATCTTCTTAATGGGCTTATCTTCTTAATGGGCTTATCTTCATAATGGGCTTAACATAAATTCATGGGCTAAGCCCAATACCAAACATATGGGCCAAGGCCCAATAATATTGAAGCCCAACACTTTTGAGGCCCAACACTATTGAAGCCCAACACTATTTAAGCCCAACACTATTTTGGCCCAACACTATTCAAGCCCAACACTATTCAAGCCCAACACTATTCAAGCCCAACACTATTGAGGCCCAACACTATTGAGGCCCAACACTATTTGAGGCCCAACACTATTGAGGCCCAACACTATTGAGGCCCAACACTATTTGAGGCCCAACACTATTTGAGGCCCAACACTATTTGAGGCCCAGCACTATTTAAGCCCAATAACTTGAAAACATGGGCTTGGCCCAATGATACTATTATTGGAAACACAACTATACAAGTGATACATACAAGACACGAGATTCAGCGGACGAGATCCGACTATACAACTCATTCATCGAATACACAGTTAACGAACATTTGAACAACTCATTCATCGAATACACAGTTAACGAACATTTGAACAACTCATTCATCGAATACACAGTTAACGAACATTTGAACAACTCATTCATCGAATACACAGTTAACGAACATTTGAACAACTCATTCATCGAATACACAGTTAACGAACAGTAAGGACATACAAGTCTTACATATACTCAAGACACAAGACTTGTACTCAAGTTCTTTTCAAAGACCGAAGTGTCTAACAAAAATAAGAACGTTTGTAGGTCGCCACGCTATTCAGGACGACCGCACGTGAGATCTTATTTACATCTATTTTCAGGACGCAATACAGTGAGTTCATGTTCCCCTATTCATTTAAACGTTTTACAAACTTTACAACTATCGGGGAGGATACATGTTCAGGGTATGTTAAAGTTAGGTAATGAAACACCATAGATCATGTGCGAATTAGGGCCTTACTATAAGCACCATTAATCCAGATTGGACCAAGGAACAAAGGCTTAGATCTAATGGGTGTTGGCGAGCCCCACTCTTGGTCATGGACCCCTACGGAAGAGTGCGTTTGTGTCCCAGTCGATAGGAATCGGCATAAAATCGTCTAGGGTTGGTTTGCTTCCTCTTTCGGCACACATATTAATGTCCTTGCAAAACATTAATGATCAACGATTTCATTGACGCTTTACATACTACAACTCACATTTTTTCATACATCGTTTACAACTAAATTGCATGAATTCACCAACTTTTGTTGATGTCTTCCAAACTTAACATGTATTTCAGGAAATTAGTGGACCTGGCAGACATTTCAGTCAAGGAAAGCAAGTATCAAGACTCCATGCCACCATTTGAAGGGTTTGCCCGTTATATACCGCCTCTTTGCGGTGATATAGTGGTCAAAGCCTTGACATTTTAAGACTTACATTTTTATGTATAAAACGATGACAACTTATTTTCACTTGATGGTTTGTAACCAATACATTCAACTTATGTTGCATTCCTTTGGGAAACACTTATGTAGTGGCAATGGCAATGGAGTATGTTTTATTCATATAGTTTGTTCATGTACATCGATATTTATGCAATGAAAACCATACAGATCACACCTTGCGTTTCCGCTACGAGCGGGTGTGACAGACTGGTATCAGAGCATCGATTGTAGTGAACCAGGATTCTTTCTCGAGTTTAAGTCTACAATCACTAGGGATCTCTCACGAAAACCTCTTGTTCATGTTGAACAGAATAAAATTGGACAGGTCAAAAGGTTTTCATTGCATAAACATTTTTCAAGGTCCACTACAACAAAAATTCATTTCACATATATCAAGCGAGGACATTTCCATGGGTGAAGTCTATGAGAAACAGACACAATACATTAATAGACTATGTGCCTACAATACATTACATTATCAGTGCTTATACAAGATAGACACATTACACTATCAGTTTATGCATTATAAACAGTTTACAAGTTCAGCTTATACAAGATAGAAATCCTTGATTGATAGGATTTTACATGATTATATATATATAGGTGGTTCATATATATGTTGCATGAAATATTTTGCCAAGAACAAAATACCTTCGACTTCAAACTCTATTATTATTCTTTACTCACACGGTGAAAATATCGACCTCATGTCTATTGCGGAGCTTATGACGAACATGATTTCTAAGTGAAATCTTAAACTTAATTCCGTAAAATATGGTTGCTTTCTTGCGAATGCTGAGATGCCTGACCATGATAATGACGACGAGGCGAAGGTGGTAACCTTGGACAACAACTCCATTAGTGGGACGAGATCCATGTGACTCATACTAACCAAGGTGGATATACTCTTGTCCTTACAAGGAAGATGAAGTACTCATCTTGAAGGTGCCTCTTCAGTTGTTATTGTTACAGATTCTTTTCATTTCTATTTTCATCTAACGCCGTACCGTTCTGCGAGTAATGACAACGAACATTGACACGTGAGCTATCACGAAGGTCCCTCCTATGTTGAAGGTATATAAACAATAGTGTCCTCTCTCTGACTGATCGCCTGCTCTGAACAAGAGAATGCTAGGGTGACCATGCAAGACAATTTATTATTACGGGGGCCCACGTAATAACAACTTGTAGTGCATGGAAATTCTGGTGGACTCTGCGGGTCAAGCTAATGATCACTATTCATTCAAAATTCTTAAGTTATTACTTGAGATTCAATTCTTCCTATCTAGTAGAACACGAACTGGGGTGGTTAGTATAACACCTACAATACAATACAATACAATACAATACAATACAATACAATACAATACAATACAATACAATACAATACAATACAATACAATACAATACAATACAATACAATACAATACAATACAATACAGGAAGACGACACATATTTGTTCACACCTAACATTCGATCTATATCACGATTCAGTTGAGACTAGTCATTTAAACAAACAAACCATGTTAGCTACTCATGGAGGATTTTCCTCAACATTCTCGAAATTCTTGAACATGGGTTGGTTCCAGGGTGTCTATGACACTTTATCCTACTTTACCTTACCTTACCTTATCATATTCCACCTTATCATATTTATTGGAAGTGATACAATAAATTCCGTCGTTTGACATTTGTCTTTTTCCAAGGGATAGTACGGCATGCGCCATACTGCAACTCCCTCATTACATTCTATTCTACATTTTTGGAGATTCTAATAATCTTGCTAGAGCTCGTGAAACTCAAGCACTATTACCATAATTGTCACATGGACAAGTAAGACAAAGGATTTTCTCTATTTAGGACGATCGAGGTCCATAGAGTAGGGAATACATATTATATGGACGAAGACCACTGGTTGGTTTCCCCTCCTCAACGAATTATTTCTCTTTCCATTTAGACGTATGACCAATACATGCAAGAGGCATTACACCTTTTGGTTTTGGTTATCCACATTATCATTTATTCAAACATATATGAACAATATGGTCTTGAGGTTTCCATGACCGATTGATTGTATTCTTCATTCTTGGGCACATGATAGACTTTATTTATTCAAATAAATGTCTAGATTCTTTTAATTTTGTGTATTAAAAAGAACATGGTGCCAAAAGAATCAATTGTTTAAGTTAAAAGTTATGTGTTGAAAACTATTGTTTTTACACAAGACATGGTTTATACATGACATTGTTACGCAAGACATTGTGATACACGTCATTTGACGTTGGTATACACAAGACATTTTTTTTTCCGTGGTTATTTGTAAGTAATGAGACGTGTGTAATATGATAAAAGCATGGTGGATACGCCGCTGGTACTTCCTATATATAAGTGCTTATGTTATATTGCATATCGTGGTGTTATTCAAATCTCTTCGACAAAGACAAGACATGACATTTTTGCACAAGACGCGACATCCTCTACACAAGACATAATATTCTATTTCAAGACATGATATATTTATACACTACATTTTCATTGGTTATCTATTTAACCATACATCATTCTTTTATATCATCTGTCATATCTATTTTCATATGATTTTATAAAAGAACTCGATCATAACTGGAGCTAATATTGTTGGTTACACTTGATGCTTTCACGATATCTCAAGGGTTGTTCCATAATGGGAAACACCCGAATTCAAACACACTGAGTGTTACATTTTAAGTTTAGCCTCGGAGATCCGAAGCATAACCGCATCATCCCTCCCTACCTCAATCACTCAAACAATAACTCTCGCCATGAGAGAAATGAAGGCAACTGCTGCCATAAACGATTTTGGTACCAGGATGTATGCTGGTAACTTGCCGAAATCCTAAATGCGACAAGTGAGACGTCCATCATGAGGGCAATTGCAAAAGCGCCAAGAATAGCAGTGTGCTGAGACCGGGCGCAAAACAAAGACTAGTAAGACGATAATACTTAAGAAGGGATCAAGCTAGTGAATAAGTGTGTGTGTAGTTAGCACTATGAATACTCCACAAAATCCCAATGAAGTCATGAGTACGTACACTCTATGATCATCATGTATCAATTCGTTTAATACCAACACCGAGCTTAGCTATTGTCTTTAGATGTTAAGCATATACTCGAATTAGAGTCATGTTGGACACATTACTATATCAAGTTAGCTAATGGGGAATTAGCTGAGACATATCAAATCATTAAGGGCCACCGGTATGTATACTATTCGTCAACATTTCACATCCATGTTATTTTATACAATTGGCAATTTTAGCTTCATCTCAACATTTCACATACAAGAGTTTCATGGCTAGGGACGGGATTGTCCTAGCTACAATTAGGGATTGGGTTATCCTACATCTAAACATATGGATTGGGTTATCCTACATTTAAGCATAGGGTTCCTAAGACTATACAGTGAAGTCCTCGCCACACAGAATTTAAAATGTACTTGGTCTAGAGTCACGTAAGCTAGACGTCTCCTCATTCTATAGAATTGGCAAACGGTAAACTGGTCGAGTTAGGAGCAGAAATTTGATATCGATCTCTTACCCATTGAGTTGGGTATTTTCGACGTAGTGGTTGGCATGGATTGGCTATCCGATAACCTAGCCGAAGTCTTCTGTCATGAGAAGATCATTCGCCTACCACTGCCGAACAAAGAGACATTTGTTATTCATGGAGAGAAGCACGACACACCATTGCGGATCATTAATTGCATGAAGGCACAAAAGTGCTTACGGAAAGGTTGTATTGCCTTTCTAGCAATTGTTGTAGACAAGAAGGCCGTTGGGCCACAGCTAACAAATATTCTTCTGATAAAAATAATTTCCTGAAGAATTTCCTGAAGTCTTTCCAGGACTACCGCCATATCAACAAGTCGAGTTTCACATCGACTTGGTACCTGGAGCCGTATCTCGACAAATTCGTCATAGTGTTTATTGACGACATTTTGATATACTCTCGATCGACTGATGAACATGAGCAACATTTGAGAACCATTTTAGAGTTGTTAAAGACAATAAATTCGCCCCAAATCGAAAAACAAGATATAGCCTTACAACTTATTCTTAAGATTGGTGCATAGCATTTTACAATCTTATCATTACCCGACGGTACCGATGACTTTGTGGTATACTGTGATGCTTCGCATCAAGGTTTGGGTCGTGTACTCATGCAACGTAAAAAGGTTATCGCGTACGCGTCCCGCCAACTGAAAGTTCACGAGAAGAACTATACCACTCACGACCTAGAGCTAGGCGCGGTGGTGTTTGCTTTAAAAATTTGGCGGCATTACTTATATGGTACACAGTGCACTATTTTCACAGATCATAGGAGTCTACAACACATATTCAACCAAAAAGAATTAAATATGCGTCAGCGACGTTGGGTTGAATTATTAAACGACTATGATTGTGAAATCAAGTACCATCCGGGCAAGGCGAACGTTGTAGCAGACGCCTTGAGCCGCAAGGAACGAGTTAAAACACTAAGAGTGCGAGCACTAGAGATGACGATTCACACAGATCTTACCGCACGAATTCGAAATGCACAACAAGAAGCGCTCAAGGAAGAACATATTCTAGAAGAATCACTTCGAGGCATGGAAAAACAGTTAGTACCAAAGGAGGATGGAACTTTGTACCTTGCGGGTAGAGTTTGGGTTCCATTCTTTGGAGGTCTCCGAGATCTCATTTTTGAGGAAGCACATAGGTCAAAGTACTCGATCCATCCTGGATCAGATAAGATGTACCACGACTTAAAAGAGTACTATTGGTGGCCTAACCTCAAAAAGGATATTGCTAGCTATGTTGGAAAATGCTTGACCTGCGCGAAGGTCAAGGCAGAGTATCAGAAACCATCTGGGTTATTACAACAACCCGAGATTCCCGCTTGGAAATGGGAACAAATATCCATGGACTTCATTACGAAGTTACCCAGGACCTCGAAAGGTCATGACATGATATGGGTAATCGTCGATAGATTGACAAAGTCCGCACACTTCTTACCGATTCGGGAGAAGGATAGTACTGAGAAACTAGCGGAAATCTATCTCAGAGAAATAGTGGCTCGTCATGGAGTGCCTATTTCAATCATTTCGGACCGAGACGGACGTTTTGTTTCAAGAATATGGAATTCATTTCAACAGGCCTTTGGATCTCAATTGAATCTAAGTACGGCCTTTCATCCACAAACTGACGGCCAGAGCGAACGGACAATCCAAACACTCGAAGATATGCTTCGTGCATGTGTTATGGATTTAGGCGGCAATTGGGATACTCATCCACCTTTAGTTGAGTTTTCCTACAATAACCGCTACAATACTACTATACAAGCTGCACCGTTTGAAGCTCTTTATGGTCGAAAGTGTCGCTCTCCGCTATGTTGGGCGGAAACAGGCGATAGTTAATTAATTGGTCCGAAACTAGTCCAAGAGACTACGGATAAAATTTTTTTCAGACCCGAGACCGTATCAAGACGGCTCGCGATCGACAAAAGTGCTACGCAGATGAAAGACGAAAACCATTATCTTTCGAGGTTGGAGACAAAGTCTTGTTGAAAGTCTCGCCTTGGAAAGGCGTAGCGAGGATCAGTGAACGTGGAAAGCTTAACCCACGTTACATTGGACCATTTGAAATCTTAGAAAAGATTGGCACTGTTGCCTACAAGTTGAAGTTACCAGATGAACTTAACAGTATGCACGACACGTTTCATGTGTCGAATCTTAAAAAGAGTCCAACACAAGCAACCGTTATCATTCTATTCACATTGACGACAAACTCCAATTCACTAAAGAACCTGTTGAAGTCATGGACTGTAAAGTCTAGAAATCATGGAGGAGTCGTATCAAATTATTAAAATGTACGTTGGAACTCTCGACACGGACCCGAGTATACTTGGGAACGTGAACATTGAATCAAAGCCAAATACTCTCACCTGTTCGAGTAGTCTCCTGTATAGGATGACTCAGCTTGAATTTCGGGACGAAATTCTCAATAACAGGGGGAGAATGTGACAACTGCCACTTTCGGGTAATTTACTTACATTTAAAACAGTGATTTACATTATACAAGCATGTGTTTTGAATATTCTGACTGCATGATTACATGGTATACATCTTAGAAAACTCATGGAATATTCATTGGTTATTACACATGATTCATTTGTTTTGGGTACATTTGAAATAGTGCAAACAATTCACCGAAACAACTAGAGTAGTGCCTAGTGAACGGTAGTGCTGACGAAAACTCCGGATCCGCAGAAAACATCTAAAATGACATCTTTAGGACTCGGATGAGAGTCCAATATCAATTATATATTAAACCCGATATGGGAATACAAGAGTTCGGGTAATATTTTACCGATGTCCGGTAGCACTAAAAACTGCCGAAAAGCACTAAAAGAGACGATTTCTATACTTTTCCGCAGAAATTCTGCAGAAATCAGTTTTGTAATATTTTTACGACATGTAAAAATATTATTTAACATATAATTCATATGAGGATACTTTCGGGTATCATCCGAACCAATAACTACATCAATTCATACAAGTTACACAACTTAGCGTTCAAATAACGTCTAACCGAAACAATTCGAAACGAATATCCGAACAATGTCGGATCTTTTTTTTAGTGACCATCTAATATTATTTAGATCATATTAGACTTATAATGGTCACTTAACACCTTCTTAACACATTTATACACTTGAAACATTTAAACACCAAAACACCTAAACTTTGCTAAAAGTTTCTAACACTTTTTTCACACTTAATAACATTTCAACAATTCAAGACCCCCCCCCCCCCCATGGGTGAACGTTTTATGTGGGTCCCACACCCATATTTCACATGCAAAATAACTAGATATTTTCTATAATTACAAGTGGTGTTACAAGTGGATGATGTTGGTGATAAATTAACAACTTACTAACTAAGTAACTAGATATTTTTATTATGTTGCAAGTGGTTAAGTTGGTGGATGATTATATCATTTAATCACATAAGTTTACTAGCATTTTAATACCACTTTACACCTTTATTTACACACACATAAGAAAACTCTTTCAATCTTCATCATTTCACCAAGAACACCATCCAAAAACCCAATTATTTTTATCACCTCCTTCATGATCAACATGGATTTCCAAGTAACATAAGGTGATCTAAAGCTATTGGAAGTAAAAGGAAGGGTTTTCATCCATACAAAAGTGTTCTATCATCAAGATCATCATCTTATTAGTTCATAATAATCTTCTAAGATCATCCCTAGCCTAGTGCTAGAAGTAAGCTTCTTTATCTATTTTTTTTTTTATACAAATGTATTAAGATTATGATTGTTATTATTGCTAATAATAACCAAGAAAATCATACATAATATACATGAAGAAAATACAAAGAAGCAAAGATAAAAATCATGATATAATTATGATTGTTTATATTATGATCTAAGACTTGATATATGCTTATTTAGTCTTGTTATGATGTTTATGATGCAAATAAATTATTAGAAGATGTTTTAAGTTATGATCTAAAAATTATGCATGTTTATGTTAAAGGGTTTTTAACATAAAGGATTAATGGATGATCATAACTATTGATCTTGTGAAAATATATAAGGTTTTTGGTTAAAAACAATACTCTCACAAGATTATAAAAAAAGTAACATACAACTAGAGATTTTTATAAAAGTTGTTAAAACTAAAATTAAACTTGGTTTTTGAACTTATTAGCATATGAAATAATCATGGTTAAAACCCTACATGATTTGGAGATCATTTTGATAAGTTTATGTTATAAAAATCTCATATGTTTTAGTTAAGATGTTATGAGTAAATTGATGATGAATTTGAAAAGAAAATGATATGTTTATCTAAACATGGCAAAGTACATAATACAAAGGTTATATGGCCAATTTTTCTTAGAAATCATAGGTTAGAAAAATTATCATTTTTAACAAAGTCTTTACAAGATTAGAAAGTGGTCTTTCTAAAAACAAAAATAGATATAAATATATATTTTTGGGAAAATATATATTAGTGATCTTAACAAGTTATTTACTATGTGTTTATTATTTGTATTAGTTATGTACAATAATTAGGTATTTGATAACAATGATACAAATAAATACAAGACACATTTACAAGTAAAGACTTACAAGAATACATATATACACACTTGAATACAATTTACGGATCATTTGGACATCGGATACAACTTATGGACAATTCGGACGACGGGCGAATCTTTGAACATATCGCCATTCCGAGGAGTTACTACGACGTTTAGACGATCTTTCGACACGAAATATAAGTATCCTATCGATAACAAATTTTGGATGTTTATAAACTTATAAAAACTAGTATGTTTTTATTTACTAACAAGTGTACTTAGTAAATTTTTATAAAAAGGTTTTTATAAAAATGAAAGGCTTACACTTACTAGTGGGCTAAATTATAACAAATGGGCTTATTATACTAGTGGGCTATTTTTATAACAAATGGGCTTATATTACTTAATGGACTACTATTTTTCTTAATGGGCTTATCTTCTTAATGGGCTTATCTTCTTAATGGGCTTATCTTCATAATGGGCTTAACATAAATTCATGGGCTAAGCCCAATACCAAACATATGGGCCAAGGCCCAATAATATTGAAGCCCAACACTTTTGAGGCCCAACACTATTGAAGCCCAACACTATTTAAGCCCAACACTATTTTGGCCCAACACTATTCAAGCCCAACACTATTCAAGCCCAACACTATTCAAGCCCAACACTATTGAGGCCCAACACTATTGAGGCCCAACACTATTTGAGGCCCAACACTATTGAGGCCCAACACTATTGAGGCCCAACACTATTTGAGGCCCAACACTATTTGAGGCCCAACACTATTTGAGGCCCAGCACTATTTAAGCCCAATAACTTGAAAACATGGGCTTGGCCCAATGATACTATTATTGGAAACACAACTATACAAGTGATACATACAAGACACGAGATTCAGCGGACGAGATCCGACTATACAACTCATTCATCGAATACACAGTTAACGAACATTTGAACAACTCATTCATCGAATACACAGTTAACGAACATTTGAACAACTCATTCATCGAATACACAGTTAACGAACATTTGAACAACTCATTCATCGAATACACAGTTAACGAACATTTGAACAACTCATTCATCGAATACACAGTTAACGAACAGTAAGGACATACAAGTCTTACATATACTCAAGACACAAGACTTGTACTCAAGTTCTTTTCAAAGACCGAAGTGTCTAACAAAAATAAGAACGTTTGTAGGTCGCCACGCTATTCAGGACGACCGCACGTGAGATCTTATTTACATCTATTTTCAGGACGCAATACAGTGAGTTCATGTTCCCCTATTCATTTAAACGTTTTACAAACTTTACAACTATCGGGGAGGATACATGTTCAGGGTATGTTAAAGTTAGGTAATGAAACACCATAGATCATGTGCGAATTAGGGCCTTACTATAAGCACCATTAATCCAGATTGGACCAAGGAACAAAGGCTTAGATCTAATGGGTGTTGGCGAGCCCCACTCTTGGTCATGGACCCCTACGGAAGAGTGCGTTTGTGTCCCAGTCGATAGGAATCGGCATAAAATCGTCTAGGGTTGGTTTGCTTCCTCTTTCGGCACACATATTAATGTCCTTGCAAAACATTAATGATCAACGATTTCATTGACGCTTTACATACTACAACTCACATTTTTTCATACATCGTTTACAACTAAATTGCATGAATTCACCAACTTTTGTTGATGTCTTCCAAACTTAACATGTATTTCAGGAAATTAGTGGACCTGGCAGACATTTCAGTCAAGGAAAGCAAGTATCAAGACTCCATGCCACCATTTGAAGGGTTTGCCCGTTATATACCGCCTCTTTGCGGTGATATAGTGGTCAAAGCCTTGACATTTTAAGACTTACATTTTTATGTATAAAACGATGACAACTTATTTTCACTTGATGGTTTGTAACCAATACATTCAACTTATGTTGCATTCCTTTGGGAAACACTTATGTAGTGGCAATGGCAATGGAGTATGTTTTATTCATATAGTTTGTTCATGTACATCGATATTTATGCAATGAAAACCATACAGATCACACCTTGCGTTTCCGCTACGAGCGGGTGTGACACTCATAGTTCCTTTGAAGGAACTCACTATCGACGATCAGTTGCGATTCATCGAGGAACCAGTTGAAATCACGGACCGGGACGTTAAGGTCCTCAAGCACACCAGAATACCTCTTGTTCGAGTTCGTTGGAACTCCCGTCGTGGCCCAGAGTTTACCTGGGAACGAGAAGATCAAATGACACTCAAGTATCCCCAGTTATTCGGAAACAGTGCAACCACTACTGAAGCTGAAGCTACTACAGAATTTCGGGGCGAAATTCCAAACCAACGGGGGGATGATGTGACACCCTAGGAAAACCACGAAACAACACAACACAACACAACTAGTTTCCTCAGTAACCACGTGCTAAATTTCGGGACGAAATTTCTTTCAAGTTAGGGATAATGTGACAACCCGAGTTTCAAGGTCTCTATTCGACTTAACTTATTACTTATTTGCAAGTGTATTTTTATAATTACTTGATGTGCAATACATGTGTTGTTTGTAGATGGTAGTATACATGATATGTGTATGGATGATACATATATATATATATTGTTTGTATTATTGGATTTTATAATTGAAAACAAAATGGTGGAGCTCTAGCCGAAAACCCCACCCACGAAAACACCCCATGTCCGAAAACACTTTAGTGTTTTCGTCCACTCCTAACTGCCGAAAACAACAAATGGGCTTTGGCCCAGTAGCGATTAGATACAGGGTCTTGTTCATAACCTTTACCCGAAGTCGGTAACTGGCAACCCTAAATCACCTCTCACATTCTCTCTCGCTCTCTTGTGAAACCAGACGGTAGTTTTGAACAATCGAGTCCAATACATCGATCGAAGTCCCACCTTTCTGCTTAGGTTAGTAATCGGTTACTTATGATTACTTGATTGGAATCACTTGATTATTTGACATCATGAATGAACGGTTAGTATGTAATGATTGTGAGTGTATGATTTGTATTGATCTGTATGATAAGGATGCTTATAATCTGATGTTATGATTGATTGTGTTGGGCCTTTCCATGAAGGATATGAAAGATCTGTTATGTTGAATGATGGTATATTAATTAGATAGATGCGATAGGAATCACCATGATCTGATGTAAAGATCTGTTGTGTGATGTATATTGCTTATGCTGATTAGATACTGATGATTTTGATTCATTGTTTGAGTCGATAATAGGTGACTATCACATTAGGGTTCTGTGTTTAATCATATGACGGATACATGATGATCATAACAACTTGCAGATGATTGATGATTGAGTAATAATTGAATGATAATCAGGATTGTATAATGAATTGGTAGATTATATGATTGCATGGTTGGTCTGATTGAATCATTGTTAGATAAATGTTAGGGTTTTGTGAAACTGTTATTGATGATGATGTACCCGACGAAAACCCCACCCCCGACGAAAATACATCTCGATGAAATCCCAAGGGATTTCGTTGCCCAAGGGATTTCTTCACCTGAAGGGTTTTCGACACTAGGTGATTTCGCCACTAGTGATTTCGTCCCGTGTTCTGGGCATTAACTCTGTCAGCTAGTCAACTTTGTTAGCTTGTTAACTCTGTTCGTTAACTAACCCTGTTAAGTGGTTAACCTTGTTAAGTATTAACTGGGTTATGTATGTCTATTATGTTAAGCATGTTAGCTGGGTTATGTTAGCTATGTTATGTAAGTTAAGTTCATTATGTATGATAACTCTATTGATTCTGATTAACTCTGTTATGCATGTGAACTATGCCAAGTGTATTTACCTAGTTAAGTGCGGTAACCTCGTTAAACCCATTAACACCGTTAGGTATGTTAATGGATGATATTGTTAGAATAAACTATGAAAGACCGTTATGTGCACGTGATTAACTGTTGGGTAATGCATGATGTTAACTGTCAAACGCACCTTGTGGTATTGATTGCTTGCAAAACTTTATGAACTTATACTGATTGTGGATACGTGCATAACTATAGGACTTGACTGATTAATTGTGAGCACGTAGTTTAACATTCCGAGCAAACCAAGGTGAGTTCACACTCTTTCCAAGGCATGGGATTCCCAAGGGTTGGGAATGGGTTAATGATTTAAACGGTAACTACAACCATCCTCCGTGGGTAGGATGCCAAGATTACACACTGGACCAAACCTCTATCATTGAAGTCCCTCATTTATATCGACTTAATCGCCGAGGCCTATGGCGAGCGGGTCATTAGTTAATAGCGCTATTAGGTTTAACAAACCTCACACCGTGCCAGTCGGACGGGCGTGTACTAATGGACTATGGGCAAAGGGTCAATGCTGATAGACATTGACTTAGGGCACCACTTACATTTTCGTAGTAGTCGATACGCACGGTCTAGTAACACATGGGAAGCCCCCACTAATCTTCGCAAACATGTCTGGGAGACCGCGATACGAATCAATACGATACATGGTTTACAAAACGAACATATGATTTACGAAACGATTGCTATAACTAAACAACCAACTGTGAACTCGCTCAACTTTGTTGTTGACTCGTTGTTACATGCCTTGCAGGTCGTTAGGTACTCATGGAGCTTGCACAGGGAGGCGCGGTCGTTGTGGGACATGGCAGTGTGTGCCATGCTAAAAACATTACTTTATTTCGTACTTAATTACTTAGATTGGGTTTTACAATTATGCTTCCGCTAAACACTTAACTACGTTTTTTGATTTGAAACACCTTTCATATGGTGTGGTTGAATTTTACTTATTACTTGTTATGTTCAATATGATTGGTGGCTTGATCCTGTTCAGTCACGCCTCCAAGCGGTGATACTCCACGTGTGGATTTTGGGGGTATGACAACTATATTAAACAATAATGATATATTTAAATTATGTAATAAATCATCATATTCATGACTAGATGGTTGTGGTATTATTAAACCATATAGACCATATAAAATAATAATAATAATAATCAAAGAGATATAATTCTTTATATTTTTATTAGACAGAGGAATATAAATCACACTGTCAATGTCATGAAGACATATTCATATTACACAAAGCTTGTCTCGGAGGACATTTAGATGGCACAAGGCCTTGTCACAAGGACGATTATAATCATTGATTTCTTTAAGGGTCGAACAAAGTTCATCGCCTTTCTGACAAGAAGTCTATTAAAACTTTCATTGTCATTAGTACTCCTTTGCTTGTAAGCATACATTTCTAATGAATGTTGTGGTGTATACATCATATTGATGTTTATTAGCCATGATTCATGATGATCATATAAGGTTAAAATAGTGGCTTGCAAAAATCCAAGTACATTAGAAAGATTGTGTGGTTTCTCGTACCGCACAATTCAGGATTGTTAACATGTTTTTCAGATGTTAACAGAGAGTTATTATCTTAAAAAGGTTGTACCATCATAGCCATTTACTATTTTGGCTAGGTTATACCCTTAAGAAAATTTATTGGCAGATCAATAAATTTGAAATGATATAGCATGATGTAATAAAATACATATTTAAAATCGAAAATAACTTCATTAACCACGAAACGATTACAACATTGCCCAAAAAGGAACTTGAGAAAAACAGCACAAACTGCCCACGCAGGGGCTACTGAAAACACTGCCCAGGCAGGGGCTACTGAAAAAGAAGTAAGTCCACGCAGGGACTTGGTACATAAAAACAAAATAAACGTCCTCGCAGGGACTTATTGAAATACAACATGAAACAATAATCTCCTACTTCTTCTTGTGACAACTGCCACTTTCGGGTAAATTACTTACATTTAAAACGATGATTTACATTATACAAGTATGTGTTTTGAATATTCGGACTGCATGATTACATGATATACATCTTAGAAAACTCATGGAATATTCTTTTATTATTACACATGATTCACTTTTATTGGGTACATGTGAAATAGTGCAAACAATTCACCGAAACAACTAGAGTAGTGCCTAGTGAACTAGAGTGCTGACGAAAACTCCGGATCCGCAGAAAACATCTAAAATGACATCTTTAGGACTCGGATGAGAGTCCAATATCAAATATACATTAAACCCTATATGGGAATACAAGAGTTGGTTAATATTTTACCAATGTCCGTTAGCACTAAAAACTGTCCGAAAAGCGCTAAAAGTGACCATTTCATTAATTTTCCGCAAAAATTCAGCATTTGTATTTTATTACAAGATGCAAAAAGTGTTGTATAAACACAAAGTTTATATGAAAATACATTTGGAATACCATATTTATACATAACCGAATAATTCCCTATAACTTATATATGTTAACCTTTCGACTATCTTCTTGCGAAATGAGCGCTAAACATCTAGCCGAACTATATTTTGGTACATGTAACGAACTAGTGATCATTATTTTTGGTCTTGTAAAGCTAGTTTATGGTCTTTGCAAGTCAAGAAACATCTCGGAAAATTGCAAACCCTTAACACCAAAATACTTACATCTTTATGTTCATTTGAAACCATAAAAATTACTAACACTTTGCAACACCATGAGACCCCCCCCCCCCATGTATAAACGAAAATAAGGGGTCCCACATCCCTTAATTAGTTGCTAAAATATCTAGATATTATCCTAACTTGCAAGTGGATGTGAATGGTGATTAATTCTAACACTTAATCACTAAGTTTTACTAGCACACTTTACTACACATTTTCATCCATCACCAACAAAGAACACTCTCATCATCTTCATCTTTTTCACAAGAACACCTTCAAAAACCCAATTATTTTTATTACCTCCTTCATGATCAACATGGATTTCCAAGTAACATAAGGTGATCTAAAGCTATTGGAAGTAAAAGGAAGGGTTTTCATCCATACAAAAGTGTTCTACCATCAAGATTATCATCTTCTTAGTTCTTAATAATCTTCTAAGATCATCCCTAGCCAAGTGCTAGAAGTAAGCTTCTATAACTATTTTTTTTTATACAAATATATTATGATTGTTATTATTACTAATAATAACCAAGGAAATCATACATAATAAACATGAAGAAAATACAAAGAAGCAAAGAATAAAAATCATGATATAATTATGATTGTTTATATTGTGATCTAAGACTTGATATATGCTTATTTAGTCTTGTTATGATGCAAATAAATTGTTAGAAGATGTTTTAAGATATGATCTAAAAATTATGCATGTTTATGTTAAAGGGTTTTTAACATAAAGGATTAAATGGATGATCATAACTATTGATCTTGTGAAAGTATTAAGGGTTTTTATTTAAAAACAAGACTTTTACAAGATTATAAAAAGTAACATACAACTAGAGATTTTTATAAAAGTTGTTAAAACTAGAATTAAACTTGGTTTTTGAACTTGTTAGCATATGAAATGATCATGGTTAAAACCCTACATGATTTGGATATCATCTTGATAATTTCATGTTATAAAAGTCTCATATGTTTAGTTAAGATGTTGGGTAAATTGATGATGATTTGAAAGAAAAAGAAAATGATATGTTTATGAAACATGGTTAAAATAAAAATACAAAGGTTATATGGCCATTTTTCATAAAAACTTTATTTTATAAAGTAACAACATTTTTGGTTAATTTTAGACAAGAGAAATATATATTTTTTTTAGAAAATATATATTTGGTTATTTTAACAACTTTTGTGACATGTATTACTTGATGTATTAGTTACATATATCATTGTAGGAACTTGAATCTCATGTCACATTTAAACTCAAAACACCTTATAACAAAAGTCCTACAAGACTTCACATATTTACGCCTTAAAACGAGTTACGGACGATTCGAATAATCGGACACCATTTATGGTCAAAATGAACGACGGACGACTACATAAGTGAATTGCCAATCCGGGGAGTTACTACGACGTTTAGACGATTTATCGACACGAAATATAAGTATCCTATCGATAACAAATTTCGGATGTTTATAAACTTATAAAAACTAGTATGTTTTTATTTACTAACAAGTATACTTAGTAAATTTTTATAAAAAGGTTTTTATAAAAATAAATGGGCTTATATTACTTCTGGGCTATTTTTCTTAATGGGCTTATCTTCATAATGGGCTTAACATAAATTCATGGGCTAAGCCCAAATACTAAACATATGGGCCAAAGCCCAACACTATTCAAGCCCAACACTATACAAGCCCAACACAATTCAAGCCCAACACTATTCAAGCCCAACACTATACAAGCCCAACACAATTCAAGCCCAACACTATACAAGCCCAACACTATTCAAGCCCAACACTATTTGAGGCCCAACACTATTGAGGCCCAACACTATTTGAGGCCCAACACTATTCAAGCCCAACACTATTGAGGCCCAACACTATTTGAGGCCCAACACTATTTGAGGCCGAACACTATTGAGGCCCAGCACTATTTAAGGCCCAGCACTATTTAAGCCCAATAACTTGAAAACATGGGCTTGGCCCAATGATACCATTTTTGTGAACACAACTATACAACGGATACATATAAGACACGAAATTCAGCGGACTAGATCCGACTATACAACTCACAAGATACAAGATAACATTTATATATATATATTTGGTGAAAAATATATATATAACATTTGAACAACTCATTCATCGAATACACAGTTAACGAACAGTAAAGACATACAAGTCTTACACATATTGAAGACACAAGACTTGTACTCAAGTTCTTTACAAAGACCGAAGTGTCTAACAAAAATAAGAACATTTGTAGGTCGCAACGCTATTCAGGACGACCGCACGTGAGATCTTATTTACTTCTATTCACGGACGCAATTCAGTGAGTTCATGTCCCCTATCCATTTAAATGTTTTACAACTTTACAACTATCGGGGAAGATACATGTTCAATCGTATGTTAAAGTTAGGGAATGAAACACCTTAGATCATGTGCGAATTAGGGCCATACAATAAGCACCATTAATCCAGTTTGGACCAAGGAACAAAGGCTTAGATCTAATGGGTTTTGGCGAGCCCCACTCTTGGTCGTGGACCCATACAGAAGAGTGCGTTTGTGTCCCAATCGATAGGAGTCGACATAAAATCGTCTAGGGTTGGATTGCTTCCTAATTCGTCACACATATTAATGTCCTCGCGAAACATTAATGATCAACGATTTCATTGACGCTTTACATACTACATCATACATACAGATACATTTTATACAACTCACATGTTGTGGATACAGTTTATACATCATACATACAGATACATTTTATACAACTCACATGTTGTGGATACAGTTTATACATCATACATACAGATACATTTTATACAACTCACATTTTACAGATACATCTCATACAGCTAAACTGCATGAACTCGCTCAACTTTTGTTGATGTTTTCAAACTTAACATGTATTTCAGGAAATTAGTGGACCTGGCAGACATTTCAGTCAAGGAACACAAGTATCAATACTCCATGCCAACTATTGAAGGGTTTGCCTGTTATATACCGCCTCTTTGCGGTGATATAGTGGTCAAAGTCTTGACATTTTAAGACTTACATTTTGATGTATAAAACGATGACAACTTATTTTCATTTGATGGTTTGTAACCAATACGTTCAACTTATGTTGCATTCTTTTGAAACAATTATGACATTGGCATTGGAGCTTGTTTTTATTAATTTAGTATTGTTCACTTATATTGTTATGCAATGAGAACCGATCAGATCACACCTCGCGCTTCCGCTATGAGCGGGTGTGACAGATTGGTATCAGAGCATCGATTGTAGTGAACCAGGATTCTTTCTCGAGTCTAAGTCTACAATCACTAGGGATCTCTCACAAAAACCTCTTGTTCATGTTGAACAGATTATAAATAAAATTGGACAAGTCAAAAGGTTTTCATTGCATAAACATTTTTTTTTCAAGGTCCACTACAGCAAAAATTCATTTCACATAAATCAAGCGAGGACATTTCCATGGGTGAAGTCTATGAGAAACAGACACAATACATTAATAGACTATGTGCCTACAATACATTACATTATCAGTTTATGCATTATAAACAGTTTACAAGTTCAGCTTATACAAGATAGAAATCCTTGATTGATAGGATTTTACATGATTATATATATAGGTGGTTCATACATATGTTGCATGAAATATTTTGCCAAGAACAAAATACCTTCGACTTCAAACTCTATTATTATTCTTTACTCACACGGTGAAAATATCGACCTCATGTCTATTGCGGAGCTTATGGCGAACATGATTCCTAAGTGAAATCTTAAACTTAATTCCATAAAATATGGTTGCTTTCTCGCGAATGCTGAGATGCCTGACCATGATAATGACGACGAGGCGAAGGTGGTAACCTTGGACAACAACTCCATTAGTGGGACGAGATCCATGTGACTCATACTAACCAAGGTGGATATACTCTTGTCCCTACAAGGAAGATGAAGTACTCATCTTGAAGGTGCCCCTTCAATTGTTATTGTTACAGATTCTTTTCATTTCTATTTCACCTAACGGCGTACCGTTCTTGTTACAGATTCTTTTCATTTCTATTTCACCTAACGGCGTACCGTTCTGCGAGTAACAACAACGGACGTTGACACGTGAACTATCACGAAGTTTCCTTCTATGTTGAAGGTATATAAACAATAGTGTCCTCTCTCTGACTGATCGCCTGCTCTGAACGAGAGAATGCTAGGGTGACCATGCAAGACAATTTATTATTACGGGGGCCCACGTAATAACAACTTGTAGTGCATGGAAATTCTGGTGGACTCTGCGGGTCAAGCTAATGATCACTATTCATTCAAAATTCTTAAGTTATTACTTGAGATTCAATTCTTCCTATCTAGTAGAACACGAACTGGGGGTGGTTAGTATAACACCCTACAATACAATACAATACAATACAATACAATACAATACAATACAATACAATACAATACAATACAATACAATACAATACAATACAATACAATACAATACAATACAATACAATACAATACAATACAATACAATACAATACAATACAATACAATACAATACAATACAATACAATACAATACAATACAATACAATACAATACAATACAGGAAGACGACACGTATTTGTTCACACCTAACATTCGATCTATATCACGATTCAGTTGAGACTAGTCATTTAAACAAACAAAACGTGTTAGCTACTCATGGAGGATTTTCCTCAACATTCTCGAAATTCTTGAACATGGGTTGGTTTCAGGGTGTCTATGACACTTTATCCTACTTTACCTTACCTTACTTTATCATATTCCACCTTATCATATTTATTGGAAGTGATACAATAAATTCCGTCGTTTGACATTTGTCTTTTTCCAAGGGATGGTATGGCATGCGCCATGCTGCAACTCCCTCATTACATTCTATTCTACATTTTTGGAGATTCTAATAATCTTGCTAGAGCTCGTGAAACTCAAGCACTATTACCATAATTGTCACATGGACAAGTAAGACAAAGGATTTTCTCTATTTAGGACGATCGAGGTCCATAGAGTAGGGAATACATATTATATGGACGAAGACCACTGGTTGGTTTCCCCTCCTCAACGAATTATTTCTCTTTCCATTTAGACGTATGACCAATACATACAAGAGGCATTACACCTTTTGGTTTTGGTTATCCACATTATCATTTATTCAAACATATATGCACAATATGGTCTTGAGGTTTCCATGACCGATTGATTACATTCTTCATTCTTGGGCGCATGATAGACTTTATTTATTCAAATAAATGTCTAGATTCTTTTAATTGTGTGTATTAAAAAGATCATGGCGCCAAAAGAATCAATTGTTTAAGATAAAAGATATGTGTTGAAAACTATTGCTTTTACACAAGACATGGTTTATACATGACATTGTTACGCAAGACATTGTTATACATATCATTTGATGTTGGTTTACACAAGACATTTTTGGTGGTTATTTGTAAGGGATGAGACGTGTGTAATATAATAAAAGCATGGTGGATACGCCGCTGGTACTTCCTATATATAAGTGCTTATGTTATATTGCATATCGTGGTGTTATTCAAATCTCTTCGACAAAGACAAGACATGACATTTTTGCACAAGACGCGACATCCTCTACACAAGACATAATATTCTATTTCAAGACATGATATATTTATACACTACATTTCTAGTGGTTATTTATTTAACCATACATCCTTCTTTTATATCATCTGATTTTCATATCTATTTTCATATGATTTTATAAAAGAACTCGATCATAACTGGAGCCAATGTTGATGGTTACACTTGATGCTTTCACGATATCTCAAGGGTTGTTTCCATACTACGTAACACCCGAATTCAAACACCCTGAGTGTTACATTTTGGGTTTAGCCTCGGAGATCCGAAGCATGACCGCATCATCCCTCCCTACCTCGATCACTCAAACAATAACTCTCGCCATGAGAAAAATGAAGGCAATTGCTGCCATAAACGATTTTGGCACCAGGATGTATGCTGGTAACTTGTCGAAATCCTAAATGCGACAAGTGAGACATTCATCATGAGGGCAATTGCAAAAGCGCCAAGAGTAGCAGTGTGCTAAGACCGAGCGCAAAACAAAGACAAGCAAGACGATAATACTTAAGAATGGATCAAGCTAGTGAATAAGTGTGTGTGTGGCTAGAACTATGAATACTCCACAAAATCCCAATGAAGTCATGAGTACGTACACTCTACGATCATCATGTATCAATTCTTTTAATACCAACACCGAGCTTAGCTATTGCTTTTAAATGTTAAGCATATACTAGAATTAGAGTCATGTTGGACACACATTACTATATCAAGTTAGCTAATGGGTAATTAGCTGAGACATATCAAATCATTAAGGGCCACCGGTATGTATCCTATTCGTCAACATTTCACATACATGAGTTTCATGGCTAGGGACGGGATTGTCCTAGCTACAATTAGGGATTGGGTTATCCTACATCTAAACATAGGGATTGGGTTATCCTACATCTAAACATAGGGATTGGGTTGTCCTCTACATTTGTACAGTGAAGTCCTTACTACATAGAATTCAAAATGTACTTGGCCTAGAGTCAAGTAAGCTAGACGTCTCCTCAATTCTATAGAATTGGCAAACGGTAAACTAGCCGAGTCAGGAGCAGAAATTTCATATCGATCTCTTACCCATTGAGTTGGGTATTTTTGACGTAGTGGTTGGCATGGATCGGCTATCCAATAATCGAGCCAAAGTCTTCTGTCATGAGAAGATCGTTTGCTTACCACTACCGAATGAAGATACACTTGTTATCCATGGAGAAAAGCGCAACACATCATTGCGGATCATCAATTGCATGAAGGCATAGAAGTGCTTACGAAAAGGTTGTACTGCCTTCCTAGCACGAGTTGTCGACAAGAAGGCCGTTGGGCCGCAGCTGACAGATATTCCTGTGGTAAAAGAAATTCCTGAAGTCTTGCCAGGACTACCACCATATCAACAAGTCGAGTTTCACATCGACTTGGTACCTGGAGCCGCACCTATAGCCAAATCTCCATGTTGATTAGCACCTTCTGAACCTTGTAGTTGACCGAATTAGAATGTTGTGATTTCATAACCCCTACTCTTTACCACTATACATCTTTATAAAGGTTTTGGGGGTGGAAAGACATGCAAGTTTTGCAAAAATGCACAACATTTCGATGAACGAAAATTCATATTTCTAAACCATGTTACAAATGAATTTCCAACTAACTCAAATGGTTTATGAAAGGTTCTAGCCTCTACTCTAAGATAGACTTACGATCGGAGTATCATCAGTTACGAATTCAAGAGGAAAGCATACCGAAAACGGCTTTAAGACTCGTTGCGGTCATTACGAGTTTCTCGTTATGCCCTTTGGTTTAACGAACGCACTAGCGGTCTTCATGGATTTAATGAATCGTGTGTGCAAGCCGTATCTCGACAAATTCGTCATAGTATTTATTGACGACATTTTGATATACTCTCGATCGACTGATGAACATGAGCAACATTTGAGAACCATTTTAGAGTTGTTAAAGACAATAAATTCGCCCCAAATCGAAAAACAAGATATAGCCTTACAACTTATTCTTGAGATTGGTGCATAGCATTTTACAATCTTATCATTATCCGACGATACCGATGACTCTGTTGTAGACTATGATGCTTCGCATCATGGATTGGGTTGCGTACCCATGCAACGTGAAAAAGTTATCGTGTACACGTCACGCCAACTAAAAGTTCACGAGAAAAACTATACCACTCACGAACTAGAGTTAGGCGTGGTGGTATTCGCTTTAAAATTATGGCGACATTATTTATATGGTACTCAATGCATTATTTTCACGGATCATAAAAGTCTTCAACACATATTCAACCGAAAAGAATTAAATATACGTCAACGATGTTTGTTGAATTGTTGAACGACTATGATTGTGAAATAAAGTACCATCCGGGCAAGGCAAACGTTGTAGCAGATGCCTTGAGCCGCAAGGAGCGAGTTAGAACACTAAGAGTTCAAGCATTAGAGAAGATGATTCACAAGCGCTCAAGGAAGAGTATATTCAAGCAGAAACACTTCGAGGCATGAAGGAACAATTAGTGCCGAAAGAAGATGGAACTTTATACATTATGAGTCGAAATTGGGTTCTATTCTTTGGCGGCCTTCGAGATGATATTTTGAGGAAGCACATAGGCCTAAGTAGCGAAAGAATACTACTGGTGGCCTAACCTCAAAAGTGATATCGCGACTTATATCGGAGAATGCTTGACTTGCGCGAAAGTCAAAGTCGAGTAGCAAAATCCCTCGGACTTGTTACAACAACCCGAGATTCCCGTTTGGTAATGGGAACAAATATCGATGTACTTCATTACGAAGTTACTCAGGACCTCAAGAGGTCACTACATGTTATGTGTAATCATCGATAGACTAACAAAGTCCACGCACTTCTTACCGATTTGGTAGAAGGATAATACTGAGAAACTAGCGGAACTCTATCTCAAAGAAATAGTGGCTCGTCATAGAGTGCCTACTTCAATCATCTCAAATCGAGACGGTCGCTTTGTGTCAAGAATTTGGAAATCATTTCAACAGGCCTTTGGATCTCATTTAAATCCAAGTACGGCCTTTCATCCATAAACTGACGGCCAGAGCGAACGGACAATCCAAACACTCGAATATATGTTTCGCGCATGTGTTATGGATTTAGGCGGCAATTGGGATACTCATCCACCTTTAGTTGAGTTTTCCTACAATAACAGCTACAATACTACTTTACAAGCTGCACCGTTTGAAGCTCTTTATGGTCGAAAGTGTCGCTCTCCGCTATGTTGGGCGGAAACAGGCGATAGTTAATTAATTGGTCCGGAGCTAGTCCAAGAGACTACGGATAAAATTTTCCAGATCCAAGACCGTATCAAGGCGGCTGGCGATCGACAAAGGAGCTACGCAAACAAAAAGCGAAAACAATTATCTTTCGAGGTCGGAGACAAAGTCTTGTTAAAAGCCTCGCCCTGGAAAGGCGTAGCGAGGTTCGGTAAACGTGGAAAGCTTAACCCGCGTTACATTGGACCATTTGAAATCTTAGAAAAGATTGGCACTGTTGCCTACAAGTTGAAGTTACCAGATGAACTTAACAGTATGCACGACACGTTTCATGTGTCGAATCTTAAAAAGAGTCCAACACAAGCAACCGTTATCATTCTATTCACATTGACGACAAACTCCAATTCACTAAAGAACCTGTTGAAGTCATGGACTGTAAAGTCTAGAAATCATGGAGGAGTCGTATAAAATTAGTAAAAATTCGTTGGAACTCTCGACACGGACCCCAATATACTTGGGAACGTGAAGATCAAATCAAAGTCAAATATCCTCACCTTTTTGAGAACAATCCTGCAAAGGATGACTCAGCTTGAATTTCGGGACGAAATTCTCAATAACAAGGGGAGAATGTGACAACTGCCACTTTCGGGTAAATTACTTACATTTAAAACGATGATTTACATTATACAAGTATGTGTTTTGAATATTCGGACTGCATGATTACATGATATACATCTTAGAAAACTCATGGAATATTCTTTTATTATTACACATGATTCACTTTTATTGGGTACATGTGAAATAGTGCAAACAATTCACCGAAACAACTAGAGTAGTGCCTAGTGAACTAGAGTGCTGACGAAAACTCCGGATCCGCAGAAAACATCTAAAATGACATCTTTAGGACTCGGATGAGAGTCCAATATCAAATATACATTAAACCCTATATGGGAATACAAGAGTTGGTTAATATTTTACCAATGTCCGTTAGCACAAAAAACTGTCCGAAAAGCGCTAAAAGTGACCATTTCATTAATTTTCCGCAAAAATTCAGCATTTGTATTTTATTACAAGATGCAAAAAGTGTTGTATAAACACAAAGTTTATATGAAAATACATTGGGAATACCATATTTATACATAACCGAATAATTCCCTATAACTTATATATGTTAACCTTTCGACTATCTTCTTGCGAAATGAGCGCTAAACATCTAGCCGAACTATATTTTGGTACATGTAGCGAACTAGTGATCATTATTTTTGGTCTTGTAAAGCTAGTTTATGGTCTTTGCAAGTCAAGAAACATCTCGGAAAATTGCAAACCCTTAACACCAAAATACTTACATCTTTATGTTCATTTGAAACCATAAAAATTACTAACACTTTGCAACACCATGAGACCCCCCCCCCCATGTATAAACGAAAATAAGGGGTCCCACATCCCTTAATTAGTTGCTAAAATATCTAGATATTATCCTAACTTGCAAGTGGATGTGAATGGTGATTAATTCTAACACTTAATCACTAAGTTTTACTAGCACACTTTACTACACATTTTCATCCATCACCAACAAAGAACACTCTCATCATCTTCATCTTTTTCACAAGAACACCTTCAAAAACCCAATTATTTTTATTACCTCCTTCATGATCAACATGGATTTCCAAGTAACATAAGGTGATCTAAAGCTATTGGAAGTAAAAGGAAGGGTTTTCATCCATACAAAAGTGTTCTACCATCAAGATTATCATCTTCTTAGTTCTTAATAATCTTCTAAGATCATCCCTAGCCAAGTGCTAGAAGTAAGCTTCTATAACTATTTTTTTTTATACAAATATATTATGATTGTTATTATTACTAATAATAACCAAGGAAATCATACATAATAAACATGAAGAAAATACAAAGAAGCAAAGAATAAAAATCATGATATAATTATGATTGTTTATATTGTGATCTAAGACTTGATATATGCTTATTTAGTCTTGTTATGATGCAAATAAATTGTTAGAAGATGTTTTAAGATATGATCTAAAAATTATGCATGTTTATGTTAAAGGGTTTTTAACATAAAGGATTAAATGGATGATCATAACTATTGATCTTGTGAAAGTATTAAGGGTTTTTATTTAAAAACAAGACTTTTACAAGATTATAAAAAGTAACATACAACTAGAGATTTTTATAAAAGTTGTTAAAACTAGAATTAAACTTGGTTTTTGAACTTGTTAGCATATGAAATGATCATGGTTAAAACCCTACATGATTTGGATATCATCTTGATAATTTCATGTTATAAAAGTCTCATATGTTTAGTTAAGATGTTGGGTAAATTGATGATGATTTGAAAGAAAAAGAAAATGATATGTTTATGAAACATGGTTAAAATAAAAATACAAAGGTTATATGGCCATTTTTCATAAAAACTTTATTTTATAAAGTAACAACATTTTTGGTTAATTTTAGACAAGAGAAATATATATTTTTTTTAGAAAATATATATTTGGTTATTTTAACAACTTTTGTGACATGTATTACTTGATGTATTAGTTACATATATCATTGTAGGAACTTGAATCTCATGTCACATTTAAACTCAAAACACCTTATAACAAAAGTCCTACAAGACTTCACATATTTACGCCTTAAAACGAGTTACGGACGATTCGAATAATCGGACACCATTTATGGTCAAAATGAACGACGGACGACTACATAAGTGAATTGCCAATCCGGGGAGTTACTACGACGTTTAGACGATTTATCGACACGAAATATAAGTATCCTATCGATAACAAATTTCGGATGTTTATAAACTTATAAAAACTAGTATGTTTTTATTTACTAACAAGTATACTTAGTAAATTTTTATAAAAAGGTTTTTATAAAAATAAATGGGCTTATATTACTTATGGGCTATTTTTCTTAATGGGCTTATCTTCATAATGGGCTTAACATAAATTCATGGGCTAAGCCCAAATACTAAACATATGGGCCAAAGCCCAACACTATTCAAGCCCAACACTATACAAGCCCAACACTATTCAAGCCCAACACTATTCAAGCCCAACACTATACAAGCCCAACACAATTCAAGCCCAACACTATACAAGCCCAACACTATTCAAGCCCAACACTATTTGAGGCCCAACACTATTGAGGCCCAACACTATTTGAGGCCCAACACTATTTGAGGCCCAACACTATTCAAGCCCAACACTATTGAGGCCCAACACTATTTGAGGCCCAACACTATTTGAGGCCCAACACTATTGAGGCCGAACACTATTTAAGGCCCAGCACTATTTAAGCCCAATAACTTGAAAACATGGGCTTGGCCCAATGATACCATTTTTGTGAACACAACTATACAACGGATACATATAAGACACGAAATTCAGCGGACTAGATCCGACTATACAACTCACAAGATACAAGATAACATTTATATATATATATTTGGTGAAAAATATATATATAACATTTGAACAACTCATTCATCGAATACACAGTTAACGAACAGTAAAGACATACAAGTCTTACACATATTGAAGACACAAGACTTGTACTCAAGTTCTTTACAAAGACCGAAGTGTCTAACAAAAATAAGAACATTTGTAGGTCGCAACGCTATTCAGGACGACCGCACGTGAGATCTTATTTACTTCTATTCACGGACGCAATTCAGTGAGTTCATGTCCCCTATTCATTTAAATGTTTTACAACTTTACAACTATCGGGGAAGATACATGTTCAATCGTATGTTAAAGTTAGGGAATGAAACACCTTAGATCATGTGCGAATTAGGGCCATACAATAAGCACCATTAATCCAGTTTGGACCAAGGAACAAAGGCTTAGATCTAATGGGTTTTGGCGAGCCCCACTCTTGGTCGTGGACCCATACAGAAGAGTGCGTTTGTGTCCCAATCGATAGGAGTCGACATAAAATCGTCTAGGGTTGGATTGCTTCCTAATTCGTCACACATATTAATGTCCTCGCGAAACATTAATGATCAACGATTTCATTGACGCTTTACATACTACATCATACATACAGATACATTTTATACAACTCACATGTTGTGGATACAGTTTATACATCATACATACAGATACATTTTATACAACTCACATGTTGTGGATACAGTTTATACATCATACATACAGATACATTTTATACAACTCACATTTTACAGATACATCTCATACAGCTAAACTGCATGAACTCGCTCAACTTTTGTTGATGTTTTCAAACTTAACATGTATTTCAGGAAATTAGTGGACCTGGCAGACATTTCAGTCAAGGAAAACAAGTATCAATACTCCATGCCAACTATTGAAGGGTTTGCCTGTTATATACCGCCTCTTTGCGGTGATATAGTGGTCAAAGTCTTGACATTTTAAGACTTACATTTTGATGTATAAAACGATGACAACTTATTTTCATTTGATGGTTTGTAACCAATACGTTCAACTTATGTTGCATTCTTTTGAAACAATTATGACATTGGCATTGGAGCTTGTTTTTATTCATTTAGTATTGTTCACTTATATTGTTATGCAATGAGAACCGATCAGATCACACCTCGCGCTTCCGCTATGAGCGGGTGTGACACTTCTTGCCCTTAAGAAGGTTCATAAGACCTTTGACAAATCCATTGTGCTTCTTTTTAGTTTCATGAGCTTCATGTTCAACTCGGTCCAACCTCTGTAAAATTTCCTGAGTTTGTTCCTGATGATAAGGAGGAGGTTGCTGGTATGGTGGGTATTGGTATCCCTGCACGAAATATCCAGTTGGATGAACTGGAGGGTAAGAAGAAGGGTAAAGATGATGGTATTGTGCAGTTGTAAGGTATGGATCATGAGTCCCATAGTCAGATGGGTATTCAGACGGATTAAACCCAGATGATCCTGGGTATGTCGGGATCAGGTTGTCAAAACCCAACGGTGGCTGCAATGGTGCATGTGAAACTGGAGGAGGGTTAACTTCCGGCACCGTGTGTGCGGGTCCGCCCAACTGTGGGTCCTCTGGGATAGGAGGGTAAGAACTTGAGCCATGAGGAGATGCAAACCGTGGTCCCCCACGTACGGATATTCTAGCATTTCTCCTTCGCCTTGGAGGCTCGGGAGGCTGTTGAGTTGGTTGGTAACGGTGGTGGGGTAACAGCCTGGAGCTGTGGTTCAACCAAGGGAGGTTGGGCTGGGGAGTTATGGTATGAAGGTGTAAAGAACCAATCATACTGAGCCATCCTTTCTTGAAATGAGTCGGGCCCATGGTACGGTGATCCCTGAAATGGGGAACCGCTTGAGACGCTTATTGGGTGGCCCGGTGTTCCTGTTTGCAAATCTGGGTCCGGGTCTTCATCCATCTCCATTTCCTGAGAAAAGTGATCCTCAGGCCCCAAAGGGTTGTAGCGCAAAAAGTTGTTAACATAATCATTCGGATTAAATTGTGCGGGAGAGTAAGTGGAATCTGAATGATGAAAAGGATGAGATTGAAAAGAGTGATATGATTGATTTGATTGATGAGTTCCTTGCGAAAGAGAGGAATGATGGGGTCCGATAGGAATAGGCAACCCAAAATAAGGAGGGCCAGATGGCGAGGATCCCAGCGAGACAGAATGTCTTGCCGGTTCAAAGTTATGGCTCCAATTATCCCTTGAGTCAGAGCCGGAAAACGAGTTGGATGGTGTACGTCTGTGGGAGGGTCCCGTGCTGCCAGACGGTCCTCCACGCATGGGTCCTTTGCCTTTTCCTCTTACTTTTGGTAGCATTCTTCCCAGTGGTAATCTGTCAAAACAAATAACTATAATAAAACAATAAAAGGAAGGTTAAGAGTAAAATCCTAGGTCATTTGCCTATACTCGAGAGTCTAAGGAATGTGCTTATTGTGTCATTGAGATTAAACACAAAAGGTTAGTGTTTAATTCACTCAATGTTGGCTCTGATACCAACCTGTCACACCCCGATATTTCCACATATTACCGGTGGGCCCGGTGGGGGAGTATCGTGACGTAGTTGATATCATCATAGTCAATATACACAATATAATAGCACAGCGGAAGGCTTGGTGAATAAACTATTATAAACCATAATGTCTGAGTGTTCAAGTGACAGAATATACAGACTGGAATGTAATAAGATCCACAGGCGGATCATAAATAAATACAAGAAAACAAAATAACAGACTTCAGGTATCTATGGATTTGCAAGATCCTCTTATGACACCTAATAGCTCCAGCCTATTACGAGAGGTACCTGTCAAATCAGTCTTTAAGAAAATACGTCAGTTTACACTGGTAAATACAATTAACTGACTCTTTTTGAAAACCTTTAAGAAAATTGATTTAAGTGCACATGGCACAAATCTTTTATAACTTGGGACAATTATTTAAATATAATCTTGTATACAGATTTACATGTTTGTCTTACAATTGGGGCCGGTTGGAAGCCGGTCTTGATTAAGCGACTCACCACTTATAGAACCCACAAAGGAGTTATCCTCAACATGTGGGTTTATATTTTAGCATTTGCATCTGTCAGGTGTATGCCTACACCTCGTGCATAGGTCGTGGTCATTTTCAAATGAAATGAGCCGAGGATATCCAGGACACGGTCGTATAAACCCCCAATATTTATGTTATCAAACAAGACAGATTAAAACGGGTTATGTATATTTATTAACCACAATCCGATTAAATGATTTCATACCCGACCAAGTTGTATTATTATAATACCATATCCCAAGCCCGTATAAGGGAAAATAAGTTAAAAGTATTTACTTGATGCTAGCAGTAAAATCCTAAAGCTTTTCGAAGGCACCTTCTACTGGAAGCTATTTAATCTGTATAGAAGGTTTATTAACCTATTAGGATGCTAACGGGTCTTTAATTTAGTCAAGGACTTAGACCGGCTAGATTAGAAGGAAACCTTACGGTTCTAAACGCTCGATTAAGCGGAGACCGGAATAGAATGCGATGTAGACCCGACAAGCTTGGATACTTGTATAATATGGGTAGACTAATCACATTCTGGAAATTGAGGATTTAATGATAAGGTTTGACCCGTTTCGGCTATTTTATGTAAACTAGTCACATAAGCCGATCCGAACGCGTAAACGCGTAACGGGTAACCAAATAAATTATATACAGGTCTTAATCATTATTATGCTCAAAATATGTTAATACATCAGTAAGATGTTAACATATATGCCCAAGAAGTAATTTAAACCAAAATAAGTCCCATAAGGGCATTTTGGTAATTTTAATGCCCATAAAAGAGTTTAAATATTAAACTGAGTTTCAGGTCTGATTTAAATAGTAAAAATATGTATTTTTATAAGTTATATCAGTAGGTTATTTTATATGTGTGAAATTTATCTTATATAATCCAATTATGCACCGTAGGGGCATTTTGGTAATTTCACATAGGCTTTAAAGGTCAAAAATAGACTTCTGAGTTTAAAAACTTTGGCTTACTGTTTAATTGTATAAATTAACTTAAAACATTAGTAAGTAATAAGTTGTATAAAGCAAGAATAGTTTTAACTCATACTATGTGTTAAAAACGCTTAAAAGTCGGTTTAAAGGGGTATTCGGTTTAAAACAGGAAATCTGAGTTTTTGATCAGTTTATAAAGTTCAAAATACTTTATTTATTATATAAAATCAGTAGCAAAAGGTTTGGCACTAAAAAGTTATGTAAAACTCATTTTATGCATGAAAAGGGTAAAACCGACAATTACCGAATTCAAGTTATAATCCTATGTTATGCTCAGCCTAAAAATAATTAAAAATTTTCAAAAATCCCAAAATATTATTTTATATCAGTAGGTAAAAAGTTTTATATCAAAAATCAGGTTTAGATAGGCTTCATGCTAATTACGCCTTTTAAATAACAAAAAACTTCTTAATTACGCTATTGAGCATAACTCCTATTCTAGACCTCAAATTGATGTCAAATTTTCGGAACATGTCTAAATATCAGAAACAAAGGTTTTAGTCCATTCACATTGCTAAAAATATCAGTTGTATGTAAAAAGGGCGTTTATGGCATTATTAAGCATAATTATGATCAAGTGCATATAATTCAAACCACTAGGAACCATGCAATATAACTCCAGAGGGTTATACTACTAAGTAATGTGGTCCTAATGGAAGCTTAAAACATGGAAGAATTAATCTTTAATGGGTCAGAACTGAAAGTCAAAGCAAAAGTCAAGTTTTTGCGACTTTCGATTATAAACAGACCTTAGACTATTAATTGTCGGGTTAGGACTGGTAAAACATGTTTTAATATTAATTACCAAGTCATTAGAATGTTAAAATATAATTTAGAACCTCTGATTTATTAATTTTAATCATGTTCAAACATTCTGTCCAGTTTGACTTTTTGTCAAACTACTTTGACCCGACAATTGACTAGTCAAACGAGATAATTAGGAGGTGCCCTTTTAAGGGTTAATCACCTACACTAATGTGGTTCTATAACCGCTTTCAATTTGATCAGTGGTTAAACCAATTGTAATCAAAACGAAAGTCAAACTAAATTTACGATAAGTTTGACTTTAGAGTAATTAAGCTAAATTAAACGATTAAGCAAGAAATTAGAGTCTTACTAAAGGTCCTAGCAGTCTTTTCTACACTTGATAATCCTCTTCTTACTGATGGAAGCTCCAGAACAAGTCCCTTTGTTGTTGCAAGTGAAATGTTTGCAAATGTGTTTATGAACCCAAGAATAAGCTCCTTTATATAGCAAAGTCCATGAATCTAGATCATTTCCAGGTGTTATTGGAGGCCCTGGGATCACCCCAGGTGTCCTCGCTAGTGAAATTAACCGACTTACAGCTCCTTAGGTCGTTACAAACTAGGCTAAGGCGGCGGAACAGCCAAAACCCGCACCTGGAAAATTTTTACTGATCTGGCACTCTGAGGCGCGCCGCGTAAGACTTAAGGGGGTCTTACGCGGGCCGCGTGGACCGGCTGATCTGGTAAAACAAGTTTTAAAGCTGGCAGTTTTAATCCCTGGTGCTTTTAAACCCTTTTTAACTTCTTTGTTGACATGTAGGGTCCTTGTAGTCAGTTTGTTGAAGCTCAAGGATGTATAAACTAACTTCGTTAGGCTCCGGTTCGTTAAATATCTCTATGAAAGCAAGTTTCATCAAGTTGACACTTTTGGCCCAAAGTTTTGAAAACATGCTTAACGATATCGAAACCACGTGAAATTTATACCACTTATTCTTAAGGGTATATTTGAATGTTTCGAAGCCTCGGTTTCGTTAAAAGGTCACTCAGAGGTCAGAATCGATATGTTGACACGTTTAACTCTTGTAATTTAATAATCTTTCGATTATTTTCATAAACGGCTTCTTATATCAAATAAATCACTCGTTTAAGAATATATTCATCATGTGTGGTCATTCAGAGGCACAAGTTTGGCATGTTGACATTTTTAGTCCTTGTGGTTTCATTAATTCACTGTTTGACAACTTTGGTCCTTCAAACTAAATCTTTCACACCTTTAGAGTTTAGGACACGCGTCTTTACATAATTGGACACGTTTTTACGTGGTGTTCCATTCCGGCCTACTTTCAGAATTTGATGACAAAGGTCCAAATGTCGACAACTTTTGGGGCAATTTATCCCCAAGAAGGTGACACAGCCGGTGATGCTCCGGCTAGTTACGTTAGAATGTTTGCCGACTGGTTCGGTATTTGCAACCTTCGTCTGCCGTTGACAGTGTTCATGGTGGAGTTGCTAGAATATTACAACATCCATATATCCCAACTTAGTCCCCTGGGAATGGTACATGCTTGTCATTTTGAGTACTGTTTCCATTCCCAGAATATTGATCCCTTGGTGGAAAATTTTCGGCGTTTCTACCAGATGACCATGATGCTTTGGTTCTTTTCTTTTAGCCAACGGAATGGTGCCCCAAAATTATTACCGCACCTAAGGGTTTGACCAAGTGGAAGGTCAAATTTTTCTAAGTGAAGGAGGCTGCGGTCGCTTGTAAGTTGCATTTCAGGAATGTGACTGGTACTATTGCTAAGGAGCAGTTGAATGTCCCCGAGTAGGGAAAACAAGGCTGGCTTGAGCACCTACAGGTTGTCCCCTTGAAGACATTGGGGAACAAGGAGCCGCAATATTTGCGGATGATGTTGCGGGACAAGCCGGGGCAGAAGACGGCTTGTCTTGAAGGAGAATAACCAAGGTAAGTGCCTGTGCGTTTTGTTCTTCATGAACTGCTTTCATTGCCTTAAAATTGAATAAGTGACTTTGTTGTAGTGGTGGCATTTTGGAGATTTTTCCACGCTGATTTCAAGGGAAAGTTTGAAGTTGTTGACTGTGATGCTGGTGAGGAAGGGTGGTATGAGACCACTGTTGGGAACTTCCGGCTTCCCAACCAAGCCACACTAAATGCCCCTTTGCCGCTAGGGAAAGGTAAAGTATTGATGCCTGCGTACATTATTGTTCTTGATAGTTAGTTAAAATGTCTAAATGATGCACATACAAATGTCTAATTCGTCGTTTTAAACAAAGTTCACCCTTGATAGTTAGTTCTAAATGTCTAAATCAACTAGGCGTGGCAAACGGGTCGGGTCGGGTCATGGGTCAAAACGGGTTCGGGTCAAAACGGGTCAATTAAAAAAGGGTTGTTTTGGTTCGGGTCGAAACGGGTTCGGGTCGAAACGGGTTCGGGTCAAAACGGGTTCGGGTTGGAACGGGTTCGGGTCGAAACGGGTTCGGGTCAGAACGGGTTTCAGGTCGGATCGGGTCGGGTTGGTTAAAAAATGTTTTTTTTTTATAAAAGTGACTGTACATCAAGGGCAATTTTGTCGGGTTAAAACTAATTAATAGATTAAGAGAATTTATACCTTCTTTGATTGACAAAATGCCAACTTTTAAACATGTGGTTATAATGTCAACTGAAAGTGTGAGATTATGATTGACTTCGAATGTTGTTTGATGAATTGAAATGGATGAGAGGAACTTATTTTCTTGGAACATGATACGGGTTTTGGTACGGTTCGCGTCGAAACGGTTCGCGTCGAAACGGTACGCGTCGAAACGGTTCGCGTCGAAACGGTTCGCGTCGAAACGGTTCGATTCGAAACGGTACTGGTCGAAACGGCACGCGTCGAAACGGTACTGGTCGAAACGGCACGCGTCGAAACGGTTCGATTCGAAACGGTTAAAACAACTTTCGAGGCAGAACTAAACTTGCCTAGATCTTTCGAATCGCATGTTTAATCATATGTTTCAGATGTGTTGATTAGCTGATTTTGCAAACAAACAAATCAGAGGATTACTTAATTGGCACGGTACGAAACGAAAGTTGTTTAATCATATGTTTCAGATGTGTTGATTAGCTGATTTTTCTTGACATATCATGCCTAATCTCTATTTAATCATTGATTCAAAACGGTACGTGTCGAAACGGTACGAAATGGTACGCGTCGAAACGGTTCGATTCGAAACGGTACGCGTCGAAATGGTTCGATTCAAAACGGTACTGGTCGAAACGGTTTGATTCAAAACGATACTGGTCGAAACGGTACGGGTCGAAACGTTTCGCGTCGAAACGGTACGCGTCGAAACGGTTCGCGTCGAAACGGTTCGCGTCGAAACGGTTCGCGTCGAAACGGTACTGGTCGAAACGGTACTGGTCGAAACGGTACGCGTTGAAACGGTTCGCATCGAAACAGTACCGGTCGAAACGGTACGAAACTCATCCCACCCCGAAACTCGTGTCGGCCTAAAACCTGTCCCTTGCGGAAATTCGTGTCGGCCTAAAACCCGTTGCAATCCGAAACCCGTCCCGTGCGGAAACCCGTGTCGGCCCGAACCCGATTCGAACCGACCTGTTCCGATCCAAAACCCGCCACGTGACAAAACCCGTCTCGGTCCGAAACTCAATTCGAACTGAAACCGTTCCGATCGAAAACCTATTTCTTGCCGTTACCCGTCTTATGCGGATACTTGTGCCGGCCCGAAACCCATTCCGATCCGAAATTTGACCCGTTTCTTTAAGGTGCTAACCCACATCGACCCATTTCTTTAAAGTTGTCTACCCGCTTTGACTCGAAAATATCTTACTCAAACTAACCCATATAATTTTAAAAGCAACCCAAAATAACCCACTTGAAAGCCTTTGGGTCAAGATTGCCACCTCTACAATTGGTCGATTTGAAACAAAAAAGAACAATCACGTATGGATTAGTTAGCGAACCGTGCATGTTACCATGAGGTTAAGAAAATTAAAGTAATCAGTTTTTACTCTGGTTTTAACATATGATCAAGTTGTTCGTGTTAATAAACAAGTTGTTAGTGTATTGAAGCTAAGCACATGCACATGCACATGCTAGCTAGTAATAATATTTATATATTGGTAAGGTGCAATTAATCAAAGTCTGCTTTAAAAACAATATATATTTGGAGCCGGCCGGAGATGATTGTGATATTCCGACAACTACAAATTGACTTGTTATTATATGATCCAAGTCTACTTTAAATTAATAAATAATACATTAAAAATAATTTTGATTGAGAAGATGCCAATCTAGATTAAAAGATAAACGACATAATGAATTATTGATCCAGATGCAACACATTCCAATGGAAATTAACAATTACAAGTTGGATGCTATATTCCTTAACAAATTACAACACACTATGAAATAATCATACACAATTACTAATATACGTTTAGAGCAAATCCAATGGACTTGGGCCTTGATGGTTAATTCTAAGGCTATAAGGTGTGGTTATGACCCTCATTACTACCATGACCCTTCACGTCAGCGTCATGTCACCCACATCTAATCCACCATCCAAAACCACTACCCTAAGGGTGTGGTCATGACCCAAATCACTATCCCCTTATTTATTTTAATTTGTTTTTGTCTAAAAAAAAGGAAAGGAAATCTTGGAAAATAGAAAAGAGGACCATAGTTGTCATGGTTTAATCCATGTGAACCATGGTGGATCAGGCAAGGGAATGGTTTAGCCTTCCATTCATGTTCCTACGTGACGAATCATGTCCCAACCATAACCCCACACCCTTTAGCCTTAGTGCTAGGTTTTTCTAGAACTCTCAAAACATAACCATGGTTTTGGAATCACTCAATGTTAACTCATCAGGCTCTCCAAAATTACGGGTAGCGAGCTGAAATGGAGACATGGAGTCGAGAGTGGCATCTAGGTCACCTTTTGTTGTATGAACATAAAAATAATAAAATATAAATATAAAGATGTTTAAAAAGATTATCTACAAATTTTATAAATTTTGTTTGACCTATCATCACATCTCATCTTATAAATTTTGTTTATCTCTCTTGCTTCAATGCTTGAGGTACCAACCAAAATACTTGAGATGCTATATTTAAATTTTGGAGTAGATGTGAACAGTGAATATATATCTCTCTCTCTCTATATATATAGTGTGAGGTTCATTGGAAAATACTAAAAAAGTGGGGAACAGTAGGGAACCGACTCAAACGAACTCCGATTGGACTCATTCCAGCGGCGTTGGAACCGTCTCGTCGAACCCTAACTAGGATCTCTTAACCCTAAACCCTAAATCATAACCCCTAAACCCTAAATATATTAGGGTTTGGCTTTTAGGGTTTAGCCTTAGGGTTTAGAGTTTAGCTTTAGGGTTTAGCTTTAGGGTTTAGGGTTTAACTTTAGGGTTTAGCTATAAGGTTTAGCTTTAGGTTTAGCCTTTAGGGTTTAGCGTTTAGGGTTTATAGTTTAGATTTTACGGTTTAGCTTAGGTTTTAGCCTTATTTTTTAACTTTAGGGTTTAGAGTTTAGGAGTTAGGATTTAGGGTTTAGGGTTAAGAGATCTTAGTTAGGGTTCGACGAGCCGGTTCCAACGCCGCTGGAATGAGTCCAATCGGAGTTCGTTTGAGCCGGTTCCCCACTTTTTTAGTGTTCCCCAATGAACCTTCCCCTATATATATATATATAGAGCTTCACTATAGCAAAATCTTAATATTTTGGAGATGAAGATGGAGATTTGTATAGTGAACTAAAATATGAGAAATCTCTAGAGTTTGGAGATGGAGAAGAGATGAAGACTGGAATGTGAATGCTCTTGTGTGTATGTATAACCCTTCTCACGCTGTTTATGACATAGAAATTGAAAGCTTTGGTGCAAATGTAAACGCGAAGAAAAGTAAATAGAATTATCCAACAAAAATTCATGACATATGAAACTTTATGTTTTTTCTTCTTTGATTGGCCTAATTAACATAAACAAACGAGACTTCTTTTTTAGAGCCCAATAGAATACTGTGATCCGTGAAATATAAACGCTTAAGCCCACACAATTTGCAACAAAATTGCTGTTTCCTTTGCTCTCCCACAGCCTCTACTCGGAAACTACCCAATTATATGTAAAACCAGATATTTACTTTCGATAAACGACTTTACACTTGTTCGATTTCTATTAGACCTGGCAAACGGGTCGGGTCGGGTCATGGGTCAGAACGGGTTCGGGTCAAAACGGGTTCGAGTCAAAACGGGTCAATTAAAAAAAGGGTTGTTTTGGTTCGGGTCGAAACGGATTCGGGTCAAAACGGGTTCGGGTTGGAATGGGTTCGGGTCGGAACAGGTTAGGTTCAGAACGGGTTTCTGGTCGGGTCTATTGTTATGTCATCACAACAATAGGAAGCAATTAAACAAGGTAGTTGTAGAGGTATGGTATTGGACCCGACCCGAGCGGTCAGACTTTCCCGTTACTTATTGTTTTTATATTAATTATTTATTATTGTGCTGACTAACCCGACCGCGAGGCCCAACGCGTTGTAGTATATACTACATTAGGCTAGGGACTTGTAGAGATAACCCCTAACTGGGCCTGGCCCATTGAGGTTAGGGGGGGCCTGTGTCCCCTATATAAGGAGGTGTTCACCTCATTATTAAGGTTAGACAAGAGGGAGCCGCCACACTTTTGTTACTGGAAACAGGGATTCTTTCCCCTACCGGTCATCTCTACAAGCTCCACTTTCTTGTCTTCTCCATTGCAGATCTAGGTTCAAGAAGAAGAACAAGATGTGATTCTTCACCCTCATGGAGAAAGCGGTCCAATCATCCCAGTGGTGATTCCGTGTTTCAACATTTGGCGCCATCCGAGTTTATGATTATACATTAGTTGATCACATCTTGTTTTATCCTCAGATCTCCAGATCTGTGTTCTTAGAGTCACACTCTTGATCTCCGAATGGATAAACCCCACAGATCTGGGTTACGTTTTCCAAAACTTCTAGATCTGTGGTATTTCACTTATTTTAGTGCTTAAAAACCTTCAGATCTACATTTGTTCCAAAGAGGGTTCACAACCTTATGTACAAGAGAGCTCAGATCTGTTGCCGTACAAGACTCTCTCAAGTCATAATTCCAAGATCCAAGTTTTATGAGTTCTACGCCGCCATTAACAGGTTTCTCCCTCATTTATGCATCAAACAAGTAAGTCAGCTACTCTAGTGTTTCTGGTGCAAACTTTTTTTTTTCCAAATAGAGTTATGACAAAAGTCATAAGAAACAAATTTGTTTCCAAAGAAAAACGAATTTGAAAAGCTTAAATGTTACGTCACCTCTGAAAGTTCCAAATATCTATCAATTTATTTAATTAATATTTGTGGAACATGAAGAATCATAGGATTTGGTGATTAATAAATAATAACCTTGAATTTGGTCTTGGGAAAAAGATCTTTTTCAACTTTATTTTAAAATATTATAAAACAAAAGTTGCAATAGATGACCAGCTGTCATCCACTCATCTGTCCTTTCTAAAAGAAACGTGCATACAGCTGTCATCCATCCTTTCTAAAGGTGAGCTGTGTTATTTTAAATGACTACTTTATTTAGAGAAAAAAAAAACATCATAGTAAATACGACAACTTTCTAAAAGCTTTATAGCTATGTCCAGGCCGGCACATGCTCACACCTTTCAAAACCACAATATCACTCTGCGTCATTTTCATGAAAAAGAGTAGTAGTCTCGATGTATTTTTGATAAATGAATTGTACTTCTCATTTTACACGGTCCTTTTCCCACACCTCACCCTGAAAATGATGTGGTTAAAAGGCCACTGTATGACATACATTGTCATTTGCTCTCACCAGCCTCCGCGCACGGCGGACTCTCACCAGCCTCCGCGCACGGCGGACTCACACCGGCCACCGCGCACGGCGGACTCACACACCCCGCCTCCGCGCACGCCGGAAAGCTCCACTGCAGCGCGAACATGCCCTACTTCTGCGTGACCCGTAGGCGCATGGGTCCAGAACTCCGGAACGAATTCCGGTTGACGCATAACCTGCCAAAACAGGACCTGTTTCTTCCGATGCGCATGTCGTTCACCACGAGGCTCGTCGGTGTGTGAGTTACGGACCGCCGGAGAGCTTGTCCACTACGACACAACCCATTCCTTCGATCCAGAACGTGATATGATAGAGAAGAGATTAAAGCTTCAAAGCTATTGGGAACTAATATAAGATAAAAATGGTGACTTTTTCAAACTGAAAACTTTGTTGATCATACACATACGTGCTTCGATCTACGTAAATTCAAATTTTCCAAATTTGGTCCTTTATGTTTGAGTAACTTGAACATTCGTTACCTTTAAAAGGTTGGACAGACCCTATAATGCCTAATGCATCTCACACAGCAAGCATGTTGTGTTGTAGAGCTATTCAGGTCACTTAAAACCACACCTTTCTAGTATATTAATTGATTTTTGGCAAGTGTGGCTGGATTTGTTAATTGAATAAAATATACAGATACCTTTGTTAAGTCACATACTACAATTGTGTCTTTTAAAAATAAATTATTCAAGCAACAAAATACCGACAAGCCATGATGTCATGGTTTGCAAAAACAATTTGACAATTATCTCAACCAAGATTGTATTTACAAATGTCGGTCAACCTCTTAAACAAAAAAGCATGCACACAAGACTTCCCCGTGCATCGCACATCCGTACGATCGTCATGATCAAACAACCACGAGATATACGTATTATGCACGAGATACTTTATATAATTGTCATATTTGTAGCTAAATTGCATATACTTTTTAGTATATTACGACTAGCATTATTTGGCACGCCTTACTTTCACCCTAAAAGGGGTGTGATTAAGAAAACCATCGCGCACGACCGGCAAATAACCACTTCTGCGTGGCAGCGTCTCCGCCGCGCGAGTCAGCTCTACCATTCGTTTGTGGAGTTCTAAAAAGGCTAATTTGAACTTGTTTTTATTTAAGTTCACTTTTCTGCATATCTTAAGTTTGCACCATAACTTTCAGCTTATAGCTCAAACACATTATTACGTGCTACAAGAGTCGGTGTACGACTTTTAAACCATGCATTTGGGTACATATCATTTTAGCTAATATATGGGCAAGGTTCATACGTAATTGGCTGTGAACACTTGAATTATTTAGTAAGGCATTGTTACACGCTTTCCCCGATAACATAAACCGGCTAACGTCTAGCAAATAAAATTATTCAACGACAAGGCTACTAGTTCATCGTTTTAACGAGTATTAACCTTACGACATTTCCGGCGCACACTAGTATCATTGCTTATTATCATTCAACTTCAACGCTACTGACATTTTTTAGCAGCTGCAATAAGCAAACGGGCTAGCATAGTCCAACACCATTCCGAAGTTCGAAGTTGCTTTCACATATTACGGACCTTGGATGCATATAACGAACTCCTCCTAAGAACAAGGTTTCGGTACAATGCTTTCATATATCAAATCCTTTGTTATAATTTACCTTGTTGACTTGTTTGCAGGACAAACAATATACGAACACGTAAGTCGCCACACGCGCATGCTCCCCCTACATACGAGCATCTCAGCCTCCATGCGAACCTGCTCCCTCTACATACGAGCACGTAAGTCGCCATACGCGCCTGCTCCTTCTACATAACAAGCGAGCACACATGCGTTTTGCACGCATGCTCCTCTATTTTATGAGCACGTAAGTCGCCACACGTGCATGCTCCCTTTACATACGAGCATCTCAGTCGCCATACGCGCATGCTGCTCCTACATACGAGCGAGCACACATGCGTTTTGCACGCATGCTCCTCTATTTATGAGCACGTAAGTCGCCACACGCGCATGCTCCCTTTACATACGAGCATCTCAGTCGCCATACGCGCCTGCTCCTTCTACATAACGAGCGAGCACACATGCGTTTTGCACGCATGCTCCTCTATTTTATGAGCACGTAAGTCGCCACACGCGCATGCTCCCCCTACATACGAGCATCTCAGCCTCCATGCGAACCTGCTCCCTCTACATACGAGCACGTAAGTCGCCATACGCGCCTGCTCCTTCTACATAACGAGCGAGCACACATACGTTTTGCACGCATGCTCCTCTATTTTATGAGCACGTAAGTCGCCACACGCGCATGCTCCCTCTACATACGAGCACGTAAGTCGCCATACGCGCCTGCTCCTTCTACATAACGAGCGAGCACACATGCGTTTTGCACGCATGCTCCTCTATTTTATGAGCACGTAAGTCGCCACAAGCGCATACTCCCCCTACATACGAGCATCTCAGCCTCCATGCGAACCTGCTCCCTCTACATACGAGCACGTAAGTCGCCATACACGCCTGCTCCTTCTACATAACGAGCGAGCACACATGCGTTTTGCACGCATGCTCCTCTATTTTATGAGCACGTAAGTCGCCACACGTGCATGCTCCCTTTACATACGAGCATCTCAGTCGCCATACGCGCATGCTGCTCCTACATACGAGCGAGCACACATGCGTTTTGCACGCATGCTCCTCTATTTATGAGCACGTAAGTCGCCACACGCGCATGCTCCCTTTACATACGAGCATCTCAGTCGCCATACGCGCCTGCTCCTTCTACATAACGAGCGAGCACACATGCGTTTTGCACGCATGCTCCTCTATTTTATGAGCACGTAAGTCGCCACACGCGCATGCTCCCCCTACATACGAGCATCTCAGCCTCCATGCGAACCTGCTCCCTCTACATACGAGCACGTAAGTCGCCATACGCGCCTGCTCCTTCTACATAACGAGCGAGCACACATACGTTTTGCACGCATGCTCCTCTATTTTATGAGCACGTAAGTCGCCACACGCGCATGCTCCCTCTACATACGAGCACGTAAGTCGCCATACGCGCCTGCTCCTTCTACATAACGAGCGAGCACACATGCGTTTTGCACGCATGCTCCTCTATTTTATGAGCACGTAAGTCGCCACACGCGCATACTCCCCCTACATACGAGCATCTCAGCCTCCATGCGAACCTGCTCCCTCTACATACGAGCACGTAAGTCGCCATACACGCCTGTTCCTTCTACATAACGAGCGAGCACACATGCGTTTTGCACGCATGCTCCTCTATTTTATGAGCAGGTAAGTCGCCACACGCGCATGCTCCCTTTACATACGAGCATCTCAGTCGCCATACGCGCATGCTGCTCCTACATACGAGCGAGCACACATGCGTTTTGCACGCATGCTCCTCTATTTATGAGCACGTAAGTCGCCACACGCGCATGCTCCCTTTACATACGAGCATCTTAGTCGCCATACGTGCCTACTCCTTCTACATAACGAGCGAGCACACATGCGTTTTGCACGCATGCTCCTCTATTTTATGAGCACGTAAGTCGCCACACGCGCATGCTCCCCCTACATACGAGCATCTCAGCCTCCATGCGAACCTGCTCCCTCTACATACGAGCACGTAAGTCGCCATACGCGCCTGCTCCTTCTACATAACGAGCGAGCACACATGCGTTTTGCACGCATGCTCCTCTATTTTATGAGCACGTAAGTCGCCACACGCGCATGCTCCCCCTACATACGAGCATCTCAGCCTCCATGCGAACCTGCTCCCTCTACATACGAGCACGTAAGTCGCCATACGCGCCTGCTCCTTCTACATAACGAACGAGCACACATGCGTTTTGCACGCATGCTCCTCTATTTTATGAGCACGTAAGTCGCCACACGCACATGCTCCCTTTACATACGAGCATCTCAGTCGCCATACGCGCATGCTCCTTCTACATAACGAGCGAGCACACATGCGTTTTGCACGCATGCTCCTCTATTTATGAGCACGTAAGTCACGCACACGCCCATGCTCCTATACTTGTGAGCATTCAAATCACTCACGCGCATGCTTAGTTATATACAAACACGTTTACAAAATGCAAACTGCACTACAAATGCACGCACCACTTTGGGTATACGCAAAAACACATTGGCTAAAACAAATTTCATTTACACCTACAGTCTTCAAGGCTAGGGTTTCCACCTTATTACCCTGACGCAACTTTATGCCAATTCTCATTCGCGATAACCTATACAAAGTGGATTAACACGTGCAAATATTGTAGACAGCAGTTTCCAAAGATTCAAGCACTACTTAAACGTATTCCTCAAGGCTAAAGACACGCACACCATGCGCTAACCAACATAGTCATACCAAAGGTTGAATATTTTATAGTGACTCACGCCGTTTTGGCTCAGTTCCATACGCCATGAGTCCGGTTGGCTCAACTTTACAAGTTGCCGGTACACCATGCGCTATGCGTCCAGTTGGCCCAACTTTACAAGTTGCCAATACGCCATGCGCCATGCGTCCGGTTGGCTCAACTTTACAAGTTGCCAATGTGTCATGTGCGGCGCGCCCAGTAGGCTCAACTTTGCAAAATCACCAACACACCACGCTACCATTACGATCAACTATACAAAATCAAACATGTGTCCCAACAACCACTACCCTTATAAGTCCAGAATCCCTCCTAGACGATCAACTCAACTAGAAGGCACACTGGACTGGGGGGACTTGAAGAGGTATGGTCCCAATTCCCTGCTCACATGGCAAGGACCACACCACTTTTTCATCCTACATGGCACCTACATCAGCAAGAGGATCCAGAAGCTTCTAGAAGCTTCTGGAAGACGTCAAGGTGACGCCAAAGATGCTCCTCCCTCTCTCACCCTCCGGCTATAAAGAGGACCCTTCACCATCCAGGTTGATTCATCCTATTCCCCACACTCAACAGCCAAAAAACACTCACCCAATTCCAAAGACCATGCGCGGGACATATACGCATACGTGCAACCTTGGCAGCTCATGAGAATGAGCCAATACAAAAGGCAGCAACCAGCCTTTGCCTAGCCAATTACCATGATGAACTATCGTGCACATTTCACCACTCCATTATCTTTACTCACAACGAAAGACAGACGCAATAAACATGGCCAGCAAAGCTCTTGCGCCTCGGCGACAGGTAAACATTAGAATTAATAATCCTCACTTCCCAACACTCCTAATAAGTCTAGTGCTCCTCCCAGCGCTTGCACTCGTGAGCAACACTAGACTGGGGGACTTGTAGAGGTATGGTATTGGACCCGACCCGAGCGGTCAGACTTTCCCGTTACTTATTGCTTTTATATTAATTATTTATTATTGTGCTGACTAACCCGACCGCGAGGCCCAACGCGTTGTAGTATATACTACATTGGGCTAGGGACTTGTAGAGATAACCCCTAACTGGGCCTGGCCCATTGAGGTTAGGGGAGGCCTATGTCCCCTATATAAGGAGGTGTTCACCTCATTATTAGGGTTAGACAAGAGGGAGCCGCCACACTTTTGTTACTGGAAACAGGGGATTCTTTCCCCTACCGGTCATCTCTACAAGCTCCACTTTCTTGTCTTCTCCATTGCAGATCTAGGTTCAAGAAGAAGAACAAGATGTGATTCTTCACCCTCATGGAGAAAGCGGTCCAATCATCCCAGTGGTGATTCCGTGTTTCAACAGTAGTATATTCAAATGCCTATAATAATCAGATTGTTTTGTACGAAGCAATTTACAGCAGTTGTTAGCTAGCAGAGCTTAACAGCATGCCATGAAATGTATTATGAGTTTTTATACGAAAGAAGATTGTTGACCCGACAATAACAACAACGTATCTAGTAAAACTAAAACTGCTTGGTAATGGACATCGAGTATCAAAAGTTTATTGATTTTTTTTTTTCCGAAATGGCCGAAGTTGTGGATGGCTTCAAGTATGGATTTTGGTACGGGTTGAAACGGTAAGCGTCGAAATAGTTCGCGTCGAAACGGTACTGGTCGAAACGGTACGCGTCGAAACGGTACGTGTCGAAACGGTTCGCGTCGAAATGTTACAGGTCGAAACGGTACGAAACTCATCCCGACCCGAAACATGTGTCGCCTAAAACCCGTCCCGTGCGGAAACTCGTGTCGGCCTAAAACCCGTTGCGATCCGAAACCCGTCCTGTGCGGAAACCCATGTCGGCCGAACCTGATCCGAACCGACCCGTTCCGATCCAAAACCCGCCATGTGCCAAAACCCGTCTCAGTTCGAAACTCAATTTGAACTGAAACCGTTCCGATCCAAAACCTATTTCGTGCCTTAACCCGTCTTGTGCGGATACTTGTGCCGGCCCGAAACCCATTCTAATCCGAAATCTGGCCCGTTTCTTTAAGGTGCTAACCCATATCGACCCATTTCTTTAAAGTTGTCGATCCGCTTTGACCCGAAAATAACAAGATGGAATTTCAATTGACCCGTTGTGACCCGTTTAGTTAAAATATCTTACCCAAACTAACCCATATGATTTTAAAAGCAACCCAAAGTGACCCACTTGAAAGCCTTTGGGTCAAGATTGCCACCTCTAATTTCTATCATGTTTTTTCGTATTTTGTTCTTCCTCTAAACAAGTTAGTAGCAGCTCGTGTTGACATTCGGTTTTTGTGGTTTTTGATCTTTATTGAGGAATAAAAATTAAACAGAGATGTTTTGATCACTAGAATAGTTTGAAGATAATTGTACAAATGACCCATGTGGTTTGATCATATTGAATGTTTAGCTCATAAGAATGTAAGTTTGCAAACTTAGTCCAAATATTTGTGCATGGGTTGCAAGTTTACCCCCCAACGATGATGTCCATCAGTAGTATGTCCTGCTAACATAACAAAAGAAAACCGGAATACAATGAAAACGGAAAATGCAACGGTTAATATGCTCTAGTAATTCCTCTACGTAGGTCGAAACTCCAACCCACAGGCCACAAAGAACAAGGCCAGACATAGTTCCCTCATAAGTTACCAGCTTTAGATTCATAGGAATAAAGTTCTTTCCAAGCTTATTATACTTTGAGTTGAACTTCCACACCATAACCTCCATCCATCCATCTTTCCTCTGCGTTGGAACCCAAAAAGAATCATGTTGATTCAATGGGGTTGGACATCTAAAATAGATAATTTGGTTCTCTTTATTTTTCTTAAAGAGTAGATCCCGTACTTTCACAGGACAATGGAGCCCCCGACTCCTTTCTGAAACCTTAAACACAAGGTAACATGTGTATTCTGTGGATGGCGACAACCTCTGAATTTCAATCTCGTATTTCATTCTAAATACTTGTTGGGGTAGAAGCTCCACCACATCTTGAAACCTGTATAATAATGATTTTCTTAGAGACAAAGTACCATTTTTCTAACTAAAGCATAAGATTAGAACCTTGATTTTTTAAAATGCCAACTAGATAAACAAATTAGGCCTAAAACATAAACCAGCTTAAAGTTTATTGTCAAACTTTAGCCACCAACCTCATTTTAAAGATTTTACATTTTTAATAGCTGGTATGTTACTAGTTAATGCCTTCTCACAGTCTCACCGGACCACATCAATCCCACATATGCAAAAAAAAAAAAAAAAAAAAATAGAGTCAAAGCGGACGTCACTGCAACACATACATGAACGCAAAAATGACAAAACTATGTTATGTCAGCAAAATTTAAAAATCAAGCATATAAATTGCTAGCTAGTGATTGAAATCTGAACATGTCATTTCTTCCTAGATGTAAAACTGTATTGATTAACTCAAGGATTATAAGTGTAGAAGTAACCTATATATGAATCATATACTAAACAAACTAGAGACCACTTCTAACAATCTAGCAAATTATTCTAGCTAACTAATTATTTCTCTAACATTCCTCTTCAAGCTAAACCTCCATGTCGACGCTTCCATAATCCATACTAATTTATATCTAATAATGAAACCAAGTAGATCCAGCTAAAATTTAGGCCCATAAGCTAATCCTTTAGAATAAGAGGATCCTGATCCAAAGAATTAGTGGCCCAAAGAAGTTTGAGCTGTTGGGCTTAGTGGGCTGCTAATATCAATGGTATTATTTAGAACTAAATTTAGTAAATAACTTTTACATGTATAAATGGGGAAAGCATAAGATGTATCTTTCCAAAATCAAACCTCGAGTCAGCTGAGGACTTGAAACGAAAAGACTTCAGTTTTGGAGAGTTGTACAAAACATCGGTTGCAGAAAGCATAAGATGTTTCTTTCCATTCAATTCGTTTAGCGAGAACGACTGTTTATCAAATGATCGAGAAAGATTAGTACAAATATTACAAGGAATATTTTGATTCTTCTAAAGACTTGAAACTAGAAAAAGACCTGTTCATCCTTGTCATCATCTTCCAAGTCTACGTACGATTTTTGAACTTCCTTCGTATTCTTGATATCTTCATGTGCTACCTGTGGGTTCAAATTGTAACATCATATGATATACGTGTAACATACATCATAGCGTAATAATAAAAACAGAATAATATATAGAATGAGAACCAAAGTGTAATTTTCAAACTTGCATTTTTAATGGCTCGAAACTCAATGCCTTCAATATAGATGGCATCACTTTTGCAATAGTATCTTGAAAAACTCTCTAGTAGAAACTTGAAGGAAACATCTTTCTTTTGGTTCAAGAAACGGAACAATTCAATCATCATCCATTCGTCGTCTCTCCTTGTTGCAAAATATGAATGCAAAGTTTCGGTCTCGTATGTGTACTTTAGGTCAACGTACATACGTTCCCGTGAAAATATTCTAGAATCACAAAATTTGAAGACCAAATAAATCCCATATACAACATCTGGAGATAAAAATTGGGTGTTTATCGCCATTTTGATCATTAAATTTGAAATATCCAACATCTTTGTCACTGTCTGAAACCTGTACATGTTATGAGCAATTAGTACTCTAAAACATTCTTTGTATTAGTGGAGACTATATGTGTGAGGGAGAGGACCTTGATTTATGAATAGATCTCCACTTATGTGATCTATGGTTTTGATAAGAAAAAGCTGGTGATGTAGCTGATATCATTTTATTTGCTTCTCCGTTATCGCTTAGTATGAACCACTGATACACAAAACAAAACAAAACAAAACAAGTTACAATTTCTATAATGTAAAAATGCTTGTATGAGTTTTGTACTCACTTTGAGGATACTTATACTTTATAAGTGAATATTTATTATTAAGATAAAGATAATAAAATCACTGATCTAAGCCATGGAAATCAATTGGATTTTTTGTGTATTATTAATTACCACTTTCTACCACTCATGACTTAGTGATCTAGTGGTATATATGACGCTTGCCTCCTACAAAAGTGGTGTGTGTTCAAATTCTTAAAAGTGCAAGGTTACGGGTATTTAGGTATAAGAAATTGTTGTTCAAAAATAGTTTACCACTTTCTACCATAGGGCTTCTAGCTTAGTGGTATCGATCAAAGTGGTACATAGTGATGTTTTCCTCAGGAGGTTAAAGGTTCGAGTATGGTAAACCAGTGTGTAGATTTAGATGTAAAATTAGTAAATGTCTAAGTGTTAGCTTTACGAAAACGAAAAAATAACAATACCACTTTCTCCTTTGGAAGGATGATCCCATCGGAGAGCTTCTTGTAGAGATCCTTCTTCTTCTCGGTTTGGTACATTTCAGGGGTTTCTGAAGACCCAATTATTTCTTTGTAGTCTCTAGGTAGTTTGGCCTCCCATATTTCAAACTCCTCCTGTGTATTAATTAAACATTTAAATAAATAAAAATAAAGAAATTTCTCTTAGTTTGACATGGCTACTTCTTATTTTAAAAAGTAAATACTTGACATTTTTTTGAATAATATAAAAACTTACTTGAAATTCCAATGCTTTCTTAAGCTGCATTGCCACCTTATTGGCCTGTGGTCGTTCAAAGTCATCTTCATGCAGGCATTGAAAGGCAATATCTGCAAATGTAGTTAATGATTTTGGCACAACTTGTTCCTTTATATCCTTAAATACAATTTCATCAAGTTTTCCTTGTGTACAGCAATATTTAGCCAAAGGAACTAAAGACTGACTTTTGTCTTCACACCCCTCTACCCATGCCAACCTTCCACACAATATTTCAAATAAAACCACGCCAAACGAATATATATCAGATTTTTCGGTTAAGAAACCACGGTTGTACTGTGGGTCAAGGTAAGCATCATGGATGATATGTTCCATGCCCTGCTTCAATAGATATAATGAGCACAACTCAAAATTAGAAACCTTTGCATCCCAATCATCATTTAGTAAAATGCCATGGCTTTTGATGTTCCTATGTACCACTTTCTTTAGTGTTACATCACCTCCATGAAGGAATTCCAATGCACTTGCAACATCAATGCATATTTGAAGCCTTTTCATCCATTTAAGAGTAGAATCTTTTAAATGTCTATCAAGAGTTCCTTTAGACATGTACTCGTAAACAATGATTTTCTCATTCATTTAGCCTACAATACCAATGATGTTCATATGTTTACGTTTCAAAAGAATATCAAGTTCTGCCTGAAACTGGCCATCAAATTTGCCATTCCACCGCTTTGCAATCATGGTAGTATTAGCACCAGCACGTGGTAGTTCTCCTGTGTATGCCTCCCAACATCTTCCACTTCCAAACCAATTCTTTTCACTAAACTTTTTCGTGGCCACCTCAATGTCTTTGAGTGAAATTTGTAGGCTTTTCATGAGGTTTTCCTGTGAATTGTGATTATTTAACATCAAATAAAAATAATTACAGTGCACAAAACCCGTAATGTGGAGAAAAGAATGGAAGGAAAAGCAGACGCAAAGCAAAGCAAAGCAAGTGAAGTGAAGCCAAATATTATTAGTATTGCCTATCACTATTATTGTTATTATCCAATTAGTTATAATGGGTGGGGTTCGCCTACAAAGTCAAAATTTCCTAAAAAGTGTAAAAGTCATAAAACACTATAATTTCAACCATAAAACAAGTCTAAAACCCACAAATAACAGAGTGAAGCTTACTAAAACACCATATTCAAACCATAGTAGTCCATAAAAAGTTCAAATACATAATCGTAGAACTATGAATATAAAACACAACATGCTAATCAACATAAAACATAGTAATGTTTGTCATTCGATAACCATCAGAGCCTTATCATCCAAAACACAAAACACAACCGACATATATGATGTTTTAGTAATCTTCATTTTGTTATTTGTGGGTTTTGGGTGTGTTTTATGGTTGATTTTTAATTTTTTTTTTACTTTTTACACTTTTTAGGAAATTTAGACTTTGTAGTCAACTCCTAGCCTACTTATAATTTCATCTCCTATTTAATTAAATCAGTTTATCATTTCATATATAGGTAAAAGTATTAGTGTTATTTTAGGATTAGGTTTTATCTACAAATAGAGATTAGGAACTTGGTGTATAATAGGATTGGATATCTTCTATTACATTATTCTAGCGAAATAAAGTTGTTGCTTGATCTTATTATGCTCATATTGATTTGTATTTAATATCATAAGGAGAGTTAGCCTCTCGAACGTAAACCCACGGATCAACATCAATCTAGTTATTTTACAAGTGTCAAAGTCGGGTCTTAGCAATATGACAGTTAACATGAATCTCACATTTCCATAAGATTAATAATGACCAAGCATAATACTTTCTACTAGTGATCAGGAATATGAAGAGAAAGAATCTATAGTGTGAAGATCTAACTTACTTGAAAGTTTAACGCTATCTCAAGTTCCTTGATGACGACTTTCATTGTAACTTCAGGTTCTACCAAACATTGATATGCGATTTTTAAAAATGTGTCCAAAGAATCTTGATTTGGTCCTCTATTTGAAGTAAGAATGACTTCATTACTTACTTCGATTAGTTTAGGATCTATCATACTCTTTATTGTTCCTTCATGCACATGGTGGCATGCAATGGCTGCTAGCCCTTGGTCATTTTCAGTTATATAAATTGGATCATATGCTAACCTCCAACAGAAGATCTCAAATAGTATAACTCCAAAAGAAAAAACATATGGTTGTTTTTTCATTGCACGTAGATTGTTTGATTCTGGATCCGAATAAACCTTTTTGCTAATGGGAATGTTCCCGTCTTGAGTTGTTAAGTAATACGCAGGGATCCCATAGTAAGCGATCTTCGGCTCCCAGTTCCTGCCTATCAGAATGTTGGCACTCCTTATGTCGTCGATTTTTACCCTTTGGTGGTTGTGTATCTTGGTGTGAAGGTGATCAAGTCCATGTGCAACCGCAAGGCACATTTGTAGACGTTGCGTCCATGTAAGATTATCCATGTTATCAACACTTATTAAATAGTCATCAAGGCTTTTATTAGAAGAATGCTCATAAACAAGAATCATTTCATCACCTTCATCACAAAAGCCAATAAGGGAGACAATGTTGGGATGCGTACAACTAGTCCGCATTTCAACTTCTGAAAAGAACTCCTCTTTTCCTTGTCCGCTTATTTTACTAACAATGCGTTTTATAGCTACAGTGATGCGTGTCTTTGGCAATTCACATGAATTATTCTCTTCAAATTCAAGCGAAGATTTATTGTCAGAAGCATCAATTTCTGCTTTGTACACCTTACCATATGGAAGCGATTCAATGCAGTATATTTTAGAAAACTTTTCCGTGGCCAACTCTATATCACTGAACCGAAACCTTGAGAGAACCATGGATTCCCCCTGCAACATTGTTTGTTAGTATGAAGGAGATGTTGTAGCCTATATGCATGCTAGTACGTTAATGAAATTAAAAAGGCAATTGTCATATGTTCATGTCCTATCAGAATTGCACGAAATCATATATATATAATTTAGGTTTTAGTATAAATGATGATAACAAAACATATAAAAAAACAAAACTGATAATTGGTGCTAAAACTCAAGACAAGATGGTGATATATTGCGATAAAATTATTGTTATCAAATAAAACATTAGAAACTCTTACAAAATTATGGATTGAGATTATATCATAGTATTACCACTCGTAATACATCCATAATTCTAAGAGAGGAATGAGTTATTTATGAGTTCATATATTATGTGTACTTTTGTACAAACCAAATTCAAAAACAATGCTTTTTGAAATCGGAAATATAGGGATCACAAAGTATATACATCCATACTTGTGTACTTTTGTAAGAAAGTTAATAATTAGTACAACAATATTTACTAAAAGGGACCAAGATAAGAAGATAAATATTGCAATCTTTGTAACAAACTGACTTACTTGCAAGTTCAATGCATTATTAAGTTCCTTGATGACGACTTCCATTGTCGGACGCTTGGCTTGAGTTTCTGCCAAGCATTGATATGCGATTCTTGAAAATGCTTCAAAAGAATCTTGATTAGGTCCTCTATTCACAGTGATAAGATGTTCGTCATCTTCTTCTATCATTTTAGGATCTATCAATTCTTTTAACGTTCCCTCGTTGAAACGACGCCTTGCAATGGGTGCAAGTCCTTTTTCATTTTCCCCCACATAAGTTGAATCATACGCCAACCTTCCAGATAGGATCTCAAATAAAACCACTCCAAAAGAGTATACATCAGATTCTTTTTTATATTTACAAGTAGTCAAATATTCTGGATCCATATAGAACTCTGTGCCTGCTATATGTTTTGTATATATAGTGCTTGCTTGTTGATCTGTATGGTGAAATTTGGAGAGCCCAAAATCAGCAACCTTTGCATTTAGATTTGCATCCAACAAAATGTTCTCGCTCTTTATGTCGCGATGTATTATCCTTGGTTTGCCCTCCATCTGGGTGTGAAGGTAATTAATTCCATGTGCAATATCAAGGCAAATTTGTAATCTTTTTTCCCAAGGAAGTTTAATTGTTTTTGAAGTACTTCCCAAATAATCACTTAGACTTCCTTTAATAGCATACTCATACACAAGAATCATATCACGAGCTTCCGTACAAAAGCCTAGAAGAGAGACTATGTTTGGATGCTTACAACTTGAAAGAAGTTCAATTTCTGTTAAAAAACCTTGTTTACTGTTCTCGTCTTCCCTGTCAATGATGCATTTTATAGCTACAGTTCTTCTTCTCTTAGGCAGTTTATCTTTACATTTACCTTCCATCGATGAAAAATTGTCGATATCTAAAACATCAAGTTCCGCTTTGTACACTCTGCCGTACCCGCCAGCCCCTACATAATATGCTTCATCAAAACCACTTGTAGCCGACTTTATTTCGCTTAAAGGAATCTTCAACCATTCCATCTACAAAATTACATATGTTTATAACACGTGGAGTGTATAGATAGCACCAAAAATAACAGATACTTGTTTAAGTTAAGTATTAATATAATGGAATATGGTGATATTTAAATAAAAACTTGAAAATAAATATATATTCCATATATGGGCGCGTTCGTTTGAGAATCAATATCATGTTGAGAACCTAATAATTTAATCGGTATTAATTAAATAGAGTCGTTTGTTTAAGTATCAATATTATATTGAGAACCTTATATATCATGCCGGATGCTTCGAATAAAAATGGTTGATTTCTCTCCACCACTCTTTTTTAAAATTATTTTCAATGTCCTGATTTTTTTTATAAAAAGGGTTTAACAACATGCATATATACAAATGAAGTGACCATATACAGGTTTAATTCTGAAGGTTTTTGAGTTGGTGAAGTCTCACTGAAAATGACAAGCGTACCATATTCAAAGCTACACCAATCTGGTTTAATATAAAATAAAAATATATATTACCTTTAAGAGATTTGATGATGTACCTTCATCTGCAAATCTTGATTGTTCCTTTATAACAAAGTATCGCAAAAAAAAAAGTCAATTAGCAAACAAAGGAGGTAAGAAAACAAACACCAAATAAATAATTAAAAACTGAATGGTGATCTTACAAGATATTCATATGACCATTGAAGTTCCAACATGTCTTCGAGTTCTTTGACAATATGATCCATGGTTGGACGTTTCACAAGTTGTTCATTTAAGCAACTATACGTTATTTTTATGAAGACGCTCCACGATTGTGTCCATTTGTTTCCTTAAATTTGGATCGATGATGTCATCAAGATCTTTCTTAACGCCATGGTCTCCGATCATTGGTTTCCTCCCACAAACGACTTCAAATAATAACACACCAAAAGAGTAAACATCATATTTGGGTGTCATATTTGTGTTGTTAAAGTAGCGAGAGAAGAGAAGGCGATGCCTCAAACTTTGAGGATATTTTGTGGAAAGTTCAAAACCAAATATTTTTGGTTCCCAATCTTTGTCCAAAAATATTTTGGAGCTATTAATGTCACAATGTATGACATCGTAATGGAGGTAATTCAATGCACGTGCAACACCTAAACATATTTTTAATCGTCGATACCATGTGAGATTTGGATCGCTTAGATGTTGATCTAAACTTCCATGAACTGCGTGTTCATATAGGATGATCTTTTCATCGTTCTCATCACAGAACCCAACAAAAGAGATGATATTTTTATGCTCGAGACTAGAAAGCATTAAAATCTCGGTCTTTAATGCATCTCCTTGCCCATACTTACAATCAAACCTCCGCACAATAATATCCATCAATTTTGATTTCCCATACAACATGAGTCGTCCTTTGTACACCTTTCCTAATCCACCTATGAGATTTTCCTCAGAAAAATTGTTGGTGGCTAGTGATACCTCTTGAAGTCGGTATACCTAGTTAAGTAAAACAAAAGGAAAAAAAAAGTTTCTAATTAGTTCAAGCTAAAAAATCATTCTTATTCAACATTCCAATCATTACAAGCCCTCACTTTAAGCAACAGATTAACTAATAAACATAACTAACTATTATTTATTTTTGCCCTTTCTACCCTCTGACTTCATATTATGATTATAACCATTTGATTTTAGACTTAATCCAACTTTCTCTTTTGGTCATAAAAAGTGATTGATAAAAAAATCTATTAAAAAATAGCATGTTAGAAAAATATATGAGGTGAAAAATCATTTTGGTACATAAAAATTGTTATGGATAAATGTCATTCTTTGATCCCAACTACAGTAATTATACCTTAACTTCTAGTGGTTCCATCCATGATAATAATCAAATTAATATACTTACAAAAAAAATATACTTATAGGCTACTAAGCATATATACAAAAAAAAGATGAAGGTTAGAAAAGATTAGTCAAAGGATTGGAGGTCTTACCTTTAAGTGGATGGATGACGACGTACCTTCAATTGCAGCAGCAACTATTGATTGTTCCTTTATTATGAATAATCAAAATCAAAATAATGAGAATTAAGTTAATAGATGAAAGGTAGAAAAGAGAAGTTAAAGGATTACATGTTTGTGTTGAAGCTCCAAGGCTTTCTCAAGTTTTGTGAGAAGTTGATTCGTATCTGGACGTTCTGATGGCCGCACCTTCAAGCAATCGTATGCCACTTCAGCGAAGATGTTTAGTGATTGCAAGTTCATTTGTCTTTGAAGATCTGGATCGATCAAATCATCTAGTTCTCCCTCTTCATAATGTGATCGGGCCAGTCGAGCAAAATACCAATTATCATTGTTTTGGATGGATGCTTCTCTCCCAAACAAGACTTCAAACAACAAGACACCAAAGGAGAAGATGTCTGACTTGTTAGTCAAATAATTGTGGGTGTTTTCATGCGCTGGGTCCAAATATTGTAATGAGCGGAGATATTTACTAGTGCTTTGAGGACCATCATGCTCATCAACAACAGCGAATGCAAAACCATGTAACTTGGGTTCCCAGTTGTGATCTAGTAAAATTTTGGAGCTCTTAATATTACCATGTATGATGCTATAATCATGATGAAGGGATTTCAATGCATGTGCAACCCTCACACATATGTGCAATCTTCGCATCCAAGTGAGGGTTAGGCCACTTAGATGTTTGTCGAGGCTTTCATTAGCCTCATACGTGTGTATGATTAAAGTCTCATTTTCATTGCTAGAAATCTTTAAGATAGAGTTGATGTTCTTATGTTTAAGCCCTTTACAAAACATCAACTCGTTGAAAGTAAGGAATTGTTGTCGAGATTTACGTACAACAATATTGATCAATTCCCCTGATTGTAAGAGTTGTCCTTTGTAAACCTTACAATAGGTACCTTGTGTGAGGAGATTTTCATCATCAAAGTTGTTGGTGGATGATTCTATCTCGGAATATGGGATATATAATGATGCCATATATTCATCCCAGGACATGACAGCTTGGTCCTTGGAAGATGAAGACATGATGTGTGTGGTGATCAAAGAGAGGGGGAAATAGTATGGTTGTTTTTCTTTTAGAGAGAAAACTTTGTAGGGTTTTATGTGAAAAGTAGAAAGGGGTATTGTTTGTTCCTTTTGGATTATCAATAAATCAAATCACTTGGTTTCATTTCATGTGCTTCAGGTGTAAGAGGGGTTGCTTAGGAATGTGAGAATGAACATATATATAAACAATTCTTCTTATACTTAAGGCTTTGGTTATCCACACATCCCCCTCAATTTATCCACACATCCCCTAACCCTATACACCCCTCATTGCCCTGTACGCCTGAAAATAGACCCACCTGATAAGCCCCTCATTGCCCTATACGTTTACTTTTTGGTTACTTTTTCACACATCCTATTAATTGTCAATGATTGGGTGTCAGCCAATGATTGCCCAATCATTGGCTCTTTTGTGTGGAATAAATTTGAAGGGTATGGATGGTTTTCATTGGGGTGAAATATTATTTAAAAAAAACTTTATATATTTTTTTTAAATTGTTGTTAAAATAAAAAAAAATATAAACATTTATATTTATTATTATTTATTGTTATAAAATGTCATTTTTTTATTTCATATATTTAGAAAAATGGCAACATTTTTATTAATTAATTATTATTATAAAACGTCAACATTTTTTTAATTAGTATTATAAAACTTTTACATTTTTTTATCAAGTGTTAGTATAAAACGTCAACATCTTTTTTAATTATTATTATAAAACGTCAACATTTTTTTAAATTAGTATTATAAAACTTCTACATTTTTTTATCAAGTGTTAGTATAAAACGTCAACATTTTTTTAATTAGTATTATAAAACTTCTACATTTTTTTTATCAAGTGTTATTATAAAACGTCAAATTCTCTATAATCCATAACGCAAATGTAAGTGAACATTGTTTGATAAAATAACACAAAACACAACACTTTCATACAAAATGTAATACAATACATAGCCGAAACCCTAAACCCTAAACCCTACACACTAAATCGCTAACTATTACATATTATTACTTAGATTCACACGAACCCGTTGTGTATCTGAATCAGGTTCTCAAACAAACCGTGAAATCGAACAGTTTCTTCGTACAACTCTGGCTAATGGAAATGCATGAAAAATATGATGAAGAAGTTGATTCTCGATTTGATGAACCTGTTCTTATGACAAACCCTTCATCAATTGAGATTTTAAATACAAGGCAATGTCGTTAGTTGGGAATAGAATCGGTTAGTTCATCACGCGTCTGAACCGGCTTTTAAACCAGACGGAATCTACGAAGAAACTGTTCGATTTCACGGTTTGTTTGAGAACCCGATTCAGATACACCACGGTCTCTTTGCTTCGTCCCCTAGAACTATTTGTGTATGCATTCTTTTGGTAACCAAAAGAATGCATACACAAATAGTTCTAGTGGACGAAGCAAAGAGACCGTGGTGTATCTGAATCGGGTTCTCAAACAAACCGTGAAATCGAACAGTTTCTTCGTAGATTCCGTCCGGTTTAAAAGCCGGTTCAGACGCGTGATGGTATATGGTGGTCACAGAACTACCGGGCGTCGGTAGATGCCGGTGACGGAACTACCGCGCCTCGGTAGATGCTATCAAGACTAAACCAGGAATCGACAATATGAGAGCTCCGTGCTATTTGCACGGTAACATCTGACAATGTCGGAGTTCCGGGTGACTTGGCAATTGATGTTGGATTATGCATCCCCCACCGCCAAGCACCTCACCCTAGACCGACGTCCCGGCGCATGAATCTGAAATATGAACGCAGTGCACTTCTCCATAAAAATTACGTTTCCACCACCGTCAAAACACCGACTTTCGATATCATGTTAAAAAACATAGAATTATAGTGTTAGACTCGATATTAGAAATTATATTGTAAAATATAATAAACAAACAACACCACCACCACCAACACCACCACTACCACCACAGCCGACCACCCACCACCACCATAGCTGACCACCCACTACCACCACAGCCGACCACCACCACCAGTCGGACGCCCACCACCGCCCACCACCTTCCACCCACAACCTAACCACCACCAAAACCACCATCCCAACTACCACAACACACCACCACCACCACAACCTACCACCCTCAACCACCTCAACAACCACCACAGCCTACCACCCACAACACAACACCACTGTCAACCACCACAACCCACCACCTCAACCACCACAACCCACCACCTCACCACCGTCAACCTTAACAAACCAACAACACAGCCCACCACCCACAAACACCACAGGCTACCACCCACAACACAACACCACAACAGCCACCACCGTCAACCACCCCAACCCACCACCTCAACCACCACAGCCCACCACCTCACTACCGTCAATCTTAACAAACCAACACCACAGCCCACCACCCACAAACACCACAGCCTACCACCGACTACACAACACCACCACCACCGTCAACCACCACCGTCAACCACCACCTAACCACCCACAAACACCACAGCCCACCACCCACAAAACAACACAACCACAACCACAACCGTCAACCACAAAAACCCACCATCCCAACACCAATATACCCGACCAAAATAAACCACAAAAATCAGAGAAAAAATGAAAATTAAACATAAAAATACAGAATACGAACTAACCTTAAATACTCCGAGCGTATGAAGCGATACGAGAGCGATAACAATACGAGAGACAAAGAATCTGTGCGTGTGTGTGTACTTCCGGATCTTCATCGTGTGGTCCAACATTGGTCTCGTGTGGTCCGAGACCTTTTTGGGGATCTAGTTGGGTGAATATCCATCAAAGAGCTGGCTCCTCGGTAAATAAGTCAAACAAAACGCGTAAGTATGTACTTTTTCTGAAAAGGTGTCAGCGTATACGACCGTATGGGTCAATGTGAGGCATATACACCACCTAACTTTTTGTTATACGGACCTCATAGCACTATGTGAGGCATATGTATTTACTTTTTATGAAAAAGTTGTTGGATTTTGTACTTTATACGCATCTCATTGTGCTATGAGTGGTGTATTGAGTCTTTTTTTTTCTAATATTACGTACGAGAAAGTGTAATCCATATCCATTTTTACATTCACAATGGTTATTTGTAGATGTGGAAGGCAAGCTGGGATAAAAACATCTTGGACGGATATTAATCCCGGACGTCAATTTTACACCTGCTCTCAATTGGTATGTACTTTAAGCACTACTACCTCCGTCCCATTAAAATTGTCATATTTTGAATTTTCAAAGTCTTTATTTATAAACTTTGACCTTAAATAATTTTGTTTGTGTTAGATAATACTTGATGAAAGTTATATAATTTGAGTGTGTTTTACAAGTGTTTTTATCGGGTTAATTTTCATCAAGTTTTATATAACACAAAAAATCGATAATTAAAGTCAAAGTTTATAAATAAATACTTTGAAAATTCAAAATATGACACTTTTAATGGGACGTATTTTTTACACTTAGAAACACTAATTCGCCTTCGGTTTCAGCGTTCTCGGTGCAAATTCTTTGCGTGGATCGACCCTCCCATGTGTCCTCGAGCAGTTCAAGTCATCCGAGGTTTGCTGGATACGAAAGCAGTACTTGAAGAAGAAGTCAAGCATTTGAAAGAGGAGGTTCAAATGTATAAAGAGCATGTAGCATAAATGGAAAATAAAAATTCAAGGGTCGTTCGTAAGAGGGACACCTGTTTGATAATCTGTTGGATTTTGTTTTTTTTGTCCGTATTTATATTTTTCGTTAGCCGTATTTAAGTTTATGCAACTTATGTAAACGGATGTAATGACTCTCGTATTTTGGTGATTTAGCGGAATGTTATGTCTTGAGAGTTTATGCAACTTATAATAATAAAACATATGCACATTAAAAAAAACGATGTTATATCTAGTCCCGGCAAACGGGTCGGGCCGGGGGTCGGGTAGGGTTTTTGACCCATGACGATATTTTATGAAATGAATTTTGTGTATAATAAAATGTCAAATTTTTTATTTATCAATTATTATTATGTCTTTACTTATTTTTCACTTGTCATTTATTAACCATAACGCAATAAATACACGAAACATCGTTTATATTAATACACAAAACATGTCATTTTAATACAAAATGTAACGACTAAACCCTGAACCCTAATCCCTAAATCGCTAACTGTTACATATTATTAAATTCTTACAAACTGTATCGGTTATTCAGATCTCTATTCGGTCATCATATTGTTGCTATCAAGTTTAAGGATGCGTTCCACGGTAAACCTCCGACCTGATCTGGCGCTCCCTCATTGTCGCAGAAGAATTCTCAGTAACCGGTTCCACAGCATGAAGAACCAATCCATACAGAAGGAGTTCTCCCTCGAGGTTGCTGACGCAGAAGCATTGTCATTGGTGGAGGTGGAAGAACATTCCAGTTCACCCTCACAGTCACTGGTAAATATCTACTTCCACCATCACAGACTGTGGGTGCAGAAGCATTGTCGTTGGTGGACGTTCCGATGCATGAATCTGGAATACGAACGCAGTTAAGCGTTTGAATCTGAAATATGAACGCAGTGTACTTCTCCGTAAGGATTACGCTACCACCACCGTCAAAACACCGACTTTCGATATCCTGTTAATAAAACATACAATTATAGCATTAGACCCGACATCCGAAAATATATTGTTAAAAATAATAAATATAATAATAAAAATAACATATGCACATTTAAAAAAAACGATGATATAAGTCTAGACCCGAAAAACGTGTCGGGCTGGGAGTCGGGTAGGGTTACGCTACCACCACCACCACCACCACCACCACAGCCGTCCATCACCACCACCACAGCCGTCAATCACCACCACCACCACAGCCGTCAATCACCACAACCACCACCACCACCACAACCATAACCACTACCACCACCACCACCACAACCACCACCACCACAACCACCACCACCACAACCATAACCACTACCACCACCACCACCACAACCACCACCGCCACAGCCGTCAATCTCCACCACCACCACCACAACCACCACCACCACCACCATTCCCCACCACAGTCAATCCCCCACCTTCGTCAATCCCCACCGCCACCAATCCCCCACCACCGTCAAACCCAACACCACCACAAACGGCGGAAATAAAACCAAAAAATAAAAAAAGTTTGAAGATTAAGCAATAAAATTTGGAATACAAACTAACCTTCATCGTGTGCTCCAGAGTTTGTCTTGTGAAAATCGTGTGGTCCAGAGCGTTTGTGTGTGTGTTCTTGGTGTTTTAGTGTGAGTTTTCAAATTTTAGATCTAGTTTACCCCTTTATTGAAGTTGGGAAAGTGTTTGTGTTCAATGAGAGCCGTATGGTTCAATGAGCACCTTAAAGTGTATGAAGTGTATAAATGAAATACTATAACCAATTTATCAGCTCCTGTACAGGAGGATAAACTGGTTAAGGCATGTGTGTTTTATGCGAAGTGTGCGAGTTCGAAACCCTGGGGAGGCTGGTCTGATACAGAACGACCCCTCCCTTTTTTATTTGTGTAATTCTAAATTTTCAAATCAAGTATAAAGGATATACTATATCCAGTTTATCAGCTCCTGTATAGGAGGATAAACTGGTTAAGGCTTGTGTGTTCTATGCGAGGTGTGCAAGTTCGAAACCCATGGGAGGCCGGTCCGATACAGAAGGACCCCTCCCTTTTTTATTTATGTAATTCTAATTTTTCAAATCCAAGTGTATAAAGGATATACTATAACCAGTTTATCAGCTCCTGTACAGGAGGATAAACTGGTTAAGGATTGTGTGTTCTATGCGACGTGTACGAGTTCGAATCCCATGGGAGGCCGGTCCGATACAGAAGGACCCCTCCCTTTTTTATTTGTGTAATTCTAATTTTTCAAATCCAGTCCCTGAGGTTTGTTTTGCACAAGAACAGTCCCTGCACAGTATTAAAAACAAACTGTAATTCTAATTTTTCAAATCCAGTCCCTGAAATTCTTATAACAGTTTATACCCCTTCTGCACATGCTTAGCATTTTTTAAAAAGACCAATATACCCCTTCGTTATAAGAATCCCAATACCTTTAAAAAAGACCAATATACCCCTTCGTTATAAGAAACCCAATACCTATTTGTTCGTACAACCACATTAAACCCTTTTTTATTTGTGTAATTCTAATTTTTCAAATCCAGTCCCTGAGGTTTGTTTTGCACAAGAACAGTCCCTGCACAGTTATTAAAAACTAACTGTAATTCTAATTTTTCAAATCCAGTCCCTGAAATTCTTATTACCGTTTATACCCCTTCTGCACATCCCAATACCTTTAAAAAAGACCAATATACCCCTTCGTTATAAGAATCCCAATACCTATTTGTTCGTACAACCACATTAAAACCAAAATACAACATACATGTTGATAACATATTAAACATGTTACCATCCATACAAGCTGATAAAAGATTAAACGTTTATACAAAAACAACCGGGCATACAACTAAACATAAATAACAAAAGATGAATAAATATTTGTTCGTACAACCACATTAAACCCAAAATACAACCAAACGAAACAGATAAATACTACTCCTAAGCCATTTCCTCGTCACTGTCATCAGAACCACTATCATCATAACATGCCAACTGCATCTGCGTGTCAGACGGGCCTGCCTGCATGCCGGACGGGCCTGCCTGCGTGCCGGAAGGGCCTGCCTGCATGCCGGACTGGCCGGCTTCCGAGCCGGACCCCGGATACACTCGTGGTTGTGGCGGGTCTCGAACCGGCAACCCCGCCTCGGTACGCCTATCAGCCTCGCTAGCCATCATCCACTCCATCATATCCTCCATCCGGTCCATCCGCCGATCCTGCAGCGCCAACCTCCCCATCACAGCCGTCTGACCCGCTACAAGCCTCTCGAGGAGACGCTGAGTGGAATGAGGCAACCTCACCGCATGATAGACGCGCCGAGGATGCTGTGGCGGCTCCTGCGGATGCCCCTGCTCAACTGCAGGCTCGACGTCACCCTCTCAAATAGGCTCATCAACAACATGAGGCATATCCACCTCCGCAGCATCCAGCAGATGTTGATGTACTAACGGCTGGGCTACGAAAATCTGATCGTTCTCACCGACAAACCGATAACCAATGCCCGGAAAGTTCACCGCCAAGTTCATCCCTCTCATCGTCCTAATACCCAAATACTCGAAAGGGGCAGGAGGTGGCAACTCACCGATGAATGGAAAATACCGACCGCAATGCTGGGCAATACGCGTGATGAACGCCCCTCCGTGCAATCCGCCATGCTTCTGACGTCGGGAAAATGAGGCGAAATACTCCGCTAGGCAGCGATGGAGGGCGCACGGCGTCCCCGTGAATAAACTGTAAAGATAGAATAGGTCGTTTTTCGTGACCCACTCGTTGCTTTTGCCACGCCCATATATCGATGTGGCAATGCAACGGTGTATGTAGCGAACGAGTGGGTCAGGAATCAACGAGACACGGGCCTTATGACCAAAGGGTACATCACAGAGGGTGGGCCACCAAGCAAGCAACTGATCATCAGGCATAGATGTGATCGCGGTGGTATAAATATCCTGAACCAACTCCTCATCAGTGTAGAATCCGGTGGCCAAAGCAAACTGACGCAGCGACATATTCTGTCGCTCCCCGAATAAACAGAAAGTTACTTCAGCAGGGGGTGGTTCCACCATCGGATCGTCCATATCTGAGTTAGGCTGCTCAGCAGGCCGTGGTCGATAGATAAACGTGGAGAGGAACTCCACCATCATAGGCCTATAAGAAGGCCCAACCGCATAAAAAAACATACGATCCCACGGGTTATTTTCCCCGATTATACCCCGGGCCCTCTGCTCCTCGCCACACTCCCGTAACACGTCCCAACACAACGCCCTCAAGCTGCCTCACTCTCATACCCCGAAACTTGGCAAAACGTCTGTATTCCGTACTGCTCTGGGGGAAGTCTAAAAAATCGTACTGCTCACAATTACCCCCGGCCATCGGATTGAATACCGGACCACCATTTGGTGCCTGTTGTTCCTCATCTGACGACATATCTGCAACAATTAAAAGTTAATATTTTGTCAAAATATTAATAAAATTACGACAACCCACAAACACCACAGCCAACCCACAACAACCACAGCTAACCCACAGCCAACCCACAACCACCGTCAAACCCTAACCCATAGATACAACCACCACCGTCCTAACCTCAACCACTCTAACAACCACCACCGTCCTAACCTAAACCACTCTAACAACCACCACCGTCAAACACCTCTACCGCCAAACACCACAACCAACATTTTTTCAGAAAAAAAAAAAAAACCGTAAAAAAACAATAACAAAAAGGAAAGATGAAGATGTTACTAACCTCTTGTGAAAATTCGCACCGTATGGTTCGATACGGGATAGAAATGGTGTTACACCCCAAAACCGAATTTTTATATTCGTTAAATGTTACGATATGGTACATCAAGAAATAAGTGACTAGGTTATTTAACCTAGTTAGGAATATGGTAAAAAGTAATTAAAGGATGATAGTTGTGCCAATATTATTTAGTGGCAAACTTGAGGGACTAAAATAGGGTAAAATGAAAGTTGAATATTATTTATGAAAAACACACACAAATACACACACACGTACGTGTGTTCTAGAAGAGCAGGAGCTCCATAAGAGCTCAAAACCCTAAACATGAAGGATCATCAAATTGAAGGGCAAATCAAGGTCTAAATTCATGAATAAACACGGATTAATGATCACCTCTTCGTGGGGATCGCAAGGTATGTTTTAAAAGCTAGTTTGGTGATTATGCATGAAGCGGGTTATGATGTAAATCACGAATTTGTATGAAATTGAGTATGAGTATGTGTTAGAATCATCATTGGGAACATGGATTATGCATGAATTAGGTTAATTTGATGTTTAAGGGTGAAACCCGTTTGTTATGGTGAAGATGATGACATGGGTAAATCATCTATGTCTAAGTTCTTGCTTAATATTGATGTATTTTGAGTTGTATGATGTATTCTTGTTAGAAGAATTGAAAGAAATGTGATACTAGTATGTTTGATGTTTATGCATGTATGAATCATGTTGATTAGGAGGAAGAAATTGATGAATTGTGTATGAGATTAGAATGATATGCATGAACTAGTTGTACACTATGCTTACAAGGTAGTACATATATCAAATGAATGATGAATTATGAAGAACTTAAGATTAGATCACTTGTAAGTGATTAACAAGTAGTTATGAAGTGGGTTTTAGATGATGTAATGTAAATTGATGATTCACGTATGTTAATAATGTTTGGAATCATACACGTGTGTGAATGTTTAAAGATATGGGATAAGAAATGATGAATTGTTGTTAGATGAAGTGAATAAAATGTGATGATAACATGTTTGATGTTTAATCTAAATACCCCATGTTGGATTGTAGAAGCATTTGATGAACTATGTATGAATTTAGAAGATTGTGTATGAATAAGTTGTACGTTATGCTTAAAAGGTAGTACGTACATCAAGTGAATGATAAAATGTATATAGTGTCGTCCGTATAGTCGATTATGATGTTACGGGAATATGTTGATAAGTCGATAGTTATGTATGGTTGGTAGTTGACTTTTGAAAGTCAACTAAGTATAAGAAACATGAGTTGACTCGTTGTCGTAAATGTAGGTTGATGAGAAGTCGTATGGTACATGTAATAGCAATCCGTGTTAAATGTAATGACATGATGAGTCACATGAGTTAAACGTATACGGACATGATTATATGAGTTATGTTTGTTAGAAATGGTTAATGAAAGTTAAGTGTGAAATATGGGATTGATACGATTGTTATCATGTACAAATGAGTATGCTAATGATAGCGTGATTTCGATGACATGGAAGTATAGGAGTCATGTCGAGACGGAATCAGGCACGGAAGGCTAACGGGTCAAGAAGTGGCAAGGAACGAATGGGAACACGGATGCATGAGGTAAGTGATTTCTATAATCACTTCTTATGTTTGGATAGGTGATATGGTGTTTTAATTTACTAAACTTGATGGTTGAGGTCAAATATGTGACGTAATCTTATGTCGTAAAGGATGGAATTTAAAGTTGACCAAAATGCCCTTGATGGGTATTTTGGGCAAACGATCTTAACAAGTAGTTTAGGAACAAGTTATTTGATGAGTATAATGTTTTGAGCAAGTATGGAAGTGAAGAGTATGGTCTTGGTATGTCATAAACCAATTAATGCGCAAATACCCATAATGGGTCAAATAATTGGAATGTGATAATAAGTCGATAATGCGTAAGATAAGAATTTCGTTAATCCGGATGTGGGATTTTAAGTTTATATGATAGAATGTGAATTTACAAGCATGTAGGAAGAAACGGGAGGTTAAACGGGTAAACGGTTCAAAAGTTATGCGCGTTTTAGTGCGTACGGACGACGAAACGGAACTGCAGAAAAGTGCCATTTCTAGAGGTAGTCGCCGACGGGTCAAGGGTAGTCGCCGACGGGCTCTAGAAAGTTGATTTTTTTGCTGACGGGTTATTTACCTGTCTACGGGGTTTTTGGCTACGGGAAGAACCACGGGCCGTCGCCGACGGGCCTAGGGCCGTCGCCGACGACCTCCCCAAGTCTAAAAAGCTGAAATCTTGTTTCTAAGTTGATTTATGTATCGTAGGCTTCGGTTTGTTATCCGTGGACTACGGCGGACCTTCCAAACATGATTTTGATGGTTCCTTAGATGTTTATGGGTTATAAAACTAAGTCTAAGACCCATGTAAATAATGAATGATTATGTAGGAGATACACGTGATCTAATACGTGTTCGTTAAGGTATGTACGTATGTAGATATGTATGTATGTATGTATAAAGATATGTACGAGTGTATGCATGTTTGTAACGATGTAGGAAGGGTATGTACGTATGTAGGTGCGTATGTACGTATGTATAAGAATATGTATGAGTGTACGCATGTATGTAAAGATGTAGGAGAGGTATGTATGTATGTAGATGTATGTGTGTATAAAGAAATGTACGAGTGTATGCATGTTTGTAACGATGTAGGAAGGGTATCTACGTATGTAGATGTGTATGTACGTATGTATAAGAATACTTATGAGTGTACGCATGTATGTAAAGATGTAGGAGAGTTATGTATGTATGTAGTTGTGTATGTACGTATGTATAAGAATATTTATGAGTGTACGCATGTATGTAAAGATGTAGGAGAGGTATGTATGTATGTAGTTGTGTAAGTAGGTATGTATAAAGTCAAGAATGATTGTATGCACATTTGTAAAGTTGTAGGGATGGTAGGTACGTATGTAGATGTGTATGTATGTATGTATGTATGTATGTAAGTACATATGTAGTCATGAATTTGACACGTTGAGCGTTAACGTTATTAATGGTGTACCTTGAGAATGAAAAGTAATGCAGGTACGTTATTGAAGCCTCACCAGGAAATGGATACGCAGATGAGATGCTTAAAGTTTCTTAAAGATCTAAATGTGAAGTGTACGTGAATGATCTTGGTTATATAATGTGTGCTAATGTTTTGAATGTATGTGGTGAGTGCAGGTTGTACGGATCACGGGCGATTATCACAAGGAAAAGAGGTCGAAGATCGAGTCACTAGAGAGATTGTGCGGGGAAGTTGAATGTAAAATGTAGAAAACATAAGCTATGTTTTTAATTAGTAAATAAGAGGATGACGGATTTATGAATAAGAGTTATGTTAAAGTTAAAGTTTAAATAAGTTGAGGTATTTATAAAGAAAGAAATTTTATGGCACGAATTTCCGCTGCGACTTTTGTCATGTACAATTTAGGGTGTTACAAGTTGGTATCAGAGCCCTGGTTTGAGAGAATTAAGTACGAGAGTATAGGTACTTGAACTCAAACCTGTGTGCTCTTGAGATAAGGAACCCGTACAATCCATGACTCGGTCAAGATCTGAAGGTAGAAATGGAATGAAAACGTATATGTAAGCATTCATATGAAGAAACTAACGGTTATATTATGTGTAAGGTAAGCATAACTGCTTGGAAAGGATGATCCAGGAATGCGGTCTAGAACCGGCATCAAGGCAAGTGATAAGACAAATGAACCCCAGGTATGTAAATTCAACGTGTGGGAGTATGAAGTGGTATAATTAAGCAAGTGAAGGAAAATTTTAAATGAAAAATAATGATAAGAATAGTAATGAAGTTTTGGAAATGTTACACGTGCCGAAACCTAATTCTTCGGACATAAGGTGACAATTACACGAAGACACGAAACTAGTGTGTGGATTGTGTACCTGGCCAGTACACAAGAAACGCATGACTTTCGTGAGCCCGTGATAATTGTTACAGGTGTGTCCGTTAGAATTAAGTAGTAGGTGGACGTGAGGGTGAAGAGAAATGTAAGACTCTCAAGAATGAGAGTATGAAATGCTATGCTAGAATCCGCGAGACGGATTCGAAATATGAAATGCTATGCTAGAATCCGCGAGACGGATTCGAAACAGGAAATGCTATGCTAGAATCCGCGAGACGGATTCGAAACATGAAATGCTATGCTAGAATCCGCGAGACGGATTCGAAACATGAAATGCTATGCTAGAATCCGCGAGACGGATTCGAAACATGAAAGAAGTTAAAGTATGAATGCAATGCTTGAATCCGCGAGACGGATTCAAAACAAAGAAGGTACGAAAGGTATGAGTAATGTGTTCGAATTCGCGAAACATATTTAAGATATAAAATATGGAACTAGTCTACATAAGAAGAAGTCGATAGCTTGACCATGTGTGCGTCAAACAAGTCATATAAGTAAATGTAAAGCAAATAAACCAAAGAATGATAGGAATGAAAATATCCGAATGTGCAAGTAACGCAAGGATATGTATGATACAAAAGACTATAGAAATGTAGAATGATGTTAGCTACGGAGTTAAGCACGTAGGTGTGACTATGAAATGGTAGTTTTGTTGTGATAACTAAACAAGGGTTAAATGTTATGCAATGCGTCTATAGAATGAAATCTTAAAGTATGAGATGAAGGTATTTAATCTGTTATAAAATGATCATATAAAGGTAAGCATTATTATAAGTTTAAATAAGTATGTATATTGACCTGTTATTAACGGGTCAAAGGAAATGAGAATGTTATGTGAAAGTATGCCATGGAAAGTATAGACTAGTTAAGGAGAAGAGGTCAATTGTATGAATAATTATGAAATGAGATAGGATGATTACTTATAATTATGACGTGACTATGAAGTCAATCATAGATGTGTGTGTGGGTAAAAGGAAATCAGAAAGGTTTCGGGGACGAAACCCTATTTAAGAGGGGTAGACTTGTTACACCCCAAAACCAAATTTTTATATTCGTTAAATGTTACGATATGGTACATCAAGAAATAAGTGACTAGGTTATTTAACCTAGTTAGGAATATGGTAAAAAGTAATTAAAGGATGATAGTTGTGCCAATATTATTTAGTGGCAAACTTGAGGGACTAAAATAGGGTAAAATGAAAGTTGAATATTATTTATGAAAAACACACACAAATACACACACACGTACGTGTGTTCTAGAAGAGCAGGAGCTCCATAAGAGCTCAAAACCCTAAACATGAAGGATCATCAAATTGAAGGGCAAATCAAGGTCTAAATTCATGAATAAACACGGATTAATGATCACCTCTTCGTGGGGATCGCAAGGTATGTTTTAAAAGCTAGTTTGGTGATTATGCATGAAGCGGGTTATGATGTAAATCACGAATTTGTATGAAATTGAGTATGAGTATGTGTTAGAATCATCATTGGGAACATGGATTATGCATGAATTAGGTTAATTTGATGTTTAAGGGTGAAACCCGTTTGTTATGGTGAAGATGATGACATGGGTAAATCATCTATGTCTAAGTTCTTGCTTAATATTGATGTATTTTGAGTTGTATGATGTATTCTTGTTAGAAGAATTGAAAGAAATGTGATACTAGTATGTTTGATGTTTATGCATGTATGAATCATGTTGATTAGGAGGAAGAAATTGATGAATTGTGTATGAGATTAGAATGATATGCATGAACTAGTTGTACACTATGCTTACAAGGTAGTACATATATCAAATGAATGATGAATTATGAAGAACTTAAGATTAGATCACTTGTAAGTGATTAACAAGTAGTTATGAAGTGGGTTTTAGATGATGTAATGTAAATTGATGATTCACGTATGTTAATAATGTTTGGAATCATACACGTGTGTGAATGTTTAAAGATATGGGATAAGAAATGATGAATTGTTGTTAGATGAAGTGAATAAAATGTGATGATAACATGTTTGATGTTTAATCTAAATACCCCATGTTGGATTGTAGAAGCATTTGATGAACTATGTATGAATTTAGAAGATTGTGTATGAATAAGTTGTACGTTATGCTTAAAAGGTAGTACGTACATCAAGTGAATGATAAAATGTATATAGTGTCGTCCGTATAGTCGATTATGATGTTACGGGAATATGTTGATAAGTCGATAGTTATGTATGGTTGGTAGTTGACTTTTGAAAGTCAACTAAGTATAAGAAACATGAGTTGACTCGTTGTCGTAAATGTAGGTTGATGAGAAGTCGTATGGTACATGTAATAGCAATCCGTGTTAAATGTAATGACATGATGAGTCACATGAGTTAAACGTATACGGACATGATTATATGAGTTATGTTTGTTAGAAATGGTTAATGAAAGTTAAGTGTGAAATATGGGATTGATACGATTGTTATCATGTACAAATGAGTATGCTAATGATAGCGTGATTTCGATGACATGGAAGTATAGGAGTCATGTCGAGACGGAATCAGGCACGGAAGGCTAACGGGTCAAGAAGTGGCAAGGAACGAATGGGAACACGGATGCATGAGGTAAGTGATTTCTATAATCACTTCTTATGTTTGGATAGGTGATATGGTGTTTTAATTTACTAAACTTGATGGTTGAGGTCAAATATGTGACGTAATCTTATGTCGTAAAGGATGGAATTTAAAGTTGACCAAAATGCCCTTGATGGGTATTTTGGGCAAACGATCTTAACAAGTAGTTTAGGAACAAGTTATTTGATGAGTATAATGTTTTGAGCAAGTATGGAAGTGAAGAGTATGGTCTTGGTATGTCATAAACCAATTAATGCGCAAATACCCATAATGGGTCAAATAATTGGAATGTGATAATAAGTCGATAATGCGTAAGATAAGAATTTCGTTAATCCGGATGTGGGATTTTAAGTTTATATGATAGAATGTGAATTTACAAGCATGTAGGAAGAAACGGGAGGTTAAACGGGTAAACGGTTCAAAAGTTATGCGCGTTTTAGTGCGTACGGACGACGAAACGGAACTGCAGAAAAGTGCCATTTCTAGAGGTAGTCGCCGACGGGTCAAGGGTAGTCGCCGACGGGCTCTAGAAAGTTGATTTTTTTGCTGACGGGTTATTTACCTGTCTACGGGGTTTTTGGCTACGGGAAGAACCACGGGCCGTCGCCGACGGGCCTAGGGCCGTCGCCGACGACCTCCCCAAGTCTAAAAAGCTGAAATCTTGTTTCTAAGTTGATTTATGTATCGTAGGCTTCGGTTTGTTATCCGTGGACTACGGCGGACCTTCCAAACATGATTTTGATGGTTCCTTAGATGTTTATGGGTTATAAAACTAAGTCTAAGACCCATGTAAATAATGAATGATTATGTAGGAGATACACGTGATCTAATACGTGTTCGTTAAGGTATGTACGTATGTAGATATGTATGTATGTATGTATAAAGATATGTACGAGTGTATGCATGTTTGTAACGATGTAGGAAGGGTATGTACGTATGTAGGTGCGTATGTACGTATGTATAAGAATATGTATGAGTGTACGCATGTATGTAAAGATGTAGGAGAGGTATGTATGTATGTAGATGTATGTGTGTATAAAGAAATGTACGAGTGTATGCATGTTTGTAACGATGTAGGAAGGGTATCTACGTATGTAGATGTGTATGTACGTATGTATAAGAATACTTATGAGTGTACGCATGTATGTAAAGATGTAGGAGAGTTATGTATGTATGTAGTTGTGTATGTACGTATGTATAAGAATATTTATGAGTGTACGCATGTATGTAAAGATGTAGGAGAGGTATGTATGTATGTAGTTGTGTAAGTAGGTATGTATAAAGTCAAGAATGATTGTATGCACATTTGTAAAGTTGTAGGGATGGTAGGTACGTATGTAGATGTGTATGTATGTATGTATGTATGTATGTATGTATGTATGTAAGTACATATGTAGTCATGAATTTGACACATTGAGCGTTAACGTTATTAATGGTGTACCTTGAGAATGAAAAGTAATGCAGGTACGTTATTGAAGCCTCACCAGGAAATGGATACGCAGATGAGATGCTTAAAGTTTCTTAAAGATCTAAATGTGAAGTGTACGTGAATGATCTTGGTTATATAATGTGTGCTAATGTTTTGAATGTATGTGGTGAGTGCAGGTTGTACGGATCACGGGCGATTATCACAAGGAAAAGAGGTCGAAGATCGAGTCACTAGAGAGATTGTGCGGGGAAGTTGAATGTAAAATGTAGAAAACATAAGCTATGTTTTTAATTAGTAAATAAGAGGATGACGGATTTATGAATAAGAGTTATGTTAAAGTTAAAGTTTAAATAAGTTGAGGTATTTATAAAGAAAGAAATTTTATGGCACGAATTTCCGCTGCGACTTTTGTCATGTACAATTTAGGGTGTTACAAATGGTATACGGGAGAGAGTTGTGTATGTTTTTGGTGTTTTGGTGTGTGTGTGTTTGAATTGATTTTGATCTAGTTTTCCCTCTTTAGTGAGCTGAAATGTTGTTTGTGTTGGTATACACTCCTCATTGGCCAATACGTGGCTTATAGATTGCTTACCAGCAGCCGCTTATTGTGCTATGAGCGGCATATAGAGGCTGGTATACACCTCTCATTGCCCAATATGCTGCATATGATGCCTTTCTTTTAATAAAAATAGTGATGTAAATAAGTGTTTTTACATTATAAAACAATGTAATTAACATTTTTTTATAAAATAAATGTTGCTTACACTATATTCAAAAGATAATATAATGTAAATTAAAAAAAAAATAAAACATAATAATACGATTAAACAGTTTTACGTGTTACAACGAGAACCTACAACAAGTTAATAAAGTCTCTTCGAATACTTCTATTACTACGAAGTAACTTCTTACCCTCTGAAAGACGAGACATGTACATTGTCTCCCACTCCATAGCTTCAGTACTTCGATACATATTCCATAGTCCATTCGGTGGAGGCATCGGACCATCATCCGTTAACTTAACCATGATGAAATGGCCATCTTCCACATAGGCAATCGAAAGAACAGAATGGCCCTCCGCTGGACCATCAAACATGGGAAAGTATGTTTAACAAACACCATTGCTTAAATGTTGAACAACCACACCAAATTTTTGAGCCACCAACAATCCGGCGTATGGCAAGAACATCCAGCATGCCATTAGTGCAGGTTCCACGTGCAACCAGTTTATTGATCGATATACTGTAGTGTAAAATCCCGGATCAAAAGAGTCAAGAATAGGCCACCACCGGGCTTTGTTAATGAACATCTCATCCAGTAGCTCTTGGCGGACCCACATCCAAGCATTCTGGTCCAACCCCAAACCCATAGCCACCGATCGAAACCCACAGTTACCGTCAGGCTGGGCATCTTCCATATGTGTTATGTATCTTCGATACATAGATGGAAGCCAGTCCTTAAAACGATCGATCATGTTTTTGTACCTGTAATTGGAAAATATATTGTGGAAAATCTTTATCAGGGAAAATGTATGTATGGAAATACGTAGGATATTATATAGGTCAATGATTATTGACGTACCTATCCCCCACCAACAGTGGAAAATCTTCATCTATAATTTCAACCGTCTTTTTAGCCTTATTTTTCTTTGAACGACTGCGTTGCACTGTTGGCTTTTGAGCATCCTCGTCCTTCTTTTGGCTTTTGCCTTTTGCTTCGGACCGGGTATCTTTACGTCTCGCAACCTCCTCCTTCTTTTTTTGTTGTGCTTTAGAGGTTGGGCACCCCCGAGTATCTTGTTGTACCTCAGGCGGTTGATGGTCAGTCATACTTGGATTCACCACCTCCTTTATCTTCGACAACATACTTTTTAACACTATCAGTGGTTGCGCCTTCAGTTGTTGCATGACTCTGTCCATTTCCTCCCGAAGATTATTATCGTCTTCCTTAAGTTCTTCAGCATTGAAATCTAGTTTTGTCCAGAATTTGTCTACGGCGGCAAGAGGAATTTTGCAATCTGTATTTTAAAAACAATAGTTAGAAATGAGGGGGGTGGGTATTCATATGAAGTAGAATAAGCGGTTGAAGCCTGTTTTTATTACTTGTATTTTCCCACCACTCCATCCGACAAGCACATGGCAACCCACAACTCGTAAAAAGCACATGACCACAAGTCCCCCCTGCTGCGAGCAACGTACGAATCTTTTTCTTCTCCACAAGCAACAAATCTAATGCTTTCAGGGAAACATTACCACGTAGGTTATCAAAGAATGATATCATGTGGTCCCCCATTTTCAAGGACCGGCTATCCTGAAAAGTGAGGTTTATTTGTATGTGTTGTGACTCTACAACTTTGTCAACAAGCCACACAAGTCTATGGAGCGAGCTGTTTGGCCCCTTAAGGTATCTCTTAAACTTAGCATGTTGGCTTTCAACTCTGTTGGTTGTATGTTGACCAAAGTTAGGGCTTGTGTTAGTCCAGGCTGAAACAAACTTTTCTTTATAGGGTAGTAGCCAGACAGTATACAAATAGTCCAAAACTCCTGAAAAAAAAAACAGAATATAAGGATTTGTAATGTTTGTATTGTAACACCCCGACCAAAGGCTGAAACAAAATTTTTCTGATAAATTAACTATTTTTAAATAATTAATTAAACAAATAAAACTATGTAATTATTGAATTAAATTGGTTAAATATCGAATTTTGGGAAAAATATCAATTTTATATTTTCGAACATCATTCAGATGTTAAAATAATTATATAAAAATTTTCAGGTTTTATAAAATTAGTTTACTATTTTTATTGAATTTAATAAGATTAAAACTAACTTAATTCATAATAATTAGATAAAACCGGAAATAATTATTGTTTATATTTTTAGTAAATCAGGTTTGATGTATATGAGTTTATAAAAATGTTAGTTTTTATAAAAGTGATAAAAAACGTAAAAATAAAATAAAAGGTGTGTGCCCGGTTGGATTTTAAGAAGTGTATAAAACAACTAATGTTATGGTAACTATCAGCTGCTCCTGTACAGGAGGATAAACTGGTAAAGAAGGGGTGCTTTTACACGAGTGTCGAGTGGTCCGGGTTCGATCCTTGCTAAGGGGCGGGTTATACAAGAAACCCCCCCTTTTTTGTTATTCTAATTAACGTAGTTAACTAAGTTAACTTTTTTTTAAAGTATAAAACAACTAATGTTAGGGTATCTATCAGCTCCTGCACAGGAGGATAAACCGGTAAAGAAGGGGTGCTTTTACACGAGTGGTCCGGGTTCGATCCTTGTTAAGGGGCGGGTTATACAAGAAACCCCCTTTTTTTGTTATTCTAATTAACATAGTTAACTAAGTTAAATTTTTTTAAAGGATTTCTTATTCAACATTTAACTTGGTTAAGATTTTAGAGTTAAAATAAGTTTCAAACAAGGCAATTTCAACCCTTATACTTTAGATTTCAATAATTACATTTTATGCCCAATACTTTGTACTTTTAAATATTTAAATAATGTCAAAATAACCCCTAGACTATAACTTTCAATAAATGACAGTTTAGTCCCTGGACTTGGTTTTAACCATTTTTTAAGCAAGTTTCAAACAATGACAAACAAGTCCCTCAACTTATAGTTTCATAAAATGTCAAAATAGGCCCCTATAGTTTGTAATATAATACATACCTGATCTATGGTCGTCAGTCAGTCGCGTAAATAGCCGCTCAAAGTTATAATTGTATAGCGTCTCAGTGGGAGAATTACACAATCGAGACCAAGAAAGCTTGAATATTTTCCATTCTTCAGCCGTTGCAAATTTTGTCTTGGTGTGTTTTAGAATATTTTGTGAGATGTGCCACCTACATAGCAATTTGGATGCTTTTGGGAATACTTTATCGCAAACATTCATCAAAGCTTTATCGCAATCAATTACTATCACGCGCGGTTCCATACCCTCCTCCAACAATCCTTTGAGCTTCTGTAGGACCCATAAGAAGTTATCCTGTTTTTCTTTAGAGATAAAAGCATGAGCGACACAAAACGACTTGTGTGTCGATGTCACACCCACAATTTGAACAAACGGAAGTCTATACTCATTCGTTTTATAAGTGGTATCAATCATCAACACATGTGGGAAAGCACGCCACATATCGTACGAGTACCGATGAACAAAAAAAACCTCCTCGACCGCATTTGTTTCGGGATTCACCCGGGTGTGGTAAACATACCTTCCTTCGTGCAACATTTGCTCCAATATCTGCATTGGAGTCCGATCACCGTACATTTCGACTTTAATCTTTTTTATCACGTTTTGTATGTCTCGTAGAATGCACAGGCTCTGTGGGTTTTGTTTTCTTATGGTTAAATGTATGTTCGTAGGCTCCATGTTTTGAATATAAAGTCTCTCTACCAATGATTCTTCATCTGGGTCAACCTTCTAGCAAACGCGTGACCCTCGAGAAATACCGCAGGCTCATGGTTATGATCATTTTGCTTCACCACTAAGCTCCAATTGCCACTACTTGCGTCTAGTTTCCCTATCATTTTAAAAGGACACCCAATCTTCTTGCTACCAGAACGCCGAACTGTTGCTTTACTTTTGCATGTGCCTCCACGGTCGCATTGCAACCATATCTTCACTGTCCTTGCTGACGAATCTTCACCTTTTGTTACCGTTCGTTGGGTCACAATGACGTAACCTTTCGCAATTTCTGTTTTGTAAGCCCAATTCTTTAACTCGTGAAGTGTCGCAAATACCTGAAACAACGGTAATTTAAAACTATGTTTAAAACTATATTTGTTTAAAATCTAATAAACCTTATACATAACGAATAACACGTAACCAAAATCAACTTTGTCTAAATTCTAATAGGCACCCTTCTAATAAACCTATACATAACGAATAACACGTATACAAAATCAAAATTGTCTAAAATTTAATAAACATTATACATAACGAATAACACGTAAGTGACGGTTATGTTATACCTTTCCTTGTTTTTTCGGGTCATTAGCACCATCGTCACCGCCACCACCATCGTCCCCGCCACCACCATCGTCCCCGCCACCACCATCGTCCTCGTCTTGATCACTTTCCTCAAAGTGTGTAACACCTTTCTCGATTTCGTTATCGTCTTCCTCGAAGTCAAAAGCACCTTCCTCGGACTTTTTCTTGCGTTATTTTTCCTGATGGGAATGGTAAGTCCCGTATGCGTGTTGCGGATAGATTTGAGCCACGTAAGATGGTCCCGCCTCCTCTACGACCTGAAACAACTTAATGGTTATACTAAAATAACCAAAACGACAATATGAATTTTTTACCTGGTTCAAATCAGGCATCACGGACCGCACACTCCCTTCCTGATGCGAATGGTAAGTTCTGGCGTGTTGCGGATAGCTTTGAGCCACGTAAGATGGTCCCGCCTCCTCTACGGCCTGAAACAACTTAAAGGTTAGACTTTAATAACCATAACGCCAATATGAATTTTTTACCTGGTTCAAATCAGGCATCACGGGCCGCACACTCCCTTCATCACAACGACGCACGGAAACCACCTCCTCCTCACCTCGATCAACGCCGGGTAACCAAACGCTTTCGGAGACGTATGACTCATTCGAAATTTCACCAAAAAAATATCCAAAGTCCCAATTTGACATCGTGATTCGAATCTAATTTAAGCAGACCGTTTATTTGAAAATTTTTATCATTTTCATCACTTTTTTGGGATTTTTGAACATTTGTATTACATGAATCCCGTAAGCTTGGGGTAAAGGGAAAAAATTCGAAACAATACGCAGCGTATAGGGCCATGAGCGCGTATATGCGGATCACCTTTTTAGCCTTTTCACTCTGAACTCCGCTGTCTTATCAGCAATATACCTTAAATTCAGATATTATAGTACCAATGAGCAGTGTATAAAGCAATGAGAGGCGTATATGGTTTAATGCTCCAACTACCACCTTTCTAATACACCGCTCATAGGGCAATGAGGGGCGTATAACTTTACTTTTTCTGACATAATGAATGCACTCAACCCCTATACAACCCTCATTGCCTTATACGGGGCTGCTTGGGGGGGGGGGGGGGGTGTCATTACTTTTGGGGGATGTACCAATACCCTCACCCATACTTAATATCATATAATATGTCATTGTTCAAAAAAATAACTTGATATTATAATATGTAAATGATTATTGACTTCAAATTGTTCAAAAAAATAACTTAATATTATAATATGTAAATGATTATTGACTTCAAATATATAATTAGGCAACTTGCAATGGCCTGTCAACATTCATTGCGCAATACATGCATGTGTCATTGAATATATATATCTTCTTTCATTACACAGCTCTTACTCTCTTAGTATAATATGTATTTGGTTATCACAAGTCTTAAATCTAAAACAATAAACTTAAACGTAATACACAAAGAAAATTTAAATATCAACTCTTTCTTATTTCAAAAATTAAATTTGTGTGATTATATTTTGTCGGAATTACCAATCCAAGCACATACGAAAACCTTTTGCAATGCAAAAAGGTACTTTATTTGACTAAATATAGACTCAAGATATAAAAAACTATTCATCATCATTGTTGGTAGTCTGGTAGTGGAAGCAAAAACCGAAAATCATAAAAATAAATATTGATAGTCTAGTTAAAGAGTGAATTCGTTAATGGCCTGGTCTATTCGCACACGGCCTTTGTCTTTTTAACACACAAAGCGCCCCGCTATGGCCAAAGCGGGGCGCTTTGAGTGTGCAAAAAGACAAAGGCGTGAGCTGGACTTTGTGTTGTTTTTTTTTTGAAATAGGAAGTCAGTCCTTGTCTGTTGACCTTGGCCAAAGCGCCCCGCTATGGCCAAAGCGGGGCGCTTTGTGTGTGCAAAAAGACAAAGGCGTGGGCTGGACTTTGTGTTGTTTTTTTTTTGAAATAGGTGGGATGTGGGTTAGTTTGGTAGTGTTTTTTGGAGGAAAAAATTGTATTTGAGTTTTATAACTCGGTTTTTTTATAATTACGTTTTTTTTACGTCATTATTTTTATAGAACGTATATAATATAAGTGCGTCTTTATAAACTGTTAACCTTGTTTATTTTGTTAAATTAAACGAACACGTTAAATAAATTGTACAGAAAGCCATAAGAATTAAACGTAAACAATCCAAAACCAACGTGATGTAAATAGAAGATTAACTGCAATATATATATATATATATATATATATATATATATATATATATATATCAGTTTGTACATACAAAACAAAAAGGTACAACTGACTACATAATACATAACAAAACACTATACAAACAAACTAAGGTACTAATCCTCGTGCGGTGGGGACGGTGGGAGGGGAAGTGGAGGCAACCCAGCGAGCTCTCGTAGAGAAACGAGCGTCTCGATGATCCAGTCCTGGCGTGCGGCCTGGCGTCTGAGGCGCCGGTCGAAGTCCCGAGCCACCTCACGCGCTACCGGAGGCAGGTCAGCGTAAACGTGCTGCGGGTACTGTGGCGGCTCAGGAGCTGGCTGAACTGGTGGTACCGGGATCTCCTCGACTTGCTCCTCCTGAGCCGGATCCTCTAATACAGGCTGAGCCTGAGGCTGAGCCTGAGCCTGAGCCTGAGCCTGAGCCTGAGCCTCAGCCTCAGCCTGAGGCTGGCCCGGGAACTGATCGAGTCCCAGAGCCTGTAGCTGAGCCTGCCGAGCGGCCGCCTGAACATCAGGAGGGGCCAACACTCCAGGCCTCACCTCAATAACAACCGGGATGACCTCCGGCACTTGCTCCGGCTGCCAAATCAGCCCGTTTCCGCCCCGAAACCTCAGACCAACATCAAAGGTCCGGGTGATCTGCATGCTAGAAACTGACGCGCGGCCCAACCTGGTAGACGGGACCGGATCGGACAGCTCCGGATCATGCTCGGGCACGAGCCCGAGCGAGCGTGCAATGGCGGTGATGTATGAGCCAGTGTGCACGTACCCGCGGAGCTGCCGGTGGTATGCTGTGGCAAAGTAATCTGCCAGGCAGGCTGCTAGATCGCAGGGCTGGCGTCGCAGTAGGCAGTACAGAAAGAAAAGGTCACTGGGGTTGACCTTCTCCCTGCTGGCACCCCGCGGCACGATAGTGGCCGCGATAACATGGTGCAGGTATCGGAACAAGGGGTCTCTAATGGTGGTGGCCTTTTGCCAGGATTTCCCAAAGGGAACCCTGGAAATGGACCTCCAGAAACTGATAAGCGTCTGCCTGTCCATCATCGTAACCGCCTGCGTATATAAATCAGTATCAAGCTCGGCCTCTGTGTACAAACCTGTATAAACAAATAATATTAAATAAACAAATAATAATAATAAACAAATAATATTAAATAAACAAATAACATTAAATAAACAAATGATATTAAATATAAAATAATAAATAATATTATTTAAACAAACCTGTATGGACAGCAAACTGCCGCACACTCATCTCATACTCCTGACCGGCGAGACGGAATGTAACCTCGTGGACTGGAAAATCCGGGTCCTCCACGTAATCCGCCGGATGCGGCGCGTATGTAAACGTGGAAAGAAACTCCCACGTAAGCTCAGGGTACGAGTCCTCCATCGCTAACTCAAATAGGCGCGACCAAGGAGTATCTAGTCCAACTAGCTCACGCGCCCGCGCGGCCTCTCCCACGGTATCCAGCAGGCCCCAGTCTATCCCTACATGCTCCCCAATGGGGATGGCGCGCAACCTCACGCATCTCCCCCTCGCCCGTGACCCCGGCGGAAACTGCAGGTACGGACATGCCGGCTCTCCCTGCTCTCCCTCAGCCTCCATATGCTCAATCTCGTCATCGGAAGAATCCATCCCTGCACGTTGAAATAAACAAATAATATTAAATATAAATAATAAACAAATAATATTAAATATAAAAGAATAAACAAATAATATTAAATATAAATAATAAACAAATAATATTAAACAAATATTATTAAACAAATAATATTAAACAAATAATATTAAATATAAAATAATAAACAAATAATATTATTTATAAAATTTAAATAATAAACAAATAATATTATTTATAAAATTTAAATAATAAACAAATAATATTAAATATAAAATAATAAACAAATAATATTAAAAAAAAAATAAACATGAACCAAGGCGCCGCGCTTTGGCCTCGGCGCGGCGCTTTGGTTCTTCGTGATGAAGAACAGCCCCAGCAGATCCATATATACGCCCAAATCAAACAAAAATCAAACAACGTGAAACACAAAACTTGAACCAAAACAATAAACTAACTTAGATCGTACCTTTTAGCGGTTGAAAGGTTGAAAACGTTGATGATCCGGTCAAGTGTGTGTAAATCGCACCTTATGTGTGTGTTTGTGTGTTGGGTTTGAAATGGGGGAGAAGCTGCCCCGCTTTGGTTTAAACGAGGGATCGAAGCGCCCCGCTATGGCCATAGCGCGGCGCTTTGAGGTCAAAGCGGGTCGCTTAGGCCAAAGCGGGGCGTTTCGGGCCTTTTTTTATTTTTTTAAAATTGTTTTTAATTCACAAACGCGTCGATAATAGTCTAAATTTTACGTTTTTTCCATTATACATCATTTTTTATTATATATGGACTATACTGCAAGTTCCGAATCAAATCGGTTACGTGTGATGTCTTATTCCGTTATATCGTATCATTTTGGTTTGAAAGCACAAGTACTCCTGTGAGAGGTGTTATGTGTATCAGCCGCCTACCGTACATGAACATGACGTATTTTTTCATTAATTGTAGTATTATGATGTATATTGTCATTTTGGGTCGTACAAGTGCATATTGAATCTGATTGGGTCGCGCAGGTGACATTCGGTTTTTAACGGGATGTAACGCATATATTGAACAAACACAAACGTGATTATTATTAAACACATTTAACATACATCGTGAACATATGGGGTTACATTAAGGTCAGGGGCACGATACGTAAGCATTTCGTACGCGTTGATCTGATCCCTGTATAATGTATGCCAGGCTGCTGCGCGCTCTGTTCTGTGTGCTGTCCAGAGTGGGTTTGGGGGAGGCATTGGATAACAACCTCCAAGATCTACATGTATGAAATGCCCATGGTCGACGAACACAACCGCAACCACCAGGTGAGGTTCCTCAGCTTCGTTTGGCCCGCCCAGCAGAGGGAAAATTGTACAGCTCCCACGCATGTCGAAGGTGTGAACAATCACACCGTATCGTTGGGCAATAAGAAACCCCATGTCAGGCATCGTCATGTAATTTTCGATATCTGCTCGTCCCACCCCCTTGAAATCGATCCGTCTAACCAGCGCATCATAATGTCCTATGTTTTCCGGATCGAAAAACTGCCTCCAAAGCGATTCTTTCGTACGTAACTCCTTTATAAGTTGTTTCCGGATCATCAAATATGAATTTTGTTTCACTCCTAACCCAACAGCCACCGATCGAAACCCACAATGACCATCTGGTTTCACGTCCTTTATTCTAACGATGTATGGATGGATCACTTCGGGAATCTGAGATGCGTAGTTGCGGATCGCTATATCCGTCTTAGGACCGAGCTTGATCATCAGGAAATCAGGGTGTAGGTTGATCGTCTGAGGCTGTGACGGTGATATGTACGAGCTGTGACGGGGAAGATCGTCTGAGGCCTCGACCCAAGTTTCTCCCGACGGAATGTACGCGCTTTTTCTAGCGGCTTCAACCTTTCTTTCTTCCTGCGTTTTCAATGTTGGGCGACCACGAGTTTTCTTCAGAACAGCAGGAGGTTTTTTCTTATTCTTCCCTGGATTGAGGATTTGCTGAAACTTTTCAAAGAAGCTCCTTTTCACCTGAGGGGGTGTTGGATCGATCTTTTGTTTCAATTTTTCAAATTCCACGTCTACATCGATATCCTCTATGTTTTTCTTTGCAGGCTTGAAGTCAAGCTTCTTCCAGAACACGTCTATGTGTGTGATCCGGAGTTGCTGACCTGTGGATGAAAACAAATTAGGTGGCAAAATCATAACGAGAAAGGTCAAAGATATTAATTACCTTTATTTTCCAACTTTTCCAAACGACAGGCACATGGCAAACCACAGCTGGTAAAAAGTTGGCAACCACAGCTTGCACCGTAGGCTCTCAACCCGTCTTCCTTACGTTTTAGTTCCCTACTCAAAAGCTCAATCGCATATATTGAAACCTTTCTGAGAATATATGCAAGCATGGGCTGCTTCTTGTGGTGCGTCATCACTTTTCGGAGGCTTGTTTCAAAGCTACTACTAATCTCGGTGTATTGTCTATCAACAACATGATCAACATACAGTACAAGTTTATCCAGTGTGTTGCGATGACTTGGAAAATGACTTTTTAGTGTTGCATGCATGCCCTCAACCCTGTTGGTCGTAGTTTGGTGAAAGTTGATAGTTTTGTTAATCCAGCATGATACAAACTTTTCACGGTACGGATCCAACCAGGATTTCTTCATATAATCAAAAACCTCTAAAATTAAAAAAAACGTAAATAGTCAGTTTTTGTTATTATATAAAATTTGAACATAATTATGTAAGAAATACCTACGTTCACGGTCATCTTCTTTCAGCTGTGCTTCAAGGTTTTCCAAGTTATACCTGTATATTTCCTCGGTCGTAGACTCGCACAATAACCAAAAACTACGTACGAATTCTTTCCAATCCTTGTCAGAGAATTTCTTCTTGCTGTTCTTATTAATATTTTGTTGAATATGGAACCGACAAAGATACTTATGCACTTTTGGAAAAACTTGTTCACACGCGTTCATTAGCGCAAAATCCCTGTCTGTTAAAATCACGCGCGGTTCCATACATCCTACCAGCATAGACTTGATCCTCTGCAACACCCATAGGTAGTTCTCTGACTTCTCAGCGGAAATTACCGCACAAGCAGCCGTAAACGATTTGTTTGTCGACGTCATGCCTACGACCTGAACAAATGGCAGGTTGTACATGTTCGTTTTGTAGGTGGCGTCAATCATTAGCACATGCGGGAAGGCACACCACATAGTGAATGAATTTTCGTGAACAAAGAAGACATCTTCAACTTCGTTCGATATCTCATTCGTGCGCATGTAATAAGTGTAATTTTTTTCGAGAAGAATGCTTTCAAGTTTTTGCATCGGAGACTTACCGACATTTTTTTCGGCGTTGATCTTCTGAACAGCGTTGTGTATATCTTTCGGAATAAGCTTTCTAGCCGGATTGTTTTTTGTCAGCGTTCGCCAGATACTTTGGTTGGGAATGTCTTGCTCTGCCAGCTCCTTAACCAGTTTTGTATCCTCCGAAGAAAGCCTTCTCGCATACGCGTGACCCTCTAAGTTTTCAATAGGAGTGTGGTTATGCTTCGCCTTCGTCACCTCGATCCTCCAAACACTTCCGGATGATTCCGAAAACCCGATCATCTCGAACGGGCGGCCTATTTTCTTGCTACCCGTTTTCCTCTGTGTAGCTATACTCTTATGCTCCCCACCAAAAGTACATTGAAACCAAATCTTGTAATTCTCTCCTCTTTTATTCGACCTCTTAGTCACAATGAGGTAACCGTTGTCTTTTGCCATGTCTTGTACCCAACGCACCAACTCTTTACGTGACGAAAAGGTCTGCGTCGTATCAAACAAAAACGTAACCGGGTAACAGCCTTCCTCGTCAACAGACACATCCCCCGGCTCACCATCGTCACCGAGGTCCGAATATACTTGATGTTCAAAGTTATGCTCGCCACCGTAACCGAAATTCGAATAACCTTGTAAGCTCTGTTGACAACCGTAACTGTCGTTTGGACCACACTCCTGCTGTACAAAGCTGTACTCGCCACCGTAACCGAAATTCGAATAACCTTGTTGTGCGTAAGGGTCCTCCACATGGGTATTCAAATCCAGCGTCACCGTGTTATCACGATAACGAATGCCAGATACAACCTCTGCCTCCCTCAAGTTGGACGAGACCGGTTTCTCATACGAGTCAGAAATAGCCGTCCCCTCGTAAGAATCAGGAACAACTGTCTCGTCAGAATATTGACCGAAAATATAGTTGTTTAACCACGACATCGTTTTTTCAAGAGATGTAACTAATACAGCAAAACCGCGCGTTATTTTGAAGAAACACAACGGATGGGGAATAAAGGCAATACAGACCTTTGATCTGAAATGAATGAAAATTAAGTCGTGTCTGCTATTTTTCGAGAAGAAATGAATGACAGAGGTTGCTTTTAAAAGGTGAAGTGGGTGAAATTTGGGGTCGAAGCGCCGCGCTATGGCCAAAGCGCGGCGCTTAGGGTTAACGACAAAACATCATAATCAGCTTTATGTCTCTCAAACAGTAGCAAATGTCTCAAACGTCAATCGAACCACCTTTTGTCGAGCATAGCGCCGCGCTATGGCCAAAGCGCGGCGCTTTGAGGTGTGAAAATAATTTTGTATGTGTGTGAATAGCATGACCCTTCGTTAATACCAGGCAGGCGATAGGGCTTTTGGGGATAACATGAATCGTGTTTCAAGGGTTGTACTGATGTCCGGTTGTTATCGTTTTGTTTAGGTATGTTATCGGCACAAATCGGTACTAAATAAAAATGCAAAAACTATTTTATAAACCTTACACGTGGCACACCTAATTGAAACATAACAGTTTTTATTTCTGTTATTAATAAAAAAAAGATATGTTTGTTTAATATAATAATAATTATTATTATTATTTATTTTAAAATCAATAATTTAATAATTATATTTTTATTCAAAAAAAATCTAATGGTACGCAAGCAGAAAGATGCGCTGTTGACAGCCAAAGCGTTTACCAATTTCTTTAATTGAATCAAATGAATTATTTTAGTTTGTTAGAGAGAAATCAAACACAAATAAAAAATAGAAGTTAGCTGAGGTGGTGGAAGGTGTAGTCTATAGGTCTGTTAAAACAAAAACTGATAGTATGAGAAAAAAATCATGAACAATTTTAAGGTGTTATGTACGTTGATGAAACACATAGTCGCCTATCAAATAAGTAAAAACAGTTTTAACGAGTAGATGCGAACAAGCAATATAAATATGTAGCTCTAGTAACAATAATGTAATCCAGCAAATCTGTACAACACTATGAGAAACTAGTTTTAACATACCCATGTTGAACACGGATCCTCATCCAATGAGTAAAAAATCTAACGCTAACGCTATAGTTTGCTCGTCAGAATTTGCAAAAGATAAAAAAAATACTGATTGAGTAAAAAACATTCTAGAAAAACGAAGAATCCAGTCAAGGGTAACCCCAAGTGCATTCAAACTAATCCATAATCCATGTTTTTAACTTTATATATAAAAATTAGATTACTATTATAACAACAAATTCTAATCACTTAAGCTCATTAACTATTTACACACTTTTAATAAAGAGCAAGAAAGTGTTTGTGAGTCATGAACCGGGCTCATTGTGCAAATGGGTCAGGTCAACCCTTTGACCTTATTGTTCAAATTAAAAAAAAAAAAAAAAGTTATTAAATAGGAATCGTAAAAACTGCATTTCTAAAGGGTCAAACTATCTGCACACCTTGGTTGGCTATCTACACACTTAGGGTTTATCTACGCTGCGTATAGGTCTATACGCAGCGTATAGGGTTACACCTATACGCTGCGTATAGACCTATACTCAGCGTATATAAACCATGGATTTCAGAGCCTTATCAGCAATCATTGCACAGAAAACAAAGGTTTATATACGCTGCGTATAGACCTATACTCAGCGTATATAACCCATTAGGTTTTTTTTTTTTTTTTTTTTTTTTTTTTTGCTATTTTGATGTATTTGAGGTATGAATTCTCACCCGGTTCCAACGTTAAATCGCTTAAAATATATAACCGTTAATGTTATACCAATAATATTATATACCGTTAAATTGTTTTGGAAAACGTATATACGGTTCGAATATACTACACTATACGATACGATATAACACCCGTATAGGCCTATAGGTGTGGTTTAGGTCCCGTATAGGCCTATTGGTGTGTTTTAGGTCCCGTGTAGGCCTATAGCCATATAAAAGGCCTACATGGAACCTATACGAGACTTATACTATACATTATACGATACGATGCAACACAATACAATACTATATGATACCATACAACACTCGTATAAGCTTATAGATGTAGTATAGGTCCCTAATAGGCCTATAGGTGTGGTTTAGGTCCCGTGTAGGCCTATAGGCATATACAAGGCCTACATGGAACCTATACGAGACTTATACTATACAGTATATGTCACGTATTGACCTCGTATAAGCCTATAAGTGTGATATCGTATCGTATAGCGTATTATATATCACGTATTGACCTTGTATAAGCCTATAAGTATGATATCGTATCGTATAGCATAGTATATGTCACGTATAGGCCTATAGGTATAGTATAGGTCCTGTATAGGCCTCGCATATGTCCTCGTATATTGATCTCGCATATACAAGGCCTATAGGAAACCTATACTATACTATACGATACGATATAACACCCTAATAGGCCTATAGGTGTGGTTTAGGTCCCGTAAAGGCCTATTGGTGTGGTTTAGGTCCCGTGTAGGCCTATAGGCATATACATGACCTATATGAGACTTATATGCGGCTTATACGAGACTTATATTATACACTATACGATACGATGCAATACGATACGACACTATAGTATAGGTCCCGTATAGGCCTATAGGCAGATACAAGACCTATATAAGACTTATACGAGGTTTATACGAGACTTATACTATACGATACGATACTTAAAAATGTTTTTTTTTTAATTAACCCTTTATATACGCAGCGTATAGGCCTATACGCAGCGTATATAAAGGGTCAAAAAATATATTTTTTACCACAGGTTTGGGGTTAAAAATAAAAATTACCCTTTATATACGCTGCGTATAGGTCTATACGCAGCGTATATAAAGGGTCAAAAAAACAATTTTACCCTTGCATATGGCTGCGTATAGCCCCAAATGCAGGGGTAAAATGGTGTTTCCCACTATACTCTGCGTATAGACCCATACGCAGCATATATATAAAGGGTCAAAAAGACAATTTTACCCTTACATTTGGCTTCGTATAGCCCCAAATGAAGGGGTAAATGGTCTTTTTGACCCTTTTTATACGCTGCGTATGGGTCTATACGCAGCGTATATAAAGGTTTTTTTATAAACATTTATACATTATTGCTTTTAGTAAATTTTATAAAAAAAAAGTTATATCGAATCGTATACGTGTAGTATAGGTCACGTATCGGCCTCATATAGGCCTATACGGGTGTTATATTGTATCGTATAGTATTGGTATTAGACCTAAACTACACCTGTAGGTCTATACGGGACCTAAACCACACATATAGGCCTATACGGGTGTTATATTGTATCATATAGTATCGTATCGTATCGTATCCTATAGTGTAGGCCTATGCGGGTGTTATATCGTATCGTATAGTATCGTATGGTATAATGTATAGTATAAGTCTCGTATAGGTTTCTTATAGGTCTTGTATACGCCTATAGTGTAACGACTCTCATCAAAAGTCATAATTATTAAATTAATTTGACCAATAGGAAACCCTAATTGAGACACCCAAGTGATTCTGCGCAAACCCTAAGATTTTCAGAAAAATCAGAATCAGGATCAGGGCCCCTAAAACTCAGGGGGGGTATTTCCTAGTTACGATTATCCACTTAAAACGTAGGCAGAAAGGAATTTTCAGAAACCGTCGACTCAGCTGAGCTAGTCCCACACGTGGCAACCCTATACATAAAAATAGTTCTTACGCGGCCCGCCTCAAGTTAGCTTAATTCTCACGCGGGCCGCCTAAGGGACAAAATTCACCTATAAATACAGGAGTTTGGGACTTGATTCTGGGAGTTGAAACGACGAAGAAATTCCAATTCTACAAGGAGTTATGCTCTGTATACTCCAATTAACACACACGATTCACTAATCGACGCCGCAATCAGGGTATTAGCACAATCGCTGCTACGATTCATTTTCCGATGATCAATATATCCAATGAATGTTTAAGTGCCGCCCACATTAGGGTTATACTTTATCGTTCGTCATTAATTTGACGGATCATCGTTAAATCGATGGATGAAGTATTGCACTTTGTCGTTCGTTGTGAGAATTTGATCTCGTGAGTTATCGTAATTGCTGGATTGATTACTAACCCAGTTTTGTGTGCCTGTTATTAAATTTAGGATAAAAGGCTAAATCAGTAGGCCAAACTCTGCCCGTATAAATCTGCAATGTGAGTCATTCTCTTTTTATCAACTATTTTACAATACTCCAAATTATTTTCAAGGTTATAATTACAGGGACTAAGTCGTGGATATCTTGAATTACTTGGTAGTGGGGTATTGTGCACATTACTAATTTTCTCCCAGTTAGGTTCATTGACCTACTCGGGATAATCACTGTTAGGTTCATTGACCTACAGGGATAATCGTCACTATTTAGGTTCATTAATCTAAATAGTGGTATGACCATCATCACCATTGTGACATGTCACCATTGTGACAGAATGCCAGATAAAAATAAGATAGAAGCCATTGTAATCGCTCTTATGCTGTAATTGATAACTATGCATCATTATGCAAAGTAGGATGATTCACTCAGTATTTCCCGCTGACAAAACCTTTTTCAAACATGTTTCAGGTGACCTGTTATGAATCAGGAAAAGTGCCATATAGCACTACAAGCTCAAGAAAGTGGCTCAGTATAAAATAAAGAAACATGTTTTGTAAAATAAAAGATTTCTTCGTGAAATCAAATTATTGTAAATTACCGGGTTTTATCCCGAATTGTGAAATAAAATAATCGGGAAATATTTACATTTTAAAAGATCCTGATGAAAAACTTCCGCTGTCAAACTCAATTAATTGAATACCGCAGGATTTCTGTCCCGCGGCTCCTGAAACGGGTCAAACCGGGTCGGGGGCCGTGACAGAAATAAGGTGGTATCAGAGCCACTTATCGAGCCACCGATTAAGCCAATTAAGTATTTAAAAGAAAATACTTAATTTTTTTTTTAGTAATTTTTATTTCATGATTATATGTTTTATTATCTGACTAATTTTGCACAATATGGGCAGATTTTTATATGCTAACTAATATAGCAATTAATGCAAATCCTTAAATAAATTTAAACTAAGTTTTAACATCTTTATTATTTACAGTCTAGAAACCTTATTCAGTAGATAAATAAAATTTACAAATAAAAACTTAGTATATTTTAATTTTCAGTTGTTTCATAGTTACCCAATATGAAATAATATTTAAAAGTTTTCTATGAAATTTGATGTAATTTTTTTAATTGTGTGTATCTTGCATAAACAGCATGAGTGATCTGTCGGAAGCCCTTCAAAATTTAAATCTCTATCCAGTAAGAATTGAAGTTTCCAGAGATTTCAATAGGTATATTCCAGACATAGAAGAACCTATAGAATTCAACGTTTCACCTCTCGAGAAACCTAAGCCTAAGAAAATGGAAATTGGGGAAAGTTCTAGACAAATTGAGGGGTTACCATCTCAAGAAGAACTAGATTTTATAATGGCAACTGATGATACTATTGAGCATCTTAATGAAAATGATTTTATTCATTCTCTTGAAACACAACTACCAATGAATTTAGAACCAGCTATTTCAAACCTTTCAATCCACTCGCAAATAGACGAATGGGTGAGTAATGAAATCCTGTTACAAAACCATCCCTATAGGCTTTTTCCTAAGTTCAATCCAGAACCTTTACCAAATTCAACCATGAGTAACGAGAATATGACTAAACTTCGTCATTTTGACAAAATGGATGCTGGGAATAGGATCCAAGAAACTCTGGGACAGATCTCCTGGAAATACGATGAAAAGGAACGCCGTTACTAGAATATCATCTGACAAAAGGATAGGGGAATTATGAAACTGTGGTTGTGTAATAGTAATAGTAAAATCAGTATGTGTAAAATAAATAATAAAACGGTTGTATATAGAAATATGAAATAATCTATACAACAAACGAAATATTAGAAAATTTACAATTTTGATTGTATATTTGTTTACGTGATTATGTGCAAATAATTGTAACATTGGATTATTTCTTTTATACTAATTATTTATCTATAAATTAGATATCAGATGGAAAACGCTAATAATGAACCAGTTAATGAATCTGAGCAACAACCGGGGGATCAATTTATGACTAGGCAGGATATAGAAAATATCGTTGCTCAAGGGATAGCCAATGCTATTCCAGGAATAGTTGCTCAAGGGATAGCCAATGCTATTCCATCAATCGTTGCTGCTATTAAAAATCCAATTGAACCTCAACAAATTATTCCAAGCAAACGTATTTCTGAAGATAATTTCAGTAATAGCGTAAATGGAGGCGGTAATCATCTTAATCATGATAATGAACCACGGCAAGCTCCGCTCCCTAAGAAAAGGAAAGTTGCAACACCTGGTTGCACTTACAAAGAATTTCTTGCTTGTAAACCCACTGAGTTTGCAGGCAATGAAGGAGCGACTGCGACACTGCGTTGGTTAGAGAAAACCGAGGCAGTAATTGCCATAAGTAAATGTGCTCAGGATGATCAGGTTATGTATGTATCAAATCTTTTCAAAGAAGTGGCGTTAGAATGGTGGAACACAGTGTTACAGGCAAAAGGAAGAAGGATGGCGTATGCTATGAACTGGGAAGAATTTAAGAGTCTTGTAGAAAGAAAATTCTGTCCCGAATATGAAAAAGATCAAATGGCAAATAAGTTTCTAACCCACCGGATGGTGGATGTAGATTGTCGAGGGTATACTACGACATTCTTCGAATATGCTCGAGTGGTACCAACCCTGGCTTCGCCAGAGCCGGTACTTATTTCTCGTTATATTTGGGGATTGATTTCCGAAATCCGTAATATCGTCAAGGCTGCGAAACCTCATACGATTGATGATGCAGTAGAATTAGCCAATACTCTGACTGACGAGCTAGTACGGACAAGAGAAGAAAATAGAAGGAAGGAAGTAGCCCAAAAGATTACCCAAGAATTCCGTTCGGGTAACCATAACAATTTCAAGAAAGGAGGGAATGGGCAATCTTCTACTAGTCCATTTTGCAATTTTTGCAAAAGGAAGCATTTTGGAAGATGCAAAGGATATTGCAATTTTTGCAAAATTCCAGGGCATCAAGAAGAAGACTGTAGGAGGAAGAAATTTTCAGTTTGCTACAACTGTGGAGAAACTGGACATCTTAGGCCAAATTGTCCAAAACTGAATAAACCATTTGACAATCAAGCCAAACCGGCAGAAGGAGCAAAAAGGAATGCGAGAGCCTTTCAGCTGACTACTCAAGAAGCCGAGATGATTCCAGATGTGATAGCCGGTACGTTCTTAGTTCACAATGTGTACACAAAAGTATTATTTGACTCTGGTGCAAACCAAAGTTTTAGAAATACTTCATTCTGCCAAGCTCTTAATTTACTTTTAACTAGTATTAGGCAGATTTCTATATTAGAAACGGCAGATGGGAATTCAGTTAAAATAAATAAGGTTATGCAGAACATAGAAATAAGTTATAAGTTTTCTGCAATCCTATTATCTATGAAATTAGTTGAATTCGAGGTTGTGTTAAACAATCATGCTCGAAGTATATGTGATAAGAATTCTGTAGAAGTTTGAGCAATCACTAGAGAAGTAATAATGATTACAGGAAATAAGTCATAAAGTTCATATCAGTAATGAAAGTTGTTAGTTATGAACGAAAGCAAGGAATAGTATATATGATTTCAGTAATCATCAATACTAAAGATAAAGAAATTAAGGAAATTTCTGTAATTTCAGAATACCCAGATGTATTTCCAGAAGATTTACCTGGATTATCACCAGATAGGGAGATAGAATTTAGGATTCATCTAAATACCAGGAATTATACCAATAGCCAAGGTTAACACAGTGTTGATTGTTAAGAAAAAGGATATTTCGATGAAAATGTGTATTGATTATAGGGAATTGAATAACGTTACAATTAAGAATCAATACCCATTACTTGATGATTTATTCGACCAATTCCAGGAAGATAGATAGTTTTCTAAGATCAACTTATGTTCCATATATTATCAAAAGTATCAGAGGAAGATGTATCTAAGACTGTTTTCAGAACTAGGTATGGTCATTACTAGTTTACAGTCCTGCCCTTCGAATTAACGAACGCACTTGCAGCATTCATGGACATGATAAATAGGATCTGTAAACTATATTTGGATAAATTGGTAATTATCTTTATCGACGATATACATATTTATTCTAAAAGTCAGAAAGAATATTATCAGCACTTACATGTACTCTTAACTTTGTTAAGAAAAGAAAAAGCTGTACGCCAAATTTTCGAAGAATGAATTTTGACTGCTAGAAGTGCAATTTTAGGTCATATGGTGAATCCCAAAGGTATTCACGTAACTCCTGATAAGATATTATCAAAATGAAAGGTTCCCTAATCCACAATGGAAATTAGAAGTTTAGTCGGATATTACAGACAATTTATTAAGGATTTTTCTAAGATAGTTATACCATTAACTAAGTTAACCTGTAAAATAGCTAAGTTTGAATGAGGATCTTAAAGTAGAAATTAACCAAATACTCAGATATTGGCCTTATAAACTGAAGATTTTGAAGTATAAGGTAATGCTTCAAAGTTAGGATTTGAATGCATGTTAATGCAACACAAAAAGGTAATTGCGTATGCATCAAGATAATTGAAAAAGAACGAAGGAACTATACCACTCATGAGTTAGAATTAGGAACCATAATTTTTGCCTTAAGATTTGGAGATATTATCTGTATGGAAGTAAGGGTACTATCTATACGGATTATAAGAATTTAAGATATATATTTTTGGGCAAAAAGAATTAAAACATGAGACAAAGGAGATGGAAAAAAATCCTAAGTGATTACAACTTTGATATTTAGTATCACAAAGGAAAGGATGAAGACGACAAGAGATCGTCAGAAAAGTATACAGATAATAGATAAAAGCTGTTGGAGTTCGAGTTGGAGACAAAGTGTAATTGAAAGTATCTCCTTGGAAAGGAGTAAGAAATGAAAGCTAAGTCCAAGGTACGTAGGACCATTTCTAGTAAACCAACATATAGGACTAGTTGCTTACCAGGAAGATTAGCTGGAGTACATGATGTATTCCATATATCCAATTTCAAGAAATATCTATCAGATAAATCTTTGGGTATTACCTCTTCAAGATATAAAAGTAAACGAAAAGTTAAAATATGTGAAAAAACCTCTTCAGATAGAAGATAGAAAGATCAAATGATTAGTGTTAGTTCAAGTAAAGTGGGATTCAAAGATAGGACCTTAATACACTTGGAAACTGGAATTTAAAGCGAAAGTATCCTCAATTATTCCAGTAAATCTCGAGGACGAGATTTTTCTTAAGGTGGGGAGAATGTAACGACTCTCATCAAAAGTCATAATTATTAAATTAATTTGACCAATAGGAAACCCTAATTGAGACACCCAAGTGATTCTGCGCAAACCCTAAGATTTTCAGAAAAATCAGAATCAGGATCAGGGCCCCTAAAACTCAGGGGGGGTATTTCCTAGTTACGATTATCCACTTAAAACGTAGGCAGAAAGGAATTTTCAGAAACCGTCGACTCAGCTGAGCTAGTCCCACACGTGGCAACCCTATACATAAAAATAGTTCTTACGCGGCCCGCCTCAAGTTAGCTTAATTCTCACGCGGGCCGCCTAAGGGACAAAATTCACCTATAAATACAGGAGTTTGGGACTTGATTCTGGGAGTTGAAACGACGAAGAAATTCCAATTCTACAAGGAGTTATGCTCTGTATACTCCAATTAACACACACGATTCACTAATCGACGCCGCAATCAGGGTATTAGCACAATCGCTGCTACGATTCATTTTCCGATGATCAATATATCCAATGAATGTTTAAGTGCCGCCCACATTAGGGTTATACTTTATCGTTCGTCATTAATTTGACGGATCATCGTTAAATCGATGGATGAAGTATTGCACTTTGTCGTTCGTTGTGAGAATTTGATCTCGTGAGTTATCGTAATTGCTGGATTGATTACTAACCCAGTTTTGTGTGCCTGTTATTAAATTTAGGATAAAAGGCTAAATCAGTAGGCCAAACTCTGCCCGTATAAATCTGCAATGTGAGTCATTCTCTTTTTATCAACTATTTTACAATACTCCAAATTATTTTCAAGGTTATAATTACAGGGACTAAGTCGTGGATATCTTGAATTACTGGTTAGTGGGGTATTGTGCACATTACTAATTTTCTCCCAGTTAGGTTCATTGACCTACTCGGGATAATCACTGTTAGGTTCATTGACCTACATGGATAATCGTCACTATTTAGGTTCATTAATCTAAATAGTGGTATGACCATCATCACCATTGTGACATGTCACCATTGTGACAGAATGCCAGATAAAAATAAGATAGAAGCCATTGTAATCGCTCTTATGCTGTAATTGATAACTATGCATCGTTATGCAAAGTAGGATGATTCACTCAGTATTTCCCGCTAACAAAACCTTTTTCAAACATGTTTCAGGTGACCTGTTATGAATCAGGAAAAGTGCCATATAGCACTACAAGCTCAAGAAAGTGGCTCAGTATAAAATAAAGAAACATGTTTTGTAAAATAAAAGATTTCTTCGTGAAATCAAACTATTGTAAATTACCGGGTTTTATCCCGAATTGTGAAATAAAATAATCGGGAAATATTTACATTTTAAAAGATCCTGATGAAAAACTTCCGCTGTCAAACTCAATTAATTAAATACCGCTGGATTTCTGTCCCGCGGCTCCTGAAACGGGTCAAACCGGGTCGGGGGCCGTGACATATAGGCTTATACGGGACCTAAACTACACCTATAGGCCTATACATGTGTTATATCGTATCGTATAGTATCGTATCGTATCGTATAGTATAGTGTAGTATAAGTCTCGTATAGGTTTCCTATAGGTCTTGTATATGCATATAGGCCTATACGGAACCTAAACCACACCTATAGGTCTATACGGGACCTAAACCACACATATAGGCCTATACGGGTGTTATATTGTATCATATATATCGTATCGTATCGTAACGTATAGTGTAGTATAAGTCTCGTATAGGTTTCCTCTAGGTCTTGTATATGCATATAGGCCTATACGGGACCTAAACCACACCTATAGGCCTGTACGGGACCTAAACCACACATATAGGCCTATACGAGTGTTATGTCGTATCGTATTGTATCGTATCATATTGTATCGTATAGTGTAGTATAAGTCTCGTATAGGTTTCCAATAGGTCTTTGTATATGCATATAGGCCTATACGAGGTCAATACGTGACATATACTACGTTTTACGATACGATATCACACTTATAGGCTTATACGAGGTCAATACGTGACCTATACTACACTTATACGATACGATATCACACTTATAGGCTTAAACGAGGGCAATACGGAAACTAAACCACACCTATAGGATACGATATCACACTTATAGGCTTATACGAGGTCAATACGGGAACTAAACCACACCTATAGACCTATACGTGTGTTATATCCTATCGTATAGTATCGTATCGTATAGTGTATAGTGTATAGTATAAGTATCGTATAGGTTCCCTGTAGGTCTTGTAATTCAAAATATTTATTATTTTTAATTTTTATAATTCGTAATATTTGTATTATTTTTAATTTTTATAATTTATATTTGTATTATTTACCAATAATATTGTGTTTTTTCTATAAATAAACATGAAAATACCCCAAAATACACACAATTAATTTTTTTTATAAATAAACAAAGGAATACACAAAAAAAATATAAAAATGGAGCTTTATATACGCTGCATATAGATCCCTACGCAGCGAATGAAACAAAAATGACACAACTACCCTTGCATTTGGCTTCGTATAGCCTCAACACAAGGGTATAATGGACATTTTCTGACCTTTATATACGCTGCGTATAGCTCTATACGCAGCGTATATAAACCTTGTGAAAAACTGATGCTTCAAACCCACCAAAATGATCCCAAAAGTTCAAAGGGTTTATATACGCTGCGTATAGAGCTATACGCAGCGTATATCAACCCTTGTTTTCTGTGCAATGATTGCTGATCAGGCACTGAGATCCATGCTTTACCTACGCTGAGTATAGGTCTATACGCAGCGTATAGGTGTAACCTATACGCTGCGTATAGACCTATACGCTGCGTAGATAAATCCTAGTTTTGCTAGGGTTTGGTGTGCCAATAGGCACATTAGTGTGCCAATAGGCACACCCTTTCTAAATAATGATTGAAAAATAAAAAAGCAATTTAAAAGTTGTAACTATTCAGCTTGAAGAACTTCTAATGTGTTTAACCCCAGTTGACCACTTTGGCCTAGAATTTGGCCCAAAATTTGACCCATTGGAGATAAAATACATACAGGGTTGAAACTACCAACTCTACCAGACTGTGTCTGTGAGATTTAATATGCCACTTACTTGCATGAAGAATGGTGAATCTTGAAACTATTGTTGTCTGTGAGATTTAAGACGCCGCTTAGTTTTAAGCTGCACTTTTTTTTCTCTTGGAACCCAAGTGAATTGTGAGGCCTTTGTGTCACACTGTCATGAGTGCGTGTAGCGCCTTTGACAACCTAAGCTAGATACATACTATGTTAATCTTGATACATTACTAACTTGTCCTTCAAACGGATTCGTCTATATGTTGTAGCTCGGATCTGGATTTGGGACAAAGGTCAACCAGACACGAACCGATAAGTTCCCACACCAATTGCGGGCATTGTGAAGCAACTTTACCATCCTCAAGGCCGGCTTATGTTTCGCTCGAAGGTAGTCACCCTTGGTCTGTCCAATCATGGACCAAACATACATCAATAAATATATAAATATCTGCAATTTCTTTTAGAATTTGATTCGTATTTATCGTAAACAAAATTATTTAAAGCGGTTCTACAAGTAGTAAACGTTGAGCCTCAAAATCAAATGAACCGAATTTGCTTCAGTTTTGAGCATAAGATTATGTTATGGATCCATATTAAGTTCAATCTACCCAATACAACAACAAACACAAAACATATACCAAAACTGATACATCTAATAATTAATCATGTATACCTTAGGAGCACGATCACGAACACTGTGTTTGAATAATTCTTAATGTACCAATGATCAATCAAAGTTGTAGTTCAGATTTACCAGACCTGTTTCATTGAATAGATAATGTGAGATGAGGGTGCATTTAATGTGTCATGTGTGTTAAATTTTCTTTTGAACTTTTTTTGAAAATGTTTTTTTAAGTATTGAATTTGAATGATATATTAGATGATTGAATTTTGAAATCTATGTTTAACTAGGAACATATAACCTAGTTAATATGTGTTATCAATTTACGAAATAAGTAGGTTTTGGCCTACTAAATAACAAACCAAACCTTAGGGACTAAAATGGAACACTCTTAAAGCGTCATCTCCTTGGGAACATCTTTCCGGAAAGATAAGTATGATCATGCATGACAAAGTTTTCGAGTCTAAAACCTTAATGTTTTTGGACTGTAATATATGTGGAATAATCCGTTATGCCAGTTTGTTTGGGTTATCAGTTAACCCAGACTCGTAAGTTATTTTTTTTATAAAAAAATGGGACCTAATCGTCTAAATATTTAAGATATTCGGTATAATCGGGAACGAGTGTTACAATGAGTATTGAGTTAACAATTACAAGTTGAATTGTTAAACGCACACATCAAGCCTAAGTGTATATACTTAGAATGATGTAACTTGAACACGACACTTTTAATCGGTTTATCCAAATGGTTGATAGGTCATCAAGTTATAAACATGTTAAACGACTTGTAATAAGAGTTGATAAATTGACTAATTGAATTTAGAGGGGTGACAAGTGACAAGCAATGGCGGAACCAGAGGGGGTCAAGAGGGCCTATTGGGCTATTGATCCTCCGTTTACCCGAATTTATTGGATTTTTGTATATATAAAATCGGAGGTTTTGTTTTTAAATGAGTTTCCTTGACCAGATCAATAGAGTAGATAATCTTTTGTTGATCCCTGACTAAAATGTTTTGGTCCCACTATTGTTGACAAGTTAAAACATGACAAACCCAACCCAACACAACACAACACAACACAACACAACACAACACAAACTAAAATGTAAACGGATGAGATATATGATAACTCTGATGGCTTTATTTAATGTTGTGTAATCCATCATCTTTTATAGATACTAGAAAGGCTTTGATATGTAAACTGTAAACATATGTTAATGAACTAGACGGTAGCCTACGCGATGCAGCGGAGATGACAATTTACATTGTTGTATTTGTTTCTGGTAGTTCTCTTGTTCGTATAATATTATTTTAGCATCATGGCGGTGGATATACATCATAAGTGAAGTCAGCGATTAATCCATTTCATTGTGGTGTGTTAGGTTCAGTCGGTTCGGCTATTATCCTCAACTGAAGTTCAAACCGAAGTTACCGGTTAGTCTATTTTATTAACCAATTGGTTTTCAGTTAATCAGTTCGGTTTATTCGGTTAGATTGATGTTTTTTTGTTTGGTTCTTTTAATTCGGTTAATAGCCGAAACAACACTTGGACTAAAACTTTTACTTAAATATACATGAAATTGAGGTATAAATATATGAAATGGATGTATAAATAGTTAAATACATGAAGTGGAACAATAGATACATGAAATGGAGGTATAAAATATGAAATACATAAACCGAAGGTATAAAAGCTAGAAATATATGACAATTTGAAAGGTTCAATTCGGTTAATTTTGGTTAAACGGAGGTACAAAAAAAATAAATAGCCGGTTTTTGTTCATTCGATTTTCGGCTAATTATTTTTAGTTAATTCAAGTTTTTGCTGATTTCGGTTTGGTTTCTTCTGTTTTCGGTTAGGTTTCAGATTACATTTTAGTTGTTGCTCACAGCTAGACACTGTTAACCATGTAACATATCAATTTTTATAATTAAAAAAAATATAGTTATACTACACTCAAATTAAAAATTAAAGAGAAGAAATGTTTGTTTTTATGGTGTAATTTTTTTTTTTAAAAAGAGTAAATTGCCACAATCGTCTCTAAGGTTTAGGTCTATTTGCCAGTTTCATCCAAAACGACTTTTTTGTACCAAAAAGCCCTTCACCTTTGGCATTTTTTTGCCATTTTCATCCAAATCACTTAACTTGGTTTACTTTTTCTGTTAAGTTGAAGGATATTTGGATGAAACTAGCAAATATAAAACCTCATGGACGATTTTGGCAATTTACCTAATTACTTTTTAGTTTCTTTTATTTAATTAATTTTGTCACGTATATATAAAACAAAATATACTTGCAGTTTTTATTAAAAAAAATTAATAGCTTTGTCACATAATTTTTATAAATTTTCATCCAACAACTAACTCAGTTATTTTTTTCTATTAAGGTGAAGGAACTTTTAAATTTTATAAAGTAAGACAAAAAATAATTTCTAATTTTTTATATACATCAGTTTTATAAAAATAAATCTACTTAAACCTCTAAATTTTATAAAACTAAAATGCTAGTGACCTTATAGAAAAAATGTCAAATAAATAAATCTTATCATATGTACCAAGTTTGTAATTCATCTTCTACTCTTTGAAATTCACTTCTAACAAAAAACATAAGCCACTACTCCCTCCCCCCCCCCCCCCCCTATCAAACAACGTATCGTTACCAAACCTTAAAATTACCCACCAAATAGTAAGTATAATGCCATGAACCAAAAGTTTCTTTACTCAAACCACTCAGAATAAATATTAGTTAGTTACCCTCACATCTTAATTAAATAAAATTTTATTTTTGTCGACATATTTCTTAGGTGCTCAACACATTTAAAAATATGTAACGTTTTACAATTTTTTTCTATCTCTATACTTGATTAAATACTAAAAGCTGTAATCGATTGTTATGTGCTGCACACCATTGATATTTATTGTATATGTCGTTTTCTCTTTATAAAACTGATCTATATAAAAAGCAGGATATTAATATCTGTCTTAATTTATAAAATTTAAAATATCCTTTACCTTAACAGATTAAATAAAACTGAGTTAGGGGTTTGGATGAAAACTTATAAAAATTATGTAACAAAACTATTATTATTTTTTTTTATAAAAACTGCATGTATATTCTGTTTTATATATATGTGATAAAATTAATTAAATAAAAGTAATTAAAAAGAGTTTGAGTAAATTGCCAAATCGTCCTTGAGGTTTTATATTTGCAAGTTTCATCCAAATATCCTTCAACTTAACATAAAAAGTAAACTAAGTTAGTGGTTTGGATGAAAATGGCAAAAAAAATGCCAAAGGTGAAGGGCTGCTTGGCACAAAAAAAAGTCATTTTGGATGAAACTGGCAAACGAGCCTAAACCTCAGGGACGATTTTGGCAATTTACTCAAAAACTTATTAACTTACGAAAAAAAGTTATGGCCGTTTAAAAATCATGGGGTAATTAGTTTTTTATATGGGGAATAAAGTGTAACTATTAACTAATTATCTATAATTTGGTTAAAAAAAATAAGGGAATTAAAGTGTATTTAAGATGAGGGGATTAAAGTTTAATTATTGTTTGAAGTGTAAATTACAAGTTTTATCCTTTAGAGTTAAATGCCCGGATAGTCCCTGTGGTTTGTCATTTTTTCTCCTTTAGTCCCTAACTTTCTAAAATTACAGCTATAGTCCCTAACTTTTCAATTTTCGTTCCCAGATAGTCCCTGTGCCTAACATCAGTTAGTTTTCTCAGTTAAGAGGGTGTAAAATGACAAAAATACCCTTTCCTTAAAAAGGACAAACCACATGGACTATCCGAGCATACAGACTTATCTCTCTCTTACTTCTCTCTCTTTCTGGTACCACCACCGTCACCTCCACCGTCGCCACAACCACAACCACCCCTGCCACAACCACCACTGGTTCCACCTCCATCACGATCACCTCCACCACCACTTGTTCCACCTATACCACCCGCCGCCGTACATCCACTGCAAACTTGTCCTCATCTCCGACCACCATCACCACTGCTGCACTACCTCACCACTTTACCCACACCACACCACCACCATCTTCAAATGATTGTATAGATCCGAGCAAAAACTCCCACCCACAACTCGACCCATAACAATCTCCGATTCGAGTCACGAACCTGTGACTTAAGTAGAACAAGTGAAGCTCTGTCTTGAACGCTTTTGTCTTAGCAACCGATGATGAAATCCAAAGGATAAACACCATAAAGTGAATTTGGGTGAATTGCCTTTATAATGCTGTGTTTTTATTCAAGAATAGTTCCTCTTATTTCACTTTTACCTACTTGATGAAACAATGGTTAACCGGGTGGGTTAACTCACTGGTCTCGTCAAGAGGGTTAATCCCTTCTTTCCGAGGATCGCTGGCTGGATCGTCTGGTGGTGGGTTTCCTGCACAAGGAAACAAGCCGTGACTCGCAACAAGGAGGATGGGGTGGGGGGTGCTCCTTGTTACCACTCTCCGGCGTGAGAATCAGTAGTTTGCTTGGGAAGCAAAGTGTGATAGTAGTAGTATTGAGAAAGTTGAGAAGTGATACCTCAAACCTGGTTTGGGGTGGGTATTTATAGCCGAGGAGTGAAGGAGGGTAGTTGAGTAGCTAGTCTGACATCGTGCCACTGCTTGCAGGTGTGTCAGACCTGTCGGTTGCGGAGGTAATGCCACGTCATGCTGTGATGTCAGACTGTTGTACATGTGTAGGCCAGTAGGTGACTGTTCCCAGTACCACTTGTACTGTGGTGTCAGACCCACTTGCCTTGTAGGCAGGATACGGTGCCAGGCCGCATCGCTGCTTGCGGTCAATGATGTTGTTCCCGCGTTGGTTGTTCCATCCAAGATTTATGCGGGATGCGGTGCCATGCCGCATCGCCGCTTAGTGACTGTTACTGTTGTCCAAACCCCTTGTCGTGACAAAAATGTTCATAGGGTGCGGTGCCGGGCAGCATCGCTATGCATAACATTGGTTTCCGTCTTTAAGGTAAGTCTTCTCATCACTGGACAGATTGGACCGCTGTGTTCGCGCGTGCCAACGCGGACACAGGTGAGTTATTGCTGGTGGGTTTTTTTGATAAGGGTAATGGTCATCCTCGGTCATGCTGACGCGAGATCTGGGACCATACCCCTTCAAGTCCCCCCAGTCTAGTGTTCCTTCCTTATGCAAGTTGTATGTGGGAGGGATACTGGACTATGTTGTCTAGAAGGTAGAATATGGGCCATGCGGATGGCTCCTTCTTTCAGTAACTCGAGATGTTGATCGTTCGGTTGACAGTTCGTTTGGTCGGTAGGCCTTTCGAGTGGATTGTTTCTTCCTTTGAGAAGGATATCCGGTGAGCAAGTTCCGTCTGATGCGAAATTCTCAGCCAAGGACTTGACTCTTGGTCTACCTTTTTCTGATGTCATCAGCCACCTGTTGGTGTTTCGAACCAACCTTTGAAACGGTGATTGAAGGTGTTAGCAGGGTTCGAACCAACCTTTGAGATCGTGACGGAATATGTCCGTCTCTGCCACTCTAGTTGTAACCCCTGTGTCAGCTAGTGCAAAGTTTTAAGTACTTTGCTCAAGCTCTATGTTCAGCAACTGGACATGCAACGATGATCCATGTTTTGTGGGGTGTTCGTGTTCTCCAGTTAAGCTTTCTAGTAACCGCACGTCCTCTGCGGTTTATCTCTCAAGTAACCACACGTCCTCTGAGGTTTAGCTCTCTAGTAACCGCACGTCCTTTGCGGTTATCTCGTTGCCGCACCTTGTTGGCCATGTTTGTTTGAGAAACGTGGGGTAGTTGCGCCATTGTTGGCCGTGTTTGGTCGAACAATGTGAATCTGGACTATGGGCAGATAAACATGGTCATAGGCAGGGTTGTGCCCACCATTGTTTATTCTATGCGGTCCATAGGTGGGTAACTAGTCATAAGCAGACTTGTTACCACTGTTCTGGAGCTACTTTCCTTCACGCTTTGGTGGAAAGTAGCTTTTCTTTAAGTAGTGTTGCCGGAGGAGATCACCTTAGATACTTGGGAAGTTGGTTGAAACTCTTCCGCATTCGTTTTGTAGCCACTTTCCTTCATGCTTAGTTGAAAAGCAGTTTTCCTTGAAGTAGCTTTGCTCCTCCGCGTGGTGGTTTAGTTGTGGCTCTTCCGTAGCTACCGTTCGCATAGTTGCGGTTTGTAGTAACTACTCACGAGTGGTTGTGGTTGCGGTTTGCAGCAAAGAACTCGCTTCTAGAAGTCTTGTAGCCTGGGCGTAGCTCTTGAAGGTTCAGGAGACAGGGTTGCTGATGTGCGGTTGCTCAGCATACTTGTCCTTTTCCTTAAGGAGAAGCTGTTTGCGTTCCCTCCGTGGTTGTGAACCGGATACGAGGGATTTGAAACCTGAAGAACCGCATCCGGAGAGGCGGTTTTCGTATTTCAAGGAACGACGCTGGTTCTGAGTATCTGACGCATCCGTGCGGGTTTGTGTGCGTCATCTCCGCATATTCCACGTGTGCTCGTGGGTATGTGCGGTTTATTGTTTATACCCCCTTATATAATTTAGATATATATATTTTTGCCTTTTTGAGGGGTATGTAAAAAACGACATGCGGTATGGGTTATGGTGCGGTAAACCAGAGAAACATCATGCCGCTTATGTTTGGATAATGTTTGTCGCTTTTGTGCTGCCTACGTGGCTGATGGCACGTGTGGGTTGTTGAAAGTTGGTAGGATTCTGACATGTGATGATCTGAAAGGACGTTTGCACTGACCGAGGTCATAACTGCACTGTAGCAAGTAGTGTAAAGGTCTTTTCTGTCAGGCGCGTGGGCGCCCACGCGCGCGTGATATCCGTCAGCGGAAATGACGCTGAACACGTGTCACCCTATAATTCGCCTCTTTTGAACGTGCTGAGTCGGTCTATTTCATCGCATTAATTGCGGTGAGTATATAAGGGGAAACTGTTTGTGGTTTCCTCACTTTATTCAAAATTTCAAAAATTTCTCCGGTGAATAGAGTGTGCTCTCTTTGTCTTCTCCGATCAATCTGTTTGTATTTTCGGTGATTTTCTGAGTTTTTGTTCAACTCAACCCTTCTCTTCTTTAAACTTCTTGATGGCTGAACCATCCAATCCACACAATGTGGATGGTGAAAACCCTGAACCTTCTTCTCCGGTAGCGGCCGAAGAAGAAGACGATGGTGGTAGTGGCCTGGGCGAGGGTCTACCAGTGTTAAAATGGTCGAAAGTGTCATTCACTCGACTGATGAACAGCATCCAGATGCCCCCGGAATTTGGGGCTGTTTATCCTCAGGACGGTGACACCGGTGCTTGTGCTCCGGCCGGTCATGTCACCATGTGGGCCGATTCATTCATTGATGGTAACCTTCGTTTACCATTAACCGTTTTTGTTGCTGAGGTCCTGGAGTACTACAAGGTTCATATCTCCCAGATGAGTCCTTTTGGGATGATTCGTATTAGAAATTTTGAGTACACTTTTCGTGCTCTTGGTTTGCCGGTTACCGTTGATAATTTCCGGGGGTTCTATCAGTTGACGGTGAACACCGGGTTTTTCTCTTTTAGCCAATGTTATGGAAGTCCCAAGCTGATGACCCCTCCGAAGGGTATTTCAAAATGGAAGTGCAAGTTTTTTTATGTCAAGGCCGCTGTTGTTGTTGCTAGCATGGCCTTGCGGAATGTGAATGAGACCATTCCGGTGGAGGATATTGCGCATCCTAGCGCGGAGACTGTGGAGTGTTTCTCAAGGTTGAGGAGTATTGATCATAAGCAGCTGGATAATGATGAATTGTGGGTGCTGCGGATGATGTTGACTAGGGCTGATAAGCATGCAAGGCCCGTTGTGCGGGAAAAAACTGGTGGTAAGTATTCTTACGCTTGTGCGGTTTCTTTATTCCTTTGCATGTTATTGATTTATTTGTGTATTATCAGAAGTTGCTGAGTTGTGGAAGATCTTTGATCCAACCTTTACCGGCAAGGTTGATATTGTTAAGTGTGCGGCAGGTGAAGGCTTTAACCTGACCATCCTCCACAACTTCCGCGTTCCTAAACGCGATGCGTTGAACGCACCCCTGCCGCAAGGCAAAGGTAATCCATAACCTTCCTTCCTGCCTTATATTGTTCACCTTGCTAACTTCTTACACGAAGGTACTCTTGGGGTCCTTGGTAAATTTGAGTCAAAGGGTGCGCCCAAAAAACATGCAGAGAAGAAGCAAGGGGATAAACTCGTGCGGGGTCGAGGCTAGAAGAAACCTGAGCCTCCTGTTGTTCCGCCTTTGGTGCCGCAGGCGGCATGTATCTCTCGTTCTTATTTCCGCAGATATACCGATTAAGTGGTAGTATCTGACACCCTTGAGGGTTTGGGTGTTCCAGGTGGTGGTGCGGCTACAGGTGGGACCTCCGCGGGTTCCAAGCCTGCTGATGAGAAGAAGAGGAAGGCGGGGAAAACTGTTGATGATGGTGAGAAAAAGAAGCTGAAGATACAGACCAGACGCACGGCTTTTGTGGGATTTAAGAAGCCTGTGGTTGTTCCTGGTACGTAATTCATAACTTTGACAAGTATTGTCTTTGTACTTGTAAGTTAAAAAGTATTTTTGCTTTGATTACAGAACCGCAAGATGAAGGTTTCTCCATTTTTGATGCTCCTCATTCCCCGCCGCGTGACAAAGCTGCGGATGCGGGGGAAAAGGTGGTGCCTGAGCCCTCTGCGCGGGCGGAAGATACTGGGAAGGGGCCTGCGGCTCAAATATATGATAGAGTGGACTCTGCTGATAATCTGATCTCCCCGCAGGATACTGATGATTTGAACCTGAAGTTTGGTTATACTGAGGGAAAGAAATCGCCTGCCGCCGAGAAGGCTTCTGGTTCTGCTTCAGGGGGTGCGGGTTTTACAGAGATTCCCATTCAGCCTGACGAGACTAAATTGGAGTTTTATTACCGCACCTATACTGAGGACCGGGCCATGACCTATCACCGCCCCCCATGGACTGTAATGCAAGGGGATGATATTTCTGCTGACCCCTCCGCGTGTAGGGAGATTTTGGGTGGTTTGGGCACCCCATTTGAAGTCAACCGGGCCCGTGCCATGCCAACTGAGGTTCAGATTAACCAACTCTCCTCCATGCTTGTTGGGAGTTCCATAATGGCGAATGCCATTTTGGATAATTACAAGGTGCTGAGCCGCAAGGAGGAGGAAAATGCGCGGTTACGCGCCGAGGCTGCCGAGTTGGTGAAGGCTGCACGTGAGGGTGCAGAGCAGCTTGAAAGGGATAGGGCTGCTTTTGAGAAGCGTAAGCAAACTGAGGAGTGGGCTGCCACTGCTGAGCTTAAACAGGTTCGTACCCTTGCAAAACTGCTTTCTGATGAGCGCAAGAGTTGGAAAGAAACTCTTTCTAATGAGCGCAAGACGCTATCTAATGAGCGCAAGACTTGGAACGAATCTTGGGCGAAACAGAATGAAATTCTTTTTCATGTTCGTCAGGAGCTTACAAATGCCAAGGCAGCGAACGCTGCGTTGGTTAAAGAAAAAGCCGCAGCTGTTGCGGCTGCCCAAGAAGCCAAGGAAGCAGAAGCTCGCCTTGCTAAGGATCTTGAAGAGGCCAAGGAGGCGGAGGCTCGTACTGCAAGGGCTCTTGAAGGGGCAAACGTTGACCGCACCAACTTAACCAAAACTATCATGGGCCTCCAGGTATGTCTCTTTTTGTGTTTGAATTTGTATATGTTTCACCAGTATGTTAATTGTCTTCGTATGCTTGTGTTTTCCTTGTTAAAAGGCTGAAGTGCGGACCCGGGGGGTCACTCTTGAGGAGGTCTCTGCCCGTGCTGCTGAAACTGAAGCGCGAGCAAGAGAGGCTGAAGAGGCTAGAGATAGCCTTGCCTCTTCACTTGATCTACTAAAGGCTGATCTCGAATGGATGCGTATGCGCGGTATTGGGCATGTAAGTATCCGTTGGTTTTGCCATCTTTTTTAGGTTTGCACTTGGTAATCGTAGTATTCTTGTTTCGCAGATTGTTACGTCCATTCTTGACGCACCTGAGAACGTATCAGGTGTGAATGAGATTAAGGAGCGCACCCGGGATGCTGGTTTTAAAGCTGGCTACAATCGTTGCATCGGTCATATGAATGTTATGGCCCAGAGCCAATATACTGATGAGCGATCCGGGTTCCACGGTGTGGATACTGAAGCGCTTCTTGCTGCTGCGGTCACGGCGTATAACGAAACAACGTTCACCACTCTTGAGGATCTTGAAGAATGCTTAGAGGCGGAGGACTATGTGGACCGCTTGCGAGTGTTATATGCGGATGAAGAAGATGAGGAAAAACCTGCTGTGGTGGGCAAGGATGGTGAGGGTTCCAGCGGCACAAAGAAAGACTAGGCTGGCCTGCGTGCCTTTTTTGTTTCCTTATGTAAATGTGCAGAACTTCATGTAAATCCCTTGTGCACCGCGTAGGTGTAAAAAATTTTTGAATATAAAGTTTTAACCGCTCTGTTCAATTTGTACAAGTGTTCTCATTACTTGCATGTTTGAACTTGTATGATTTTAATGTTATTGTGAATAACACCAAGTCTGTAATTGCCTTTTGCATATCTAGATGATATGCAAGTATGAAAACTGTATCCCGCTGGATAAACAGTTAGTGTTGCCATTACTGGTCTATTACAATAGTTGCGTGTGGTTGCTACTCTGTGTGGGTATCGTAAATGAAGATTTTGCCAATCTGTTTTTGTGGATACCGCAGAGTGGAACACGCATTTGTAACAGAAGTAAATAAACAATATTGCATTGAATCGTCTATTTATTTATTTGCAAATGGCCTGCGGCCTGATAGGTTACATGGTGAATGTAGAAAACATGGCTTACATATAACAGCGTCGAAGCTGCTGCGCATTCCATGGGCGTGCGATAGTTTCACCCTCTAATGTTTGCAGTTTATACGCGCCTTTGCCTCGGACCTCTTGGATGAGGTAGGGTCCTTCCCACTTGGGGGCAAGTTTTCCTGGGCGTTCCGCATTAGATGCTTCATTGTCACGAAGGACGTAGTCTCCCGGGTTGAAGGTACAAATGCGGACGCGTGCATTGTAGTACTTTTCAAGTTTGGTTTTGTACTTGGCCTCATTGATGGCAGCGTTTTCACGCCTTTCTTCCAGTAGGTCCAAGTCAACCCTGCATTCTTCATTGTTGTCTATCTTGTTGATAGCCAACATTCTTGGTGAAGGGAGGCCTATTTCTGCAGGGATCACCGCTTCAATGCCATAGACAAGGCTGAAGGGTGTCTCACCGTTGCTTGTCTTTGGGCTTGTCCTGTGGGCCCATAAGATACTTGGGAGTTCATCGACCCAGCCGCGTCTGGATGTTCCCAACCGTGCTTTGATGCCTTCGACTAAGCTTTTATTGATACTCTCCACCTGGCCATTCCCTTGCGGATGTGCCACTGAGGAGAATATGTGTTCAATATTTAGCTCCTTTAGCCATTTTTGGAAGTCATCGGCAGCGAAGTTGGTACCGTTGTCGGTGACAATGCATAATGGTAGACCGAAACGGCAGATGATGTGTTCCCAGACGAATTTCCTTGTTATCATAGCGGTGGTTGAGGCAAATGGTTTTGCCTCTACCCATTTTGTAAAGTAGTCAACAGCCACTATAATAAATTTCACTGCACCTGATGCGTCTGGAAATGGTCCTACCACATAGATTGCCCATTTTTGAAATGGCCACGCCGTGGTGACAGGGATCAGGTTATTCTTGGGGCGTAAGGTCTTGGGAGCGTTCCGCTGACAATTGAAACACTTGCGCAAGACTTTAACCGCGTCCAGGTGCATGCCGGGCCAGTAGTAACCGGCATTCATAATTTTGGCCACCACCATGCGTGGTCCTGCGTGTATGCCACATATTCCTTCGTGTATTTCTCTGATGAGGTATGTGGCATCTTGAGGGTCGACGCATCGTAGGAGTGGCCCCAGGTATGATTTACGGTATAAGATACCGTCTCCCATTTGGTAATGGCACACTTTGTATTGTAGCTTGCGTGCCTCTGCCTTGCTTTCGGGAGTAACACCTGATTGCAAGTATGCAATGATCGGTGTTATCCAGGATGTTGTACCGTACTGGATGACATTGACTTAGCGTAGGGGTACGGAAGGATTTTGCAGAATTTCGATGCGTACCTCTTTTGCCAGGTGTTGGAAGCTGGTGGATGCGAGTTTTGATAGTGCATCCGCGGGTTTGTTATCACTTCTGTTGATATGGCGGATATTGAAGGAAGTGAACTTTGATTTTAGTTGCAAGGCTTGTTCGAAGTAGAGGATCATGTTATCCCCCTTTGCGGTATAGTCGTCGCGTATTTGCCCTGCCACTAATAGTGAGTCGACGTGTGCTTCCAAATGTTTGACGTCGAGTTTACTGCCAGACGCAGCCCTACCAGTAGAGCCTCATACTATGCCTCGTTATTCGTGCTTTGGAAATCGAGGCGGATCGCATAGGTAAGTTCTTGGCCGTCGGGGCTGACAAGTCGCAGACCTGCACCTGCACCATCTTCGTTTGACGCACCATCCGTATATAGTGCCCAGGTTTCTGTGGAGGATGGTGGTGGTGCAGAGTTTTGTTCTTCTTCGCATTCTTGAATGCGGTTTGCTGGTACTTCGGCAACGAAATCAGCCAAGACTTGGCCTTTGATTGCGGGGCGCGGCTTATAGTTTAGTGAAAGTGCGCCAGCTCGATTGCCCATTTTGCTAACCTCCCAGAGATGTCGGGTTTGGATAGGATCAGGTCGATCCTGTAGTTGGTTAACACTGTGATGACGTGGTTTGCAAAGTAACGTCGTAATCGTCTCGACACGTGTACTAGTGCTAACACCAATTTCTCCATGATGGAGTACCTCGTCTCTGGGTCGTTGAGCATTTTGCTGATGTAGTAGATGGGTGTTTGAACCCCTTCTCGCTCCACTATGAGTACCGCGCCTACTGCGTTGTCCGCGGCAGATAGGTACAAGATAAGTGGTTCCTCCTTGCGAGGTGCGGTTAGAGTTGGGAGCTGAATCAAACACTCTTTCATCTCCCGGAAAGCTTTTTCAGCTTCTGCGGTCCATTGGAATTGTTCCTTTTTTAAACAGCTCCGCAGGGTCTTGATGAAAGGATACGACTTAGCTGCATGGTTGGCTAAGAATCTATTGAGTGCGGCTAGCCTGCCGGCTAGTCGTTGCATTTCTTTCATCGTAGAAGGCGATGGCATGCGCTCGATCGCCTTTACTTTTTCTGGGTTGACCTTGAATCCATCTTTGGTTACGATAAATCCAAGGAACTTGCCTTCTTCCATTCCAAACGAGCATTTCCCTGGGTTGAGCTTCATGTTGACGCTTCGCAGAGTTTGGAATGTTCTTTCGATATCATTGAGCATGGTGTCTTCTTCCATGCTCATGACGACCAGGTCGTCCATATAGATTTCGACACTTTTGCTGATTTGGCCGTGAAAAGTGTCGTTCATCAATTTTTGATAGGTTGCGCCCGCGTTGCGTAACCCGAACGACATTTTTGTGTAGCAGTAGTTCCCGGTAGGAGTTCGGAATGCCGTTTTATCTTCGTCCTCGATTGCCATTTGTACCTGATGGTAGCCTTTGTAACAATCGAGGAAGCACTTCCATCGAAATGGTGCAAGGTTATCGACCTTCTCGTCGATCTCCGGAAGTGCGTAACAATCCTTGGGGCAGGCCTTGTTGAGGTCTTTGTAATCGACACACATGCGCTAGCCCCCGCTTAGTTTTTCTACCATGACCGGGTTGGATAACCAGGTCTGGTATTTGACTTCCCGCAGGATGCCTGCGGAGAGCAGTTCTTGTACCTGCTCTTCCATCGCCGCGTTCTTTGCTGATCCAAGGTGGCGTTGGCCTTGGATGACCGGCTTGACACCTGGCATGGTATTCAAGAAATGTTGTGCGATGTCGCGTGGCACCCCTGTCATGTCTGTGGGCGTCCACGCAAAAATATCTTGGTTCCTGAAGAGGAGTTGCTTCTGGCGCGCTCTGATGGTGGGGGACAAGGCATGGCCCAACGTGACCGTTTGTTCTGGGTGTCTTGCGTTAAGCACCCATTTTTCTGGCTGCATGTTGGGGGTAGGTCTTGCTACCTTGGCCGGACGCAGCTCGTCTGTAGACAGAACTTCTCTGCGGGCGTAAATTATCGCAATCCCCGTCTTGGTTAGAAAACCGATGGCAGAGTGGGGGACAGATGTGATCATGTTGAAGTCGCCCTGGGATTCTCTCCCGAGAAGTACGTCGTATTTGGAGGTGTGCGGTAAAACCATGAAGTTTACCTCCTCCGTTCTTGTGTGCCTACCGTTGGTGAGGCGCACAGGAAAAGTAATCTGGCCTAGGGGGAATACGGTCTCCCCCGTAAATCCGGCCAATGGGTAGTCTACCGGCTGCAATCGATCTTTGTCTTCTTGATCGAATTGGTTGAAGCACTGCTCGTATATAATATCAGATGTACTGCCCGGGTCGATGAATAACCGCTCGGTGCAGTAGTGAGCCAGGTGGCCTGTGATAACCACGGCGCGCCTATCGCGCGGTCCGCCATGGACCTTTGGAAAGACGACTTGCTCGTCTTTCCAGTCATTGTCCGGTCTTCACGCCGCCTTGCGCGGTCTTCCTTTTCCTTCATTGATCATGTGGGTAGAGGCCACATACATGGTCCTCTTACCCGTGGAGGTGCCCTCGTTGTGGGGAGTGATGCGCTTGGTAGCTTTTTGTGCGCCTGTCAACAGGTGTTGCAGTTTCCCCTCTTTTAGGGCTCGCTCAATCTCCAGTCGGAGACTGATGCAGCTGTTTGTTGTGTGGCCATTGTCCTTGTGATACTCGCAGTAGAGTGCGAGATCCTGGTTCTTTTTGGACTTCATTGGTTGGGCCGGTCGCAGGAATTGCGCATCCGTAAGGAGGACGTCGCTTGGTGACTGGTTGATCTCGGTCCAGCTGCGGTCCCGAGACTCTTTCTTCGACGCCCGGTTTTCACGCTGGGCGTTGATTGTAGCCCTTGCTTCGGGCTGGTTGTTACGTGGGACATATGGTCTGGGATCCCTGCCGCGATTCCATGTGTCCCGGTTGCGCTTGTTGTTGCGCTTGTGTTCTTGGTGGGAGGATTGGCCTTCCGTTTGGTGCTGCGCCTTTGATACGTGCGGTCTGAGAGACCGCTGAGTCTGGGCGTATGTCTTGACCGCAACCATGACATCCTCCCATTTCTTAGGCAAGCCGTCCCTGCCGGAGATATTCATAACCATTTGTTCGTCCTTGACTGCAACGATGAAATGGTTACGTGCCATCTGGTCGGCCACGTCACCTATCTCTAGGCAATCTTTATTGTAACGGACAACGAATGCCTCAAGCGATTCGTTGTCTCTGCGCCAGATGTTCATGACGTCCATAGAGTCACGTTCATAACGTCGCTGCTGGCTAAAGTGTGCGAGGAACTTTTCTTGCAAATCCTCGAATGAGGCCAATGATCCCACCGGCAAAGAATCGAACCAAGCCCTGGCCAGACCTGTTAGGGTCTGAGGAAAATGACACCAGGTGGGTTCATCCCACCTACCGTTGCACCCGGCGCCGACGAAGATGTTCATGTGATCATCTGGGTCGGTCGAACCGTTATATTTCCCAATGTTTAATGGGAATTTTGTGGTGGTGACATCGGCGTGGGCGATTTCTGGGGCGAATTTGAGTTTTCGGCCGCAGATTTCGGCCTGTAGGGTTGGCTTTGGTGGCTGTCACACCCCGACTTCCACGTGTCACCGGTGGGCCAGGTGGGGAGTATCGTGACGTGGTTGGCAACATAATAGTCAAACAACACAATATATAAATATGCACAGCGGAAGCAATTGAATAAAATACGATTCAACTTTAATAACATTGTAATATCGTGTATCACAACAGTTGAATGTTTATCCACAGAAGGATCAAAATAAATAATAGTTCAACAGACTGTAGGCATCTTAAGCTTGCGAGACTTCTATTGATGCTAAGGAGAAATCCCAGCCAATTACGCTTAGTACCTGCATTTAATCTTTTTGGGAAAATACGTCAGTTTACACTGGTAATACAATCAACTGACTCATTTTGGAAAATGATTGAAAATTGATTTGGATGCACGTGGCATAAACATTTTATTTAACTTGGGAGAATTATTTAAATATATAATCTTGTGAACGAATTATATGTTCCTTATGCGTTCAGTAGCCCGGACGTACCGGGTTAAAGATCAATAGACACACTACATCAACTTTTTATGCACTGACGAGTGTACGCCTACACTCCGCTCTTAGGTCGTGGCCATTTCGTAAAATGATGCCAAGGATATCCGGGACATGGTCATTAACCCCCCAAAGGCTTTTAAGTAAACAAAACTGTTTAAACGGGCCGATTAAATTATTCAATTAACCACCTAACGATGGAAGATTTAATGCCCGATCAAGCGGTATTTTAAATACCGTAACCCAAGCCCGTATAGGGAAAATAAGTTAAAAGTATTTACCTGAGCAATGTTATAATCACAATAAGCAAAATGCACGTAGCTTTTACTGGTCTCCTATTCTGGAACAAAGGTTTATAATAACCTATTAGAATCCTAACGGGTCTTTAGTTAAGCTTAAGCTTAGACCGGCTAGTTTTAAGATACGGTTCGTACGCACGATTAAGCGAAGACCGGATAGAATGTGATTTAGACCCGACAAGTTCAGAGACTTGCTTAATATGGGTATTTCATACACATTCTGGATTTTGAGATAAAACCGTTAAGGTTTGACCCGTTTAGGCTAATTTATGTAAACTAGTTACATAAACCGAACCGAACGCGTAATAAGCGTAACGGGTATTCAAATGAGCCATTTACAGGTTTCCTAAGTTAATATACTTCAAATATGTTGTGACATCAGTAAGTTGTCTTGTATTATGCCCGAAACGAATTTAAACACAAACTATGCCCCGTAGGGGTAGTTTGGTCATTTAAAAGGTTATAAAAGAGTTTAAGTATTTACCTGAGTTACAGGTCTGATATAATCAGTAGAAATACTTAGTTTACTGATTTATAACAGTAACGTATTGTAGATATGTGAAATTTATCAATTATAACCAAACTATGCACCGTAGGGGCATTTTGGTAATTTCACATAAGCCGTAAAGCTCAAAACTGAAGTATGAGTTAAACAACTTTTGCTTACTATCAAAATATTATAATTTGCCTCAAATATCAGTAGGTATCACCCTTGTATGTTTAAAAATAGTCTTAGTACATACTATGCGCTAAAAGCGCTTAATAAGGCGATTAAAAGCCATTTTCGGGTTCGATACTTAAAGCTGATATTTTTATTATTCCAGAAGGCTTAAAATAGTTTATTTATCATATGTGATCAGTAGCAAAAGGTTTGGAGTCGTTTAGATATGTAAAACTCATTTTATGGCCCGTAAGGGCAAAACCGACAATTACCGGATTAAGCCTACGACTATGAGTTATGCTCAGCCTAAAATTAATTAAAAATCTTCAAAAATACCCAAATAATATATTACATCAGTGGGTAATAAGTTTGGTGTTAAAAAGTAGGCTTAACTAGGCTATATGCTAATTACGCCGTTTAATTAACATAAAGCTTTCATTTTACGCTAACGAGCATAACTCTTAACCTACACCTAAAACTGATGTCAAATTTTGTATGCAAGTTTAAATATCAGTAATTAAAGTTTCTACTCTTTTACATTTCCAAAAATCACGCTTTAAGGTGAAAATGGCATAATGGTCAACATATGAGCAATTAACGGAATCATGCGTATTAATTGGTTAATTAATGAACCATGGTGTATAATCACAGAGGGTTATACAAGCATGTTACCTGGTCCAAATAAGGCTCTAAGGTATTTCTAAATCATACCAAAACGGGTCAGAACTGAAGTCAAAGCTTTGCGACTTTCGGTTCCGAACCGGGTCTAAATAGTAAATTGTCGGGTTGAACATGTTTAGACATGTTCTTACACTAATTACCAAGTTATATTAATGATAAAACAGGTTGTATGTGTTCTACATTGCTAATTATGCATAAATTAGAATTTAAGTATCCTGTTGACTTTTTATTAACAAGTTTGACCCGACATTTGACCTAGTTAGAGTGGAAATCAGGGGGAACCCTTTTGAGGGTTTATTACCCACATAATTACCAACTTATAACTACTTTTAATTCGAGATTTGGCTGAGCCATTATTAATTAATCTCGAAGTCAAACCGTAATTACGACGGGTTGACTTTTAGCTAAATAACTAAGCTAAACTCAATTAAGAAAGGATTAGCAAACTTACTGAAGTCCTAAGCTTGATTAGTGATCACTTGAGAGAAGATTTGAGCTCCAGAAATGATCAGAAAGCTGAAGGAAATGTGTGAAGAACTTGTTGCAAACTAAGGGCTTTATATAGTGATTTAACCACCATAAGAAGTTGACACACAAGTCTACATATGACCACAACTGATTAACAAGTGTTCCTAGTGCTTAGGGGGTGCCTAGGGGTCGTCCAAGATGAGGAAATTCGGTTAAAGGTCGAGCAGGAAGCACTTAGCAGGAAAAACCCAAAGAAATTGGAACTGGCAGTCCCTCGCGTGACGCGCAGGACCCCCCCCCTGGAGCTTCGCGTGGCGCGAGGCCTCATCTGACAAAATCTCAAACTTTTGATCTTTTGTGTTTTGATCCTTGCCCCTTCAAACTTTGTTTAGACCTTTGTTTCTTGCATCTTGAACCCTCCAAATTGGTTTATAAGGGCTTTAAAACATATACCCACTTTGTTAAGTCCCCGGTTAACTTAATTGTTACCCGAAAAGTCCTAACTTTCAACGTTAACGCTTTAACCCCTCGCACACGAATTTGATCATAACTTTCTCATACGATAACGAAACTTTATGAAATTTATATCGTGCATTATAGTGAGTATAATTAACAGTTACAAAGCTTCGGGTTTGTCAAAAGGTCACTCAGAGGTATAATTTACACATGTTGACACATTTAACCCCTGTAGTTTGAAATCTCTCACTTTTAGCTTCGCATGATCCATGATTTATTCGTTTGATGTTATACACATCATGTAGGGTTAATGTACAATATAGTTATTCACTGTTGACATTTAGAACTCGTATATTCACATACTTTTCATGATTGTCAACTTTAGTCCTTCTGTAACATTCTTTCACACGTTAAAACATATGACACGTGTCTACATATTACAGGACGTGAATTTTCGAGGTGTTACATCCTCACCCCCTTAAAAGAAATCTCGACCCCGAGATTTACTGAAATAAATAAGGGTACTTTTCTTTCATCGTGGACTCAACCTCCCACGTGTATTCGGGACCTCTACGGGCATCCCATTTGACCTTTACAATAGGTACATGCTTCCTTCGAAGCTTCTTAACCTGTCGATCCTCAATCGACAATGGTTTTTCCACAAACTTCAAGCTCTCATCTATATGCACATCTGTATGTGGTATAACCAGTGATTCATCAGCGAAATACTTTTTCAGATTGCAGATGTGGAACACATTGTGAATTCCACTGAGCTTTTCTGGTAAGTTTAACTTATAGGCAACTGACCCGACACGTTCGATAACCTCAAAAGGTCCTATGTATCTCGGGCTTAGCTTGCCTTTCTTACCAAATCGCATCACTCCCTTCCAGGGTGATACTTTAAGTAGGACTTTGTCACCTACTTCGAAGTTAAAAGCTTTACGCTTTGGATCAGCGTAGCTCTTCTGCCTATCTCGGGCAGCTTTGAGACGGTCACGAATCTGGACAATCTTGTCCATCGTTTCAAAGACTATCTCTGGTCCTGATAATTGGACATCTCCAAATTCCGCCCAACAAACAGGCGTTCTACACTTTCTACCGTATAATGCCTCAAAAGGCGCAGCCTTAATGCTGGTATGGTAGCTATTGTTGTAGGAGAATTCGATTAATGGTAGGTGGTTATCCCAACTACCACCCAAATCAATCACACATGCACGTAGCATGTCTTCCAACGTTTGAATAGTATGCTCACTCTAGCCGTCCGTCTGAGGATGGTAAGCCGTACTAAAATTCAAACGTGTGCCCAAAGATTGTTGGAAACTCTTCCAAAAATGTGACGTGTATCTAGTATCTCTGTCAGAGATAATAGACACATGTATGCCATGTAAGGCTACAATCTTATCAACGTACAACTGGGCTAACATGTCGGAGCTATAAGTCTCCTTGATGGGTAAGAAATGTGCTGACTTAGTCAGCCTATCAACTATAACCCATATTGTATCATTTCCTTTCCTTGTCTTAGGTAACTTGGTGATAAAATCCATAGTTACCATTTCCCATTTCCACGTAGGAAGTTCAGGCTGTTGTAGCAAACCTGACGGTTTCTGATGCTCGGCTTTGACTTGCGCACATGTCAAGCATTTAGCTACATAGGCAGCTACAGACTTTTTCAAGCCTATCCACCAATAATTTGACCTTAGATCCTGGTACATCTTATCAGCTCCAGGATGAACGGAGTATTTGGAACTATGGGCTTCCTGGAGGATAACATCTCGCAGTCCTCCATAAATTGGAACCCATATTCTTCCATTTAATCTCAGAATTCCGTCCTTGCTAAGAGATAACTGCTCCTCAGTTACTCCTAGCTTTTCGTTAGGATAGTTAGCTTCCAATACAGCTTCTTTCTGTGCAGCTAACAACCTTTCATTCAGACTATTCTTAATCTCAATGCTCTTGGCATTGATTCGGATGGGTTTCACCCGCTCCTTTCTACTCAAGGCATCGGCGACTACATTCGCCTTGCCGGGATGATATCTGATTTCACAGTCATAATCATTTAAAGTCTCCATCCAACGGCGTTGCCTCATGTTTAAATCTTTCTGATTGAACAGATGCTGGAGGCTCTTGTGATCAGAATAGATCACACACTTGATTCCATATAAATAGTGCCTCCAAAGCTTCAGTGCAAATACAACGGCACCCAACTCCAAGTCGTGGGTGGTGTAATTCTTCTCATGCACCTTCAATTGACGTGATGCATAGGCAATAACCTATCCTTTTTGCATAAGCACACACCCCATGCCGGTGTGTGAAGCATCGCAGTAAACTACGAATTCTTCGGTACCTTCAGGTAATGTCAGCACAGGTGCGTTGCTCAACTTTTGCTTCAGAATATCAAAAGATTCTTGCTGCTTGGGTCCCCAGTCGAACTTAACCTTTTTCTTAGTCAAGGAAGTTAGGGGTGCAGCAATCCTTGAAAAATTTTCAATGAATCGCCTGTAGTATCCAGCCAAACCTAGGAAGCTACGAATCTCTGTAGGCGTCTTTGGCTCTTGCCAGTTCATAACTGCTTCAACTTTAGCGGGATCCACTTGGATACCACGGTCACTGACCACATGTCCAAGGAATTGGACTTCTCGAAGCCAAAACTCACACTTGGAAAATTTGGCGTAGAGTTTCTCGTGATGTAGAAGCTTGAGAATACAGCGACGGTGATTCTCGTGGTCAGCTTGATTCTTAGAGTAAATGAGAATGTCGTCGATGAAAACGATGACGAATTTATCTAACTGCGGCTTGCAAACGCGATTCATGAGATCCATGAATGCGGCCGGTGCATTAGTGAGCCCAAAAGGCATCACTAGGAACTCGTAATGACCATAACGAGTCCTAAATGCTGTTTTTTGCACGTCTTCATCTCGAACCTTCAATTGATGGTAGCCTGACCTCAAGTCAATCTTCGAGAAATAGCTTGCCCCTTGCAACTGATCGAACAAATCGTCGATCCTGGGCAAAGGATATCTATTCTTTATCGTGACCTTATTAAGCTCTCGATAGTCGATGCACAGACGCATCGATCCATCCTTCTTCTTGACAAACAGGATTGGCGCTCCCCAAGGAGACGAACTAGGTTTAATGAAACCCTTGGCTAGCAATTCGTCTAGCTGTGTCCTCAATTCTTTCATCTCTGTGGGCGCCAACCTATAAGGTGCTCTAGCAACTGGTGCTGCTCCGGGGATGATATCAATCCTGAACTCCACTTGTCTATCTGGTGGTAAACCAGGTAGTTCTTCAGGAAATACTTCAGGATATTCAGAAATGACTGGAATGTCTTCTATTTTAGGTTTCGGCACATCAATGGTAACTTGTGCCATGTAGATGACACAACCCTTCTTCAAGCACTTCGAGGCCTTGAGCATAGTCACTTGCTTAGGCAATCCATACCGGGTATCTCCCTGAATGGTAATTGATTCGCCAGATGGAGTCTTGATCATCACTTGTTTTCTATTGCAGACAATCTGGGCCTGGTTATGAGATAACCAGTCCATGCCTAAAACGATGTCAAAACCCGCTAACTTCAAAGGAAGTAGGGACATAGGAAAAGAATGGTTCCTAATGGATATGAAACATCCATCTAACATGGTTGAGGCGGTTTCTATTGTGCCATCAGCCAACTCCACCTCATACTTTACGCTTAAGGTCTTAACAGGTAAATTTAGCAATTTGCAAAATTTATTATCTACGAAAGACTTATTAGCGCCTGAATCAAAAAGCACTCTTGCATAGATATCATTTACGAGAAATGTACCTGTTATAACATTGTCATCCTGGACTGCTTCCTTTGCGTCCATTCTGAAGACTCTCGCATTGGTCTTCTTGGCCTCTTCAGGCTTCTTGGCGTATTTAGGGCAGTTGGTTTTAATGTGCCCCTTCTCATTGCAATGGTAGCACGTTGCGTCTTTCAGCTTCTTGCAATCCAAGGTCTTGTGATCCGTGGACTTGCATATTCCACAAGCATAGGTTTTTGACTGAGTCTGCGAGTTCGACTCGAGTCTGCACTTTCCATAGTGCTGCTTCTTGCAAATCTTGCATTTGGGCTTCTCACCAGACTGATGCCCATCTTTCCATGACTCAGACCCCTTCTTGTTGTCACCGTTTCCACGGTGCTTCTTGTTCGACCTCCGTGAGTTATCATCTTCACGTTTTCTCTTCTCAGCATCTTTGTTCCTCAGCGATCTTTGCCTGACCGCATCCAAAGTGAGGGACAGAGATATGTCAGCTACAGATCTAAAGGTAGCTGGCCGAGAGGCCTTTACGCTCGCCTTTATCTCGGGGGCTAAACCACCGATAAAACGAGCTATTCTTTTTGGTTCCGGGGTCATAAGATAAGGAACCAACCGGGACATCGTGTTGAAGCTCGTTAGGTAAGCTTGACAGTCAAGGTTTGTCATCACCAATGATAGAAAATCAGACTCTATCTTCTCCACCTCATGTTGAGGGCAGTAATTCTCCCTGATAAGGGCAACAAATTGATCCCAAGACATATTGTACAATGGGATTTTCCCGGTGGCTTGAATCAGTGATCTCCACCAGGCCAAGGCTTCCCCCTTGAATGATTGCGATACAAACTTGACTATATCCTTCTCAGCGCATCCGCTGATATCCACTACCGTGTCCATCTCGTCTAGCCACGTCATGCAGTCAATGGCTCCCTTTTCCCCAGTAAAATCCCGGGGCTTGCACGAGACAAAGTATTTATAGGAGCAACCCTTAGTACAGGGTTCTTGTTTTAGTACGTTCTGCTGAGATGGAGTACTGTGGTGGTTTGAGGAGAGTCTATCATCATCCTTCTTGGGTTCCTCCTTCTTGGGAGGTGGCTTTGAATGCGGTTTAGATACGGTCCTACTTCGAGTCCCACTATAATCTTCGTACTGCCGTTCTAAAGCCTTTGTAACAGCATCGTCAACCAACGCTTTTAGTTCAGCACCCGTTACTGTAATCCGGGCGTTATCATTGTTCTCCACTGGATGGCTATTAATTTCGTCTGAGTTAGCCATTTTAATTGAACTGTTACAGAAAACAAGGACAATAGTTTATTTGGGAGTTTATTATGAAATTGCCCCTTAGGGTAATTCATCAACCATGGTAACAGAGACCATATCTGGTTAATTTATTAAATCATATTTATTTAGGATTTCAATATAACTTATCCTAATTATAAAACAATAATAGTTTTATTAATAGCACAAAAGGCCTAGTCACATGGACAATTATAAGCCGTGATTTCAGAGAAATCAAAGCATGAAGGTTTGAATCATAGTTCATTACCTTTTTCCGACAGGGAGTCATAGCTACCACTGTCTTTTGGCTCATATGGAAATGAGCAGGGCCCGTAGGCACCATATTACCACGTATGGTCACAATATGATCATCTTAATTGATGATTTAACCCATGATTCAGAGATCATATAGTTGGGTTTTGGGATCTTTTCAAAGATCCTTATATAATAACGTGTGTGATTTTAAATGAATCACATCTTCCAGGAGTGTTAACATGTTTTCAGATGTTAACTGGGATTTGAATCTCTTTAACAGGTCTTACCATCTTGGCCCGGTCTTTTAAATGACCTGAAGGCTAGGTTTCACTCTTAAGATTCTTAGTTAATGATTTGAATCTTTTTAACAGGTCTTACCATCTTGGCCCGGTCTTTTAATTGACCAGAAGGCTAGGTTTCACTCTTAAGATTCTTAGTTAATATTTAAGTAGGCAGATAAATTTTTAAAAGGAATGATTTTGATTTATTTATTTCATATATAATTTATTTATGCACAAAAATGGCAAAAATGAAATTTATAAATTTAAACATTCCATTAATTATAAATAGGTTACACGTTGCCCTAAACGGGTCTTTTAAACAAACAAGTTATCCACGCAGGGGTCAAGCAACAAACATACCCACGCAGGGGTTAAACTGGAATAATAGTCCACGCAGGGACTTAAACATACAATATACCCTCGTAGGGGTTAATAGAAAGATAGACCCACGCAGGGGTCAAAACAAACAGACATAGATACCCACACAGGGGCTATTACAGCAAGACATGCCCACGCAGGGGCTCATTGATACAAGGAAAATATATCAACAGTGGAAGGATTCAGTGGTCCTTCTTGCTCTTCCCTTTGATCAAGCTTGTCAATCCTTGGAAGAAAGTCTGTCGCTCCCTTCGTTCCCTATGAAATTCTCGCTCTACATGGTCCAACCTTTGCAGAATTTCTTCATGCTCTGGTGGGGAGAACCTTGGTGGTTGCGATTGTTGCCTGATAATAGGTCTTGGAGGTATTTGGTACCCATGTGTTGGGTACCCCATTCCCCATGGATCTCCATACGGTCCTTCTAGGTGGTGGGCGTTATAGTTAGCCGCTACCATGTATGGGTCGGCTTCGGCGTAGTTGTAGTTGGTGTACACCGGCTGTTCAAACGGGTTATACGCCATGGAACCCGTGTATGCTGGAATTGGGTTATCAAAACCCATAGGTGGTGGTTGCGGTGCAACTGGGTGCGAAGGCCAACCCATCTGTGGGTCTTCCTGAAGTGGCGGGTAATGGCTGCCACTTGATTGGCGTGGGGAGCTGAAATGGAAATCCCCAGCCCGCCCAGACATACGCGCTCCGGTTCTCCTACGCCTTGGCGGTTGTGGAGGTGCCGGCTGAACTGGTGGTGGTGGAGGCGGTGGTGTGACTGCCACAAACCGTGAATCCACTAAGGGATCCCGTTGCTGCTGTTGCTGCTGAGGAGGTGAATGGCGAGGAGGTGTATAATACCATTCGTGCCTGGTAAACATAGCTTGAAAGCTATCTGGACCACCATAGGGTGATCCGTGGAATGAAGATCCATCTGAAATCTCTATCGGGTGGTTTGGTGTACCACTGGCAGGTTTGACGGGATCCGTATCCTCGTCCATATCGTCCGCGTGATCTCCCGAGAAATGATCATCTGGCCCCAGTGGGTTAAAACCCGTTGGTTCTGGTATGTAATCGGCCGGGTTAAACCGGCCCCTGAAGACAGGTGTGGGGTCCCCAAAAGAGTTGTGCGATAAAGATCGCTGTAGTGGTATGTAGGACGGTTGAGGGTTGTTGGGCTCATACTCCGGCTGTGGTCCATAAGGGTTATGGACTGGAGGTGTTGAACTATGTGAGACCGACCGTCTAGCCGGCTCGAAGAGGTTCCTCCGGTTCTGCCGGGGATTGTCGCTCTCCGTGGTAGATGGAGCTCGCATATGCGAAGGTCCAGCTTCATTATCATTGGGGGCGGTGACTGGCCCCTTGCCTCTTCCTCTTCTTCTAAAGAATCTTGGAGGCATGTTTAAACCTGTCAATACAACATAAGATAACGACAAGAATATATATAAAAATAAAGGACAAAACAAAACAAAGTGGAATTTGTCGTATGTTATATGTCTAGACTCGAAAGTTAGAAATGTGCAATTGTGTCATTGAGATTAAACACAAAAGGCTAGTGTTTAATTCACTCAATGTTGGCTCTGATACCAACCTGTCACACCCCGACTTCCACGTGTCACCGGTGGGCCCAGTGGGGAGTATCGTGACGTGGTTGGCAACATAATAGTCAAACAACACAATATATAAATATGCACAGCGGAAGCAATTGAATAAAATACGATTCAACTTTAATAACATTGTAATATCGTGTATCACAACAGTTGAATGTTTATCCACAGAAGGATCAAAATAAATAATAGTTCAACAGACTGTAGGCATCTTAAGCTTGCGAGACTTCTATTGATGCTAAGGAGAAATCCCAGCCAATTACGCTTAGTACCTGCATTTAATCTTTTTGGGAAAATACGTCAGTTTACACTGGTAATACAATCAACTGACTCATTTTGGAAAATGATTGAAAATTGATTTGGATGCACGTGGCATAAACATTTTATTTAACTTGGGAGAATTATTTAAATATATAATCTTGTGAACGAATTATATGTTCCTTATGCGTTCAGTAGCCCGGACGTACCGGGTTAAAGATCAATAGACACACTACATCAACTTTTTATGCACTGACGAGTGTACGCCTACACTCCGCGCTTAGGTCGTGGCCATTTCGTAAAATGATGCCAAGGATATCCGGGACATGGTCATTAACCCCCCAAAGGCTTTTAAGTAAACAAAACTGTTTAAACGGGCCGATTAAATTATTCAATTAACCACCTAACGATGGAAGATTTAATGCCCGATCAAGCGGTATTTTAAATACCGTAACCCAAGCCCGTATAGGGAAAATAAGTTAAAAGTATTTACCTGAGCAATGTTATAATCACAATAAGCAAAATGCACGTAGCTTTTACTGGTCTCCTATTCTGGAACAAAGGTTTATAATAACCTATTAGAATCCTAACGGGTCTTTAGTTAAGCTTAAGCTTAGACCGGCTAGTTTTAAGATACGGTTCGTACGCACGATTAAGCGAAGACCGGATAGAATGTGATTTAGACCCGACAAGTTCAGAGACTTGCTTAATATGGGTATTTCATACACATTCTGGATTTTGAGATAAAACCGTTAAGGTTTGACCCGTTTAGGCTAATTTATGTAAACTAGTTACATAAACCGAACCGAACGCGTAATAAGCGTAACGGGTATTCAAATGAGCCATTTACAGGTTTCCTAAGTTAATATACTTCAAATATGTTGTGACATCAGTAAGTTGTCTTGTATTATGCCCGAAACGAATTTAAACACAAACTATGCCCCGTAGGGGTAGTTTGGTCATTTAAAAGGTTATAAAAGAGTTTAAGTATTTACCTGAGTTACAGGTCTGATATAATCAGTAGAAATACTTAGTTTACTGATTTATAACAGTAAGGTATTGTAGATATGTGAAATTTATCAATTATAACCAAACTATGCACCGTAGGGGCATTTTGGTAATTTCACATAAGCCGTAAAGCTCAAAACTGAAGTCTGAGTTAAACAACATTTGCTTACTGTCAAAATATTATAATTTGCCTCAAATATCAGTAGGTATCACCCTTGTATGTTTAAAAATAGTCTTAGTACATACTATGCGCTAAAAGCGCTTAATAAGGCGATTAAAAGCCATTTTCGGGTTCGATACTTAAAGCTGATATTTTTATTATTCCAGAAGGCTTAAAATAGTTTATTTATCATATGTGATCAGTAGCAAAAGGTTTGGAGTCGTTTAGATATGTAAAACTCATTTTATGGCCCGTAAGGGCAAAACCGACAATTACCGGATTAAGCCTACGACTATGAGTTATGCTCAGCCTAAAATTAATTAAAAATCTTCAAAAATACCCAAATAATATATTACATCAGTGGGTAATAAGTTTGGTGTTAAAAAGTAGGCTTAACTAGGCTATATGCTAATTACGCCGTTTAATTAACATAAAGCTTTCATTTTACGCTAACGAGCATAACTCTTAACCTACACCTAAAACTGATGTCAAATTTTGTATGCAAGTTTAAATATCAGTAATTAAAGTTTCTACTCTTTTACATTTCCAAAAATCACGCTTTAAGGTGAAAATGGCATAATGGTCAACATATGAGCAATTAACGGAATCATGCGTATTAATTGGTTAATTAATGAACCATGGTGTATAATCACAGAGGGTTATACAAGCATGTTACCTGGTCCAAATAAGGCTCTAAGGTATTTCTAAATCATACCAAAACGGGTCAGAACTGAAGTCAAAGCTTTGCGACTTTCGGTTCCGAACCGGGTCTAAATAGTAAATTGTCGGGTTGAACATGTTTAGACATGTTCTTACACTAATTACCAAGTTATATTAATGATCAAACAAGTTGTATGTGTTCTACATTGCTAATTATGCATAAATTAGAATTTAAGTATCCTGTTGACTTTTTATTAACAAGTTTGACCCGACATTTGACCTAGTTAGAGTGGAAATCAGGGGGAACCCTTTTGAGGGTTTATTACCCACATAATTACCAACTTATAACTACTTTTAATTCGAGATTTGGCTGAGCCATTATTAATTAATCTCGAAGTCAAACCGTAATTACGACGGGTTGACTTTTAGCTAAATAACTGAGCTAAACTCAATTAAGAAAGGATTAGCAAACTTACTGAAGTCCTAAGCTTGATTAGTGATCACTTGAGAGAAGATTTGAGCTCCAGAAATGATCAGAAAGCTGAAGGAAATGTGTGAAGAACTTGTTGCGAACTAAGGGCTTTATATAGTGATTTAACCACCATAAGAAGTTGACACACAAGTCTACATATGACCACAACTGATTAACAAGTGTTCCTAGTGCTTAGGGGGTGCCTAGGGGTCGTCCAAGATCAGGAAATTCGGTTAAAGGTCGAGCAGGAAGCACTTAGCAGGAAAAACCTAAAGAAATCGGAACTGGCAGTCCCTCGCGTGACGCGAAGGAACCCCCCCCCCTGGGGCTTCGCGTGGCGCGAGGCCTCATCTGACAAAATCTCAAACTTTTGATTTTTTGTGTTTTGATCCTTGCCCCTTCAAACATTGTTTAGACCTTTGTTTCTTGCATCTTGAACCCTCCAAATTGGTTTATAAGGGCTTTAAAACATATACCCACTTTGTTAAGTCCCCGGTTAACTTAATTGTTACCCGAAAAGTCCTAACTTTCAACGTTAACGCTTTAACCCCTCGCACACGAATTTGATCATAACTTTCTCATACGATAAACGAAACTTTATGAAATTTATATCATGCATTATAGTGAGCATAATTAACGGTTACAAAGCTTCGGGTTTGTCAAAAGGTCACTCAGAGGTATAATTTACACATGTTGACACATTTAACCCCTGTAGTTTGAAATCTCTCACTTTTAGCTTCGCATGATCCATGATTTATTCGTTTGATGTTATGCACATCATGTAGGGTTAATGTACAATATATTTATTCAATGTTGACATTTAGAACTCGTATATTCACATACTTTTCATGATTGTCAACTTTAGTCCTTCTGTAACATTCTTTCACACGTTAAAACATATGACACGTGTCTACACATTACAGGACGTGAATTTTCGAGGTGTTACAGTGGCGCTTTGTAGCGCGGAGGTATGTGGTACGGGGGTGAGTAGGAGGGACATAGTTATGTCCTCCGGGTCTACTGCTGGTAGCATGAGACTCCCCGCGGTATGTACCGTCGTCTGGATCGGTATGGCCTTGCCCTTCATGGTGGGACTGGGGTCCCAGTCGGCTATGAATACCGAGGCCATGGTGGGCTGTAGACTGTCGCCTATCCTCGCCATGGGGGCCTAGGCGGCTATGTATAGGGTCCCTGCGGCGGGACCCATATGAGGAATCATCCGCATCCAGCGTGCGGACATCGCAGTAAGAGGAACCGCGGTCTTTGTGCCTGCTTCTGGAGGCCGGATGTGTTGGGGCCCTGCCGTCGTAATACGACCCGCAGGGGTATGTGGTGCTGGGGTAGGCCCCGCAGATACTTGCGCATCTGCGCAGGCTCTGTTGTATGCTGCGGTCAGCAAAGCTTGTTGCTGGTCGTACCCGGTATGAAGGTTCATGCCTGGAGGTATCACAGAAGCGTACTGTGATAGATCGTGGCCGAACGTAAGGGATGCACCCCCTTGCGTTGATGTGCCAATATGTTCAATATGTGGGGCTGGAGGGGCAGTCCCCGTAGGCCCTGTGTTTACGGGGTTTAGGTTATCCCCGGTAGTGTTGTTTTGACGATCAGACATGGTCTTTGGAGAGAGGGATGGTTGGAAAAAGTTCTAAGAGTAGCGGTGGGCGCCAATGATGAAACAATGGTTAACCGGGTGGGTTAACTCACTGGTCTCGTCAAGAGGGTTAATCCCTTCTTTCCGAGGATCGCTGGCTGGATCGTCTGGTGGTGGGTTTCCTGCATAAGGAAACAAGTCGTGACTCGCAACAAGGAGGATGGGGTGGGGGGTGCTCATTGTTACCACTCTCCGGCGTGAGAATCAGTAGTTTGCTTGGGAAGCAAAGTGTGATAGTAGTAGTATTGAGAGAGTTGAGAAGTGATACCTCAAACCTGGTTTGGGGTGGGTATTTATAGCCGAGGAGTGAAGGAGGGTAGTTGAGTAGCTAGTCTGACATCGTGCCACTGCTTGCAGGTGTGTCAGACATGTCGGTTACGGAGGTGATGCCACGTCCTGCTGTGATGTCAGACTGTTGTACATGTGTAGGCTAGTGGTGACTGTTCCCAGTACCACTTGTACTGTGGTGTCAGACCCACTTGCCATGTAGGCAGGATGCGGTGCCAGGCAGCATCGCTGCTTGCGGTCAATGATGTTGTTCCCGCGTTGGTTGTTCCATCCAAGATTTATGCGGGATGCGGTGCCATGCCGCATCGCCGCTTAGTGACTGTTACTGTTGTCCAGACCCCTTGTCGTGATGAAAATGTTCATAGGGTGCGGTGCCGGGCCGCATCGCTATGCATAACATTGGTTTCCGTCTTAAAGGTAAGTCTTCTCATCACTGGACAGATTGGACCGCTGTGTTCGCGCGTGCCAATGCGGACACAGGTGAGTTATTGCTGGTGGGGGGTTTTTATAAGGGTAATGGTCATCCTCGGTCATGCTGACGCGAGATCTGGGACCATACCCCTTCACTACTGTAGAATTGCCTTTATAAGGCTGTATTTTTTATTCAATAGAAAACATACAAACCCAATTGCAATCATGAGCCATGTGTTGCATAGAGACAACATCCTTTGCTTTGAAAACCATCGTTTTTTTCCAGGAAAAAGCAAGCAATGTCATCGAAACAAAGAGGGATGGAGTGCGAGATCTGCCGGTGCGATTTTGACCAAAAAAAGAGATGGTTGTGGTGGTCAAGGACCGCCACCGTGTTCACCATTGTCTTCCCATCATCGTCGTCTTGACCACCACAACCATCTTAAAAGCTCCGGCTCAACTTCTCCCACAGCTCAACTTGATGAAAAATTCCCTCCATCAGCGGAAACTTGATCGAACTCATCAACGACGACCGTACCTCTGTGGGGTTCCGGCGAGAAAGAAGATGGTAGAGAGCTTGAAGCAGAGAGATAGGAGATTAGGGATAAGAAGGGTTGGTAGGTGGAATTAATGTTGCAGGTTTTTAAATAAATAAAGGGGCCCATTTAAATAATCTAATACTAATGGCATTTTGGTCATTTCACACTCACCTAACACCAAAAACTAACATCCATCCATTTTAAGGACTATCCGATAACAAAATTGAAAAAGTTGGGGACTATAGCTGTAATTTTAGAAAGTTAGGGACTAAAGGTGAAAAACGGACAAACCACAGGGACTATCCGGGCATTTTTCTCTATCCTTTATGTTTACATCAAAGGCGGTGTCCTTAACCTTTCAAAATCTTGCACGTTTTGCCCTTTAGGCCAAACCTGATTAGAAATCTCAATTAAAAATTGTCATGTGCAACGTACATGAGGGTAAAATGGTAATTTCCCTCTCAATCCTTTGAAACTCAACACTCACTCCATCATCTTCCCCAAATTGCTAGGGTTTAAACCGCCTGCAATTCCAACCACCAATGGCCGCTTCAACCGTCCACATCAATCCTCTTGAAGGTGCTCCACCTATCATTGAACCACCGCCGCCATCATCTACCGTCTCACACACCACCATGGATGAATCGATTGCAGGACACCAGCCCCCTTAATCATCTTCATCAATGTCAAATATATCAATCTTACTAAAAACACATCCAGAACATACCATATATCAATCTTAATGAAAACACATCAAAAACAGGTGGTGTGTGTTCAACAGAGTAAACAAAACAATTACCGTCTGGATAAATCCATTGCAGGACACCAGTAGTAGATGGCTATAAAAATATCATCTGTCAAAACCCCCGTCGAACCTCCTGAAACCACCTAAAAACCATCGAGCAGGTGAAGTCCGATGGGGGTATGGTTTTTCTGAAGCATGATCATTGGATGGGTGAAGTCCAGCGAGGTTAGCGTCATCGGAAAAGCATGAGCGTCGCCGTCATCGGCGAGCACCATCCCTGACGAGCACCTTCAATTTGGGGAATCGGCCATTGGTGGTTGGAGTTGCAGGCGGCTTAAACCCTAGAAATTTGGGGAAGATTATGGAGTGAGTGTTGAGTTTGAAATGGTTGAGTGGGAAATTACCATTTTACCCTCATGTGCATTGCACATGACAGTTTTTAACTGAGATTTCTAACCATGTTTAGCCTAAAGGACAAAACATGCAAGATTTTGAAAGGTTAAGGACACCGCCTGTAAACTTTTCGCCAAAAGAACAGCGCCTACAATTTGATGTAAACATAAAAGACAAAACTTGTAATTTACTCTTGTTTAAAAGACTAGTATACTCTCGTTTTAGGTTTTACATTATACATTAAACAAAAGAAATTTTAACTTTTGAGTATTTAGATATTGTATAGCCAAAGTTATTTTAAATTTCAAAGTCCTTTTCATAAAAATACTTTCATGAATCTTAAACTTTTAACTTCTAAAAATATGCAAATCTCCCACCTAAAACAATCCACAAAACAAAATCTCAACTTGAGACTTGTATGTTTATATAATCAACTCCATTACAATAACAATAATAGAACCCAAAAAAGTTTAGTTCCTATAGTCAAAAGCAAAGTCCGCTATCAAACTAACGACATTGGTGTCTCCTTAACTTACACAAACTTTAGCACCTAACTCCCACAAACTTTGATTAGTAAAACTATAGTAGTGGGATAAAGATTTAACCCCACTTTTGTATAACTAAAAGTCAACAAGTGACGTACTACTCCAAAACAATGACACCAGGTTCGTCACTAGACTTATCTTGATGACCATCAGCGTCTTCCATCGCCACGTCAGCATTTGCAGTCCCGTTGACTGGACCTGATTCATGCTGATGTGGACTTGAACTTGCCACATCACCGTTACTCTTCTCACTTTCAGTCACTGGAGAGACGATTTTGGTGATTTTTTCATGTATTGCTACTAGTGGTTGAAGATTCTTTTTAAGCTTCAAATCTGCAGGCTTCTTCGCCAAATATGTCTCTACCGCATCAGCAGCATTTTCCCCTACCACCGTACACATCTGCACAAATCATAAGTTTATTACATAATTAATATATTAAATAAGTTTACATCAGTATAACCAACAATATTAATTAGTAACCTCGTTATAAAGGCGGGGCATTGCCAAACGATCCGGTTTATCATCACAAGCAGCTGCCGATATTTCTTCTGCAGCTGTACACAAAATCAAACACTTAGTCCATGTAAGCATTGATGATATTTCAAGAAATAAGTAATATAATGTAATGCATTGCCATCAAATTATTTTAGATTATTATATATAGACGCTTACAGATAACTTCGATTTGAGGCAATTGACTGGTCAACTGGGACAAAGTTCCGTTTTGACTTGCAGTCGGTCTGTCTACAACCTTTTGTTCAGTCTCCATATCACTTCGAATCCCGTTAGGTTTTTCATCACCCTATAAATAGATACATTTTCTTTTACGATATATAACTATAATAAATAAAAACTTCAATAATAAGAGGAAACGTATACTTACTACATGTGTGATCAGTAGGTTCAAAGCAAAAAGAATTTGATCCAAAAGAACGTGTAATAAAGAAACAAAACGTATAATAAGCCCGACTTACGTAGAATTCTTTTTGGTATTCTGCATTAAGTCCCTTTTCGAGAAGTTGGACCCGTTTTTTGACAAACTCGACCACTCTTCTTTGCATTTCTCGGAAGTGATACAATGCGTTATTTGAAGCAGCAGAATCTTGTGGTTGACCACCAGGAGCCACAGTTTGACCGTCAAGACTTCCGCCAGCAGGGGACGGGGCCGCTCCCGGAACACTGAGATTTGCAGTGGGAAGATGCAACTCTTGACAGATCACTTCCGGAATCCGCAAGGCCTTGTCATCAACAATAGCTTGCCATCTTCCATAACCGTGCCTTCATATAAGATAATTAAATAATAAATAAGAAAAAATATGATAATAATAAATGAAACAAAAGAGTAAAATACCATTTTCGTCCCTGAGGTTTGGCTACTTTTGCGACTTTCGTCCAAAGGTTTGTTTTTCCGTATCTGGATCCAAAAGGTTTGAAATCTTGTCATTTTCATCCGACTCGTTAACTCCATTTTTTAACGTTAAGCCATGGGTACTTCCGTCTTTTTAGACATTAGAAAATGTCTAAAAATGCTGCTCATTTAACAGAGAAAAATGGGTGGAGTTAACGAGTCAGATGAAAATGACAAGATTTCAAATCTTTTGGATCCAGATTCTGAAAAACAAACTTTTGGATGAAAGTCGCAGATGGATTCTCTGAAGAAGATTTCACCTGAAAAGTTACGGTAACAAAAAAATTAAATAAAATAATGACATTAAATTACATGAAAATCACATGGATGGAACTTACTTTATCTCTTACAAGAAGCAAGACTGCAATTCTGACAAGTACGTCCTCAATTCTTAGCCCTTCTTTTGGAACACCGCCTGCGTTAAAAATATTACACATTAGATGATAACAGGACTTTATAGAGAGAGACAAGAAAGTAACCTGAAAACGTTGCGGCATCAGGCTAGTGGGTATGGTGATGGACCATCCTTGAAGGATGATCCGCCACGTAGGCGCCACGTCATATTCCTCCCAAAGATGGTCCATCCTCCAAAACTAGAGGGCATGGGAGGATGGTCCTAGTCATAGTCCTCCACCACTTTTTATGTTTTTTTATTTTTTTTAGTCTTCTATTTTTTTTTAACATTTAACAAATATACTAACAAAATATTTTCATTAATATTAAAACCACATTACATAAACATAAAAAAAACATAAACTTAAAAAAAAAAACATACACTTAATAAAAAAAACCAAAGACATAATAAAAAAAACATAGAGTTAAATAATTTGATGTTTTTTCATGATGTCGCGTTGTAGTTTTTTCAACATCGAACGTTTCGGCTCGGGTTCGTCCTCGACATTCATCGATATTATTTCCCATTCCTTGAGCCGAATTTTTTCATCGGAAATTCGGATTTTCTCATTCGACAATCGGACCTTCTCGCGTAACTTTTCTTCCGCTATACGACTTTTTTCTTCGATTGCCCGCTCCTTCGCCTTCGTCTTTTGGGCCGAGACATCGTTGTACATTTTTAAGTGTTCCATAAACTCAACCATGTTTGGGTCCACATTTTCCTTTTCTTTCCCCTTGGCCCGCTCCTTGTTTGATTTGTCTCGGCCCGGTGGACGCTCCGCTTCATGTACGGCGTACTCCTCTTCGTCAAAGTCGGCGTCATCATTTAAGTTTATGTTACACCTCGCGTCCGATCCACCGGCGCTAAAACTACCCGTTTCCGATGTTTTTTGGCGTTTCGCCATCGCCACCTCGTTGGGAATCGGCGCCCATTTTGGTTCATCTTTTACAATCATCCACGCGCGAACGTGAGCAAAGTTGGTATTACCATTGTTCGCCTTATACTTGTCCACACTACTAGAAAACTAGATATTTTCCTACAAAAGTTTCCCACAAATTTCCCACAACTCAAATTTTGTTACAAATTTTGTACGGTTTTCTAACAAAAAAGAAAACCTAAAAAAACCCAAAACTTTTCTACAATTTTCCAACAAAATTTCCACACAAAAACCATTTGTAGCAATTTCGTCACAACATTTATTAGCTTTTCGACAAAATTCAGACAAACTAAACTAAAAGTTTATATAATTTGAAACCACAACAAAAATAAATAATTAAAAAAATAAAATTTCTAAATTTTTCAGAAAGTTGTAACAAATCGATACCGTTTGCTACATATTTTCGACAAAAAAAGTTAATCTATTTTTCATTTGTTAATTTTTGAAAAGTAAATAATTTTAAAGAAATTTTTTTTAAAATAGTCGGAAATCTGTAGCAAATTGACATTAGTTGCTACGGATTTCCTACAAAACAAAACTAAATTCATTTGTAATTATTCATTTTTAGAAAAATAAATAATTTTAAAATAAAATGTCAAATTTGTCAAAAATTTGTAGCAAACTAACACCATTTACTACAGATTTTCTACAAAAAAAAGTTATATTATTTGTTATTTATCAATTTTAGAAAAATAAATAATTTTAAAAAATAAAGTGTTAGATTTGTCAAAAATTTGTAGCAAACTAATCCCACTTGCTACAGATTTCCTACCAAAACCATTATTTATTTGTTATTTATAAATGTTAAAAAATAAATAATTTTAAAAATAAAAATGTTAAATTTGTCATAAATTTGTAGCAAACTAACACCATTTACCACAGATTTCCTACAAAACAAGTTACTTTATTTGTTATTTATCAATTTTAGAAAAATAAATATATTTAAAAAATAAATTGTTAGATTTGTCAAAAATTTGTAGCAAACTAATCCCACTTGCTACAGAATTCCTACAAAAACCATTATTTATTTGTTATTTATAAATGTTAAAAAAATAAATAATTTTAAAAATAAAAATGTTAAATTTGTCGTAAATTTGTAGCAAACTAACACCATTTATCACAGATTTCCTACAAAAAAAGTTACTTTATTTGTTATTTATCAATTTTAGAAAAATAAATAATTTTAAAAAATAAAGTGTTAGATTTGTCAAAAATTTGTAGCAAACTAATCCCACTTGCTACAGATTTCCAACAAAAACCATTATTTATTTGTTATTTATAAATGTTAAAAAAATAAATAATTTTAAAAATAAAAATGTTAAATTTGTCGTAAATTTGTAGCAAACTAACACCATTTACCACAGATTTCCTACAAAAAAAGTTACTTTGTTTGTTATTTTTCAATTTTAGAAAAACTAATAATTTTAAAAAATAAAGTGTTAGATTTGTCAAAAATTTGTAGCAAACTAATCCCACTTGCTACAGATTTCCTACAACAACCATTATTTATTTGTTATTTATAAAAATTAACAAAATAAATAATTTTAAAAATAAAAATGTTTGATTTGTCATAAATTTGTAGCAAACTAACACCATTTACCACAGATTTCCTACCAAAAAATGTTACTTTATTTGTTATTTATCAGTTTTAGAAAAATAAAGAATTTTAAAAAATAAAATGTTAAATTTGTCAAAAATTTGTAGCAAACTAATCCCACTTGCTACAGATTTCCTACAAAAACGTTATTTATTTGTTATTTATAAATATTAACAAAATAAAAATTATAAATTTGTCTTAAATTTGTAGCAAACTAACACTAGTGACTTCCTAAAAAAATATAATTTTAAAAAATAAAATGTTGATATACCATGTCATACTATATGATATACTATACTATAGTATACGATACTATACTATATTGTCCGATACCATAGAATCCTATACAATCCTATCCTATACAATCCTATCCTATACTATACTATACTATACTATACTATACTATACTATACTATACTATACTATACTATACTATACTATACTATACTATACTATACTATACTGTAGTATACTATACTATACTGTAGTATACAATACTATACTGTACTATATTGTACTATTGTACAATGCGATACGATACAATACTATACTACACAACACGACATTATACTGTACTATACAATCCTATACTACACAACACAACACGACACGACACGACACTACACTATACCATACCATATCATACCATACCATACCACACTATATGATATAGTATACTATACTATACTATACTGTACTGTATACGATACTATATTGTACGATGCGATACCATCTATATTATACAACACAACATTACACTATACTATACTATATGCTATGCTATGCTATGCTGTACTGTACTGTACTGTACTATACTGTACTGTACTGTACTATACTATACAACATGCCACAACACTATACGATACGATACGATACCATACCATACCGTAACGTACCGTACCACTATACTATACTCTATACGATACCACACCGTAACGTACCGTACCACTATACTATACTGTATACCATACTATATTGTACGATGCGATCCTATACTATACGATACCCTATCGTACCATACCATACCTTACCATACAATACCATACCGTATAGTACCGTACCGTACCATACCATACCGTACCGTACCATACCATGCTATACAATATAGTATACGATACTGTACTGTATTTTACAATTCGATACGATCTTATATTGTACAACACTACACTATGGTATACTGTACTATAATACACTATGGTAAACTTTACTATACTGTTTTCTACCGTACCGTACCGTACAATACGATACTATATTATAGAAAATAATAATAATATCAAAATGAATATGGTTACATAATAGAAAATGGTTGTGTATATATCTATTATTATATGTCTATATATACTAATACCTATACTATACGATACGTTATGATATTATACTACTACATTATACTATATTAGTATAGATTGTATACCATACCATAGTATATACCATATTAGACTTTATTATACTAGACTATACCATACCAGAATATACTATACAACACGATGCGATATTATATGATACCAGACCATAAGATATTAACGTACAAAACTATAACTCTTCGAAGAGGTTCACGTATAACCCGATTTTCTTAAATCGGGGTGGCGGTGGTTTGCGATGGCGGGTGGCAACGCTGGTAGTCGATGGCGGTGGCGGCAGGCGACGGTGGCGGCGGAGGACGGTGGTGGTGGTCAGCGAAGGTTGGTGGCGGGTGGTGACGACGACAGGTGGTGGTGGTAGATGGTGGAGGTGATGGGTGGTGTTTGTGACGTAGGCTGAGAGAGTGAATGGAATGGAAAAAAAAAAACAGGGGGAGTGGATGGAATGCATTTGAGAGAATGGAATGACTTATGTAATGGGTGATTCCATTACGTTAACCAACCAAACACATTTTTTTTTCATTCCCTCACGATAGTTCATTCCATTCCACCTCTCATTCATGCATACCAAACACTACATACCCTAAGGTACTAGTAGTTTAAAATTATTTCCTTGGGTACTAACTTTCCATTTTTTTAACATGTTGGGGTATTAATTACGTAGCTAGTCCATGTGGTTTACATAAACTAACAATTCAAGGTACTAATAGTTAACAAGGGAATTAACGTTAATACTCCCACATGTTAAAAAATAGAAAGTTAGTACCCTAAGAAGTGATTTTAAACTATTAGTACCTTAGATTGTTACTTTGTGAAAACCACAAGAACTAACTATGTAACGTATAAATATATATATCATTTTACTATAAAAAATTAGTAAAAAAGTAGATAATCTTATTAGTTAACGTTATAGAACCCCTCTCGAATCTCACTATAGTGAATGAACTCCATTCTAGTTATAAAACACTTTCTCCATCTCTCTACCCAAAAAGACCTAACACCTAACCTTGATATATCAGTATGTCAAAACATGTACCTAAGTTTAACCTAATGATTAAAAGTCAAATAAAAAGATTTAAATATCTATTATTATATTACCTAATACGTTTTGAAGAGTAATACCAAACTCAGATAATAAAAAAAATATGATAATGAAATAATAAATTTAATGCGAGCTACCAAATTTCGTTTTTTATTCAACATGGTTACGTTAAAAAAAAAACAATAGAACATGATTGTGCATATATAATAATAATAAATAATAACATATATTTTCATTGTTGATCCCCAACCATTGGATCACCCATCCTTTATCTTGGATAAGGACCCACTTTTTAAGCCCATAGATAATGTTCCCGCTTATACGTCCCTTCCCTTTCCCGCTACTCACCAAATTCCAGCCCTAAAATCCAACCAAAAGAAATCGAACAACCAGTAGAGGAGTAGGCGACGACGATTCCGGACGGGCGGCTGCGTTCTAGTCGGCTGGTGCGTTCCAGACGGCGGATTCCGGCTGCGCTTCAAACTCTGAAACTGGTAAGTTTACTGTCGATCCTTATTTCATAAACCCTAAGTCTTTAACTTGTATAATTTTTATGAATTTGGGATTGTGAATTTTGGTACACATAGCTGATGTTTGTAGTTGAATATACCCCTCTTAGACACCTTAACTGAGGTTCAATTCCAAATTCCTTGCTGCATTCTCAATAACCTAGCGATTTTTGGTAGACATAGCTGAGAGCAGGGGCGGATCTACATTGGTCGGAACGGGTTCACGCGAACCCACTGCGTTTCGAAATTTATATAGATATTATATAGAGTAAACTGGAGTGAACCCATAAGTTTTATTAAAGGCGAACCCATACCCAAATAACAAGCTTGGTTCAGTCGAATAAACCTCTTGTTTCCCCCAAAGAATCCTGGGTTCGAGTCCTGTTTCCATCTTTTTTTTTTGTAATTTTTATTTGTTTATTTTTTATTTCAAATCTGTTTAAAGTTAAAACACACATTTAGGGTAATTCAAATACAATTCAAATCCGTTTAAAGTTAAAACACACATTTTGGGTAATTCAAATACAACTTGCTTAGCCATATCAGTAAGAAATAAAGCTGCAATAAGTTCTAATTGTGAGAAAATTTTACTTTGTTACCCTACTGTTGTGTAAATAAGTTATGTTTGTTATGTCTTTCAAAACCATTTGGGCATTATTTTTTTTAGTTGAACAGATGGTTATATATATATTTTTTTTATTTTGGCATTATTTATTTGCTTATGTCAGTTTTGAGTTAAACATATAGTTAAGTTACGGAAATTTCAGTAGGATATATATGTGCGTTATCCTAGTAGCAAACAAGATGATGTTATCTTTTGTGGTGGCTAGTTACTTCAGGATATATGTGGGTCAAAAGGGAATAGTGCAGCGCCAGCAAGAACCCCTCATTCAGCAAACTGATTTAAGTCTTCTTTTGTAGCCTAATTCTACTACCCGATGGAGTAGTGGGCACATATTACCTCTTCTCCTCTAGGAAACTTACCCTGATCAAATATTCATAGTACTTTAGTTACTACATTTTGTAGAAAAAGATAACCTACTTAAAGAAACTTCTTTGTTACCTTGTAGACTGGCCTAAAACCACCTTGTCCAAGCCGATTTTCGCTTTGTTTGTAGGTATGAAATGTGAAATTTAGTGAGAAATTTAAATGGCAAACTCAAAGGAATATAAATATTTATAACTGCAGTACTCATCAAGACTTACTTCTTCTGTTCACTAATCGTCTATAAGTAATATAGCTAATGCCGCAAAATAGTGCAAGCACCAGAGCTGGACCAGCAATGAATTTATGTAGAATATATATGCGAACTCGGTTACCTCCACCAGTTTCAGCCATTTATTGTAGTTTTCTTTTAGTTGTTTACTAAGTTTGTTTATCTTAGGTTAGTCGGTGGTTGTTTACGAAATTGGCACATAACTCTATTTTCTACTTATTTACATTTTTTTTTGTTTTACAGTTATAAGTTTGCTTTGGCTTACAAAGACCAAGATTTTGATCTTTAGTTTCAGGTTAGATTTTAATGTTAATAACTATTCTGCTTTTTTAAATTTGAAAATTTATTTATTTCTTTTACATCCCTAGAAATTGAACTAAACCCTTTAATTGTAGGTTTGATTATTTTTCGTTTATATATATTTATGTGTGTGTGTATAGGAAGATACTAATGAAAGAGACAATTATGGGCCACTTTTGATTCTTATAGGGAATTGTATCACGTGTGATAATAAGCTTTGAAGATAATTCATTAACTAGGAAACTAGGAGTTAATAGATATATTATATAAAAAATAGATATAATAGATGCTACTCATAAGTATATGTGCATATATGTGTGATGTTACTCTGTTAAGCTCTAACACTTGTGGAATTTAGTTATAGATCAATAACAATGTCGTCAAATAGAGAATGGATGTACGGGATGAGAACCAATAAAGACGGTACTATAAATTCGCAATTTCAACAATGTGTTGATTATTTCTTGGATTTTGCATACAAAAATGCAAAGAACATTGAAGGGGAAACTGTAAAGGGGGTTCGAACATGTATATTATTTTTATACAAAAATGCAATTTCAACAATGGTACGCACATTGTATATTATTTCCTATCATAGGGTTTGTCTATCATATATTATCTAGCCTTATATTATAGTCTTATACTATCTATCTGATCTTTCTTATTCTATTAAATGCAGGGTGCACATTATGAATGGTAGTAAAGATAATTCTGCTGGTGGTCGTGGTCGTGGTGCTGGTAGTGGTCTTCGTGGTGGAAAAAAAAAAGCAAGTTGCAGCACGGAAACACAATGATAGTAACATTGTAATCGATCTCGGTCTTAGTAGAGATGCTGGTAATATTGCTACTGGGAAACGAAGATTCGAAATGTTAGATCCAAAAAATCCCAATAAGAAGGAAGTTGTTGATCCAAATCATGTATGGAGCCGTGGGCGGTATCTGATGATACGAAATTCAGAAGGTAAAACAAGTGCATTTCAGAGGGTCGGAGCTGCTGGTAGTTCTAGCCAAGTGGGTGAGGGTGATGAGATCACTGTGATACAAAATACAGGAGGTAAAACAATTGCATATAAGAGAGTCGGAGCTGGTAGTTCTAGCCATGTGGGTGAGGGTGATAAGATGGCTGATGTAGCTGGGTTGTCTGGTACCATAATGCCTCATGTGTCAAGGGATAATGTTGATGATGATGTTTTCAGTGAGGATTCCGGTGACGGTCAAGATAGTGACCATGGTGATGGTGGCGATAATGATGGTGGTGGCGACGAGGATGGTAATGATGATGGTGTTGGTGTTGATGAAGATGGTGTTGGCGACGATGGTGTTGGCGATGAGAGGGAATTTATACAATGCGACAAAAACGGGTATATTTTTTATTTTAACATTGTAATATATATCGTTTATTATTATTATTAGTGTTATAAATTATAAACATTGTTATATGTTTTCTTTTAATATTGTAGTTTTACAAACAATACGGTAAGCAGAAGTGTAAAGGATATACTTGAACAGTGTTATGATGGAGATTGGGTCACATTTAAAAAGGTCCCACAAAACGCCAGGATGCGAATGTTTGATCGCTTTCGGGTAATTCATCAACGAATTATCTATAGAGTAAATTTGGCAAAAACTGTAGGTTTAATTTAGTGAAAAAACCGCCAAAAAACTGCAGGTAATTTCAGCAAAAAAAAACCAAAAAAAACGCAGTTTTTTATCATCAAAAAATGTCAAAAAAGTACAGATTCTTTCGGCAAAAAAAACACCTAAAAACTGCAGGTTTTTTCAGCAAAAAACCCAAAAAATGCAGGATTTTTCAGCAAAAAACGTAAAAAAAAGTGGAGCGCTCTGCAGGTTTTTCGGCACTGCAGCGAATCGGAGCGTTCCCAGGGACCAAAACCACAATTTACTCCTATTTATATTTGTTTTGATTATTTGTTTTAATTATGGCATTTTTACCTTAATTTTTTTGCAGACCAAGTATAGATGGCGTAGACGAGCTGAGCAGGCCATATATGATACATTTATCAACGTGCTCAAAAGTCGATTTAGAGTTGTCATGAGAAATTTGAGAGAAAAATCTAAACAACAAGCTGAGGATGCAAGGCGTAAAGTACCAGCTAAAGGATACGATATTGCTACCCTATTAGAATTTCCACCTGATGGGTTTCCCCTTGAAAAATGGCAAAGGATGTGTGCGGTACGGAATTCAATAATTTTTATTCTAAATTTTATTTTTTCTATATATATATATATATATACACATATATATACACATACATACATACGTGAATTAGGAAATAAAATGTAACAAAGTGACACGTCTCGTTGGTACATTTTACATTATGAATGCGTGAAACTTCACATGGCCTTAACGATTTCCCTTTATTTTTGGATGAAAAATTAGCGGGTTGGGTTGCGGGTCAAAATGGGTGATATTGGTGTGGGTCGAAACTGTTGGTGTTTATGAGATTAGCACTTGGTTTTGTGATTCAATTTATTGAGTTTTTTTTTTTTTAATTTTAAATAAATATATCTAAAAAAAGTCAGTAGATAAGAGAAAAGTAGATAGGAGAAAAGCGACTTAATCACTAGAGCAAGCTACTGATTTTTTTTTAAAGATCGAAAATTTAGTTGTGTATTGTATGTATAATATATAATACTATAAAGTGTGTGTATATATATGCTACCTATTAGGGTTGGTCCTTGGTTATGGTTTATTACCAAATTGCATGTATCGAGTCGGTTCGGTTTATCATCAGGTCAAATCGAGTTATTGGACCGTGCTCACCCCTAATTTTTATTATTACAGCACTGGAACACTGAAAAATGGCAAAAAAAGTCGGAAGCTGGAAGATCAAACCGCAAAAATGATTTATGCATTCATACAGGCGGGTCAATACGATTTGATCAACACCGTGTCAACATGGTCAGCTAATCATAGTTCTAATTTTTATTAACTACCTTTACATTTAACACTTACAATTTACATTACTCGTTTTTATGTAGGATAAAGAAAATGGTAAATCAGTTGGATACCTGAAAGTGTTCTTACAGACCCACGCCACTAAGGAATGCAAAAAGATGTTAAAAGATGGGGAGATCACTGAAAAAGATTATGATCGGTTAAAGTTTGTTACCGAGCGGGCAAGACGTTCATATGTAAGCTCTCTTTTATCATTTATTTATAAGATTACGACTTTTGTCCTTTATCTTTATACCAAATTTCATTTGGTGTCCTATATCTTTAAAATTGACGAGTTAAAATTGACTGGTCCCAACCTGAAATTTGATATACAAATAAAGGACAAAACTTGCAATTCACCCTATTTATAATTATTCTGACACTTTTACGAGTTGAAGACATTCATTTGATAAAATTTTAGGTCGCGTATGCGAAACAACTTGAAGACTTGTATGGGGACATAGAATGTGATGATTTAGCTTTGTGGAAGAGTCTGCATCCTGAACGCAAGGGTCGCAAGACGTTTGGGATAGGATCTTCTGATCCTGATTATTTGTTGACCGGGAAAAAATCATCCATAATTTGCGGGTCGTTAGATGATGCCCGACACTCGCAGGAGGTATCATTATTTACTCATGTTATTTTGATATTGTAAAAAAATTTAAGATATTAGGAAGAATGAGCTTGCTGAGAACTTTGATATAGAGATCATTACTTTTTAAATTGATTTTAAGGGTATATATAAAATTATCAGCTAAAAAATATAGTGTAATCTGGTGTTCAAATGCCAAATGACTTGCATGCTTTTGTAACTATAATAAAATTTTCAGAAGCACTATTGAGATTCCTAGTGTTTTGCATTCTGAATGTGTTGATATATCTGAATCTGTTGTGCTAACTGAAAGAACCGGAAATTATTCTGTTGGTCTAATGCTATGCATTTGTTTTTGAAAAAATAGATGGGTTTTTTAAGTAGTGTGTATGAAAGACCAACAGCTAATTAAACTTTGGCTATGCAATTGAACAAGTGTAACTAGATAATTTTATCTTGAATTCTCAACTCTTTCATGGTGAATTATTTTTGGGTCGTGTTTTAGGTTTGCTTCTAGTGTTTGGCAAGTTGCTTGAAATAAACCTATGATAAAATTGGTGGGTCAATATTTTTTAATTTTCATTCTCTAACTCTCAAATGTCAGTTTTTTGGCAAAAGGTGTTTTGGCCGATTTCAACATATATGTACTTCATATTCGTGTGTACTTAATGGTCTAGATGACTAGATGGTTTACCACGACTCGAATATCGTATTATTGCTAAATGATATGTGAATTTTGACTATATGTTTTTGTTAATACGTATTAATTATATCTTTTTGTACAACTTTTAGCTTCAAAAGGTTCAAGAGGAATTAGAAAAAGAACGGGAGGCCCGACAAAACATAGAATCCCGGTTCGAAAAATTTCAACAAGAGCGCGAGAAAGAGCGGGCCGACCAAGCGGCATGGCAAAAACTTATGGAAGAAAAGCTGAAAAGCATCGGAAATAAGTAAAAACTCTCGTCTAGTTAAGTATTGTAATGTTAAACAACGGATTAGTTTTGATTGCTTTTAATTAGGATTTTTTGTGCGTTTTAGAATGTTTGGAATATCTCGGAATGTTGCGTTAATATTTTTGGAATGTTTTAGAATATTGCTGCAATTATTTTTGGAATTATAATAGTAATTTTGCTGCATTATTTTCATAAAAAATGGTTTTATTTAATTTCTTTAATGTGTTACAGTTTGTCACAAATTTGTAGCAAACAGATGCAGGATTTTTTTTCTGAGTTGTAGGAAATTTGTAGCAACGTTCAAAAAATATTTTTTTGGTTTGTAGGAATTTTGTCGTAAACTTTAAATTTTGTTTTTCTTAGTTTGTAGAAATTTTGTCGTAACCTTTAAATTTTGTTTTTCTTGGTTTGTAGTAATTTTGTCATTAACTTAAATTTTGTTTTTTTAGTTTGTAGGAATTTTGTCACAAAACTTAAAAAAACTATTTTTTAAGTTGTAGGAAATTTGTCGCAACATTAAAAAATATATTTTTTATTTGTAGGAAATTTGTAGCAAACCTTTAAATTTTGTATTTCTTGTTTGTAGGAATTTTGTAGTAAACCTTAAATTTTGTTTTTTTAGTTTGTAGGAATTTTGTCACAAAACTTAAAAAAGCTATTTTTTAAGTTGTAGGAAATTTGTCGCAACATTAAAAAATATATTTTTTTATTTGTAGGAAATTTGTAGCAAAATGTTAAGAGAAAGTTTTATAATTTTGTAGAAATTTTGTCGCAAAATAAAATAATTATTCATAATTATGGATAATTTTTGTCATTAGTGTTATTAATTTTAAAAGTAAAATATCATAAAATAAAATACAAAAATAGGCATATTTGTAGAAGAATTGTAGGAAAAACATAAAAAAACGTTTTGTAGGTATTTTGTAGCAACATTTGTGACGATATATATTTGTCAAAAATTTGTGGGAAATTTTGTCATAATTTTGTAGCTAACGTGATTTTCGACAATTTTATTATCTACGAATTTTTTTGTAGCAAATCTGTGAGTAAGACCAATTACCTACAAATTTGCTACAAATTTGGCTGTCACAAAGGAGACAGTTTTCTAGTAGTGCCAACGCTTTTTTGAACACATCGTCGTCGCTCATGCCGCTACAACGGTCACTTGTATATAATTTATTATATTCCTCGCAAAACCTATTGAAGAGCGCGTTCATTTTCCGCCACTTTGATGAGACCGAATCGACATCTCGATACGGGCCTTGGCCCATAAGGTCGAGAAACTTCGCCAAAACCTTGGCCCAAAACCCGTCACCCGTTTGGTTATTACCTATAAAAAAACAAACAAAATATATAAAGTGTTAACAAAAATAAAAAACCTTTAAAAAAATACAAAATATATAAAGTGTCAACAAACTTTAAAACAATTCTAAACCAACTGTTAAGAAAATAAAAAACAAAAAAAATTAAACTTTAGAAAAAATAAACAAAAAAACAAATTAAACCTTAAAAAAAATACGAACCTTTTGTCGGGTGGTCAGACGTGCCAATGTAAGCCTTGGCTAAGGCTTCTTCGATTGGCGTCCACTTAGTCGACTTCGGTTTGGACGGTTGATCACCCACCACTTGCTTGCCTTTGTTTCGTTTTCCTTTTCCTTTAGGCGGTTGGGTTTCGGGAACAACCTCCACATCGTCGTCGGGTTCAGATTGTTGAAAGGGTTGCGTCGGGATCGGTTGGGGTTGAACGGGTGGTGTCGGGTTCGGTGGGAAATTATAAGCACCCCGCATCATCATTTGTTGAATGGCTTGATTTTGAGATAATTGAGCGAATTGGTTTGGCGAGTGTTGGAATGATGCAAACGCATTTGATGAATATTGCGAGAATTGGTTCGGTTCTAGCGTCGGATAATATCCCGGAACAGAGAAAACATTAGGTTGGGTCGGGTTGATGGGAGTCGTCGGGTTATACGGATTGTTCGGGTTGTTCGGGTTGTTGAAGAGATCCATGATAGAGTATAAGGTTTATAAAAGTGGAAGAAGATTTATAAAAGTTATGTGAGAGAGATGAAATTTTGGGGTTAAATTTGTGAATGGAAGTGAAAATGGAATGGAAATATATATATTTTGAAATTTTGACCGTTTGTAAAATGGAAATTAAATTTTTTTTATTAACGGTAACTTTCTGGATTGGGCCCCACTTTTTGGACCGTCGCAAACGGGGAGAATTGGACGAAGACGACGGGACGTGAGGGGGCGACACGGTGTTCAAACCGGCGACGGACCGGGACGGTATGGGGACGACCCCATACCGTGTAGCCTCAGTAATATCTTCTGAAATGTGTAACAGGAACAGAGTTCCATAACTGCAGGTCCGTAATAAACCAAAAAAAAATTAGAAAATAATTATTTTTAATATTTAATCTGCCGATAAAAACTTGTGCACAAAATCACGGATTCTTGTCAATATTTGATATTTTTCAATTATTTACTTTTTCTGTTCATTCACCATTATATTATATGGAGAAGGATCCACTAAAAAGTGGATTTTGCCTAAGTAGCATAAGAAGTAATCTTAACCATTCATTTTTCAAATCAATGGTTAAGATAAAAGGGTAGGAGAAAGGAGGAGTGCAAGGGTATCTTGGGAAAATCCTATTTATGGACTTTTTCTCTCCACATGCAAGTCACATGCATATTCCACCCTTATTTTTTAAACGTTCATAACTTTTTTATACGACATTATTTTTTCACAAAAATTTCACTGTAAAATCGAGCGTCTTTTTATCTTTAATTTGAGTACCATATTGCTATATAAAATATGAAGACTAAAAAAACCCACTTAAATGTGTTGTATTTCTATGTTATATAACATTTTTTGTGCTGAATTTTTGTACTATATTTTTGTGCTAAATTTTTTGTGCTTAATTTTTTTGTCTTAAATTTTTTTCCTCAATTTTTTTGTGCTAGATTTTTTTGTACTACATTTTTTGCTAAATTTTTTCGTGCTATATTTCTTTGTACTAGATTTTTTTGTGCTATATTTTTTTGTACTACATTTTTTGTACTAGATTTTTTGTGCTAGATTTTTTTGTACTAGATTTTTTTTTTGTTTATATTTTTTAAAAACAAAAGGGGTGCCACATGTCATTTTCACTCATATTTATAAGGACCAAAATGCCCTTCATTCTTACTTATTAGGAGTGCCACATGTCATCATCACAATCCTTTTTAGGCTACTTAGGCAAAATCCACTTTTTAGTGGATCCTTCCCCTATATTATATTTCCCCCAAATATCAGCATCTCCAAACAAACGCTAATCCTATTAATGAACATAGACACATAAACGATAATAAAGAAAGGCAAATATATGAAGAAAAAAAATACTAGATAAGTCAAGAAACAGAAGACTATATTTTGGTTTCAGGGTTCAAATTGAGCGATACTTTTAGCTTTACAGACTTGAAATATTATGATATAATATACAACTAGTGGGTTACCAAAAGCCCAAATTCAAAAGGGTATGGTGGGGCGTGGCTGGGGTGGCGTGACCAAGACACATCATAATGAGGATCCGCCATGTCATGTGGGTAGCCTCGCCCAACGCCCGGGCTGAATCCGACGCCAAACGGGCTACGCTGAAACCCAAGCCCACCCGGGGTGGTGACTTTAGCGTTTGTACCCAACCCACGCCCCAACCCCGCCCCATACCCCATAGTCTAATCTATGTTACAATTTTATTTGGAATGACCTTATTACGGTTTTTGTTTCTAGGTTTGAAAAGTAACATATTTAGTCCTGTCCCTTTTGTTTTCTATGGGTAATTATGACTTTTCATGCTTGGTTTCCTTATCTTTTGCCTTTCTTTTATCCGTTTTGTGTAGTAAAGAACACCACTTTTAATATTGCTATGCACATCTTCTTCATCCGTTTTGTGTATAGAAGAACATGACCACTTGTGTGCAAACATCATTTCACTGTTTAAAAGCGAGAAAAAGAAAGGAACAGCCACTATAAAGAAGACTTAGACGAAATGAAATTTTTACTTGCTAAATTACCCCTTCCAATTAAAATACTAAACTAATGATCTGTACAAACAAATAAACCATCAGGTACAAGGAGACATGCAGCCCTTAACTTGTATCATATATAAACACACAAACATCTACACATACATTATATTCAGTTCAGATCTCGATCCGACTTCCGAGTCAATTCGAAACAAAATTTTGAATTCGAGTTGACTAGCATTCGAATATTGATTATTAAATACACCTACTTGAAGGTCCAATGATTCAGCAACACAAACCCACATCTACGTTGGTCGAAACTCCAAGCCGCATATAGTGAGGCCTGACATAGTTCCCTCATAAGTTATCAGCTTCAAATTCATAGGAATATAATTCTTTCCAAGCTTATCATACTTTGAGTTGAACTTCCACACCATAACCTCCATCCATCCATCTTTCCTCTTCTCTGGAACCCAAAAGTCTTCATGTTGATTCAATGTGGATGGAGATCTAAAATAAACAATTTGGTTTTCTTTATTTTTACGGTAGAGTAGATCTCGTATCTTCACTGGACAATGAAGCCCCTTACATTTTTCTGAAACCTTGAACACAAGGTAGCATGTGTATTCTGTGAATGGTGACAACATTTGAGCTTTAATCTTGTACTTGATGCTAAATACTTGTTGGGGTAGAAGCTCCATCACATTATGAAATCTACATGTATGATATTGGTTACATTAGTTCTGGAAGACAATGTACCATATATCTTTTAGGATCTAAGAATGCAACATTTATATTTTATTAAAGGACTTTACAACTTAATTAATGAGACTTAATCAAAACGCAAACCTCGAGTCGGCTGAGGATTTAGAACGAAAAGCCTCCGATTCTTTAGAGTTGTACAAAACCTCTGTTGCAGAAAGCATAAGATGTTTCTTTCCATTCAATTCCGTTAGAAATAACTGTTTGTCAAATGACCGAAAGAATTTAGTAGCAAGATCACAAGGAATATTTTGATTCTACAAAAGATAATGTTTATTAATTAGAAATAAGAAAAATGAACCTTTTCATTCTCAGTTAGTACTTGATACAAGTGTTCCATGTGTTCTTCCAAGTCAGACTTTGCGTTTTGAACTTGTTGGAATACCTTAAGATTCTTGATATCTCCAGGTGCCACCTGTTCCAAGTCAGAGTTTGAGTTTTGAACTTGTTGGACTACTTTAAGATTCTTGATATCTTCAGGTGCCACCTGTTCCAAGTCAGAGTTTGAGTTTTGAACTTGTTGGACTACCTTTAGATTCTTGATATCTTCAGGTGCCACCTGTTCCAAGTCAGAGTTTGAGTTTTGAACTTGTTGGACTACCTTAAGATTCTTGATATCTTCAGGTGCCACCTGTATATACAAATTGTAACATCATATTATGAACATACGAAGTACATCGTAAAAAGTGAAAACATAATCATCTAGAAAGAAAACAAAAGAGTATTTTTTTAACTTGCTTTTTTGATGGCGCGGAATTCCATGCCTTCAATATAGATGGCGCCGCTACCGCAATAGTATCTTGAAAAGCTCTCTAGTAGAAACGTGAAAGAAACATTGTCCTTGCGATTCAAGTGACGGTGCAGTTCAATCATCATCCAATCCTCGTCTCTACTTGTTGCAAAATGTGAATGTAAAGTTTCGGTCTCATTGTTGTACTTTACGTTCATGTACATATGTTTATGTAAAGATTTTCTTGGATTAGAAAATTTGAAGACCAAATAAACACCGTACATGACATCTGGAGATAAAAATTGGTTGTCTATCGTAACTTGGATCTTTAAATTTGAGATATCCAATATCTTTACCACTTTTGGAAACCTGTACATGTTATGAGCGATCAGTCTACAACATTATTTGTCGACCCAAGTATAAGGTTTAGTTTGTTATTGATGAAGCTAAAGCCTCAAAGTACAAAATTGCCTTTTAACTTTAACAATCAATACAATTCTCCTGACTCCTGAGTGTTACTAATAGGAGTGATTAAGACATTAATTCATAAAACATTTGCATCAAGTATACGCCCAGTCAAACAACGTACTGTTTTTGATATTTAAGTAGATGATTAGTTTTACTAGTTATAAGTTATATAATTTATTTATTTTTGCTAAGTTTATATATTCATAATTTTACGGATGTTTTACTTGTTTTTATATAAATATAATTTTATAAGTACCAAAATGAAAAGTTTATTATACAAAACTTTGTATAAGTTTAAGTATAAATATAATTTTTATGGATACAACAAACATAAAACTAAGAAAAGTAAATAAACTAATGTCGCAACATTTGTTAGTTTTTAGAGGCCAGTTTTTTCCTCACAACCCATAAACACAATATAACCCATATTACAATGGGTGGTCTTGGCCCTCTTCGTCCATGACTATCATATGGGCGTCATGAACTTAACGTTGCATACGGTCCAATTAGTTTTGCTTGTAAAAAAAATAAAAATAGAAAGTAACAAAATAAAATAAATGAATGAGAGAGAAAGAGATGGGAACCTTGAAATACGAATAGATCTACACTTATATGATTCATGATTTTTGTAAGAAAAGTTTGTTGACGTCGCTGATATCATTTTATTTGCTTCTCCGTCATCACTTAGTATAATCCACTGATACACAAAACAAAGAAAATCAAGTAATGTGAGTATGCTTGAATGATTTTTGAGGATTATTTTCAAATAAGAAATTAATCAACAGCCCTTAATATTGTATATTAATATATATATAGGAGAAGGATCCGTTAGGAACCACCTTTTATTGCGAGAACCGCGAGAACCAGTGTTAACACAAACAGTAATACCTAAAAAAATCTAAAAAACACCCAAAAAATTTTTTTATTTTTTTTTACCATTTTTTTTGTAAAAATCGCTATATTTTGTTTACAATAAAAAAATAAAAAAAATTTCAAAAAAAAAAAAAAATTTCGAGTCACAGTTATCCATGCACATATGCATTTGGATCATTTCTTTGACAAATTCCGTAATTCATTACAAATATTAGACAGTTGCACTTTCATTTACACTACCACGTGTAATACACTACTTTTTACTTTAACAATATTAGAAATGCACATGTGCATCTATATGTATCAACATGAAATAAGATTTGTTGGTACACTACTTTCTCTTTCATCTATCATTCCATCCATAATACACAAACATTCACATGTGCATTTTTGTCATTTTTTTAACAAATTCCGTAATTCATTACAACTATTAGACAATTGCACTTTCATTTACACTACCATGTGTAATACAATACTTTTTACATTACCAATATTAGAAATGCACATGTGCATCTATATGTATCAACATTAAATAAGGTGTTTTGTTACATTACTTTGAATACACTTTCCCTTCATCTATCATACCATCCATAATACACTACAATTACCTCCTACCATCCATAATACAATACCATTACCTCCTACCATCCATAATACAATACCATTACCAATATTTTCACTTTATTACATGTATGTAAACACCATTTATACCATCCAATCAACATATTACATCATAAATTGACAACTATAACCAAACCATCAACCACTAGATATAACTAACCAAAAAACATGTATATGGGCCTACTTCTCCATTCAAAATCACAAACCTTTTGTACCAAAACACGTTATATCATGGTTATACCTAATGATGCACATGTGCATTTTGAATATTGATAATGTAAAAAGTAGTGTATTACGAATGGTATTGTAAATTAAAGTGCAATTTTCTATTCCTGATAACGTATTACCGAATTTGTCGAATTAATGATACATATGCACATGTGCATGGATAACTGTTACTCGAAAAAAAAAGTTTTTTTTATGGTAACAAAATATAACGATTTTTTTAAGAAAAATATTAAAAAAAAAATTTGAGTACTTTTTAGATTTTTTTTAGATTTTATTTTGTGTTTACATTGGTTCTCGCGGTTCTCGCAATAAGGGTGGTAAAAAACCTACCCCCCCCAGCTAAAATGCTAAAAACTAAACACCCAAAAAACCTAAAAAAATAAAAAAAAATCTAGAAAAATAAATAAAAAAACACACAAATTTTTTTATTAATATTTTTTACATTAAAATCACTACTTTTAGGAGGCAAAAAAAATTTTTTTTTTTTTTTTTGCTACTAAAAGTAGCGATTTTTTTATAAAAAGTATTAAAAAAAAATTGTGTGTTTTTTATCTATTTTTAGGTATTTTTGGTTGTGTTCACATTGGTTCTCGCGATTCTCGCAATAAAGGGTGGTTCTCTCATATATATATATATATATATATATATATATATATATATATATATAGGGGAGGGTTTAAACGAGAACGCTAAATATCGTGAGAACTGTGAGAACGATTATAAAAACCACGAGAACTTGGTCAAAAACAATTTAAGTTCAAAATTTCTTTTTACACTTATCATTATTATTCGAATACAATGTTAGAGATTTAATTTACACGTTTAAATTAACATGAATTCGTAAATAAAGAAAATTTACACGTGTAAGTTTGCCATTTACACATGTGTAAATTTGTTATATTTACACATGTGTAAAAATCTAATAAGAGTGATTTTTAGAGGAGAAATGAATTATTTGATGTTGTAAATTCTTTTTTTTTGATGTTGTATTTTAATTACAACGAGGTTTGTATTAAAAAAAATTGGTTTTGATTGTTTTTTCATTCGTTCTCACGGTTCTCGCAATATTTAGCGTTCTCAAGATAACACTCCCCTATATATATATATATATATATATATATATATATATATATATATATATATATAGAGAGAGAGAGAGGGGAAGGTTAACGTACATTACGGCTTAACGTACATCACGTACGACAGGTAATTACGCACGTTCATTTTAAAATCACGCACATTATAACTCAAAAATAAAAATCACACATGTTGAAACACAATAATCACGCATATTGAAAACATTAATCACGCATGTTATATAACAAATCACGCACGTTGTTGTACGTCATGTACGTTAAGCCGTAATGTACGATATACTTTTTCTATATATATATATATATATATATATATATATATATATATATAAAGGATGTTTTGTTACCACTTTCTCCTTAGGAAGGAGGATCCCAGTGGAGAGCTTCTCGTAGATATCCTTTATCTCCTTGATCTCAGGGGTTTCCGACAACCTGATTATTTCTTTGTAGTCACTAGGTAGTTTGGGCTCCCATATTTCAAAGTCCTCCTATATATATGTATTAACCAAACAGTTAAATAAATAAATAAATATTATAAATAATTAATACTCTTTACTTAGATAGATTTTCCTCTATATTAAGTGTTTAATATTTTTGGAAAACTATCAAAGTAAACATGTTGACCTTAAAATGTTATGAAAATAAATGAGAGTACAGATAAACTCCGTTGGTTTAGACGGTAAAGTGTGTGTTAAATTTTAAGTGGCACAAAAAAAAAGCTTAAAACGTAAAAAAAGCTTAAAACAATTGATAAACACAGTGAATTAAATCAAAGCAAAACTCACTAACTCACAACTCACAAAACACACTTGTGGCTGAATGCCAATTTTCTGATTAAAAACAAGAACAACGATTACAACTTGAAAAATGCAGAAACATAACAACTTTAAATAACTAGTCAAAGAGACCCACTAAGCCACTACTCCACTACCTAAAATAACGGAACTAACTGGCCCATTACTTGAAAAGAAATACAAATAAACACATGCTAGAATAGGGAAAACAATAGACAATCCAATGTGCATGTGATGCACACGTGAACCAGCAGCCTAAAACAAACTCACGGATGTTGCACATGCTTCAACACTCCCTCTCAACATCCAGCTCCATTAACCTCAGCTTCTCACAGAACATCAGCAGCTTTGCACTCGCCAAACCTTTTGTAAACATATCAGCAGCTTGGTCTGTAGTATCAACCCATTCCATTTCAATCTCACCTTTTAACACCTTTTCTCTTATAAAATGGTAATGAATCTCTATGTGTTTAGTACGAGCGTGAAAAACCGGGTTCTCAGCCAACTTAATCGCTGACATATTATCACATAGCAACCTAACTTTGTAGTTTACTACTTGGTTTAGGTCACCCAACAACTGAACCAACCAAGCACACTCCTGTGCAGCCATGGCGGCTGCCCTATACTCAGCCTCGGTAGTCGACAGAGACACCGTAGGCTGTCGTTTACTGCACCACGAAACCGGACTTGACCCGAACAGAAAAACATACCCGGTAGTCGATCTTCTTGTATTCAGATCCCCGGCGTAATCTGCGTCACAATATCCCATCAGCTTGGGCTCAATCTCCCTCTTAAACAATATTCCTTGCCCTGTAGTTCCTTTCAAATACCGAAGCACTCTTCGAATAGCAATAAGATGTGGCTTGCGAGGGTCTTGCATAAACCGGCTCAACACACCAACAGAGAATGACAAATCTGGCCTTGTAAGTGTGAGATATATCAGACTCCCAACCAGCTTCCTGTACTCGGATGGATCTTCAAGTTGTCTCCCAACATTAGCATATAATCTCATGCTTGAGTCCATTGGTGTTGCAGCAGCTTTACATGAAAACATCCCGAACTTATGCAGCAAATCAGTTGCATATTTTTTCTGATGCAACACTACTCCTTCTTCACTGTAGTCTAGCTCCAATCCCAGAAAATGCACCAACCTGCCCAAGTCTTTCATCTTAAACCTCACACACAGATTAGCTTTCAGCTGTGTGATTTCTTCTTGCACATCCCCGGTAATAATGAGGTCATCCACATAGACCAAAACCACTACAACTTGTGCACCTAATTTCTTGACAAAGAGACTTGAATCTGCATGAGTTAGTTTAAACCCATTTAACTCCAAAAATTCTGCAATCTTACCGAACCAAGCTCTCGGTGATTGTTTTAACCCATATATAGCTTTCTGTAGCTTGCACACATACTCCGGATGTTCTTCACTTTCAAACCCACTTGGTTGATTCATATAGATCACATGATCGAGCTCACCATAAAGAAACGCATTGTTCACATCCATTTGCTCCAACGACCACCCTTTACTCATTGCAATGGCTAACAACATTCGAACCGTTGTTAACTTAGCCACAGGGCTGAATGTCTCTTCATAGTTAATGCCATACTCTTGGGAAAAACCACGAGCCACAAGCCTAGCTTTGAACCTTTCCACGGACCCATCGGCTTTCTGTTTGAGCTTGTATACCCATTTGCAACTTACTGGTTTCACACCATCAGGTTTTGGGACCAACTCCCAAGTTTCATTCCGGTATAAAGCTTCCATTTCCTCCTGCATTGCTAGATACCATTCTTGTTTCAAACAAGCTTCTTCGAACGAACTAGGTTCTGCCCAGACATCTTCAACAATGGCAACATTAGCATATCGTGTATTAGGTTTACGTACCCGTTGAGATCGCCTCAAACCGGGGCTGACTTGGCTATCAGGTTCACTGTTTGTACCAGCTTGTCCTTCACTATTTTGACCTGTTGATTCACCTTCAACATACAAATCATCTTTAGTAAACCATAGAGTAATTTCTGAATTTTCAAGATCTTCCTTAAGTTGTTCACTATCAGGCAACACTTGCTTCTCAGGAGACCACCATGAAGATTGCTCATCAAAAATCACATTCCTTGATACATAAACCTTGCCACTGCTAGGGTCACTACAACGCCACCCTTTCCTCTGTGAATCATACCCTATAAACACACAACGAATCGCCTTTTTCTCCATCTTGTGACGAAGATGAGAAGGCACAAACACATAGCATACGCATCCAAAAACACGGAAATAACTCACATTGGGTTTCTTTCGAGTCAACTTCTCATATGGTGATACATAACCAAGGCTTTGTGACGGCACTCGGTTGATCATATAGCAAGCCGCCCGCATTGCTTCTGCCCAAAAACGACCAGGTAAGTTCTTGTCATGAATTAGGCTCTTTGTCACTTCACCCAAATGCCTATTCTTGCGTTCTGAAACCCCGTTCTGTTGAGGCGTATTAGGGCAAGTTAATTGGCGCCTGATAAGTTTTCTCTTGAGATAATTATCGAATTCAGCGGACATATACTCTCCACCGTTGTCAGACCGTAAACACTTCACTTTGCACCCGGTCATTAGTTCTGCATCGACTTCGAATTCTTTGAACTTGCAGAAGACTTCACTCTTTTCCTTCATAAAATAGATCCACACAAATCTTGAAAAATCATCAATGAAAGTAACCATGTACCTGAAACCTTGCATTGAAGATTGTTTTACTGGACCAAAAACATCTGAGTGAACAAGATCAAGGATGTTGGCAGATCGATTATTAGAGGACTTGAATGGAAGTTGCGTAGCCTTGCCGTACTGGCACCCAGAACATACCACGTCTTTATTTACCTCCAATTCTGGCAGCCCATTAACAAGTTTTTGTTTCACAATACGGCCCAACTTATCAAACCCTACATGGCCCAATCGTTTATGCCACAAGTCTGCCGTTTGCTTCCCTTTAGCCTTCTCCACATACGCAGACTCAGCATTGAGGACATACACAGTCTCAGTTTTACGTCCTTGGAGAATTGGAATTGATGAGGTTTCAAATTCTTTGAATACCTTGACATCCTTGGGCCCAAATAAAACATAATTGCCTTCTTCCGTCATCTGAGGCACCGAAATCAGGTTCTTTCTCATCCCTGGAACATGGTACACATCCCTTAGAGTCAACTCCTTCTTACTACTTCTGGAGGGAAACACAACGTCACCAATGTTGGCTATCGGATGCTTTGAGTTATCTGCAATTGTTACAACCCGACTGCCACCATACTTAATTGGATTTTTTTAGTCGATTTTTATCACCGGTGAGATGGTTGGAACACCCGGAATCTACGATCCAATCATCTAGCCGGTTTCGTTGTGTTTCAACAGTAGTAGTGAATGCTACGTCTTCTTCAATCTGGGCTACATGAGCTTCTACATCCCAGGCCTCTTCGTTTTCTACTGCAGCAACATTGCCTTCTTCATTCACCTGTTCGTCGCAATTACGTGCCATGTGACCCCTATTACCACATTTGTAACACTTAAATGGGAACCGCTTACCCTGAAAACGAGTCTTTCTTTCACCCGAATGGTTACCACGATCAAAATTGTCATTCTTTCTGTCACGTTGATCATGATTTTTGTTTTTATCATGATTCCGGTTCATGTTACGTGGCTTATTCTTGTGCCGACCCTTCGACTTTTCAGCATATAAAGCTTGATCTTCCTGCTTCGAACTGGATCCAACTGATAGACCCCCAAACTGTTTGGCTAGTGCTTCTTGGCTAGCCAACAGGTTCTCAAATTCGCCTAAAGAAGGCTGTGTTGGCCAGCCCTAAACCGCAGCAACAAAGCTCCTATACTCAGGCTTCAAACCGTGAATGATGATGCGCTTCATCCTTGCATCACCAATCACGGACTGCTGATCAAGATCACCGATCTCGCGACATAGAGCTTTGACTTTGTGAAAGTATTGTGAGATTGTTAGATCGCCCTGAGTTATACTGAATAGCTCATTTTCTAACAGTTGCAGCCTAGCCTCATTTTTCTTTAACAGAACTTTAGCTAGGGTATCCCACGCCGCCTTAGGATTCGCTGCATCCTTGATATGATCAAGGAGTTCTTCTTCCACCGTTGTCTTGAGTACGAACATTGCTTTTCCTGCTTTGACTTTCCACTTCCGTAGAGCTCCATCTTGAGTCTCTCTCGGGGGTTGCACGGTGTCGTTTCCTTGCACCACTTCCCACAGATCTTGCCCCTGCAAATACGAAGAAAGATACGTAGCCCAGGTCTTGTAATTCTGGTTATTCAATTTCTTCACTCCACCGATCAATTGCAGGTCTGACATCTCGAAAGTGGCTCTGATACCACTTGATAAACACAGTGAATTAAATCAAAGCAAAACTCACTAACTCACAACTCACAAAACACACTTGTGTCTGAATGCCAATTTTCTGATTAAAAACATGAACAACGATTACAACTTGAAAAATGCAGAAACATAACAACTTTAAATAACTAGTCAAAGAGACCCACTAAGCCACTACTCCACTACCTAAAATAACGGAACTAACTGACCCATTACTTGAAAAGAAATACAAATAAACACATGCTAGAATAGGGAAAACAATAGACAATCCAATGTGCATGTGATGCACACGTGAACCAGCAGCCTAAAACAAACTCACGGATGTTGCACATGCTTCAACAACAATGAGGTCCACGAGAAAATTAATTAAAATAATAAAAGTATAAAGTGTGGGCTACATTTAACCGACGGTTAAGTTAACCCTACCCTTTTTAGCGGACTAAATTTCAGTCTTAGCTAGCGCTTCCTTTAAACACTTTAGGAGAGGGGAGGTATTGGGTTCAAGTTTCACAGACAGCAGGGAAAATAAAAGAAATTTGCCGTTCAAAAAAAAAGCTAGCGCTTCCTTTTAAAGACAAATAAAAAGATACCACATGTAAAGTACAACCTAAATTTTAGCCATATTAGCCCACATTTTTTGTTTATTTTGGTAAGAAATAAAAGTTAATGTTCATTTTGGTAATTTTTTATGAACATTTTCATTTTGGTGATATATATAAATATATATAAAACTCCTCTATATTTTTTGACATACAACGAATAGTTATCGCATTGATAGATACCATATGTATAAATACAAAAACTTACTTGAAATTTCAGTGCTTTCTTAAGCTGTATTGCCACTTCACTTGCCTTTGGCCGCTTATCGCCATCTTCATGTAAGCATTGATAGGCAATATCCACAAATGTACTCAATGATTCTGGCACAATTTGTTTCTTTATATCCTCAAACACCATTTCACCAAGTTTTCCTTGTTCATAGTAGTGTTTAAGCAAAGGGCCTAAAGACTGGTTGTTATCTTCATGCCCCTCTACCCATGCTAATCTTCCACACAAGATTTCAAATAAACTCACACCAAACGAATATATATCGGATTTTTCAGTTAAGAAACCTTGTTTGTACTGCGGGTCAAGATAAGCATCATTGCTGATACATTCCATGTCTTGGTGTGATGAATCTAATGATGACAGCTCAAAATTAGAAATTTTTGCATCCCAGTTATCATTTAGTAAAATTCCATGGCTTTTGATGTTCCTATGTACCACCTTCTTGAGTGTGACATCACCTCCATGAAGGAATTCCAATGCACTCACAACATCAATGCATATCCCAAGCCGTTTCATCCATCGAAGATTCGAATCTTTTAAATATTTATCAAGACTTCCTTTAGACATGTGCTCGTAAACAATGATTTTTTCATTCATCTCGTTACAGTAGCCTACAAGACGAATGATGTTTTTGTGCTTACGCTTAGAAAGAATATCAAGTTCCGTGCGAAACTGGCCATCGAACTTGCTACTCCACCGTTTTGCAACAATGGTAGCATTAGCATTAGCATGTGGTGCTTCTCCTATATATGCATCCCAATGGCTTCCAGTTCCAAAGAAATTCTTTTGACTGAATTCATCCGTGGCCAATCTAATGTCTTCAAGTGAAATTTGGAGGCTTTTCATTAAGTTTTTCTGTAAGTCATGGGATATTAAATCAACATCACAATTCAAATAATTACACGGAAGTAGTTTATATGAAACAAAGATAGATACATCCGTAATAATGTTGAATTTATCAGAACCTTTTTGCGAAATAAAACTATATTTATTGATAGATTAAAAAGCATACAGTGTTTTGAATTTGAATGAACAAAACTATATCATTTGCATGGCTTATAGTTTTTTTCCCTTGTTTTTGTTCCCCGTTATTGGGAAGTGAACGCATAAATAGTTTTTGTGTTTTCAAATATATGCATATGCACATTCATTCATTCCAATTATTTTAATATACAAGACACATAAAAATGTAGCATATGATTTCTTTTTCTTTGTGACGGCTTGCTTACGAACTCAAAATACACAATATACATTCTGAAAATTAAAACAATAGTCTAAACAGGTGGTCCGCTGGATAGCAGTCATTATAATTAATAATTTAGGGATCTTATACCGTTAGCTATCATGTTATTCTAGGCCAATTTGTGAATAAATCCATAAACTTAAGATTCAAAGGCATGACTTGTTAATTAATTTACTTAATGAAATATGATAGATCAAAACTTCTAGTTTGTGCTTAATGTATTCCGAATTATAAATGAATATACATACCACATATCCTGTTAATTGATATGGGACTACGGGTTAAGCTTAACACTTCCTACTAGTTAGCAAGAATTAAAGAGCCGAAAGAATAATATACTTTGTAAATATTGACTTACTTGAAAGTCTAATGCCATCTCAAGTTCCTTGATGACAATTTCCATTGTTGGACGATTAGCTTGAGTTTCTTCCAAACATTGATAGGCAATTTTCAAAAACATATCCAAAGAATCTTGATTTGGTCCTCTATTCGAATTAAAAATGTCATCATCAGTTACTTCCTTTAGCTTATGATCTAGCAATTCCTTTATTGTTCCATTGTTGAAGTGGCTGCGTACAACGGATGGAAGCCCTTTTTCATTTTTATCTATGTAAATGGAATCATAAGCCAGCCTCCCGCAAAAGATCTCAAATAGTATAACTCCAAAAGAGTAGATATCATATTCTTTTTTCATTATAGGTGTTTTGTCAAATTCGGGATCCCAATAAACTTTTGTGTTTATGGAAGTGCTTGACTCTTGATTTGAAAAATCGAATTTGGAGATCCCAAAGTAAGCAATCTTCGGCTCCCAATTTCTTCCCAACAGAATGTTGGCACTCTTTATGTCTCCATGTATTATCTTTTCTTGGTTGTCCATCTTGGTGTGAAGATGATTGAGTCCACGTGCAATCCCAAGGCACAAGTGTAGACGTTGCGTCCATGTAAGATTATCCATATTATCAAGGCTTTTGTAAGAAGTATACTCATAAACAAGAATATTCTCATCACCTTCATCACAAAATCCAAGCAAAGAGACTACGTTGGGATGCTTATAGCTTGTACGCATTTCGATTTCTGAAAAGAACCTTTGTTTTACATCCCCATCCCCGCTACTATAAATGCGTTTTATAGCTACATTGATGCGTGTCTTTGGCCCTTTATTCTCTTCAGATGCCAACGAACATTTATTTTCAAAATCATCAAGCTCTGCTTGATACACCACACCATATTCATGCAGCCCAATGCAGTATATGTCAGAGAAGTTTTTAGTGGCCGACAATATATCACTGAGTCGAAACCTTGAGAGTACCATGGCTTCCCCCTACAACATTGTGGGATATTATTAGGAAACTGTCAATTGTTTATGCCTTTTCAGAATTGCAAGAAATTTGTGGATGTCACCAAAAATAGACTTTTCGAACTTTCAAATAGAAAATAAAAACTAGTAACACAAATTTAAAAAGGTATGTGGGTGTAAAGAGAAAATAAGAATCAAATATTTGGTACGAAGAGATATTAATGAAACTCCAGTGCATATGCATCCATTCAAATCAAACATATATAAAAACCTATTTGTCTTATCCTCTTTCAAGATGAATACACTTTTCAATATAAAAACCTATTTGTCTTATCCTTGATCATTACAATGGATACACGATGCCTATATATAATACAAAATAGAGAGCTATCTATGGAAACAATACTAGGCTATCAATCAGGGATATCACAAATAATATGTCACAATATATGCCAATAATATCATTGGCTAACAGTCCCCCGCAGTTTGAGTCGTAGATGATCGAAGGCATAAACTGGATCGAAAACGTTGAAACAAGTGCTTCGGTAACCCTTTGGTACAAATGTTTGCGCACTGATAGTCAGCTGGAACATGAAGGACTTTTACTGTGCAAAGGCGAACCTTTTCCCAAACGAAATGTATATCTAGTTCAATGTGTTTGGTTCGTTGGTGTTGCACAGGGTTATCGGCTAGGTACACAGCGAAGATGTTGTCACAATAAATGATGGATGCGTTGTGAACCGGAAGATGCAGTTCCGATAGTAGGTTACGAATCCAACAAATTTCAGCGACGGTGTTTGCAACGCCCAGGTATTCAGCTTCAGCACTTGACCGGGAGATAGTGGGTTGCCGTTTCGAAGATCAAGAGATAAAATTGTCACCCATGTACATGCAATATCCAGATGTGGACCTGCGTGAGTTGGGGCGCCCGACCCAATCGGCGTCTAAGTATGTTGTTAGTTCGGTGGACATGGATGGCTTGAGAAGAAGGCCTTGGGGCATGTATCGAAGTATGCGTTTCAGAAGTTGAAAATGTGGCTCTCGAGGGGCATGCATGAATTCCTTTGATCTATCGAAGTATGTGTTTCAGAAGTTGAAAAGGTGGCTTTCGAGGGGCATGCATGAAGAGACATACCTGTTGTACTGCATACGCAATATCTAGTCGGGTGATGGTAAGGTACTGTAATGCACCAGCCAGGCTTCGTTATAACGATCCTTCGGTAAAAGGGCCAAGACCAGTCATGTTAAACTCCGCTGACAAAGAGCTAATAAAACTCCTTAACAAAGAGTCACTGGAAGCGGTTAGAATGATATCGTCTACATATAAAAGCAAATACGCAACTTGGTCACCTTGACGGTAAGCAAACAATGAATTGTGCACACACTACTCGTGAACCCACATTTGGAGATATAACCCCAAACGTTGGTACCAAGTTCGTGGTGCTTGTATCAAACCATATAGAGACCTGTTCAACTTGCAAACATGTTTAGGGTGAGAGGATGAAGTAAAACCTGGTGGCTGAAACATGTACATCGTTTCTTTTGAATGATCGTGAAGGAATGCATTCTTGACATCCCATTGATGGATGGGCCAAGCCTTCGATGTAGCAAGACTCAATACCGTGTGAATGGTTGTAGGTTTTACTACCGGACTAAACGTCTAATCACATTCGATGCCCAAGGTCTGACTTTTACCATTTACCACAAGTCGAGCTTTGTGTCGTTCAAGTGTCCCGGCATAATTATATTTATGTTTTAACAACCACATGCAACGAATCACAGCTAGGCCGCGGACCTAGTTCCCATGTATTATTTGCCAATACAGCTTTAAATTCATTAGTCATGGCAATTTTACAATTGGGGTCAGTAAGGGCGGTGAGGTGTGATTTGGGTAAGGGAGAGATGCTAGGAGAATTTTCAGCATTGAGAGACATCTGGTGTCGTGGTTTGTAGATACCCGATTGAGACTGGGTTTGCATGGAGTGGGTGGAGTTGGTATGAGGGTTTGGGGGTGGTGAGTCTTGATGAGACTGAGGCTGGGGAGAATCAAGATTGTGTATCGATGAAGGATGCGGCCCAATTATAGATGATGGACCAGGTGGGGAATGGAGCTCGACGGAAGGTGGCGGCCCAAGTATTGATGAGGAGTCGGGTATAGGCTGGAGGAAAGGGGTTGGGCCGGATTTAGGGGATGGACTGTGGTGAGCAGTTGGGCCATGGTGAGTAGTGTGATGGGTTGGGTTGGGTTGGGTTGGGTTGGGTCGTGAGTATTTGTTGCTGGTGATGGTGGGCTGTTGGGAGGATTTTGGGTATTTGGGCTTGGGCTAGTTAGTGGTGGTGTAGGTTGTGTGAAAATAATGGGAGATAGGTCGAGGAAAGAGTAAATCGGTGGAGGTCAAGATGGAGTGGAAAACGGGAATTGCGTATCGTCAAAGGTGACGTGTCACGAGAATATTGTTTTGTCGGTTGCAATCTCAAGACATCGGTACCCTCGGTAGTTAGCCGGGTACGCGGGGAATACGCATGGTGTGGATCTGAGAGGGTTTATATGGGTGAGTGGAGGTTAGGTTTGGGTAACAAATGCAACCGAACACACGTATATGATCATATACGGGTTGTCAAATATAGAGTAGAGAGGTGGTGGTATGATATTTTTGTACCTTAGTGGGTAAAATGTTGTGGAGGTAGGAAGCCGTGTGAAGCGCTTCAACCCAAAAGCTAGAGGGTAGTTTGGCATAAGTGAATAATGTGAACATGATTGCGTTTAGGCGACGAATCATACCCACATGATTGCGTTTAGGCGACGAATCATACCCACGGATTTCCCATTTTGTTGGGATGTGTATGTACATGAAAGCCGTAGTTGAATGCCGTTTTATATTGTGAAATTTTTAAAAGTGTGGTTATCAAATTCACAACCCCCCCCCCCCCCAATATCACATTGAAAAGATTTGATAGGTAAGTGAAATTGTATTTTGATAAACTGATGGAAATGTTTAAACTTGATAAAAGTTTCAGATTCAAATTTCAGCGGGTAAACCCATGTAAATTGTGTAAAGTCATATGTTAAGACCATATAATATTTGTAACCCGCATGACTCAAAATTGGGGATGTCCACAAGTAACAATGTGAAATAGAAAAAGGCATCAAAGTATGAGTTGTAGAATCCGAAAATGGTAATCGTTTATGTTTAGATAATTAACAAGATTCACAAACAATTGACGATTGTGATTTATTGTAAGAAATAAAATGCTTTGAACTACGAAACTCCATGACGGGTTGGCTCAGGTGTTCAAGTTGGTTGTGCTAAAACGAAGATTCTTGAGGTGAAGCAAAGCAAGCAGTTACAGAAGCATTGGAGGTGAGCGGGTAAAGATCATTTGTATTGTCATGATGACTCAGGATCGTGCCATCCTTGAAATCCTTCACAGAGAATCCAAAAAGGTCAAATTCAATGGAAGTATTATCATCAATATTAAACCGACGCACAAAGATAAGGTTTTTAATGATATTAAACAAGACGGATTTTAGGTGTAATGGTCGAGATGGTGTTGATATAACTGAGGATCCCGAAACCATAACTAGAATTTTATTACCATTTCCCACAAATATTGACGCTATAGGTGAATAATTAGAGAAAGTGGTTAATTTATTTGTATCATAAGTTATGTTAGAATTCGCACATGTGTCAAAATGTCATTGACCATTACCAGACGTGTCCATTGAGAGTGTCTGCATCGTGTTCACGAGACTGGTCGGGTCCATTGGATCCACCTCAACTAAGTGGGCCTAGGCAGCATAACTGTTAGATGAGGTTGTAGAGTGATTACTGTGATTGGGCCTTAGGTTGGAGCTTGAATCCCAATGATGACCCCAAGGTTGGGTTGAAAACGGACAAGGAGGGGGTTTCCAACATGGGGGGAAACTTGTTGTGGAACCCAGCATGGTACAAATGACGGATGCGGTGCATTGCTTCTGTTCTGATGGGAATTGTGGGTGCGGTTGTTGGAGAGTTGGCCCCGATTGGAGTCACGGTGATTAGGGCGGCGACGGGAATGGGAGTTTGATTGAGTGTCGTGTGGTGGAGGTTAGTGATTAGTATCCCAATTAGGGTTGTCGGTGTCACTGTGATGTGGAGAGGTGAGAGCAACAACAATCAAAGCGGAAGGAGAGAGGGTTTCACGGGCTGCAATACGACGGGTCTCTTCCTGAAGTTGGTCAACAGCAGTTTCCCAAGGAGGAAAGGACTGATTGAGGATGAAGGGAGCGGTTTCATATTCGCGAGGGAGGCCACGAACCAGATGCAAAATCTTTTGGGTGTTGGTTAGGGTGCAGTAGTCAACTGCAGACAGTTGATCCATGAGTTCACAAATCCGATGACAATAGGAATCCAAATCTGGCATGGCAGAGAGGGTGAGATTCGTGAGTTCATGTTGGAGGGCGTTGGCTCGAGAGCCCTTGTTATTCAGAAAAATGTTTTTAACCCACTGCCAGGCATCATAGGCGGTGGATTTATCTTCCAAAACAAGGACGAGAAGATTGTCAGAGAGCGTCTCATATATCCACTACAACATAACAGCATCGATTTTCTTCCAGTTAGCGAACTCATCGGCTGCTTTGTCTGGGGCCGACGTACCGTCGATGTGGTTGACCACATCTACCCTTCGACATGTAGCATAAAAAGCTTGACCCACGACGGGTATGAGACTTTGACACCGTCAAGAACATAGACTTTATATTGGATGTTTGTTACCGTGTAGACGGGATGAAGTGTCACACCCCAACCGATGGCGGAATCATCGGGGCGCGGCACTGAGCGAAACAGATTGTCCAGAAGTTTCCATAACAACTATCATTACCATTCAATTTAAGTTAACATGTCCCATACCATGTCTCAAATAGTAAAACAAGTTATTACAGACAAAAACTAAACAAATATTCTGTTCCGACAACTCAGATTTAAGCATAACTAAATTATTCGTTGGTTTCTAGGACTCCAGTTCCTAGCTTCGATTTCATCACAGCCCGGGAAGCATATAAACAACCTAGGCACCTGTCACATACGTTAAAATAATGTCAATACATAAAATGTAAAGGTGAGCATACAAGTTTGATAATAGCATATAGAGTTCGAATTCGTTTACGCATAACCAGCACGTACACATAGTGGAATGAAGCACGTTAGTTATCGACACAGATCCATCGATACCAATGACTGCGGGTTGACTGCCCGAGGCAGTTCGCAATACACGATTACCACTGTAATCCATGCAAGTAAAAGATCCTTAACAACCCCCGTGGAAACGGGTGCTGAGTCCAAACTATAGTACTATCGTTGCTAAGGCAGGTAGACAGCATTCCATGTGTAAACATAACAAACAAGCATTCATAAGCCACGTATAACATGCGATAATGGTTAAGCGTCAAAATAGCTTGCGTAGTGTGATAGTTGTAGTTTGAATAGTTGTAACGTATGTAACACCCAAAAGTGCTAAAGCAAAAAGGGTTCGAGTATACTCACAGCGATATGGATTGAAGGGAGCGCTTTACAGCGAGTACGATTAGCCTGAATAGATTCGATAACGTAACGATAAGTGACGCGTAAAACAGTACAAGTGAGAGTGGGTAGGATGACTGATCGTGCGGTTCAGTTGTCCGTGAATAAGGGTCATCCGTGCGCATGACCTATCCGTACGGATGGTGATGCGTGCGGATGGTGTTCCATCCGGATAGGTCATCCGTGCGTGTGACTGTCCGTGCGGGTGGCAACCCGTGCGGACGAGTCATACGTGCGGACGACTTACCTGTATGGTTAGATTGCTTGTGTGGATAAACGTCCAAGTGGATTGTTTCTTCCTAAGATGTGTTTGTGTATGATGGCTTGTGCTTTGGAGTTTTCGTTGTAGCATTTAGAAAACACCAAAGTGTTTCTACCTTTCAAGCCGGCCGCGCGGACGGCGGTCCGTGCGTGTGGTAGTCCGTGCGGACAGCCTGTGCGCGCGGGCAGGGTCAATCCGTCCGGATAGCCCGTCCGTGCGCACGGCTTGGCCGTGCGGGTGGGGTTTGCTCGATTTTCATTTCAAGGCCTTAGTATCTCATGATCCGATGAGTAATCCATTCAGAGGTCGTCTGTCCGGATTGCTCGTTCGTCGATACTCAAACCTCGCTTGGAAAGTTGGTCCCAAGGGTAGTCCGTGCGGGTGGTAACCCGTGCGTATGACCTGTGCGTGCGGATGGTAATCCGTGCGCACAGCTTGTCCGTGCGGATGGCTAGCCCGTGCGGGTAGCCTGTCCGTGCGGACAACTGCTCCGGTTGTTCCGTTCGTCTACACTTGGTTTCTGTTGTCGTTTATCGAGACGTTCTGATTACGTGGCAACCACTTGGAGTTGTGCTCTCACCCGCGTGACTAGACCGGTTAGGAACCACCCTAACTCGGCCTGCCGGCGACTCAGAACGGTCGTCCCGGTTAACCCGAATTCAGTTGTCTAGGGTACAACTCCAGATCTGGAACTAGGGTATCACTATTGACGAGCAAAACACTAGGACTGATCGGATTTGTACCGGTTTTAAGGGTAAAAGGAGAGAACATTAGATTTATTTCTTTCAACTCTTTTATCCTTAGAAAAGTTTAGATCTAGGTGGAATCATTGTTGTAGAAATCGTTTGGATCTGAGATATTCTTGGTGGAATGAGGCCTAGCATGAAGTTCTTACGAACTTCATGATGACGTCACCCATGTTTACCTCAAATCCGGATGATTTCATGGTTAAAATTGAAGATTCGAAAGATAGAAGTGTGTAGAATCGTGTAGTGATTAAAGGTGTACAAGAATCAGTGCGAGATCTTACCTGGATTGAGAGAAATCTGAGAAAAGGTGAAGAATGCGTGTGGTTCGGACGTCACTTGCCAAAAGTGGAAATAGTGGAGAGTGACCCGTGTATTTATAGGATGCCAAAAAGGGAAAGGAGGTGAGCCGTGCGCATGGCACGCACCCGGGCAGGTTATCCGCGCGGGCTGGCCACCCGTGCGGACTGGCAATCCGTGCGGATTGGCCATCCGTGCGGATGGGCCATCCGTGCGGATGCCACCACCTTGGGCGAGCTCGATGCGATGTTGATTCGGCTCGGATTTACGAGCGGTTTGATAGGGTTTCCTAATTCAAATTACTTTCAGTCCCAACTACTTCTTATACGGTTCGATTCGGGATTCGAGTTCGGGTTCGATCATTTTCGAGTTAGACTTCGAGTTCGATTGAGTTCGCTTGATTATCACCACACAACATAAAATAAACATGCACAAGTAACACGTAAGGCACACACACACGTATAACAGACAAATAAAACACGAAATTCGAGTTACGATTTGGTGTCGATTTGATTAGCTTGCTTGATTATCTTTATCGCATTGTTACTTCCTATCGTTCACAGTCGTAGATCGATCGAAATATGATTGGTGAGGTTTGATTATTGTAATGTACAACATGTACTCCACATAATCTAAATATAATAGAAACAATTCTACAAGTCACGTCGCGCGAAATCGGTCGTTGACTTTGACCTTGACTTTGACTTTCACTTGTGAAAACACGGGGTGTTACAGCCTCCCCTTGTTTAGGAAATTTCGTCCCGAAATTAAGCTGGAGCTGTAACTAGTTCGTGAATCACATGTGAGAGTCCTTCGTTTGGATTATGGATGATCTAAAACCTACAAGTGGTATCTGAGCAGGTTGCTCGATTGCGATGATCAAACACGCTCAGATTTGAGCTATTTCTTCGTCCTTGCAGGGTCGGTTCCGGGCCTGACTCGATTGCGTAACCGACCGTGCAACGTGCGAAATCAGTACACTTTCGTTATTAAACTTACAAAAAGGCATAAATAATCGTGATTCAATAGATCCGTTTGAAGTGTACAAGCTCCAAGAATCATGTTTTGCCTTTGTTTTTCTACTTTCTCTTTCTAGTTTCTCTTATTTCGATCCTCATTAGTTTCGGCGGTTTCTGTTGGCTTCCATACATATTATCATATTTCAGATTCTCTGAAATCTCTCTCGAATACTCTCTATTTACAATATTGCCACCTTGCCTTACTTAGCTGGACGTTGCTTCTTCGTTAAACAGCTGTGGATACTTCGCCTTCATGTCGCTTTCGAGTTCCCAAGTGAACTCCGCGCCTTGTTTGCCTTCCCACCGGACTTTCACAATAGGAATGCGTGAGCGCCTGAGTTCTTTGGTTTGGCGATCCATGATTTCGACAGGCTTTTCCACGAAGTGCAATGTTTCGTTCACTCGTAAATCGTCTAGAGGAACATGTTTGGCTGGTTCGTAGATGGTCTTTCGGAGGTTTGACACGTGGAAGATCGGATGGACATTGTTAAGTTCTTCCGGTAATTCAAGTCTGTAGGCGACTTTTCCGATCCTTTCCAGAATCTTAAAAGGTCCCACATACCGAGGCGCAAGTTTCCCCTTTTTGCCAAATCGGACTACACCCCTCCAAGGTGATACCTTTAGGAGTACGTAGTCACCAATGCCATACTCACGGTGCTTGCGCTTTTTATCGGCGAGAAGCTTCTGTCTATCTCGAGCCTTCGCTAGGTTGTCCCGAATTTGGAAGATTTTGTCTGTCGTTTCTTGTAGTAGTTCCGGACCGGTTAGTTGCGAGTGACCGATCTCGTGCCACACAATAGGCGATCGACATCTTCTTCCGTATAAGGCTTCGAAAGGAGCCATCTGGATGCTAGCCTGGTAGCTGTTGTTGTACGAGAATTCGACTAACGGAAGGTGTCTATCCCAATTACCACCAAAATCTAAAACACATGAACGGAGCATGTCTTCAAGCGTACGAATCGTTCTCTCGCTCTGACCGTCGGTTTGTGGGTGGAACGCAGTACTTAGATTGAGCGTTGTACCTAATGCCGTTTGAAACGTTCCCCACAATCGTGACGTAAATCGAGCATCACGGTCAGAGATGATGTCACGAGGCGTACCATGTCGACAAATGATCTCGTCGGTGTAGATTCGGGCTAATCGTTCCACCTTGTAGTCCTCTCGTATTGGCAGAAAGTGGGCTGATTTTGTCAAACGGTCAATGATAACCCAAATGCTGTCGTGACCTGATGACGTGGTTGGAAGCTTGGTTACGAAATCCATAGCTATGCTCTCCCACTTCCACATGGGGATTGGAGGTTGTTCGAGCAAGCCGGAGGGTCGTTGATGTTCGGCCTTGACTCTAGCGCAGGTTAGGCATTTTCCGACGTAGAGAGCGATATCCCGTTTCATACCCGGCCACCAGTACCTATATCGAAGGTCATGATACATTTTGTCAGCACCGGGATGAATAGAGTATCGGGATTTGTGGGCTTCGTCCATGATGATTTGTCGCAGGTTGGTTCGCTTGGGAATCCAGATTTTGTCTAGGAAATGGAATATCCCGTTTGATTTGCTCACAAGTTGGGCTCCGTCGTGGTAGATTCTCTCTTTCTTCAGGGTGCGCTCGTTGAAACATGCATGCTGGGCGTCGCGAATAAGAGCTTCGAGATTGTGCTGGGCTTGAACATTTCGAGTGCTAAGCAGATAACTCCGTCTGCTAAGTGCGTCGGCAACAACATTTGCCTTGCCTGGGTGATAACGAATCTCGCAGTCGTAATCGTTGAGAAGTTCTACCCATCGGCGTTGACGCATATTTAGTTCCCTCTGATTAAAAATATGTTGTAGGCTCTTATGATCGGTGAAGATCGTACACTTGGTACCATACAGGTAGTGTCGCCAAATCTTTAATGCAAAGACAACTGCGCCTAGTTCGAGGTCGTGGGTCGTATAGTTCTTCTCGTGGATTTTGAGCTGACGGGATGCGTAAGCAATAACTTTGTCTCGTTGCATTAAGACACAACCGAGACCAAGGTTAGAAGCATCACAGTAGACAATGAAATTATCGTTTCCGTCGGGTAGCGTGAGAACAGGAGCATTGCAAAGCATGTATTTGAGGGTTCGAAAGGCAGACTCTTGTTTGGTTCCCCAGAAAAAGGGCTGGTCTTTATGAGTGAGAGAAGTGAGTGGTACAGCAATCTTCGAGAATCCTTCGATAAATCGTCGATAATAGCCCGCCAGTCCGAGAAAGGAGCGGACTTCAGTCGGGTTCTTAGGCGTAACCCAGCTCTTAACAGCTTCAATCTTCGCAGGATCGACGTGAATGCCCTGACTATTTACGATGTGACCCAGAAATTGAACCTCCCCCAGCCAAAATTCGCACTTGGAGAATTTGGCGTAGAGTTGGTTTCCCTGAAGTAACTCGAGAACCAAACGTAGATGCTGCGCGTGTTCGGATCTCGTTTTGGAATAGATCAAGACATCGTCGATAAACACGATGACGAAACGGTCAAGATACGGTTTACACACTCGATTCATCAGATCCATGAAAACAGCTGGGGCATTGGTTAGGCCAAAAGGCATGACAACGAATTCATAATGGCCGTAACGAGTGCGAAACGCTGTTTTGGGAATATCCTCCTCCTGTATACGTAGCTGATGATATCCGGAACGCAGGTCGATCTTCGAGAAACACGTAGCGCCCTGTAGTTGATCAAACAAATCGTCGATTCGAGGCAGGGGATAGCGATTTTTGATAGTCAACTTATTCAATTCCCGGTAATCGATGCACATCCGGAACGTCCCATCCTTCTTTTTGACGAAAAGGACTGGTGCGCCCCACGGAGAGGTGCTCGGGCGAATAAAGCCTTTTTCAAGCAATTCCTGGAGTTGGGTTGAGAGTTCACGCATTTCGGACGGCGCAAGTCGGTAGGGAGCTCTGGCAATAGGATTCGCTCCGGGAATAAGGTCAATGCGAAAATCGATATCACGCTTTGGAGGTAGTCCGGGAAGATCCTCGGGAAAGACTCGAGGAAATTCTCGAACCACTGGAACGTCCTTCACTTTCTTCTTCTCTTTCTTTTCCTTCTTCGCTGCTACGACATGAGCCAAGAAGGCCCTGTACTCCTTACGGAGATACTTGCTGGCTTGTAGGCATGACATAAGTTTGAGACCCTTCGAAGTAGTATCTCCATAGACGCACAACGAATCCCCGTTGGCGAGGGCAAAACGAATCATTTTATCGAAGCACACAACTTCGGCATGGTTTTCGCGAAGAAAGTCCATGCCTACTATGACGTCAAAGCTTCCTAGTTGCATTGGGATAAGATCGAGTGAGAAGATGTGATTGTTGAGCTCGAGTATGCAATCACGAATAACAGAGTTTACAGCGACGGTTCTTCCGGTAGCGACTTCAACTTCGAATGCAGAGGAGAGTCGAGAGCGCTTACGACTAAGGAGTTTCTCAAATTCGAGCGACACAAAGCAATTATCGGCTCCAGTATCAAACAAACATGAAGCATAAATACCATTCACAAGGAACGTACCATTGACCACGTTGTTGTCAGCCTGGGCTTGACGCACGTTGAGGTTGAAAGTTCTGGCACGTGCGGCCTGTTGCTGCTGCTGTTGCTGTGGTTGCTGCTGTTGCTGTGGTTGCTGCTGTTGCTGCTGGGGTTCTTGTTTCACCACCCTGTTCGGGCACATGTTGGCGAAATGGTTCGGGTCGCCACATGTGAAGCATGCTCTGGCTTTGACTGCGGGTGCCGGAGGCGCTTGTTGACCCTGTGGGGCAGTGAGTAGAGCTTGATTGGCAGGAGCTTGACGAATACGGCAGTTGGCAGTAAAATGGCCGTAGACGTTGCAATGAGCACAGAAACGGCATTGAATAGTAGTTGGATGATGATAGGTGCAAGTAGGGCAGAGTGGGTGTGGTCCAGTATATGCACGCTTTGCAGGCGGTGCATTGGCCACAGGCGCCACTACTTGACGCTGTTGAGCAGGTACCGCTTGGATCGGTGCAGCAGAAATCGCACAGTTCTTGTTGGTGGAGTTGTTCTTTCTCTTGTTCTTTCTCTTGTTGCCTGAGGACGTGGGTTCGGTAGTTGGTGTAGTAGCAGTGGCTTGATGTAGATGCTTGGAGGTCTTATCCCACATCCCAGCCTTGACCCTTTTGTCATTGATTTCAGCGGCCAGCAGATAGGTTTCTTCGATCGTGGTAGTCTTAGCCGCTTGCACGAAATCAGCAACGCAGTCGGGCAGGGCTCGGATGTATTTCTTGATGGTCATCTCAGGGGTCTTGACCTGGTCAGGACAGATAATGCTGAGCTGTTTGAAGCGAGCAGTGAGACCAGCATTGTCTCCATCTTTCTGATGTATGTGCCAAAATTCATCTTCAAGCTTTTGACGCTCGTGAGGAGGGCAGAATTCCTCCAGCATGACTGTCTTGAGCTCATCCCACGACAAACCGTAGGCTGCATCATTCCCTCTCTTGTTCCTCTCGGCCGTCCACCAGTCCAGAGCACGGGACTGAAAGACGCCGGTAGCATTCAGAGTTCGAAGGTCATCAGGGCAACCACTTTGTCGCAGAGTGACCTCGATAGAGTCAAACCAGTGGAATAGAGCAGTAGGACCTCCTTCGCCTGTGAATTCTTTCGGCCCACATGACTTGAATTGTTTGAAACTGAAAGGTCTCGCAGCAGCCTTGGGACCTTCAGTCCTTGATTCCTCGGATGACTTGCTGGCATTCTCGCAGACACCGCTCACAGCCTTTGCTACCGCTTTCGCGACGATGGACGCAAGGCGTCTGTCCCTCTTTTCCTGACGAGAGAGCCGATGATGGGATCCAGACGACATTGTCTGCAATAGACACCGCCATGGAAACTCAACATATGTATTCGAATCTCACCTCACACGTCTAGGACTTACTAAAGCTCAGTAACACGCACCATGTAAATGCATAAAATCACAAATTCACAGAACTGCACAGAATCACATAATCACATAGAGCACAATGTTCCTAATCACATAAGCACAATGACAAGATCACATATAATCTAATTACTAAAGTACCTACGAGCGTGCAAAGTATTCTAACTGTTCCCGTTGTTGCTAGCGATGAGTTGTGTGGGTTTCGTGTTTCGGCAGAAGCACTAGTGTTGGGTCGAAACCAATAGTATCTCAAAACGTTAACAAATAACAGAAAAAGCATAAAATTTTCATAAAGATCGAAAATCGAAGGTAGATTGTCTGCGGCTAATAGACTTCGACTAACCAAAGTAGCTCGACTATTCACAAGGATCCTGCACAACGACCTCCAGGACTATGCCTTTGCCCCGATTCTTGGGCGTTGGCGCAATTCCCTTTGGTTAGGTTGTGTCTTTAGACCATCGGAGTCCATCGAACTTTGGTGGATTTTTGTATAAAAGCGGGACGAGTCGTCAAGGTTAGGGTTTCACCCCCATCTTACAACTTCCGTCCTTGTTTTTGATAAAAGTTGAGGAGATTATTCATCAAAATATGGATTTCACTCCTGATTTGGTATAATTCTCCTCGTTTGTAGCTAAAAACGCAAGCTGACTAGGCAACTTAGTCGAGAGTTTGCGGTTTTCACACCTATTCGCGGCCTCATCGCCTGTTCACACTTGAAAATTTCGAGTGCAATGATAGAAAAGAGTGAGTGATAGTGGCGAAATTACGCATACGCGTGAGTTGGTCTGTTGGTTCCTTAACTATAGTCTAGGTCTCTAAGACTTCGACCCGGACTAGGTCGAGTCTTGCCTAATTCCCTATAGTTATGGCTCTGATACCAATCTGTCACACCCCAACCGATGGCGGAATCATCGGGGCGCGGCACTGAGCGAAACAGATTGTCCAGAAGTTTCCATAACAACTATCATTACCATTCAATTTAAGTTAACATGTCCCATACCATGTCTCAAATAGTAAAACAAGTTATTACAGACAAAAACTAAACAAATATTCTGTTCCGACAACTCAGATTTAAGCATAACTAAATTATTCGTTGGTTTCTAGGACTCCAGTTCCTAGCTTCGATTTCATCACAGCCCGGGAAGCATATAAACAACCTAGGCACCTGTCACATACGTTAAAATAATGTCAATACATAAAATGTAAAGGTGAGCATACAAGTTTGATAATAGCATATAGAGTTCGAATTCGTTTACGCATAACCAGCACGTACACATAGTGGAATGAAGCACGTTAGTTATCGACACAGATCCATCGATACCAATGACTGCGGGTTGACTGCCCGAGGCAGTTCGCAATACACGATTACCACTGTAATCCATGCAAGTAAAAGATCCTTAACAACCCCCGTGGAAACGGGTGCTGAGTCCAAACTATAGTACTATCGTTGCTAAGGCAGGTAGACAGCATTCCATGTGTAAACATAACAAACAAGCATTCATAAGCCACGTATAACATGCGATAATGGTTAAGCGTCAAAATAGCTTGCGTAGTGTGATAGTTGTAGTTTGAATAGTTGTAACGTATGTAACACCCAAAAGTGCTAAAGCAAAAAGGGTTCGAGTATACTCACAGCGATATGGATTGAAGGGAGCGCTTTACAGCGAGTACGATTAGCCTGAATAGATTCGATAACGTAACGATAAGTGACGCGTAAAACAGTACAAGTGAGAGTGGGTAGGATGACTGATCGTGCGGTTCAGTTGTCCGTGAATAAGGGTCATCCGTGCGCATGACCTATCCGTACGGATGGTGATGCGTGCGGATGGTGTTCCATCCGGATAGGTCATCCGTGCGTGTGACTGTCCGTGCGGGTGGCAACCCGTGCGGACGAGTCATACGTGCGGACGACTTACCTGTATGGTTAGATTGCTTGTGTGGATAAACGTCCAAGTGGATTGTTTCTTCCTAAGATGTGTTTGTGTATGATGGCTTGTGCTTTGGAGTTTTCGTTGTAGCATTTAGAAAACACCAAAGTGTTTCTACCTTTCAAGCCGGCCGCGCGGACGGCGGTCCGTGCGTGTGGTAGTCCGTGCGGACAGCCTGTGCGCGCGGGCAGGGTCAATCCGTCCGGATAGCCCGTCCGTGCGCACGGCTTGGCCGTGCGGGTGGGGTTTGCTCGATTTTCATTTCAAGGCCTTAGTATCTCATGATCCGATGAGTAATCCATTCAGAGGTCGTCTGTCCGGATTGCTCGTTCGTCGATACTCAAACCTCGCTTGGAAAGTTGGTCCCAAGGGTAGTCCGTGCGGGTGGTAACCCGTGCGTATGACCTGTGCGTGCGGATGGTAATCCGTGCGCACAGCTTGTCCGTGCGGATGGCTAGCCCGTGCGGGTAGCCTGTCCGTGCGGACAACTGCTCCGGTTGTTCCGTTCGTCTACACTTGGTTTCTGTTGTCGTTTATCGAGACGTTCTGATTACGTGGCAACCACTTGGAGTTGTGCTCTCACCCGCGTGACTAGACCGGTTAGGAACCACCCTAACTCGGCCTGCCGGCGACTCAGAACGGTCGTCCCGGTTAACCCGAATTCAGTTGTCTAGGGTACAACTCCAGATCTGGAACTAGGGTATCACTATTGACGAGCAAAACACTAGGACTGATCGGATTTGTACCGGTTTTAAGGGTAAAAGGAGAGAACATTAGATTTATTTCTTTCAACTCTTTTATCCTTAGAAAAGTTTAGATCTAGGTGGAATCATTGTTGTAGAAATCGTTTGGATCTGAGATATTCTTGGTGGAATGAGGCCTAGCATGAAGTTCTTACGAACTTCATGATGACGTCACCCATGTTTACCTCAAATCCGGATGATTTCATGGTTAAAATTGAAGATTCGAAAGATAGAAGTGTGTAGAATCGTGTAGTGATTAAAGGTGTACAAGAATCAGTGCGAGATCTTACCTGGATTGAGAGAAATCTGAGAAAAGGTGAAGAATGCGTGTGGTTCGGACGTCACTTGCCAAAAGTGGAAATAGTGGAGAGTGACCCGTGTATTTATAGGATGCCAAAAAGGGAAAGGAGGTGAGCCGTGCGCATGGCACGCACCCGGGCAGGTTATCCGCGCGGGCTGGCCACCCGTGCGGACTGGCAATCCGTGCGGATTGGCCATCCGTGCGGATGGGCCATCCGTGCGGATGCCACCACCTTGGGCGAGCTCGATGCGATGTTGATTCGGCTCAGATTTACGAGCGGTTTGATAGGGTTTCCTAATTCAAATTACTTTCAGTCCCAACTACTTCTTATACGGTTCGATTCGGTATTCGAGTTCGGGTTCGATCATTTTCGAGTTAGACTTCGAGTTCGATTGAGTTCGCTTGATTATCACCACACAACATAAAATAAACATGCACAAGTAACACGTAAGGCACACACACACGTATAACAGACAAATAAAACACGAAATTCGAGTTACGATTTGGTGTCGATTTGATTAGCTTGCTTGATTATCTTTATCGCATTGTTACTTCCTATCGTTCACAGTCGTAGATCGATCGAAATATGATTGGTGAGGTTTGATTATTGTAATGTACAACATGTACTCCACATAATCTAAATATAATAGAAACAATTCTACAAGTCACGTCGCGCGAAATCGGTCGTTGACTTTGACCTTGACTTTGACTTTCACTTGTGAAAACACGGGGTGTTACATGAAGTATTTGAGTTGCAAGAGTGTTGGATTTATCACTCATGAGGATGAACAAAGGGGGAAAGAAAAGAAAAAAAAAAAAAGAACACGTTGGAGGATGGCTTCTAGATCGAAATCTCGCTTTTGGGTGATACCATGTAAGGTTGTATATTTCCTTGATCATTACAATGGATACAAGATGCCTATATATAATACAGAATAGAGAGCTATCTACGGAAACAATACTAGGCTATCAATCAGGGATATCACAAATAATATGTCACAATATATGCTAATAATTATCGGGTGATATTATTGGCTAACAGTTGGTTCAGTGGTTAAAAAGGTTTCGATTCCCGTTTGAGCCATTTTCGAGGGACATCTAGGTGAAGGGATGAATCGGGGCTTTAATTCCGGGTTTGAACCTGACGGGGTTGAGGGTTTACAGATTCCATCCGGCTCTCGGGTATCAGGGGGCACAGGCACAGTCTCATGGGAGTCGAAAGTCGACCTTAGACATAGCCCCAAGCAGGGTGGCTTTACACGTGAGATTCTTTACCGTTCATCAAAAAATACACACATAGAGTTAATTGCATACGTATATGTACGTATGTATATCTATATATAATTGCTTAAAATAAACATACACTACATATCCTCTACGATTTCAAGTAACTATAGATTTTTACATACGTATTTCTATATGTTTAGGTATGAAGTCATATCATAATGTTTCTACTTATTATAGAGTAATTCTAAATCCACAAACTCAGTGGTTTGGTTTTAAGTTCGTATGTTTTGTTGTACTTTTGTGCATATGAAATTCAAAGTTTGTGTGATGCGTATTCTTAAAGAGAGAGAAAGATTATTGGTCCTAGACTTTTTTTTTCACAAAAAGTTGACTTACTTGCAACTTCAATGCATTATGAAGTTCCTTGATAACGGCTTCCATTGTAGGACGCTTGGCTTGAGTTTCTGCCAAACACTGATATGCTATTCTTGAAAATATTTTAAAAGAATCTTGGTTGGGTCCTCTATTTAAAGTAAACATGTTTTTATCATCTTCTTCTATCATTTTAGGATCTATCAATTCCTTTAGTGTTCCTTCAGTGAAGCGTCGCCTCGCAATGGGTGCAAGCCCCTTGAGATGTTGTCCCATGTAAATTGAATCATAGGCTGGCCTTCCACATATGATCTCAAATAAAACCACTCCAAATGAATAAACATCTGATTCTTTTTTATACTTAAAAGTAGTTTGATATTCTGGATCCATATAAACATCTGTACCTGCAATATTTTTTGTATAGACAGTACTTACTTGTTGAGCTGAACGGTGAAATTTGGAAAGCCCAAAATCAGCAACCTTTGCATTTAGATTCTCGTCCAACAAAATGTTCTCGCTCTTTATATCGCGGTGTATTATCCTTGGTTTGCCCTCCATGTTGGTGTGAAGGTAATTGATTCCACGTGCAATATCAATGCAAATTTGTATTTTTTGCGTCCATGTAAGATTAATTTTTGAAGTGTTTCCAAAATAATCATTGAGACTACCTTTAAAAGCATACTCATACACAAGAATCATTTCACGGCCGTCCATAGAAAAGCCAAGAAGTGAAACTATGTTCGGATGCTTACAGCTTGTAAGCAAATCAATTTCTGTCAAAAACCCTTGTTTACCTTGCTCATCTTGCCTGTCAAAGATACGTTTTATAGCCACAGTTTTGCTTCTTTTGGGTAGTTCATCTTTACATTTGCCTTCCAGTTCAACTGATGACAAATTTGGGATATCTAAAACTTCAAGTGTTGCTTTGTACACTATACCAAACCCGCCAAACCCAATGGAGTATGCTTCATCAAAATCATTTGTAGCCAACCTTATTTCACTCAGTGGAATCTTCAACAAATCCATCTACAAGCAGGAGATTGTTAGCTTGTACATGTTATTAGAAAGAAAATTATGACCATTATATTATGTTCATCCCTGTATGTAATTACAAGAAATTTATAGATAGTAAAACATAAGCAAAAACAAATAATTTGTTTAAGTTATTTAGTAATATAACAGAACACTTATCTATCTAAACTTTTAAATCAAAATTATAATGTAAAATTTATTCTAATATATATTACGTTATTAACAATCACAACAATATATTATTGTTATTGTCATTGGAGTAGAACATCTAATTGGTTCATCAAGACATGTCTTAAATTTTAAAAAGACTAGTGAACTAATTTAAATAGTTAGAAACGACAATAATTTTTCTTTGTTTAGAAAATAAACATTCCGATCCCTCATTGGTTTCAATTATCTGTTAATATCTACCAAAGAGGTTGTAGTATAGTGGTACAATGTTTTTATTAAGCAGTTGAGTGTTCTAATCATGTTGTTGTGGACATTTATGTGGATATATAGATGTAGGTATATAACTGGGGTGTGATCTTTCGACGTTAGGAATAAATATGTTCATATCTTAAAACTGAAACAAGAGTAATTACAAGTTAAGAGAAAACACCACAAAACGGTATCATATCGTTACTATTTTGGTGCTGAACTGGGACTTGATGTCAGTTAGTATTACCGATGCATTAATACGTACCACCGTACACAATCCCTGTTTAAAAGAATAAAAATTTATTCATAAATAATACAATTTCCAAATTATAAAAAAAAAAACTAAAGTTAAATATAATCAAAACAAGTTTAAATTTGCATAACTTTTTATTGAATTTTAGTTTTATTTAAGTCCAGTTTTATTTTTTAACTATAAATAAACAGTAAAAAGTAATTGAGGTACATATTCATCTTATTTAACTTATTTTAAGTCTCTCATCATGATATTGTAAGAATACAATTAAGAAAGTGTTAACATTTTAATAATCTATACTATATTATAATACATGAGGGAGGGTATTTTAAGATACCCAAAAAATAAGAACTTTTCCCCACTTTATTTATAGAATGACCCCTAAAATGAGTGTAGTTTAGTCTTTTAAACACTATTTATTTTTTAGCCCTTAAACTTATTAGACTTAAATCCCTAAGGTTTTAACAAAATTATAGATAATTAGTTACAATTCACTGATCCACAACAAACTTATAATTTTTTTACGTATTCTTGACATATCTTATAAACTATACTGTTTAAAAAAATCCAAAGATAGCATGACGACCTGCACATTTTTGTCGACGTTTCGATAGTTGTCTTGTTCAACATCGACGCACGGATTAAAAGGTACAAGTCGATAATGCTTTAATATACAAGTAATTAATACTTGTGATATAATATGCCTAATCTAAAAAGATGTGTCCATCTATGCAAACAAAAACAAAGAGAATTAAAAGTACCGTAACATAAAATGAAGATATTATGTGTCACATTTTATTTTATTAAAACTGCCTAATATCTGTACTTAGATATATCTTATAAAAACTTAAAACTAACTACAACAAACTTCCTAAATAAAGGGGTGACAAATCTAAAATTAAACTCTAATGCACTTCTATAGTTACTACTATAAATACATAGCAGGACACCCCTATATCTATTGCTAAACAAAGTTAAAAAATGGATCCAGTTCTGAATTCAATTGTTGCGAAAAAAACCAAGCATGCGAGATTGAAAATTCTAAGGTCAGCTCTGTTATATCGCAACAGTGAATAATTGTTTTCTTTTATTTTACTTTTATGTGAATGTTAACTTATTTGATTTTCCAGATTCAGTTGCATGATAAATATGCCAATTTAAACAACCCATTTGTGGAAAAAGCTTCTAAGGTATTGATTTTGCTGGTTTTTAAGTATTATTTTTGCGTATATCTTTCATATTAACATGTTCGTTATGTTATTACATGTGTGTTTTATTGCAGGATGATGGTGATAAAAGTGCTGATAGTATTTCTTATGGTGTAATGTTTAGTCCATACAAGTCTAATTTTCAATGTGAATTTAGTGAAGAAGTAATTTTAAGGTTTATTTAATTTTTTTAACTTTTGTATTCAATTTTTGTCCTTTTTAAGGATCGAAAATTTGAGACTCAAAGGAAGAGATCCAAGAGGCTCTCTGAATGGAAATTGAGTGAGGTTATTAATTTAGACGATTCTGAGGACAATGACAAAGAAGAGAAATTAGAAGATATTGCTGATTCAAGTACAAACCAGAAAACCCGATTAAAAATACCTCGAGTGTCAATTCAGAAGGGGAACAGATTTCATGCAGTCTAATATGAAATCTATCAAGTGTTTTTATGTTTTTTTTTTCATTTTTAGCTGTTATATTTGATCTAGACGTATGAATAAAGTTTATTTTATATTTGAACTTTATTTTTGGTGTTAATATAATGCAGTTATTAACCATATTAATAAAGTTCAAAATAAAGTTAGTATCCTAAATTTACAAGTCAGCTAAACTTATATAAGTTAATATCCTAAAGTTGCAATAAATAGATATTGCAGTTAGATATAGTCAAGCTTAGAGATATCCCGTCTTTGATATTACTTGATGTATTGGTTTGGCGGATATCTCTAGCTTAGAGATATCCCGTCTTTGTTGTTAATGAAGTTCACCTTTCAAAAAAAAAAAAGATATAGTCAAGCTAAAATTATAAAATATTGCAGTTATTCTTGAATATTAATCTAATAATTTGTATTTCTAAATTAAAAAATAATAAAGTATTAAACTTTAAAGCTAAACAAAAAAAAACTAAACTTACTATGATATAAAGTTAACAAAGATATAAACTCTTAACATCCTATTTTCTACAAAAAACTGTTTTTAAAATTTTATAAAAATATAAATTTTTTATATATATTAAAACGAAACTTAACAATTAAAGTTAAAGGTGTAAAACGTACTTACGAGTCAACTACTATTTTTTATTTAAAAAAAAAAACAAAATTTTAAACTTAAAATTTATTGGATGAGTACCATATGGATATTTAAAAAAAGTTATGAACTTTAAAAAATAAAATTATAAACTTTATCATTTAACCAACAAAATAAACTTACTTTACAACTATAACAACTTATCTTTTATTTTTTTGTCATTTGATTATCTTTTTTTATAAAAAACCAAACTTTATATGTGTAAAACAGTTTTTACTTTATTTATAAACAAAACATTTTGTTTTTATAAAAAAATAATTCTTTTATAAACATTTTTACTAGATAAATACTAAATTGTGTTGCAAATTTTTAGGAATTATAAGTTCAACTATTTTGTTATTGATAATATTAGTCAGTTTCAAAAGAATTATATACCAACTTAACTAGATACATAGTAGATTGTGTTTCATATTTTTAGTGATTATAAGTTAAAAGTAGACTCATATAGATAAGATTAGTTAGGAACTAAAAATCTGAACATAGTATGATATAAAGTTAATAAAGATATAAACTCTTAACATCCTATTTTTTTATAAAAACATTTCTTGAAAGTTAATAAAAATATAATTTTTTTATATCTGTAAAAAACCGAAAATCAACATTTTAAGTTAAAGCTCTAAAACGTACTTACGAGTAAAATACTATTTTTTATTTTTATAAAAACAAAAATTTTAAACTTAAAGTTTATTGGATGAGTACTATGTGATATTTAAAAAAAGTTATGAACTTTAAAGAATACAATTATACTTTATAATTTAACCAAAAAAAAAAAATAAACATAATTTAGAGTTATAACAACTTATTTTTTCTTTTGTCTTTTGATTATTAATTCTTATAAAAAAACGATACCTTTTTGTCTTTTGATTATTAGTTTTTATAAAAAAAAACAAAATTTTACATATGTGTAACACTAATGACATATATCGACCACATAATGTTATCATAAATAATATACGAATAAGAAAACTACCAGAAACAAGTGCCGCAATCCAAAGTATCCCCCCGCCGCATCGCGCGGGCACCCTACTAGTAACTAATTAACATATTACGTAAGAAAACCAAATTGAGATGAGGGGCAAAGAGAAAAATTAAATAACAAAGTCCATTCAATGGATATGGTGTACATCTTTGGGTAAGATTTTTGAGGAAGAAGCTTTTGCATTTATCCTATTTTACGTTTCAATCCTAAAATTTTATATTCACAAACTAAAAGAAAATCAGTTCGTTTTGGTTAGATGTCCTGACTCTTTTTTGGTGAAATATCAATTTCATTTACCATATAAATTATACAGTCAAAAACAATCAGCTCAAACAAAAACAAAAAATTACCTTCAAGCGGTTTATTGATGTAGCTTCCGCAGCTGTTGAGTGTTCCTTCAATAATAAATACCACAATGGAAAATACATCAGTGAAGAAAAAATAGAAGAAAGACAAAAAAAAAAAAAAAAACCTGAAAGGTCGATCTTACAAGATTTTCATGTTTCCATTGAAGTTCAAACACGTCCTCAAGTTCTTTGACAATTTGATCCATAGTTGGACGTTGCACAGGCAGTTGATTTAAGCAGTTGTAAGTTGTTTTTGTAAAGAGAGCCAACGAGTGTGTGCCCATTTGTTTCCTTAAATTTTGATCAATGGAGAGTTCTTTAACACCATTGTTCCCAATAATTGGTTTCTTCCCACAAACTACTTCAAACAATAGCACACCAACAGAGTAAACATCATATTTTGGGGTCATAATAGGATTGTCAAAGTAGCGTGAGCAGAGAAGGCGATGCCTCCAACTTTGAGGATATTTTGTGGAAAGTTCAAAACCAAATATTTTAGGTTCCCAATCTTTATCCAAAAATATTTTAGAGCTATTAATGTCGCAATGTATAACATCATAATGAATGTAAGTCAACGCTCGCGCAACACCTAAACATATTTGTAGTCTTTGTAACCATGTGAGATTTGGATCACTAAGATGCTGGTCTAGACTTCCGTGAACTGCATGCTCATAAATGATGATCTTTTCATCATTCTCGTCACAAAACCCAACAAAAGAGATGATATTTTTATGCTCGAGGCTAGAAAGCATCGAAATCTCAGTCCAGAACTCAATGTCTCCATACCCATGTTTGTGTTTTAACCTCCGTGCACAAATGTCAATCAGTTGTCCTGATCGCAGCATTTGTCCCTTGTAATCCTTTCCAAAACCACCTTCCTTAATGAGATTTTCATCACCAAAGTTGTTTGTGGCGGATAGTATCACTTCAAGTCCGATTGCTAGGTCAGCAAACTCTCTGTATATCTAAGTAAAACAAGAGCAAAACAGGGGGATGAAAGTGAATGAGAAAAGAAAACTGCTCAAGACTTTGGCCATGTATCATGGATGAATGTGATAGACTTATCAAGTATTACTATTTTGATCAATATTAGATTTGCTTCACAAGATTTTGTTACTTAAATAATCTGTATGCATGTATGTACACATGTGCATGTGTATAGATCATTTACTATTTACTTATTATCATGTTTTACTATTTTTATTTATTTTATATTCCATCTTTGAATTTGTTCAGATGATTTAGAACACAAGCATACTTGTTTAACATTTACATCTTTGAATTTGTTCAGATAATTTAGAACACACGCCTACCTATTTACTAACATTTAAAATAGTAAAAACAGAGAGATGCGATAAGCCGATAACTATGAACGTATTAGAACTAGAAGTTCGTTGCTATTAAGTTAAAATAGAGTACTAAAATATATAAATGTATAGATTGGCAATTAGTAAAGTATTTCACTTACCTATGCTCTCAGATCACACTTTAAGATAATATATTAACTGAATATATAGTACTATATTTAAATGTTGGAACGCTTCGCTTGCAGTGTGCGCGTACAATGTATATATATGTGTGGGTCCTCGTGGGCAAAAGTGAATGTGCACTAATTTTATTGTTATTTTCCTAATCTCGTGAAAATAACGTTAAAGTTAAAAGTGGGGGACGGTTAATCATGCATCATATCGTGGAGTTGATAGCAGAAAGACAAGGGGGTATATGCACTAATTGGCCTTTGTCCTGATTGTTGTATGTTATGTGTCTTATGTCCAAGGCTTGATGCAAAACTATTATCGACCTGCGACTGAAAGCAGTCTCTCTATTCCCACGGGTTAAAGGTAAGACTGTCTACATCTTATTCTTCTCAAACCCTATCTTAGCTTTGCTATTAATTGTTAAAATGATGTTAAAAACATATATACAAATTGGTGAATGCTAATAAAAACAATAAAATCTTAAAATACATATTAGTAATAATATAACCCTGTTTAATAAAAGATTAATGGTGTAGAAAGTTACCCTAAATAACTTTTTGTGATGAATACAACTTAAAGTTATTGTTTATAGAGTTAATTGCCAAAATCGTTCCGAAGGTTTAGGCATTTTTGCCATTTTCATCCAAAACAACTTTTTTGTACAAATGCATTGTAATGTTGATAATTATATTGTCATGAGAATGGAAATGAAAGTGCAGGTATGTTAAGATTGTGCTTTTGAAAGTTGAACGTAGGAGTTCGAAGATCGGATCCAAGATTGTAAACAGACGGAATCGCACTTGTAGAGGGGATTTGATGTGGTCATCAGGTTTTGTTAAAAGTTATTTATATGTTGTTTTTGTATTGTATAAAGTCACTTACTTTTCTAATGATGCAGATGTATGGTGACTGTAGGTTATACGGGTCTTTCTCGTAAAGCGTGGAGTGGTGGAAGATCGAGTCAAGGTACTAGATTGTATGGGAGTGGGTCACGCAGTCGTATAGATATTCGTATTATTAAACATAATAAGCAAGAATGGAAGAATGTAATATTTTTATTGAACTATTTGAATGATTGTCAAACGTTAAGAGCGTTTATAAAGGAAGAAAAATTTAAGATTTGTATTTCCGCTGCGTCTTCTAGGTAAAAAAAAAATAAAAGAAACAAATGTGCTAGGGTCTTACATAGATGAGTGTATCCATCTATCTATCTATCTATATATATATATATATATATATAGGGTCAGGATCTAGAGAAAACGGTGGAAAGTGTGAGAACGGAGAGAACGCTTATGGATCGTCAGATCAAAACAATCTATGGATTAGATGACGCGGTGTCGTTTTCGTAAATAACATCACATTTATTAGTGTGGCGCGTTTCATTAAGGGTAAAATGGTCTTTTGACTTCTCTACACAAAACGCCAAACTCACGAATAAAACGCTATTAAAATCCCGCCTTAACACACATAGCACACTTCATCCTAATCTAAACGTCATTAGATATAAAACGCCAAACTTTGTTTTTAACCTATAAAGCTGAACAAACAGTACTAAAACGATGGAACTTAATTACTAGAATTTAATATAATAAACATCGCGCCTAAAATACGCGCCAAAAACTTCCTATATAAACAACCTCTCAGACCTTCTAAAATTCACACCAAAACCCCAAACGCCATATTTTCCTCTATACCATTCATCTTAGAAACGCCAAAAAACCCAAATATCAAAGATTCCAATCCGTGTTTCTTTGATATACACTATTTCCTCAATATAAACGCAAAAACATACAAAAACCACAAAAATTCAAAAACGCCATTTCATGGAGATCAGTTTTGTTCTTAATAAAGTTTAGCTAAACGAGATGGACAACATTGTTAGACATCTTTGTTGACTGAGAATTAACAATGTTGTCCATCTCATTCATCAAAAAATTATTGAGTTTAGCATGACCAAAATGAGAACTTTTTGGTAGTTTTATTTAGTGGCGTTTTTTTTTTTTTTTTTTTTGGCGTTTGATTTGCTTGACCGATCTTATATTGTTTGTTACGTGACTTCGAAGTAGCATATTATGAACAAATAGGTCGAAAAAAAAAGAATGGAAAAAAAATGATGTAAAACGCCAAACTGACCGATCTTATATTGTTTGTTACGTGACTTCGAAGTAGCATATTATGAACAAATAGGTCGGAAAAAAAAAGAATGGAAAAAAAATGATGTAAAACGCCAAACTGAGATTTGTCTGTGTTCTATAGGAATGAAATATACAAAACGCCAAACTACTCTACAATGGCTCTCGAAGACCATCTGTGTGTGTTCTATAAGAATGAAAAATACAAAACGCCAAACTGCTCTTCACTAGCTCTCGAAGACTTTGTCGATCTTCTTATAATACAATTACATTTAAATTATAAAATCTTATTTGAACCTTCTTCATATAAGATTGAACATGATCCTTGTATAAGGATAGCTCCTCTTTATTACCAGATAAACTGTTCAAAGTATATTCCATTGAAAAAATAATATCTCGCATCATACTTTGCACATCAGGGTCAAGCTCGGTCATATATTCACGACTAATTGAGAATTCGGGAGAGCAATTTGGGGAAGCCTCTTTGCGCCATCTATTCAGAATGTACTATTTTGGAAATTCCCTAATGTCCATAATTCTCAAAACATAGAATATATGTCTACATAGCAAACCAAACTGTTCAAAACGGCTGCATGAGCAACTGCATGTGCAATCAGACTTACGGAACATTACCTGAAAAATGCCAAAAACAATATCTCTATAACGTCATGCAGAGAATGTTTGTCTAAAAAAAACACATTGGATATGAAAAACGCCATTAACAGAAAACGCCATATAAAAACAAAACGCCATTGTTTCCCTCAAATAAGGATGTACAAGGCTGTTGGAAGTCATTTATGTAAAACTTAACAAACCCAATGGGCTTATCTTCGTAACGTTGATTTATGCAATCCGCAATTCCAATTAGCTCAGCTTGAACGTCACAAAAAATACTTTTTGTGTATATGTCAACAGCTTGGCCTTCCAACAATTGGTAATTACTCTTCAACTGGGGTCGTTTGTATCGAGATTCATGATCATTTTTCAGGTGTGTGTGACGCTGTGCTTCTATTTCAGTTTCATAATGAGTCATGAACTCAACAAGAGTAGCTTTCGAATTGCACACTTGACCAAAAAAATGATTCTCACTCTCCGACCTCGATGTCGTTCGCGTAAGACCCGACATCTCTTCCATTCTATAGTATGCAGGGATCCAAGATTCCCTGAGTGCAAAAATATCAGATAGCCCGTCATTATCTGCTAAATTGAACTCTGCAATAACCGCTTCCCATTCTGATTCAAACTCTTCAGGTGTGAGAATATCCGTTCACACAACACCACAAATACGTTCTTTAAAATTGGTGGAATTGCATAGCCTAACACCAACCTATGTATAACACGAAAACGCCATGCATAAAAAAACGTATAAAATTACACAAAGACAAACCTTAATTAAAAAAACATTAACAAGCTACAAAACGCCATGTATTTCAAAATGCAGTGTGTCCTAAAACGCCAAAGGTAAAAATCAGCATACCAACCTTCAGAGAAAGTTTATGCATCACATGCCACATGCATAACCGATGCCTCGTGTCAACAAATACAACAGAAATAGCCTTCTTCATTGCTGGATCTTGGTCAGTGACAACAACTTTTGGTTGAGAACCAACAGCTTTTAGAAAAACTCTCAACAACCAAATATACGCATCAGCAGTTTCCGACGCCAATAATGCTGCACCAAATGTAACATTGCAGTGATGATTGTCTATACTAGTGAACGGTACAAACACCATAGAGTATCTGCATATGAAAACGCCATGAGAACTGAAACAATAATAAAACTCCATTGCATGTAAACTTATAAAACGCCATTGCATGTAAACTAATAAAACGCCATATCATGTAAACTAATAAAAAAACCATTGCATGTAAACTCATAAAACGCCAAAAAACAGAAGAAGTTGAATAATAAAATAATACTTATTGGAACGATATGTGGCGTCAAACGAAATCACATCACCAAACACATGGTAATTTCGTTTGGCTTGATCATCACACCAAAAGTCCCTTAAAACGATTCTCTTCATCTGTGAAGTAATCATACGAGAAATTAGGCTGAGAATGTTTTTTTTCATTCAAATGTCTCACAACCATATCGGCTTCATATTCCCCTATAAACAAGTTAATTTGCCTCTTATAGTTCTTAAATTCAACTTTACTTGCACCCACATCTTCAAAACCGCCAAAACAAGTCTTCATAACATTAAACGCCTTCACGACACCCAACTTCAGCTTAGACATGCTGTGTATAACATGCTTCTGGAGCTTAGTGAGGTGTCGTTCAGTTGGAAGAAAATGCTTATCAGGACGTTCAACAAGATAACGGTTGTGCTCCTCGACAAACTTATACACCTTCCATGATCCATCCTCAAAAGTTACACCTAACAGTGCACCACAATCAGTCCTCTTTGAAAAGTTGGATCGCACTAATCGCTCCTTTTGATTGGGGTCCAACGTATCAACATTCTTGTCATTGTATAACCCAGATCTCGTACACAAGTAATACTTAATATGTAACACACCTTTAGAGTTTGTCTTTGTAGTACCTTTCCTGACTGAAAACCCACACTCCTTGGCATACTTGACATACATTGAATAACAATCCTCGAGGCTTGAGAATACAATGTCCATTTTGGGCTTTATTTCTTCACTGACGTCAAGAATGATAAATGGTAATCCAGTTTTTGGGCAAAGCCTTTGACTCGAGAAGGCAACTTCGTCTGAGAAAACACAGTGAGGAACAGAAAAATCAGAAAAACGCCAAAAAAGCCATTAAAAATAGAAAATGTCTCGTAATAACATTATAGATTAAAACGCCATTAATTGAATAATAAACAAGACATAATAAACACATAATTTAAAAACGACGTGATGAAAACGCCATGAGATGAATAATTAACAAAATATAACATCATAATGAAAATGTCATAATTAACAAAACTGATGTTTACACAAATTAACAAGTATTAATAACTGATGTTTACAAATATTACTAAATAACATTCAAAACTAATCAAATAGATGTAAAACGCCAATGATCGTAAAAACATTAGAAATATACTAGATCGTAAACGACAATTAAAATTAATATTGAAAACTCCAATTATCAGTTCTTAGTAATTGTTTAAATACCAATTAAAACGCGATTAAATTGCATAATTGAATAACGCCATTGAAAATCATACAATACATTATAAAAAAAAACAATGAAACAAGCATAAAAGAACAAAACGCCATATATGTTGCATGATTTGCTGGAACAAAAATAGAAAATGCCAACGAATTTTACTTTGTCGAACAGAATCCACGTAAGACGCCATAGATATGAGAAAGCTTGCAAAGGAGGTAACAACTAACAAGAAATCTTTGGAGTTTTAATTTGAAAGAAATTTATAATGCGAATAAGGAGGGAACGTATAAAAGGACAATCGTACCCCCGCATAACAATTAGCGCCCCCTGCCACGTGTTGGGCCAGGATCCGTTCTCACCGTTCTCACACTTTTCACCATTCTCTTCTGATCCCGTTTCTATATATATATATATAGGGGAGGGTTCATTGGGGAACACTAAAAAAGTGGGGAATGGGGGAACACTCTTAAAAATTATACTTAACATGTTAAAAAAATCATTTTCTAAATTTTTTTCGGCGCTTTTTCTTATAAATACAAGTAGAAACATTTTTAATAAAAAAAATCAAAAACTAAAAATATAAAAAAATGTTTAAAAAACAGTTATATCTTATAGAATTAACTTAACATGTTAAAAATAATTTTTTTTTAAAAATTTTTCAGCGCTTTTCTTTATAAAAAGGAGGAGAAACTAGTCGGATAAAAAAAATATTTTTTCTAAAAAAAAATTTTAGCCTTTTTTTATTTGTTTTTTTTTAATATTTTTCGTTTTTGATTTTTTTTATTAAAAATGATTCTACAAGTATATATAAGGAGAAGCGCCGAAAAAGATGTTTAAAAAAATAATTTTTAACATGTTAAGTTAAATTTTTAAGAGTGTTCCCCGGTTCCCCACTTTTTTAGTTAATGTTATAATGTTTCAACTTGACGTTTTTAGTTAATGGTGTTTTTTTAGTTTATACAATAGTGTTTCATTTGTATCATATAAATAGTATTTTATTTTGCATTTTGGTAATATGTGTTGGTTGATGATTTAGTATTTTATATTTATATGTGGTATAATGGCGTGTTTGAAGGGTTGTTAGTTTAAGATGTCGTCTTTAATTAATGGTATTTTATATTCACTACTATCAAGCACCACTGCGAATGCCACACTATTGGCAGTGGCCATCAGTACTGAAATTGTGACGTGTTAATGCGAAAAAATTAAACCGAAACGTAAAATACATAAAAGAATAACTAAGTTGATCTAGGACTCGCACGTTACGATAAACCTGTCAAACGAGAAAAAACAGACGACGTAAAAACGTTTAACCACACACGCACTATTAACTCACAAAATTTAAAACGCAACGTAAAACAAAAAAATTGCGAAAAAATGAAAAGCATAGAGGATCAAAGTTGAAAGTTAAAAAGTTATGAGGTTAAATTCCAAAAGATAAAAAGTTTTGGGGTTAAAAGTAAAAAATATCAAATAGTTTTGTATTAAAAGTAAAGATGAAAAGTTTTAGGGTTAAAAATAAATAGTTGTGGGTGAAAAATAAAGAATCAAATACTTTTAGGTTAAAAGTAAAATAGTTTTGGGTGGCGGCGCAACTTGTTGTCCGTCTATCTTCTGTTTTGATATAAATTGGCAAGTATGAATGGAAATTAAATTATCAAAAAAAAAAGTAAAAAAATAACTTTTTTTGAAAAACTCCTAAAGCATAAGGTACAACACCTTTATGCATAAAAATGTTGTAAATGTAAATTATAGTATTAGATAATAATAGATAATAGATAATTAAATAATGGGTAATTTTAAAACACGTTAAAAAAATTAAATAATGGGTAATAAGCTGGATGATGGTGTATTGCATATTTATAACGTGTATAAGGTACAAGTGGATGGTGCACTCATAATAAAACAAACTCTACTCCTAAAATTCACCGATTGCTCACTTTGTAAGACTAGAAGTCGCCTATTTTAACGGGGATAAATAGTTGTTTTATATGTTAAGGAATGTTTTCTTTTTCATTGTTAAACTGGTATTTTACAAAGTAAAAACTAATTCCAGCAACGAAAAATAAAAATAGAAAAAGGGTCTTACTAAATTTTCATGTCGCAGTTGGAGTTCAAGTGCTTTCTCAAGTTCATCCACAATATTGAGGATATGTGGGCGGTGTGCTATCTCTTCCTTTAAGCAAGAATATGCCGTTTTTAAGTATAATCTAAGTGTTCCTTGGGACATTTGATTCTTTAGATCGGGATGTATTATATCGGGCAATGTTTCCTTTTCAAAATAATGCATGACCAATGGAGCTAGTAACCTATTAGCATCATTTGGAACAAATGCTTTCCTCCCACACAATATTTCGAACAAAACAACACCGAATGCGTAGATATCCGACTTGCAGGTCACACCTTTGGACTTTTCAATTTCTGGGTCCAAATACCCTATTGTGCCAATAGGTTCAGAAAGGACGACCTGGTCCATTCGGTTAAGTGATTGTTTGATGGAAACTTTAAAACCGGATAACTTGGGTTCCCAATTCTCGTCTAATAAAATTGTGGAGCTATTGATGTTAAGATGTATAACACCATAACCACGGCTCTCGTCATAATGGAGGTAACTCAGTGCACGAGCCACGCCTACACATATCTTCAATCTTTGCGTCCATGTGAGGTTCGGGCTGTTTAGATGCTCCTTGAGACTTCCATTTTTGGCCTCATAGGTGGTCACAATGATCTTCTCATGTTGTTCATCACAAAATCCGACAATAGAGACTATATTTGGATGCTTGAGATCAGAAAGCATTGAAACTTCCGTCCAGAACTCGACGACTCCTCCACCGTGGTTACGATCTAACCTCTGCGCAGAAATCGTGATCGGCTCGCCGGACCGCTGGAGTTGTCCTTTGTATACATATCCCAATCCACCGCGTCCGATGATGTTATCATGATGAAAATTGTCGGTGGCCTTTACAACGTCTTCAAGTGGGATTTGTAAGTGAGCAAACTTGGGGATTGTTGTCGTCATGTTTATGTTTATCAAGGAAAATGGAGTGCAAAATCAATGGGTTTCAAATGAATGACAAGGTAAGATCTGAGATGTAATCGCCGTCGGATCTACCACCGGAAATCGAGCAACGGCGTGTAGTGGTGAGGTTGAAGAAGTAGATACCGAAGTTGGGGTTGAAAGTGTCGAATCCGGAAGATCAGAAAGAGAGATAGAACCAACCTACCGGAGAGAGGCGATGTAGTTGAAATTGGTGAGGGCTGTTGTGTTGATGGGTTCAATAGGCTACAAGGGGGGGATCTGGCTCCTTCTTGAAAGGGAGTTTTAAATAAATAAATAAAGTATAGAATGAGGGAGATATGACGGTGGTGCTACGCAGTAGCTGATGGTGGTCGGTTCAAGTGGGTGGTGATTGATCGGGAGAGGGAGGTCTGTTCGCCGAAGTTGAAAGGAATGTGATTTGAAATTAGTGTGTTGTAGAAGTAATAAAAAACCTACAATTTAGACCAAGCGGTATGGGGCCCGCTTAGGCCCGGCGAAGCCCGGCGCCGGTCCCCCACACCGCCCCTCTCCCCCCGTCTTGTGAAACCCGGCTCCCAGACGACGTTGTTGACGGGCTGCTTTCTTTCTCTCTCTCTCATCTTTGTCTCTCCTCTCTCTCTATCTCTCTCTAAAATAAAATAAAATAAAGTTTTATATTTTTTAATTGTTGTGAGGCCCCATCCTCCACGCCCTAGTTCCATCCCCTGCAAGTCCCTCCTATGTGGCGCTGACGTGGCGGCCCATCCTCATGGGGATGAACCTCCCCATACCCACTAGTCTTAAGAGCATCACCAATAGAGGTGTTTTTTGATGGTGTTTTTTGGTGCTAATGTGGCACATGCCCAACCAATGAGAGCATTTCTCTCTCTTGACCCACTCACATACACAAAAAAACACTATTTCTCTCTTCTCTCTCCTACATCACACTCACATAACTTCATTCCCTCCATTTTTTCTCATTTTTCCCTACAAACATAACTACACTCTCTCTCCTCCACCTCACACCCTCTCTCCTCCACCTCACTTTCTCTCTCTTTAAAAACACCAAAAAACATGTCTATTGTGGATGCTCTAATTAACTTGAGTAAATTACTTTTTCAGTCGGTTGTCTTTTAGTGGTTTTAAGGTTGGAGAGTGTGGTTGGAGCCCTCTAAGGCTTTATCAGGTCATGTCAGCGTCACCTAGGATCCACCTCAGCCATAAAGCCCTTTTTAATTTGCATGGTGTGTATGGAGCTCCCTATTAAACAAAATTAAAAAAAAAATTATTGGTTTAAATCAAGTGGGCCCCACCTGATAAAGCTCTTCTCCCTCATTACCATGATGGAGCCCCTCCTATAGCGTCCCCCTTTAAATCCAAGGGTGTGGAGGTATAGCGTCCCGGGGCACTATAGATGATGAGCTGGCGGGGGTGGCGTCCCCACACCCTCCAGCCTAACAACTTTAGTCCAAAATCAAAAGAACAGCTGTTAAAAATTGGGTTTAAAACGTTATAAAATAAACACTTAAATACTCAGAGCGTTAAACTTTTTGATTTTAGATCTAAGTGGCTAAAACCACCGAAACGCGGATAGTTAAAAAGTAATTTACTGAATAAGATGAGTAGAATTCATCATAACTGATTTTCATGAATTCTATTTCCAAATAAAATTTTTATGGTAAACTAATTTTGTTACAAAATAACCAATTTGCCCCAAATAAACCATTACATGAATTTATCGATTAGTCCATTTTTATATTTTGACAAACTCAATTCACTGACTTGATTTTTTTTTCAATTTTTGTTCAAATTAATCATCATCCATATATTCAACGGTACGAGTTTTAAGACTGGACGGTATAGGGAGCAGTCTAGGGCCGGCGAAGGCCTAGGACGGTATTAAGACCGAGAAGGTTATATTTTTTTCGTTGTCAATAATTTAGTTATATTTTTTTATAATGTTAAAATTTTAGTTATATTTATATTTCGGTGTTAATAATGTATTTAATTTATTTTTTGGTGTTAATAATTTAAGTGCCCATGATAGATTAGTGGCCGATTATTTTGCCGATGAACCTTTGTACACGGCCGCGGTGTTTAGATGTCGGTTCCGAATGAGTCATCGATTGTTCTTATGTATTGCAGATGACTTGGTGCGGTCTGATTCGTTTTTTACACTTCGATACGACGCTAGGGGCCATAGGGGATTCACCACATTACAGAAATGTATGGCGGCCATTTGCCAATTGGCATACGAGATGACACCCGATTCGTTGGACGAGTATTTAAGGATGTCCAAAAGAACTGCACGAGAATGTTTGTACAAGTTTTGCGAATGGATGGTGAAGCTATATAGCAAGAAATATCTGCGGACACCAAACGCAACTGACATCCAAAGATTATATCAAGCGCACGAAAAAAAGACATGGTTTTCCAGGAATGCTCGGAAGCATTGATTGCATGCACTGGTTGTGGCAGAACAGCCATACTACGTGGCGAGGTCCATATACTCGAGGCGATCATGGTCATCCAACTATAATACTAGAGGCTGTTGCGTCACAAGATCTTTAGATTTGGCATGCTTTCTTTGGTGTTCCTGGTTCACTTAACGACATTAACGTCATCTACCAATTAGAGATCTTTAACGATGTCATAACATGAACTGGTCCAGACACCAATTTTACGGTTTTGTGGGTGTAATATAGGTGCGGTTACTACCTTGCGGATGGAATATACACAACGTACTGTACAGTCGTTAAAAATATTCCGCACCCGACAGACGATAAAAGAAAGAAATTTGCCAAGTTTCAAGAGGCGGCGAGAAAAGACATTGAACGGTGTTTTGGAGTTCTACAAAAAATGGCATATCCTTGAACATCCAGCACGTGCTTTTACACCACAAAAATTGTGATACTCTATGTATGCTTGTATCTTGCTGCATAACATGATCATCGAAGACGAAGATAGAGCGATTTGTGAGTACGACGAAAATGCGCCTAACAGGAATTCTGTTTCGGTAAGTGTAGAACAACAAGATTTAAACGGATTCTCCTTACGTAATGGAGACACACATCAAAACCTTCAAGCGGACTTGGTGGAATGCATTTAGAACAACGCACAAAACGAACCCAATGACGATATGTCGGATGAAGACTAGTAGTTTTTTAATTATTTTTTTAAGTTAAAGTTGTTTAATATAATGTAAGAATTAATACTTATTTTAGAGTTTAAATTAATTTTAGTTTTATATATATATTTTGCATATTTAATTTGCCAAAATAAAAAAAAATGGGGAGGCCCATCCTTCATCCCCCTTGGTCCATCTTTGAAGAGGCATCCTACTTGGATGTTGACGTCAGGGGCGAAGGTTTGTTGGTGCCCGGGGGTACACCCGCCCACCCCAATATTTCGGTTAGAAGTGTATAGGTTCCCCTTTTTTGTCCGGAAATTTTAAAAATTATATAGGATCGCCTCCCCCCAATTATTTTTCCTAAATATTTATACAATATATAAATTAAAGTAAAGTTTGTTACTACTTTGTATATAAGTGATAGGTAGTTTTGTAAATATATTTTACCTCTTATTTGTTTAACCTTATGTTACCCACCACACAATAAACTTAATCACAATTTTTTATGTCTAAGAACGGCTCATTTGAATGAATGAAATTTTTTAGCTTTATTTGGAACTATTATTATTTGACTTGACCCGAATCGATAGCCGACCCGACCCGACCCGAAACATAACGATAGGAAAAAAAATTTGGGTCCCATCACTTTACACCCCCTCAAAACTTTTGGTCAAGCTCCGCCACTAGTTGATGTAGAGGAGCATCCTCAAAGGACTTGCCTCCTCCACACTCGATAGTCTAACAAACCTAATCATCATCAACTAACTTTTGTTCCTGATGTGTTAGATAATTCTCATTGGTTTATTTAAGAAGAAAAAGATGATATATAGAAGATTTAAAGAATTTGTTTACATTAAATAATTAGGTGTATTCGTTAAGTTGGGCCACAGTTAGTATTTTTTTTTTTTTTTTTTGGGAAGGGGGGTTTCTATTAATTGTTGATGTGATAACGAACCAAACGATCAACGAACGAGTTTTCGCTGCATAACGCGGTCATAGAGTAATTCCATTGATAGAACTACACTTGAATCAAAGAAGTCGTGGGTTTTACCTCCACCCGCGCCTGGGCCTTATATACTTTTTTGTTTATCTATAAATGAAATCGATCAGGTTAACACATGCCTCTACGTGGGTGTATGCATACTTTTTTTTTAATCCGGTGATCAACTAATTTATATGTTACTGTTTTTATGAATATTTACATATGATATAAAATTTAAATATATGTTACTGTTTTAATGAATATTTAAATATGATATAAAATTTAAATATGAAATATTTTTTTATCACAAAGATTTAAATGAATAAAGCATTAAATGTAATATAATACAATATATTTTTATTGGGTGATCAACTATTTATATGCTCCTTTTTATTGAATAATTAATTTTGACATAAAAATTAAATAATAAGTATCTTTTTACCACAAAGATTTAGTGAATAAAACATAAATTTTAAAACAATACAAGTACAATATCTTGAATAACTACAACAATACAATATTAGTCTATTATAGTACCTAGTAAAACAAATTAATTAGGTCATGGGTTCGCTTTTTAAAATGGTTTTTTTTTTAGAATTGTTGGTTTTCCTTCTAAATTAATGTATATGTATTATTGCTTATTAAAGATGGATATATCGGGTTGGTTGTGCTGATGGCACGATGATACTCTAGTAGTCCGTGAGTGATCCAAATTTACGGTTAAAAAAAACAAATGAAATATATTTTTATTCTCTCTCTAAATTTCTTTATTCTGTGTATATACGTGTTTTAGCGACATAAATAATATTCAAAGATTTGGGCAACCAAAGCGGCCATTCAGCGTGTTAACGGTGTGCAGTTTTCAAAGTATATGTTTCTTCTTGTCGCTATTATAAAATATCACGTATTGGCTTAGTCGGTGGGTTTTTATTATTTTATTGCTTAGAATAAAGCATAAAGCATCATGAGTATTGGTACAAACAATTTATCAAGTTGTTGGTATGAATACGTTAAAAAAATAGTTGTTGGTATGAATGAATATTATCTATATAACTTTCTTAAGAATACTCGGTGTGGTGGTGAAGATAGAGAAGGCATTTTCCATCACGTGTCTATCATTGCCCTTCAAAACCTCAAAATCATGAGGTAGTGAGCAAGGTGGAGGAAACGTTTTTTGTATATTTATATTTTTTATTATAATTCTTCATTTAATCATCATCGTCCACCTCCCAACCTCAAGTGCCCCACGCCATGTAAAGATCCTCAAGACCTTGCCCCACACTATTAAACGCCATTCGCAGGGCGATGTAGGGGTTTCCCCTCCCCATCCCCACGCTTCACATTGGGCAATCTAATAAACACCATTCGCAGGGCGATGTAGGGGTATCATAATTTTTTTATCGATTACGATAACATTTATTTAATTTCAAATTTCTAAAGTTTATGTTGAAGATATATACAAGTGTAAATAAAGTGTATAGTGTAAACTAGTAAATCAATTTGTATAAAAACATTTTAAAAAATGTTTTTAGGGGGTATATTTGACAGTTTTTAAAGTGATTTTTACAGGGGAGGGGTACGACAAGTAAGAGAGTGGGTACATTTAGCCTATCCTAAAAAAATTTAAGTAAAGTCGAGCATTTCTAATAATTAAATCCCTAAACGTTAATAAGATTAGTAGGCAAGTGAATTTGTACATCATGGCGTGGAATGTAACTTACTCTGTGTAGCTCGCAGCAAACAGCTAGCCCTAAACACTACAAATTTACAATTTTTACAAATACTCATCAAGCTCAAACTTGATAGTTCTAAATCAAGCTCACACTTGATTGTTGGTTCTAATTGTTTAAGGGGGTATTTATTTTTTGTAAAAAGCTCTTCAAAACCTCTTATGTCTGCCCCACGCAGACCACGAGCAGTCGTTTGACTGCAGTGTGTTTGTTTTCTCGAAGACCTTTCATTAAAAAAGGTTTGCGTGACCTCTTTTTGGTGCAGACATGGATCTATGTTGTCACACCCCGACTTTCCACGTGTCACCGGTGGGCCCGGTGGGGAGTATCGTGACGTGGTTGGCAACGTAATAGTCAAACAACACAATTATATAAATGCACAGCGGAAGCAAAAGATAAATATTATTACATTTCCGAATATAAAGTAATATCCAATATTACAACGGAAAGTAAAGGATCCACAGGCGGATCTTAAAACATATCATTTGTTCACCAGACTTTAGGCACCTAGAACCTCCTAGATTCTTTAGAACCGCCCTGAGCTTCCAGCCAATTATGTTCAGTACCTGTCACTTAACCCTTTTGGAAAATACGTCAGTTTTCACTGGTAAATACACTCAACCGACTCATTTTGAAAAGAGTTTAAGAAAATTGATTTGAATGCACGTGGCACAAAATATATTGACACTTTAATTAAAATGCACAGAGGCAAAATTAATCTTTTTATACTTGGAACAATTATATTTATAACCTTGTATACAGATTTACATGTTCGTTGTACGTTCAGGGCCCGATGTAGAAACCGAGTCAAGATTAACAGACACGCCACAAGTATAGACCCACAAGAGAGTGAGATACCGTTATTACTTAGTAACTGTCAGGTGTATGCCTACACCCCGTACCTAAGACGTGGCCATTTTATAATACAATGATGTCAAGGATATCCGGGACATGGTCATTAACCCCTAAAGGCTTTTATTTCAAACAATACAGATTAAACCGGGTTACCTCAATAATTTAACCTTCATTAAGATTAAATATTCAATACCCGACCAAGCGGTATTATTATACCGTATCCCAAGCCCGTATAGGGAAAATAAGTTAAGAGTATTTACCTGAGCTAGCTCCTGTCTTAAATAGCAAGAATCTAATAACTCAGCCGTAGTCACTTAAGTAAGCGTAGGTACAATTTACCGGAAAGCTCTAGTCTGGAATGATGGTATAAATAATTTATTAGAATGCTAACGGGTCTTTAATTAAGCCTAAGCTTAGACCGGTTAGTCTTAAGGAAATATATGGTTCAATCGCATGATTAAGCGAAGACCGGAATAGAACGTGATTTAAACCCGACATGTTCAGAGACTTGTCTTATGTGGGTATTTCATACACATTCTGGATTTTAGGATAAATCCAATAAGGTTGACCCGTTTCGGCTAACTTATATAAACTAGTTATATAAACCGATCCGAACGCGAATGACGCGTAACGGGTAACCGAATGAATCACGAACAGGTTTCCTAAGTTAATACGCTTTAAATATGTTGTGATATCAGAATGATACCTTCCGTAATGCCCGAAACGAGTTTAATTCTTATTTATGCCCCGTAGGGGTATTTTGGTCATTTTAACGATTAAAAAGGGATTTAACGTAACCCTGATGTTCGGGACTGAAGTAATCAGTAAAACTACCTATTTTAATATGTTATATCAGTAGGTATTTAGTCTTACGTGGCAAAATGGTTTTAAACCCAAACTACGCGTATAATACGCGTATAAAGTCGTTTTAAGCGACTTACGGGTTTAAATAGGATTCTGAGTTTTTAAAACAGTTAAATGGGTTCAAAATAATTTATTTATTATTTAAAATCAGTAGTAATTGGATTCGCGTCAAAAGGATTTATAAAACTCATTTTATGCGCGAAAAGGTTATATTCGGTATTACCGAAATAAGACACTAATCCTTGCTTATGATCAGTTTAAAAATAATTAAAAATCTTCAAAAATCCCGAAATATTATTTAACATCAGTGGGGAAAAGGTTTGGTACCGAAAATCGGGTTTAGATAGGCTATGCGCTAATCGCGCCGTTTAATTATTAAAAAGCTTAATATTTACGCTAATGCGCATATCTCCTAATCTAGACCTCCGATTGACGTGAAAATTTACGTACATGTTTAATAATCAGTAACTAAGATTATTGTACTTCCACATTTTCAAAATTCTCGTTGTAGGGTCATAAGGGCATTATGGTCTAATTTAAGCGATTAACGGAAACGTGTGCATTCATCGGATAATCAATGAAACAAGTACCGAGGCTTATACTATCATATAACCCAATCCTAATGAAGTACTAAGGCAATACCGAATCAAATTAAAACGGGTCAGAAGCGAAGTCAAAGCAAAAGTCAAAGTTTTGCGACTTTCGGTTCCGAACCGGGTTTAAACAGAAATCTGTCGAGTCGGACAAGCGTAAACAAGTTTTTATACTTATTACCAAGTTATATTAAGATTAAAACAGATTACACGCCTCTCGGATTGCAAATCGTGCATTAAATCATAAATTACATTTCTGTTGACTTTTTCGGTCAACCTTTGACTCGACAAACGACCTAGTTAGGTCTGGAATCGGTACGTGCCCTTACAAGGGTTTAATACCCATATAATTACCTATCTAACGGTACTTTCAATTCGGGTTACGACTGAGCTATCGATACTTAATCACGAAGTCAACCGTAAATTACGATATATTGACTTTTACGCTAAATACCAAGCTAAACTGAAATTAGAAGGGTTAGGCAACTTACAAGTGATCAATGGATGACTAGTGAACACTTGAAGGCAGGTTGGAAGCTCCTCAAATGGCCAGACAAAGAATGGTGAAAGAATGAGACATTGAAGGCCTTTTATACTTGTGCACACACCACAAAATGTTGACAACAAGGTCTAAGACCTACCACAAGCTTGCAACATGTGTCCTAGAGGCTTAGGGGTGTCTAGGGGTCAAGTAAAACCGGTTATATGGGTTGAAATGGCGTAAAACAGGCAACAGCCTGTTTCTGGTCGCTGGCAGACTGGTAGCGCACCGCTACGCTTCTGGTGTAGCCCCGCTAGGCTGGTAGCGCACCGCTACACTTATAGTGTAGCGCCCCGCTAGGCTTCTGATCAGCCTTCACATTTTCCATTCTTTGCATAATTGACTCTTGGCTCTTCCGAAAGGTCAAGTAACCTTTATATATTGCATTTTGACCCTTTCTTATTTATTTACAAGGGCTTTAGGACTTGTACCCACTTTACCAAGTCCCTGGACATTTCCGGTTAACCCGAAAAGTCCAAACTTTCAACGTTAACGCTTTTAACCCTTGTAAACGAATTTGATCACAACTTGCTCATACGGTAACGAAACTTTATGAAATTTTAATCATGCATTCTAGTGAGCATAATTTACATTTACAAAGCTTCGGGTTTGTCAAAAGGTCACTCAGAGGTATATCTTTAACATGTTGACACATTTAACCCCTGTAGTTTGTAATCTCTCACTTTTAGCTTCGTATGATCCATGATTTATTCGTTTGATGTTATAAACATCATGTAGGGTTATTATGAAGTATATTTATTCACTGTTGACACTTAGAATCCGTATTTTCATATAATTTCCACGTTTGTCAACTTTAGTCCTTTCAGAACATTCTTTCGTACGTTCAAACTTATGACACGTGTCATTACATTATAGGACGTGAATTTTCGGGGTGTTACATCCTCACCCCCTTAAAAGAAATCTCGGCCTGAGATTTACCAAAAAAAAAGGAAGTATCCTCTGCCTAACAATGGCAACTTATAGAAAATTAGGGATTTGTATGATCTTATTTGTTGTTTCCAATGCAACTTTCAGATCCTGAATATTTGGCTTACCAATCTATTGTCCTAACAATAGATGTTTAACATTCCATCTTTACAAGGTCTCCAAGGGAGCAGCCTTGATGCCTACATATCAACTATTATAGAAAAGCTTATTTTAAGGTGAGGGGGTTATCCAACCATTGCTTATCTAATTTTAAGGAATAGCTAATCCTTGTCGTTAGTCGAACAATTCGACGATCCTGGGTAGCTGAGGGAAATTCTCAATCGTTGCCTAATTAGGGTTGCGGTAACAATGCACAAGCAAAAATGAACCGTCTTCCTTACCCAACCACATCAAAATCTTAGAATATCGAGTTAGGATATATGAATCTATATCTTAAAATTTCTTAATCAAGTTTTAGGTTGTTCCATATTAAACATGGAGTTCTTACAACACTCTAACCCAACGCGGGATGTTAATCGTAACTCTACCTGCCTCTAGAGAGGTAAACAGGGTAAACTTAGAAGGAGATAACCAAGATACAAGGAGGTTACAGAGATTTTCCATATCTCAAGCTCCTGTTCACTCATCAACGCTTGTGTCTAATAAGTGACACATTCATGTTATGAGTCCACATATTCCGTTACCAAGGAATATTTATTTAGATAATTCTATTCCGGATATCTCCCTTGAATACTACTAGTCGACATTAGTACAATATGACCATTGGGATATCTCAGGGGTTCCATGTATTAAACCTCCATGCTGATCAGACATGGAAATAATCTATGGGACACACTAGGATACGCCAATCCTCATATGACACTTTTATCAAACTTAGTTTGGCATTCGCAGGCGATAGAAAACAATGAGAAAATAATTAAAATAACATATGTTGTCATACTCTATGCGAAGAAAGAGTACTCTTTAGATTTTTCGGAAGAATTCCTTGCCGATACTAGAAGAATCGGTTACTACGGTTTCCTTGGTAGCTATACCTTGTGGATGATAAAAAAAAATTTGCTAAGTTTATGGTTCATGAAGATTTATTATTGCCTGTATTAAAAACAGGACACTTAGCAGAAGTTATCATTGATAAATGATAAGGAAGTTTATTGTACAAGTTCTTATATTAAATTAGAATAGAAATTTTCACAAACTAGGCACCTAGCTCAGTTGGCTAGGCGCGCGAAAGGGTGCGGCCGGCCTAGACCCAGGTTCGATTCCGGGGACGGCCAGTTCCACCATTTTTTTTTTTTTTTTTTATGTTTAATATTAATTAATCGCACGGATACGCGTAATTACGAGGGTTGTCTCATAAGGAGTCTTGATAATTAATTGCTTCTTATCATTCACAATATGGACTTGATTTTTAAGGTAACCAATCGATTTTTATCACTATATTGAGTCCTTGTGTATGCAACCAAAGACTTGCTATAAGGGTATTAGAAAAATGATTTCTAATTTAAATATCAATATAGGCTTTGTTGGAGCATAGTCGACGTAACATCGTCACTTTCTACCGGGCATTAAATGACCGGAGTCTTAAATCAGGTGGAGACAACAGTTCTCAACCTTTATCATTCATAATATATTTATACGTGCCAGTATCAATAAGTTTTTACATAAACTGTTTGATAAGGAAAGGTACATATTATACTATTATTATTCTGCATCATCTCTTGGGCGTTCCTCCAGATAACTCGTGTGTTTGTTCTTTTGGCCTACTCGGGCTTCTTCTGGTTCCTAGGGCAGTTGGTCTTGATATGCCCCTTCTCGTTGCAACCATAACAGGTTGCATCTTTCAACTTCTTGCAATCCAGGGTTTTATGTTCCCTAGATTTGCAAATTCCACACGGTAGGGGCTGAGACTCAAATCTGCATTTCCCAAGATGGTATTTATTACAGGTTTCGCACCTGGTCTTCTCTCCCGACTGCTGGCTGTCTCTCTTAAACCCGGAACTCTTCTTATCTTCAGAGTTCCTCTTTCTATCGGAGCGATGGGAATTCTCATCCTCCCTCTTACGCTTTCCATCTTCCGAGACTTTGGCAGCCTTGTTTCTAACCACATCGAGTGTGAGAGATAGCGACAGATCTGCCGTTGCCCTGAATGTAGTAGGTCTTGAAGCCTTAACACTGGCTTTGATTTCTGGGGCTAAACCCCCAATGAAGCGAGCAATTCTCTTGGGTTCTGGTGTTACTAGGTAAGGAACCAGTCTTGATAAGGTATTGAAACTGGTGAGGTAAGCTTGACAATCTAAGTTTGTCATCACCAATGATAAGAAATCAGATTCAATTCTTTCGACCTCGTGTTGAGGGCAATAGTTCTCCCTAATGAGAGCAACAAACTGTTCCCATGACATGTTGTAAAGTGGGATCTTCCCAGTAGCTTGAATGAGAGCCTTCCACCATGCTAGCGCCTCTCCCTTGAATGATTGGGATACATACTTCACTACATCCCTCTTAGCGCATCCGCTGATATCCACAATAGTATCCATCTCGTCCAGCCATGTCATACAGTCAATGGCTCCTTTCTCCCCTGTAAAATCCCGGGGTTTACATGACACAAAGTACTTGTAGGAGCAGCCCTTATCACGGGGTTCTTTATTCAGTATGATTTGTTGAGACGGGTCACTGTGATGGTTTGAGGAGCGACGATCGTCATCTCCATTCTTGGGATCATCTTTCTTGGGAGGTGGCTTGCTGTGAGCTTCAGAGTGTGTTTTAGGCTTTGAAGGCTGTGTAGAGTGGGTCCTACTTCGAGTACCACTGTATTCCTCATACTGCCTATCCAAAGCCTGCGTAACAGCGTCGTCTATGATCGCTTTTAATTCGGCACCCGTTAACGAAATCTGGGCGTTCACATTTGGCTCCACTGGATGGCTATTACCCTCGTCTGAGTTAGCCATTACAATTTAACTGTTGCAGAAAACAAGGGCAATAGTTTATTTGGGAGTTTATTATGGAATTGTCCCTTAGGGTAATTCATTAACCATGGTAAACAGAGGCCACATTTGGTTAATTTATTTATCATGTTTATTTAGGAGTTCTATAATAATTTATCCTAATTATAAAACAATAACATTTTCATTTGTGGCACAAAAGGCCTAGTCTCGTGGACATTTTTATTTAACCTATGATTTCAAGGAACCATAACATTAAGGTATACTGGCACAATAGGCCTAGTCACAAGGACAATTTTTTAAATTATATGCCAGGATTTCAGAGAATCAGAGCAGTTGAGGTTTGAACCTCGTTCATTACCTTGACAGGGAGTCATTGCTACCACTGTATTTTGGCTCATGTGGAAATGAGCAAGGCCCGTAGGCGTTATATTACCACGTTTGGTTAAAATATGATCATCTTATTGATGATGTAAACCCAGGATTCAGAGATCATTAAACTGGGTTAGGAATCTTCTAAAGAGTCCTATATAAAAATGACATGTGTGATTTTTTTAGTGGATCACGTCTGCCAGGAGCGTTAACCTATTTACAGATGTTAACCGGGATTCGAATATTTTAAACAGGTCTTACCATTATGGCCCGGCCTTAAAGTGACCCGAAGGCTAGGTTTCACTTCTTAAGATTCTTATTAATATTTAACGCATAGCAAATCCTAAATTGAGGTGTTTAATATGGATCTTAATCTAATTATGGAACTGCCATCTTGGCCGGTCTTAATATGACCCGAAGCTAGGTCTTGTCCTTTTAGATTTTGCCATTTTATTATAAGGGTAGATCTTGCAAAAAGGAAATAATATTTTTCCATTTATTTAATATTTCTTATTTAGAATGAAAGTTTAAACTTGATCATTCCATTATATGAAAATAAAAGTATAAAGTTGCCCTAAGCGGGACTTAAAAGGAATAATGTGTCCTCGGAGGGACTGAAAGATAATTATGTCCTTATAAGGACTATTAAGGAAACGATTTTCGGCAAAGGAGTTTCTTCTTCATTCAATTCCTGAATGCTTTCTCCTTGGTTGCACGTCTCATCTTGGTCGCTGTACGAAGCTCAGCATTTCAAGGCTCCGGGTGTGGAGAACTCCTATTACGGCTTCTTTGCTTGGTGACGTATCCAATAAAAAATTTGGAAGTAAAATTTCAAGATTAGGATTGAGAATATTCCTAAGTTAAGTCTAGACTCAGAAGTTTAGATATGTGCAATTGTGTAACTGAGATTAAACACAAAAGGCTAGTGTTTAATTCACTCAGTGTTGGCTCTGATACCAACCTGTCACACCCCGACTTTCCACGTGTCACCGGTGGGCCCGGTGGGGAGTATCGTGACGTGGTTGGCAACGTAATAGTCAAACAACACAATTATATAAATGCACAGCGGAAGCAAAAGATAAATATTATTACATTTCCGAATATAAAGTAATATCCAATATTACAACGGAAAGTAAAGGATCCACAGGCGGATCTTAAAACATATCATTTGTTCACCAGACTTTAGGCACCTAGAACCTCCTAGATTCTTTAGAACCGCCCTGAGCTTCCAGCCAATTATGTTCAGTACCTGTCACTTAACCCTTTTGGAAAATACGTCAGTTTTCACTGGTAAATACACTCAACCGACTCATTTTGAAAAGAGTTTAAGAAAATTGATTTGAATGCACGTGGCACAAAATATATTGACACTTTGATTAAAATGCACAGAGGCAAAATTAATCTTTTTATACTTGGAACAATTATATTTATAACCTTGTATACAGATTTACATGTTCGTTGTACGTTCAGGGCCCGATGTAGAAACCGAGTCAAGATTAACAGACACGCCACAAGTATAGACCCACAAGAGAGTGAGATACCGTTATTACTTAGTAACTGTCAGGTGTATGCCTACACCCCGTACCTAAGACGTGGCCATTTTATAATACAATGATGTCAAGGATATCCGGGACATGGTCATTAACCCCTAAAGGCTTTTATTTCAAACAATACAGATTAAACCGGGTTACCTCAATAATTTAACCTTCATTAAGATTAAATATTCAATACCCGACCAAGCGGTATTATTATACCGTATCCCAAGCCCGTATAGGGAAAATAAGTTAAGAGTATTTACCTGAGCTAGCTCCTGTCTTAAATAGCAAGAATCTAATAACTCAGCCGTAGTCACTTAAGTAAGCGTAGGTACAATTTACCGGAAAGCTCTAGTCTGGAATGATGGTATAAATAATTTATTAGAATGCTAACGGGTCTTTAATTAAGCCTAAGCTTAGACCGGTTAGTCTTAAGGAAATATATGGTTCAATCGCATGATTAAGCGAAGACCGGAATAGAACGTGATTTAAACCCGACATGTTCAGAGACTTGTCTTATGTGGGTATTTCATACACATTCTGGATTTTAGGATAAATCCAATAAGGTTGACCCGTTTCGGCTAACTTATATAAACTAGTTATATAAACCGATCCGAACGCGAATGACGCGTAACGGGTAACCGAATGAATCACGAACAGGTTTCCTAAGTTAATATGCTTTAAATATGTTGTGATATCAGAATGATACCTTCCGTAATGCCCGAAACGAGTTTAATTCTTATTTATGCCCCGTAGGGGTATTTTGGTCATTTTAACGATTAAAAAGGGATTTAACGTAACCCTGATGTTCGGGACTGAAGTAATCAGTAAAACTACCTATTTTAATATGTTATATCAGTAGGTATTTAGTCTTACGTGGCAAAATGGTTTTAAACCCAAACTACGCGTATAATACGCGTATAAAGTCGTTTTAAGCGACTTACGGGTTTAAATAGGATTCTGAGTTTTTAAAACAGTTAAATGGGTTCAAAATAATTTATTTATTATTTAAAATCAGTAGTAATTGGATTCGCGTCAAAAGGATTTATAAAACTCATTTTATGCGCGAAAAGGTTATATTCGGTATTACCGAAATAAGACACTAATCCTTGCTTATGATCAGTTTAAAAATAATTAAAAATCTTCAAAAATCCCGAAATATTATTTAACATCAGTGGGGAAAAGGTTTGGTACCGAAAATCGGGTTTAGATAGGCTATGCGCTAATCGCGCCGTTTAATTATTAAAAAGCTTAATATTTACGCTAATGCGCATATCTCCTAATCTAGACCTCCGATTGACGTGAAAATTTACGTACATGTTTAATAATCAGTAACTAAGATTATTGTACTTCCACATTTTCAAAATTCTCGTTGTAGGGTCATAAGGGCATTATGGTCTAATTTAAGCGATTAACGGAAACGTGTGCATTCATCGGATAATCAATGAAACAAGTACCGAGGCTTATACTATCATATAACCCAATCCTAATGAAGTACTAAGGCAATACCGAATCAAATTAAAACGGGTCAGAAGCGAAGTCAAAGCAAAAGTCAAAGTTTTGCGACTTTCGGTTCCGAACCGGGTTTAAACAGAAATCTGTCGAGTCGGACAAGCGTAAACAAGTTTTTATACTTATTACCAAGTTATATTAAGATTAAAACAGATTACACGCCTCTCGGATTGCAAATCGTGCATTAAATCATAAATTACATTTCTGTTGACTTTTTCGGTCAACCTTTGACTCGACAAACGACCTAGTTAGGTCTGGAATCGGTACGTGCCCTTACAAGGGTTTAATACCCATATAATTACCTATCTAACGGTACTTTCAATTCGGGTTACGACTGAGCTATCGATACTTAATCACGAAGTCAACCGTAAATTACGATATATTGACTTTTACGCTAAATACCAAGCTAAACTGAAATTAGAAGGGTTAGGCAACTTACAAGTGATCAATGGATGACTAGTGAACACTTGAAGGCAGGTTGGAAGCTCCTCAAATGGCCAGACAAAGAATGGTGAAAGAATGAGACATTGAAGGCCTTTTATACTTGTGCACACACCACAAAATGTTGACAACAAGGTCTAAGACCTACCACAAGCTTGCAACATGTGTCCTAGAGGCTTAGGGGTGTCTAGGGGTCAAGTAAAACCGGTTATATGGGTTGAAATGGCGTAAAACAGGCAACAGCCTGTTTCTGGTCGCTGGCAGACTGGTAGCGCACCGCTACGCTTCTGGTGTAGCCCCGCTAGGCTGGTAGCGCACCGCTACACTTATAGTGTAGCGCCCCGCTAGGCTTCTGATCAGCCTTCACATTTTCCATTCTTTGCATAATTGACTCTTGGCTCTTCCGAAAGGTCAAGTAACCTTTATATATTGCATTTTGACCCTTTCTTATTTATTTACAAGGGCTTTAGGACTTGTACCCACTTTACCAAGTCCCTGGACATTTCCGGTTAACCCGAAAAGTCCAAACTTTCAACGTTAACGCTTTTAACCCTTGTAAACGAATTTGATCACAACTTGCTCATACGGTAACGAAACTTTATGAAATTTTAATCATGCATTCTAGTGAGCATAATTTACATTTACAAAGCTTCGGGTTTGTCAAAAGGTCACTCAGAGGTATATCTTTAACATGTTGACACATTTAACCCCTGTAGTTTGTAATCTCTCACTTTTAGCTTCGTATGATCCATGATTTATTCGTTTGATGTTATAAACATCATGTAGGGTTATTATGAAGTATATTTATTCACTGTTGACACTTAGAATCCGTATTTTCATATAATTTCCACGTTTGTCAACTTTAGTCCTTTCAGAACATTCTTTCGTACGTTCAAACTTATGACACGTGTCATTACATTATAGGACGTGAATTTTCGGGGTGTTACATATGTCTTCTTAGGTCTGCAACTCTCTTCTCCTCCACATTTTGAAAACACATAAAACCCACACAAACCCTAGACCTTCTCCTCCACCATTCTCCTCCTCCCACCCCCGCCAACCTCCACAGCGCCGCCGACAAGCCTCCTCCACTCTCCACAGACCTCCTCCACTCTCCAGATGCTTATACATCTGTCAACATCGCTCTATGGATTTTCACCATCGGTGGTTCTACTATTGACAGAGAGTTTTCGGCGGATGCTGTTCTTGGCGACGGTAGATTTTACGGAGGCGTATCGTTGTACTCCGGTGACGGACTCTGAGATTTTCAGTATCCGTTAGTTTACGCAGCGGATTGCGGTGATTGGTACTGTTATTCCGGTAAACTAAACGCCTCACTTGTCGCCGGAAAAATCGTGATCTGCGACCGTGGAGGTAACGCTAGGGTTGAAAAAGGAGCCGCCGTGAGAGAAGCCGGAGGCGTCGGAATGATCCACACGAATCTAGACGAAAACGGTGAAGAATTACTAGCTCATGCTCATCTCTATTCAGCAACTATGCTCGGTGCAGCTGCCGGAGATAAAGTCCCGAGTATTTGAAATCAGATCCATCACCAACGGCCACGATTGTGTTTAGAGGAACGGTTCTCCAGCTGCGCTAAACTTCGGAACATAATTGAAAAGTTAAAAAACAAACAGTCTTCTTCTTGCAGACTGCAGAGATTTGGTCCACCTCTTCAGCTACAGATGTCTGCAGATGTGGTCCGCAGACTGTAAACGTTTACACAAAATATGGGTCGTTTACACAAATCAAGAGGTCAACTCAAACTTTTAACAGGAATACGAGAATCGTATTAGACATATAGATTTGGACACGACTTAGCTGTTACTATTCTAAAATTACAAATTTACCAAAAAAAAAAAAAAAAAAAAACATAAATCTTCATAAAATAATGACACTTAACTACAACATCTGACTTTATTTTGTTTTATAACTTTGACATAAAATACATAATGAGCATAAGTTTTGTGTTGAACATGTCCCTATATATAACTTGAGTATTTAGTATATATGTGTTTTAGTTAACATAAAAACTAATTTTCAAAGAGTGGAGTAACAAAACAGTTTCTGAAACTGACCCGAATGAACATGTTTAGACTAAACCTAAACCCATAAATTTCGTGTTAGGTTCGTGTCGTGTGTTACCCGAATTGACCCCAAGCAGCGACAAATGACATTCCTTGAAATTTTGCTAATCGAGCTCTATGCAAGACTCAAAAATACCCAATCCTATTTAAACGAAATTCCATCCCGTGAACTAATTCAATTGATTGCTGAATTGAAGATGTTATTGGGACAATGATGTACTTTTGAATAGTCAACCACCAACTCGCATTTTGTGTAGAAATTGCTTAAAATTAAAACTCCGCCACACGAGATAAAAAGTTGGCCTCCATGTTTTTAGTCGTACCCTAGCAGTTTTGAGAGCCGAGCTTGAATACGTATACTATGAGGTAATAGGATCAAATCCGATCACAAGAGCAACCACTTAAATAGCAAGAAAAAAAAGTAAACAAGATGAAAAGAACACTAGCTTATGATCACAATTTGATTGACTCTTTTTGTTATAACCAAAATCTACTCCCACGAGAAAACAATATTTTGACCCATTTAAATACTACCTAAGATCTAAACCCACTAAAACTCAAATTCCTTACTGATAGGAATTATTCACATTAAAGATAGTACAAGGATCAAATAGAAAGTTTATTTTGGCTAGGAAGGATAGGAAGCAATAGAATTATGACATGTGACAAAATTTAAAATAAAGAGTAAGTGTATTTTAGTCAACTGTATCATTTCTTCTTCATTCTTCCCCTCAGTAACTTCAAAACCCACAATTTTCAAAACCCACCATCTTCAACCATTTCTTCACTTTCTATCTCAATAACCACTACATTATAGTGCGATTTTCGTCACCAATCAATTATTCAAACACCCGATCAACGTGTTCTTCAGCTTTTTTTTGAAGAAAACTCAGTTTAATTTCATACAATATCTCATTTTTTCCGGTGATTTTGAAGATAATCACTCGATCCGTTCGATTCGATCGCTGATAAGTGTTTCTATCATTCAAATTTCGTCAATCGTTGAATAAAATCGGCTTCGATGCATGTAAGAAATTCATTAATTTCATTTTTAGAATCTAGGTTTTTGTTTTTAGGCCATTGCGTTTTACGATCTTGACAAGGGTCCGGGGGAAGCGCCCTGGGAGCAGGGTCCAAGGGGCAGAGCCCCTGGCTGTTTTCTGGTCATTGCGTTTTAGAAATAAAACATTTTTGAAGTGTTTTTAGTCATTGCGTTTTAGGTAAACACATTTTTATGTATTTCAGTTTATTGCGTTTTAGAGAGAACAACTTCTTTTGTGTTTTTAGTCCATTGCGTTTTAGAAATAAGACATTTTTATGTGTTTTCTAGCCATTGCGTTTTAGAAAAAAGACATTTTAAGTGTTTTCTGGCCATTGTGATTTACAAATAAGACATTTCTTAGTGTTTTTTGGTGCATTGTGTTTTAGGTAAAACACATTTTTATGTGTTTTCAATCCATTGCATCTTAGAAAGTACACTTTCTTTTGTGTTTTTAGGCTATTGCGTTTTAGAAATAAGACATTTCTTTGTGTTTTCTGGCCATAGCGTTTTACAAATAAGACATTTTAAGTGTTTTCTGGCCATTGCGTTTTAGAAATAAGACATTTTTTGGGTTTTTTGTGCATTGCGTTTTAGGTAAAACACATATTTATGTGTTTCAGTCCATTGCGTTTTAGAAAGTACACTTTCTTTTGTGTTTTTAGGCTATTGCGTTTTAGAAATAAGACATTTCTTTGTGTTTTCTAACCATTGCGTTTTAGAAATAAGACATTTCTTTATGTTTTTGGTGCATTTCGTTTTAGAAAAAGTCATTTTTTTAGGTTTTTTTTTTCATTGCGTTTTACGCAACTAGGTTTTTTTCTATTGCGTTTTACGCAACTGGGTTTTCAAAATTTTTTTCGAAAATATAGCAATAGTATACTCGTTTTAAAGATAAAAAACGCTCGTTTTTTTGATGCAATTTTTATAAAAAAATAACGTCGTATGACATCCTAGCTGGCTGCCTCCCATTCGCTCACCCCGCCATGTTATAGCGGCCATTTTGAAAGTTTGAATTTTAAATTCAAACCGTTTGGCATACCCAAATCCGCCACCCGGGTTCCCAGCAACCCCTATATATGTAACCCCCAACCCCACTGGTCCCCTCATCCCACGAACCCGTTACCGCACCGGCTACCCACTTCTCACGAACCCGCTACCCCACCGAAGAACATAGCATCTTGGACCCACGAGGAAGAATTGGCTCTCGTCACAAGCGTCGTGGACGCTATGAAGGGGCGGCCACCGGGCCAAACAAAATATTGGCCGGAAGCATTCGCAACCTACTGACTTAACGTCGGAAACGACCGCCATAACCTCAACGCGTGCCAACACAAATGGCGCGAGCTACGGCCAAGCTCGATCGTTTCAAGGCTTACTACGAAGCCGTTCCGAGCGGCGAGTTAAGCCACGAGGACCGGGTGGCGGTGGCAAACATAGAGTTTCGAGGCAAGGAGCGAAAGGCGTTCGACAAGATCGCCCTTTTTGAAATTTATCTAACGCTCTAAGTTTGTTATTTTGTAATTTTTAGAAATTATGTAATTTTTAGGATTACGTAATTTTTAAAATTTTAATGAAGTTGTAGGTTTTTTTTATAAATGTTGTGTGATTTTTATAAATTTTTTTTAATTTTTTTTTAATAATCTGCCACGCGGTGCACCCAACCCACGCCCCGCCATACCCCGCAGAAACGTCACTAGGCGGTGGGGGGGGGGGGGGGGCTCCCATTCCACGTGTCAAAAAATGCCCCAACCCAAACCCAAACCCAACCCAAGCCCCACCATACCCCACGGTCTTAGGCTATGGGGTATGGGGCTTGGGTTGGGGCGTGGGTTGGCTGAAAATGCTCAAGTCACCACCCCAGGGGCTTGGGTTGGGGCGTGGCCCTTGGGGCTTGGGTTTGAGGCCGGGCGTTGGGCGGGCTAGTAAGGTGACATGGCGGGCTCTCAATGGCCAAACCAAACTCATCCCCCAACCCAAGCCCCACCATACCCCATGGGCGTGGGTTTGAGTTTGTCTTCCACGTGTTAACTCATGCCCCCCAACCCACTCCCACCATACATACCCATGGCCTTCTATCCTAACCCTTAAAGATAAACCTAACAACCAAATGTTTATCTTGACCCACTAAAATAAACATAAACAATTTTAAGGCAATCCATATTCTGCCGACTCAAACCAAAACAAACAAATTAATTAATCTAACTCTAACTTAATTGATCTACCTAACCAAAATAACTCTTTTGCTAGGAATAATTACGATTAAATCCAACAATTATGTAAGTCCAGAGATCTTCGGTAAATATCACTAATACAATCAAAAGTGCGGAAAACAATTGAAAGTTGAAGAAACACTGACCTCAACGGTTAAGCTCCGGTAAATACTTCAACGCTTAGCGATCCGAACAGCTAGCTGCAAAACAGAACACCGTTAGGATTCGTTACAGGAATGAGGTTATTCCTGTAACCACCCTCCGACGTGAGAATAAGTCTCGTTAATTTGAGAGTAAGAAAGTATATAGAGAGGGAGAGAGTTCGTAATAGCAGAATATCTATACCTTTGACGTTTACCTCTATTTATAGTTTTTGATTATGATTAGGGTTTCCTGTATGTTAGGAGTTCATCCGGTGAGTTAGGTGGTGTTTGTTTTTTCTGCAGGAAAATGTCTGCAGTCTGCGGACCACATCTGCAGAGAAGAGGTGGACCAAATGTCTGCAGTCTGCAAGGAAAAGAGGGTTTGTTTTTTTTTAAATAAAACCTCTTCACAACCAAACCTCTTCACAACCAAAACCTCTTCACAACGTCTGCAGTCTCCTCTCTCTTCTCTCTCTCTGCCATCTACCACCGCCGCCCCAACCATCCGCCACCACCACGTCGGCCACCACCACCGCCGCCCCAACCATCCGCCACCACCACGCCGGCCATCACCACCGCCATCAAAACCCACCCCACCCCTTTCTCCTTCAGATCTGTGAATCGAAGGCGGCTAGAGAGAGAAACAGCGAGAGAGAGAGAGAGGGAAACAACTAGAGAGAGGAGTTCGACGGCGGTGGTGATGCTCGAAGGCGGTGGTGATGCTCGACGGCTGTGAATCGAAGTTCAGATCGAAGTTGCAGGTCTGTTTTGTTTGCGATCGATGTTGATGATGATGAGGGTTTTCAATTTGGGGGTTTTGTTTTCGATTTGGAGGTGGTGGCGGAGCAAGGGTGGGCGGCGGAGCAGGTGGTGGCTGAGAGGTGGGTTTGAATGTGGAGGTGATGGGTGTCGGTGGTGGAGGTGGTGGCTGAGATGTGGTGGTGGAGGTGGTGGCGGATGTGGAGCCGTGGAGGTGGTGTCGGAGGTGGTGGCTGAGATGTGATGGTGGAGGTGGAGGTGGAGGTGGTGGCTGAGAGGTGGGTTTGAAGAGGGAGAAGAGGTCTGCAGAGGTTAGAAGACTTGTGGACAAGTCTGCTTGGGGAAGAGCTTCTGCAGACGTTTTTGGTCTGCAGATCTTCAAGAAAACAAACAAGCTGCAGGAACCTTATGTCTGCGCGCCTCTGCGCGACGCAGACATAAGTGCTCAGAAGAGCTTCTGGAGAAAAAACAAACAGAACCTTAGTGATTTGCATGATCTTCACTGAATATTGGAGATTTAGTTGCCTAGTTTATCCATGCAGAATAGAATATTCTAGAATAAACGTGAATATAATTGATTATTTATAATAAAATAATAGGTGATGACTGGATCGGGTCAGCCGGTCCATGTTTTACCTCGTCATGTCCCCCAGTCCGAAATTATGAAATGAAATTCATGATATCGGACGTATAGAAGAAAAACTCAAAATATACACTAGGTGCACATTTCTTAATTGGGAATACAACAACTTTTTGAATTCGGCGGTGATGTGAAAAGGTGTGTCAGTTGGTCATCATTAGGATGACAGTTGTGCACGCCCTAAACGGTCACGTGTCGCCATTTCATTAGTGCTCCCTTTTGAATTTCAAAAGGTTTTTTTTACCTTTTCCATAAATAGGCATACTGTTTCGCTTTCCTATCATTTCATTTTCTTGTTTCGCTACACTCAACTTCTTGTTTGGCTGCCATGTCTCCCAAAGTCGGCAAATCTTCTAAATCAGAGTCTGGTTCTGATGTTCTTTACTGCAAATGGGGGACGATATCGTTTAATAATCTCCTTCAAGAATACGATATTAAGCCGGAGTGGCATCCGGTGCTGCCGTCGGAAAAAGACACAGCGTTTCCTCTGAAACAATGAAAAATCACCTTGTTCAGTGATTTTTTCAAATTCTGTAACTTCCGGCTTCCCATTACCAAGTTTTGCAAGGCCGTTCTTGATGAATACCAGATTCACATCTCACAGGTGCACCCCCTAGGATTGGCGAAACTTTGACATTTCGAATTTGCCTGCTTAGGGTTGGGCCATATGTGACAACCGTCACTTTTCAGTACATTCCGTACACTAGATGAACAGTAATTTGTGCTTTAATGACTGTACATGATCTAGTTACCAGACAAATAAATTTCTGAATTCCATGCAAGTGAATTCATGCACATTTTGTGCTACAAAATATAGCTTTATGCATAAACGAGAGCGTTGCGTCAGAAATATTAGTAAACTCACCGGTAAGACACATCGTGTCAACAGAACTGCAGAAAGCAGTCAGACATTAGAATTGAGGCCTAGGTGTAGGTCCGACGACAAAAGTACATTAAAACCCAAGAGTTCATACAAGGGTTTAATTTATAGACATTGCGAAAGCAAAAATAAGCACTAAAAATCACCCGAAGCGCACTTTAAGTGCAGAATTTATAAAATTCAGCAATAATTCAGCATTTAAACATACAAATATTTTGCAGAAATGTCGTTTTATTATCCAGAATATTTCCCTAAGTGTTGGGAATTGAAAGAGTACAAGAAAGGTACTTAAAAGACACTAAAAAGTGTAATTTAGCACTTTAACGAATCGGTATCTAACCGAACAACCGGATATTACCCGGAACACCAAAATAATGCTAGAAGCATTGTTTTTATTTTTTTTAAGCTAGTTAGGGTTCCCGAACACCCTAACACACTACATATTACTTAACATACTTAAACACCTAAACCTAGTGCTTAACATGTAACTAGATACTTAACTATACATTTGGAATCCAACCAATATACCCCCCCCCCCCCCCCCCCATAACCGGCCCTAGACAAGGGGTACACCCCCTTTGATTTCTTTGAATATAATATGGGATCATGTTTGATATCTTGAGGACATATTGTCTAGAGGATAATGCTATGTTGGAAGATAATTATAAAAACCACAAGACCATGTTTCATACTTATCATTCAACACCAACAAAACACTCTCACCTTACCCCCCCCCCCCCTCTAGCTCACGGCCATAAGGGTCCCTCAAGCCACCACCATTTTCGATCCATATCCATCTATTCCAAGGTGATATTATGGTGTAAGAAGGTCGCTAACGAGGCTCGGTGCTCACGGAACCTGAAGGACCTTCGCCATTTGCTTTTATCCACCTCATTTGCACTCTTGAACTTCCCTAGCCTTGAGCTAGTAGTAAGTGTTCTAAAACACCTTCTTGATCTTGTCTAGAGTGGTTAATAAGAGATTTGTCGGTTGAAAATCATGAACATACTAAATCACCAACTAAAAGTCTATTAAAGTGATGAATATGATGGTTAATAGATGGATAATTGTGTAAAACTTGTTAAACTTGTTTTGTGATGATTATTTTGTGTTGTTTAATGCTAGTAGTAGTTCGGATCGTCATCTAACCCGGCTAGGTTATGTTCTTAGAACATGAGCTAGTGTATGTTAAAGTATAAAAAGGACTAGATGATGAACACTACTACTATTAAACATGAACTTGTGTAAAAGTAATTTTTCTTGTAAAATGAAGTTCTAAACTAGTAGATCTAAAGATCTACAAGTGGTATTTTCGAAAGACCAACTGTAAGACAAAACCATGTTTAAAACCGGATCTTTCATGAAGTAGAGATGTTTTTGTGAACAAACAAGTGTGTGGACACTTGTGTAACAAAAAGTTTTAACAAAGAAATAATTTCCGTAAAAACCGACTAGAAGTTGTGAAACTTCATATTCTTTAAAAATAAAGTTTATAAGAAATTAAACTTATTTTTAAAGATAACAAGACTTACTAAATGTGCTAGTAAGTTACTACACATTTTTGTAAATATTCAAGTTCATGAAATGAAGAAATTAGTGATTATTGTTGATGATTATTGTTGATAATTGTTGTTGATGATTGTTGACGATTTAAAAGAAAATAAACACATGTTTTGAAAACATGGGAAACCTCCATTTTTAGGGGAAACTCTGTCAAAATTTTTATAAATTTTGACACTTAGAAAAATATAAGTTTTTGGGAAACTTATTCCCTAAAAATGTATTTAAAGTATTACCAAGATTTCCCTAATTTTTGGTGATAAGAAATGAGGATTTCTTCAAGAATAAAAATGGGTATAAGTATGTATATTTTTGAGAGAAAAATATATATTATTTATTATTTTATCACCAACTTTTGTGCTAAGTGTATATAGTATGTGTTATACGTGCTAGTGTATTAAGACTTAAAAATACACTAAACACTCATGAGGAGTATAAACATAAAAATACACATACAACATACAAGATACATAATTCGGGTGCAAAGTCCAAAACACGAGATACTTATATTAATTTTAGAGAAAATAATATAAGCAAGATACGTAGTTAAAAATATAGAATATTTTTAACACAAGAATACGTACACAAGAGATAGTGACTGTACTTGTGCGACGCAAGTCTAGTGACTAACGTTAAGAAAACGCGTATAGGTTACGGCGTTAATTAAGCAAATCCGGTGAAGTTTACGACGCACAGGAACGCAAAGTTGTGAGTTCATGCTCCCCCTTTTCTCTAACTATTTTTGGTTTTATAACTCTCGGGGGTGAAATACATGTTACAAATATTACAATTTTTACAAATGGTAAAAATACGAGAAGCACTCTTGGTGAGAACGAGTACCGAGTGCAATATGATTTGAGAATACAAAAGAATACGAGAAGCACTCGTGGTGAGTGCAATACGATGAGCTTTAAGAAAAGCCTAGAAAATACTAGATCATGTGAGCTTAAACTAGATATTGAGATGCCATTAATACTTAATTAGGGACGAGGGTTAGATCTAACGGGTACGGTCGAGCCCCACTCATGGTCCTTATGTGACCTCTTGAGTGCTTCGGTGTCCCAGTCGAGGGAAATCGACACAGTCGAGGTTAATCGACACAGTCGAGGGTAATCGACACAGTCAAGGGAAATTGACGCAGTCAAGGTTAATCGACACAGTCGAGGGTAATCGACACAGTTAAAGGAGAAAATACTAATGCTCCTATGTCCTCACATGCCTTGAAGGAGAAAATACTAATGCTCCTATGTCCTCACATGCCTTGAAGGAGAATATACTAATGCTCCCTATGTCCTCACGTGCCTTAATGTCCTTGTAGAAACAATCATTTAAAACGTGGGGTACACAAGAAAACTAAATGATACTTGAGTACATGGGGTACTCAAGAAAACGGGAATTATACTTGAGTACGTGGGGTACTCAAGAAAAACTTGAATTATACATGACACATACTATGTTTTCATACAAAGTATAAAAACGTGAAATACAAAAATGCATGAACTCGCTCAACTTTATGTTGATGTTTTCCAAAATTACATGTATTTCAGGTGACAGGATGGATCTTGGGCGCAAGTGTCGTAACTAGAAGTAGACTACAAGTTTAGATGTCATCCACTTTTGTTGAATAGTAACCTTGTCAAAGGTCGTGTTTTGAAAACTTAAATAACAAGTGTTTGTAATACTCAAATTTTCATGAATGGATGAACATCGTTTTGATCATGTAGTTGTTTATTACGATTGAATGCAATGATAACAAGCTAGTCACACATCATACGCTTCCGCAAAAGACAAGGTGTGACAGTTTGGTATCAGAGCTTCGATTGTAGTGAACTAGGATTCTTTCTCGATTCTAGACTACAATCACTAGAATTCTCTCACGAAAACATTTTACAAAAAGGTTTACATTGCATTCACGAAAGCGCCAAGATCCACAAGTCAGACACTTTTCAAAAGGTGACAAGGCAAGGACATTAGTGAGGAATACCTTTAAAATAAGGTGCCAACCAAAGCATAGTCTACACGAGTTAGACTTGCCAAAAACAAAATGACCCCCAAAAACGAGAGTTATACGTGATATAATGCATTAAAATGCTTGTTTATGCTAAGTAGCATATATGTTATTGATATACATACATACAAATAAGTGTACGGAATGATTATTGACGTGAATGAGATACTTCGACTCCGACTCCGACTCCTATTACTATACGTGACTCGCACGATGAAGCTACCGACCTCGCGTCCTTTGCAAAGCTCATGGCTGGGAGTGATTACCTAACAAGATGCTGAGCTTGCTTCCGTAGGAGGTGGCAGCTCTTCCCGCTCGATCGTGAAGATGCCTAACTACGGTGATGATGACGAGGCAGAGGCGGCAACCTTGAACGAATTCTCAATCAACGGGACGAGATCCCTGCGGCTTATGCGAAGAGAGATTGACGACATACTTGACCAGAAAAGGAAGATGAAGTATTCATCTCGAAGGTGCCCCTCCAACTACTAGGAATTCTCTCTATTCCTATTCCATCTAATCATCGTGCCTATACGCGCGTAACGATAATGAATGTTAGCGCGTGGACCATCGCAAAGGTCCTTTCCATGACAAGAGGTATAAGGACAGTAGTGTCCCCTCTTTGATTGATCATCTGCTTGGACGAGAGAAAATTTGGGTAACTGTGCAAGACAATTTATTATTACGGGGGCCCACGTAATAACGACTTGTAGTGCACAGAAATCCTGGTGGACTCTGCGGGTCAAGCTAATGAAAACCATACAAAATTAATCTATAGGTGTCCTCACCTTCATCTGGTAGAACAACACATAGATCAGTGCTTTAGCACGTTAGAAAGTAGGAAGCCTGTCTTAGCCTACTTCGTGACTGACACTTCTACCTGAATACGAGACGTTTGAGAAAACGATATTTGAGCGAGAGAGGTGGAATGACATTCAGCAAGAATCAGCGACGATACACTCCCTATCACCTCTACACAAACAACCCCATCAAAGGGGAAATATACGCACCAGTAAAGCTAAAGACCTAAGGAAACCAATGCAGCAGGAAATAACTAAAACTTGAATGACCAAGGCGATGTAGCCTCGAGTTCATTTCAAATAATAAGCCAAGTTGGCAAGCCTATGTGAAGGCTCAATAACTGTTTCCTCGCTTATACACTGATTATTTATACGTGTGAAATTGGGTGATTACATAATGGCTTATGGTGCTATGTATATCATAGACAATTGGAATGTTGTCTAACCTACTTCATACCATTGTGGCAGAAGAGAATGCCGCCTAGGAGAGACACAAACACCAGTACGTTGCCAAGGACAGAAGCCGAGCTGCAAGAACGCATCTCACAGGCAATTGCGCGACATGAAGCCCTCCGCTCTAAGCACAGCGATGGCACTACTAAAAGTAACCCTCCAACTGGCTGCACCTATAAACAATTCCTGGACTGCAAACCATTAAATTTTGATGGCACAGGAGGTGCCGTTGCATTTGTTCGTTAGGCAGAAAAGACTGACTCCATTCTAAGAATGAGTAACTGTTCGCCCCGACAGAGTGTTACTTATATCTCAGGGTTATTTGTAGATGGCGCACTCTCCTGGTGGAACCTTCAGGTTCAAACCCTTGGTGCGGATGCTGCTTATGCACTAAGCTGGGACGAGCTCAAGGAAATGATGGAAAAGAAATACTGTTCTAGAGCTGAAATCCAGAAGCTTGAGGTGGAGTTCTGGAACTTGAAAATGGACGGACCGAAGATTCATGAATATGTCCAACGATTTCATGACTTGTCTAGGGTCGTCCCCTACTTAGTCAAACCGGAATTCAAAAGGGTTGAACGATTCATTTGGGGACTTGCACCTCAGATCAGGAGCATGGTTACTACCTCAAAGCCCTCAACCATTGCAGAGGCTATCGATATGAGTGTCACCCTTACTGAAGAAGCTCTACGTGCGGGGAAATTTTCAGAATCTGAGGATAACAAGGAAGAGACTCATGTGGAGTCATCAGGCAATAAGAAGAGGAAGTCTTCGAATCTAAAGATAAGCACCCAAGCCCGTTATGGAAGCTCTATAGCAAACAAAAGAAAGAAGGTGAAACCACCGCATGACAGGAAAACTGATGGAGCCACTAATAAGGCTGGTGGTAAAATATACTCGGGGACTAAGCCGAAGTGCGGAGAATGCAATTTTCACCATGAAGGTCGATGTCTGAGGCCTAAGTGTGGAAAGTGTGGAAAAGAAGGGCACAGCAAGGACGCCTGTTGGGCGAAGGACCCAGATGGAAGAAATAAGAGAATACCAGGCTGCTACAAATGTGGTGAACCAGGGCACTTTAGGAAGAATTGCCCTGAGAAGAAACAAGCAAGGAAGGGTTTTCACGATCGAAACTCGTGAAGCACGCCAGGATCCAGATGCGGTTACGGGTACGTCCCCTATTAACCAACCCTATGCATCTACTTTAATTAATACTGGCATCAACGTTAACCTTACATGCTTAGAACTTAAGAAACTGCCTGGCCTAGTTTCAAATAAAATAGACGACCCATATTCTTTCGAAATAGGCACATAGAAGGCTAGTTTAAACAGTCGAAGCAATTAAGGACTGCATTTAGGGACTCAGAAGGTCGGAACCTTCTGTTACCATTGACTTGCGAAGTCATGAGATGATAGTCAGCATGGATCAGAAATCCAAGTATAGAGCTGAAGTCGTTCAATATGAGAAAATCAGACGCATCCCTCTTGTGGATGATGAAACCTAACTTCCCTGCAATAGGTGCAAGGATGCTAGACCCCACAAGGCGGCAGATCTACGACATCCCTCATTGGTTGAAGAGGCATAGAAAAGCCTCCGAGTAGACTATAGAGACTGGGAACATCCCTGCGACAGAAGAAGTCCCAGTAGCCTTTCCGGAAGACTTGCCAGGAACCCCTCTCCGTAGCGACGAGAAGAGTTTGGGATAAATCGTGTGCCATGAGCAGCACCAGTGACGAATGACGCCATACCGACTAGCTTCACCAACGAAGCATGAACCTCTGATATAACTACAAGAGCTGCTAGATAGAGGAAATTAAGGACATAACATCCTTAGTTAAGGAGACAAGGAGAAAGTTGGTAGTCTCCACTTTACATAACTTCAGAAAATTTAGAATCAGAATCCTTTGCCAAGGAGCAACTTGAGGACAGGAGGTCCTCCACTGTGAATACAAGTGGAAATATCCCTAAAACGACCTATAGGACTTGCTTCGTGCATTACAAGATCCTTGTCGTATCATTTGGCTTGACACATGCATCGACAATATATTCATGGACTTCGTGAATCGAACGTATGAGCCATACCTGGATAAGTTATATACTTATTGACTACATTCTTATATGGCCAACGACCAAGGAAGGTCGTGAGCAACAGCTGCAATTTACCTTGCAACTCTTAGAGAAAGCCCAGTTATGTGCAATGATGACGGAAAGCGGATTTCGAGTTCGCGAAGGGAAAACTGAAGATACATGGTGGATAAGAACGAAATTCATGCCAACCCTGCAACCAAGAGCTAAGGAGCTATAGTTGCAATTATGTGACGTCTCTCGACAAAGTCTCGATTGTACGTCGATGCAACGAGACCACGACATTGCATACGCGGCACATTGATTAAGGAATCATGAGAAGAGACCTTGAGATAGATAAAGTAATTGCGCGCCGCAAACTGGACGTCATTACCTGAGAGGAAACGCTGCATGATCTTTAATGATCACAAGGGTTGCAGCACACCGATGATCGTAAGAACTCGAATATGAACTGAGCTGCTGAACGATGCAGACTGCATGAACACAATACGTGCTTGTGTGATAAACTTTAATGAAAAGTCGGAACACTCACTTGCCCTTAGTGGAGTTTTCCTACAACGGTATCTATCACACCGCCGTCTAAACCGCTTCGTGTAAAGCTTTAGACGGAACATAACGAGTCAATTCCCGTCATGATTGAACGGATACAGGAATAAACAATCAACTAGCCCGAGATGGCCCAGGAAAACTAGAGGCAAGATCGCTCAGATATGTGATCATATCAGGACTGCCCGCAGAATACAGAAAGATTACGCCGATGAGCGGCAGAAATCGTATGAAATCGAGACAAGAAGTATGACTAAAATGAGAGCCTCGCCTAGAGAAGGCGTAGTGTGTTTTGGAAAATGAAAAGGTTGAATCCCCGGTGTAGGGATCAGAACCATTGCTCACAAGATGAAGCTCCCAGAAAAAGATCAGTAGTGATCGCGACACATTCATGTGTCTAGTCTGTAGAGGAGTCTGACTTAAGGAACAGTCGTTGTTCCCACAAATAAGATTCACGTCAATGACAAACGACAAGAATTACTATAGAAACCTGTTAAGGTTTTGGACCAAGAGTCCGTGATACTATAGAAACCTGCTAAGGTTTTGGACCAAGAGTCCGTGATACTATAGAAACCTGTTGAGGTTAGAGACCAAGAGTCCACAAGACACAGAAAAGTCATGATTGATCTACTTGAGTATGATAGAATTCATGACATGACCCAGAGATTTCATGGGAACATGAAGACAAATCATGAATCTAAGTGACCATATTGGTTTCACAACTCCCCTGCGACTGATGGCATCGCTTGAATTTCGGGACGAAATTCTTTTAACGGGGGGAGACTGTGACAACCGTCACTTTTCCGTACATTCCGTACACTAGATGAACAGTAATTTGTGCTTTAATGACTGTACATGATCTAGTTACCAGACAAATAAATTTCTGAATTCCATACAAGTGAATTCATGCACATTTTGTGCTACAAAATATAGCTTTATGCATAAACGAGAGCGTTGCGTCAGAAATATTAGTAAACTCACCGGTAAGACACATCGTGTCAACAGAACTGCAGAAAGCAGTCAGACATTAGAATTGAGGCCTAGGTGTAGGTCCGACGACAAAAGTACATTAAAACCCAAGAGTTCATACAAGGGTTTAATTTATAGACATTGCGAAAGCAAAAATAAGCACTAAAAATCACCCGAAGCGCACTTTAAGTGCAGAATTTATAAAATTCAGCAATAATTCAGCATTTAAACATACGAATATTTTGCAGAAATGTCGTTTTATTATCCAGAATATTTCCCTAAGTGTTGGGAATTGAAAGAGTACAAGAAAGGTACTTAAAAGACACTAAAAAGTGTAATTTAGCACTTTAACGAATCGGTATCTAACCGAACAACCGGATATTACCCGGAACACCAAAATAATGCTAGAAGCATTGTTTTTATTTTTTTTTAAGCTAGTTAGGGTTCCCGAACACCCTAACACACTACATATTACTTAACATACTTAAACACCTAAACCTAGTGCTTAACATGTAACTAGATACTTAACTATACATTTGGAATCCAACCAATATACCCCCCCCCCACATAACCGGCCCTAGACAAGGGGTACACCCCCTTTGATTTCTTTGAATATAATATGGGATCATGTTTGATATCTTGAGGTCATATTGTCTAGAGGATAATGCTATGTTGGAAGATAATTATAAAAACCACAAGACCATGTTTCATACTTATCATTCAACACCAACAAAACACTCTCACCTTACCCCCCCCCCCCTCTAGCTCACGGCCATAAGGGTCCCTCAAGCCACCACCATTTTCGATCCATATCCATCTATTCCAAGGTGATATTATGGTGTAAGAAGGTCGCTAACGAGGCTCGGTGCTCACGGAACCTGAAGGACCTTCGCCATTTGCTTTTATCCACCTCATTTGCACTCTTGAACTTCCCTAGCCTTGAGCTAGTAGTAAGTGTTCTAAAACACCTTCTTGATCTTGTCTAGAGTGGTTAATAAGAGATTTGTCGGTTGAAAATCATGAACATACTAAATCACCAACTAAAAGTCTATTAAAGTGATGAATATGATGGTTAATAGATGGATAATTGTGTAAAACTTGTTAAACTTGTTTTGTGATGATTATTTTGTGTTGTTTAATGCTAGTAGTAGTTCGGATCGTCATCTAACCCGGCTAGGTTATGTTCTTAGAACATGAGCTAGTGTATGTTAAAGTATAAAAAGGACTAGATGATGAACACTACTACTATTAAACATGAACTTGTGTAAAAGTAATTTTTCTTGTAAAATGAAGTTCTAAACTAGTAGATCTAAAGATCTACAAGTGGTATTTTCGAAAGACCAACTGTAAGTCAAAACCATGTTTAAAACCGGATCTTTCATGAAGTAGAGATGTTTTTGTGAACAAACAAGTGTGTGGACACTTGTGTAACAAAAAGTTTTAACAAAGAAATAATTTCCGTAAAAACCGACTAGAAGTTGTGAAACTTCATATTCTTTAAAAATAAAGTTTATAAGAAATTAAACTTATTTTTAAAGATAACAAGACTTACTAAATGTGCTAGTAAGTTACTACACATTTTTGTAAATATTCAAGTTCATGAAATGGAGAAATTAGTGATTATTGTTGATGATTATTGTTGATAATTGTTGTTGATGATTGTTGACGATTTAAAAGAAAATAAACACATGTTTTGAAAACATGGAAAACCTCCATTTTTAGGGGAAACTCTGTCAAAATTTTTATAAATTTTGACACTTAGAAAAATATAAGTTTTTGGGAAACTTATTCCCTAAAAATGCATTTAAAGTATTACCAAGATTTCCCTAATTTTTGGTGATAAGAAATGAGGATTTCTTCAAGAATAAAAATGGGTATAAGTATGTATATTTTTGATAGAAAAATATATATTATTTATTATTTTATCACCAACTTTTGTGCTAAGTGTATATAGTATGTGTTATACGTGCTAGTGTATTAAGACTTAAAAATACACTAAACACTCATGAGGAGTATAAACATAAAAATACACATACAACATACAAGATACATAATTCGGGTGCAAAGTGCAAAACACGAGATACTTATATTAATTTTAGAGAAAATAATATAAGCAAGATACGTAGTTAAAAATATAGAATATTTTTAACACAAGAATACGTACACAAGAGATAGTGACTGTACTTGTGCGACGCAAGTCTAGTGACTAACGTTAAGAAAACGCGTATAGGTTACGGCGTTAATTAAGCAAATCCGGTGAAGTTTACGACGCACAGGAACGCAAAGTTGTGAGTTCATGCTCCCCCTTTTCTCTAACTATTTTTGGTTTTATAACTCTCGGGGGTGAAATACATGTTACAAATATTACAATTTTTACAAATGGTAAAAATACGAGAAGCACTCTTGGTGAGAACGAGTACCGAGTGCAATATGATTTGAGAATACAAAAGAATACGAGAAGCACTCGTGGTGAGTGCAATATGATGAGCTTTAAGAAAAGCCTAGAAAATACTAGATCATGTGAGCTTAAACTAGATATTGAGATGCCATTAATACTTAATTAGGGATGAGGGTTAGATCTAACGGGTACGGCCGAGCCCCACTCATGGTCCTTATGTGACCTCTTGAGTGCTTCGGTGTCCCAGTCGAGGGAAATCGACACAGTCGAGGTTAATCGACACAGTCGAGGGTAATCGACACAGTCAAGGGAAATTGACGCAGTCGAGGTTAATCGACGCAGTCGAGGGTAATCGACACAGTTAAAGGAGAAAATACTAATGCTCCTATGTCCTCACATGCCTTGAAGGAGAAAATACTAATGCTCCTATGTCCTCACATGCCTTGAAGGAGAAAATACTAATGCTCCTATGTCCTCACATGCCTTGAAGGAGAATATACTAATGCTCCCTATGTCCTCACGTGCCTTAATGTCCTTGTAGAAACAATCATTTAAAACGTGGGGTACACAAGAAAACTAAATGATACTTGAGTACGTGGGGTACTCAAGAAAACGGGAATTATACTTGAGTACGTGGGGTACTCAAGAAAAACTTGAATTATACATGACACATACTATGTTTTCATACAAAGTATAAAAACGTGAAATACAAAAATGCATGAACTCGCTCAACTTTATGTTGATGTTTTCCAAAATTACATGTATTTCAGGTGACAGGATGGATCTTGGGCGCAAGTGTCGTAACTAGAAGTAGACTACAAGTTTAGATGTCATCCACTTTTGTTGAATAGTAACCTTGTCAAAGGTCGTGTTTTGAAAACTTAAATAACAAGTGTTTGTAATACTCAAATTTTCATGAATGGATGAACATCGTTTTGATCATGTAGTTGTTTATTATGATTGAATGCAATGATAACAAGCTAGTCACACATCATACGCTTCCGCAAAAGACAGGGTGTGACACCATATCCCTGAAATCTTGGTTTTTAGGGCTTTTTTCGTTCTCGTGTGGAAATCACCCTTTTTTCACCTTTGATCGGCGGGGTATAGGCGTTTCTTGCCTGAGGACCATTCCTTCGAGTTCCCGGGATAAAGATTGGAAAAAGAAATTCTTCTTTATAGATGCTGACGTCATCCCTGGGGAGATGCACTGGCAAGAGATGGCTCCTAAGGAAAAATTTAAGAATGACGGTCCTCCTACCGATGCATAATACACAGAGAATGCCTTGTTCCAAAAGCTTAGTCAGCACCCCTCCGAGTGTCAAGTGATTCCCGAAGGTGCCCTTGTGTTGGTTGGGATGGGTTTACTATGGCGTGATAGCCGATTGTACCCAGCCTTCCAGAGATTTGATAATGGTAAATGTCGTTTTTCCATTATTGAATTTATGGGTAACACTCTGTTTGACATGTTAACTGTTTGGGTGAAAACAGGTGATTGGTCTTTGTTTGATTTTGTTGATCCCCATCGGAATGCTGCTTTAAGGTCCGCTGATCGCGTGGTGGGGGAAAAGGAAGCTAGCGTGTTGAGTATTCACACCGATCATTTCCTCCTTCCCGCTACCACTGTTGGTTCTTCTGCCAGGCCTGTTAGTCCTCCCACCAGTGGTGGGAGTGAGTTATCTCTTGGTGGGACCAAGAAGATGTCCCGTATAAAGATAGTATAGGGAAGAAAAGTTCTACCTCTGAGGTCAGTGTCTCGCCCTCGGCGGTTGATGTGTCTGTTGCGCCAGAGGTTGTGGTTGTCACTTCCACCCATGCTACCATTTCTCCCCGTCCTTCGCTAAGGAGGCGTAGGACCATGCTGGCTTTATTGAATTTCCAAGCGACCAAGACAGCTTTGCTATCACATGCTGGTATGTGGCCGCTTTTGGTTTCTGTAGGACTTTGTTCTTTCGTTTGTTTTTAACTGCTTGTTTTATGCAGATACTCTTGCCGGTGCCATAACCGATGGTGGGTTTTGGACACCTTTAGCTTCTGTGGGGATAAGTTCTTCCACGTTAGCGGTCAGAGTGTACCTCTTATTGAGCTGATATCCCGGGCTAGTGGTCTTCCTTTTACACCCCTTACCCCACCGCCATTGTTCACCACCTCCGTGGCGGTCACTATCAACCCTGTTTCGATGCCATTAGTTTCAAATCCTGTCCCAGCATCCACAGTTTCGGTGGCTATGTTTGATTCTCCCATAGTTGATCCTCCCGCGTTTATGGGAGAGTTGTTTGCCACTTCCGCTTGGGGTGAGTCTACTAGTGCAAAAGATACAACTGTTAGTGATACTGGTAGGTCAAGTGTTAACTTTATAGATGACGGGGGCAGTTTGTTCGATGATTTGTATCTCCCTTCCGTGTACTGGGATCCTCATGCTCAGGATAAGCGCTACCAGCCTAATTGGAAGATAGCGGAGTCATCTAGGCTGGTCTTCCCCCCCCCCCCCCCCGGTTGTGCATTACTAGGTTGAGTGGGCATATCCGCCTGCCGAATCTGCTTATGTCCAGGGGTTGGACAATGAGCATTTGATGAATGTATCTATGGTGGAAGCTGTTAGTGGCCCCAGAAGGCTTGCTGAGATTAGGCGCCGATGGATGCAAGACAACAATGAATTGCGCCAGGCGCGGATGACCATCCAAGAACTGGTGGATGAAAGGAATCGTTTTGAGAGTCAACTTCATGTTGCAGATGTTAGAGAAAGCCGGTTTTTGTCAGAGAAAAACAGGGCTGGAGCTGATTTAAAGCGCGTAACTGCCAATTTAGCTAAAGAGAGGATAGCCTGGGCGCGTGACATTGCGAAAAAGATCGTATAATTACTCGTGCCAAAGCCGTCCAGGAAGAGTTGGAGCGCAAGTCTGTTCTTGAAGCCCGAAAGGTTAGGTCTGAGTTATCCGCTGAGGTGGAACGATACCGTATTGACACCGATTTTGTTTATTAGGTGCAGGAGAGGTATCAGGACTTGACTCTCTAGCTGGAGGCATCTGAGGTAAAGGTACGAGACAAGCAGGTTGAGCTTGAGGAGCGTGAAGAAAAGCTTAGAGAGCTTCAACAAGTCTGTGATGCCCTTGTCACCGAAAGGAATTAGCTTCTTCAGACTTCTTCCTCCCAGCAGGCGCGCCTTAATGAGGCTGAGAGTGCCTTGGACCAAGTTAACGCCGAGGTGGATAGTCTAACCAATCGTTTAGCTGGTCTGCAAGGTGATAGGAATTGGTTGATTTCCCATGGTTTGGTGGGTGCCTTTGAATACATGCGCCGATCCAAGCCCTTTGTTGCTCTACTGGACCGCTTGTCTACAGCTGCCTACAAATCAGGCCAGCATGATGGCGTTTATGAGGGCTACGTTAGCTGTCACCAAATGAATAAAGTTACCCCCGAATTTCAGGAGGCGGGAGGTAAGCTGACAACGGAGATGGCAGATGCATTGGAGGCTGTCTACAATGATTCCCTCTCAGCATATCCTTATCTGACCAGCAAGGTGGCCGAGGACAGCGTGGAATCATTGCGCCAAATGCTAGAAATGCCGGAGGAATCGGAAGACGAATAGTTGTTTGTTTGTTTGTTTGTTTTTTTGTTGCTGTGATATTGATATTTTGTAAAAAGCTACATTTTGTTGGGATGTGTGTTAGTACTTGATGTCGTCAGTAACCATTAATGAAATCAATGATTACGGTAGCGCCGCCGTTCACAGGGTGGCGATTTGACGTTTAATCATCATGACTTTTTACATCTCATTTAATTTTGCTTTCGTCATCAATGGCTGTTCATTTTAGCCTTTATATACTAATCACTTCTTTTTACCAAATTTGGTAAGTGCAACATGAGTCATAAACATCATTCTCGGAAAGTTTCCGACATTTTGCGAGCACTTGATGCGGTTGATGCGATGATCTGTTTTCGGGATAAGGTGCCTGATAAGGCATTAAAATGTGGAGAGTTTGCTGTGATTAACTCCCCCGGTGTTGTGCCTTGTCTGAAACTGTCTGGTAAGGGTATCAAAGATGATGTCCCTCCTGTTGCCGTTTCTGATGCTGATGTCGTCCTTAGGTCAGCAGGTACTGTTCCGTTAACAGCTGATGCCCTGATGCAAGCTTTTCCTCGTGACCGAGTAAGTCGATGTAGTATGGTATACGAGCGACGCCGTAGTGGGTGTCACTATGTAAACCCGATCGGTGCTCAGAGGATGTTAGCTGCTCCGGCTGATGTGAGGAACGACGAGAATTTGATTGTTGATCCTCATCCTTTGGAGTGGTACAGTGAAGTATTGCACACCCCTGCAGAGGTGTTGGCAATGATTCCCGGCTTTTAGTTTATTAGAACATGTTCGTTTTTTTATATTCCCGTATATCGTTTTTTGATAACAGGGACAAGTACTTGGTTTTGTTTGATAGTTGTATGTATTTATTACTAAAATACCTATCTTTCATAGTGATTGATGTATCTATTACCAAGATACCCACTTTTAGCGTTGTATAATTTTGATTATCTGACTTTGTTATTATGAAAAATATTTCGTGTCAGAGTTATTTTGTACCGTAATATGTAGTTTAAATGCGGTGGTAATATTTTTACCTATATGTAGATGGCAAAGAGAACGTAAAAGAAAACTTTTATTTATAGTTGATAACTGAAAGAGACATCATACATGATGAATTACACTTGCAAAAGGAGAATAGCCCATTCCACCGTTAGGGGCGGAATTCAACATATAACATCTTTTTAATTGGGCAGCGTTCCAGCTGCGAGGGACTGCCGTGCCGTCGAGTTTGGATAGGCGGTATGCTCCTTTGCCTAGATCCTCTTGGACGATGTAAGGGCCTTCCCAATTGGGCCCCAGCTTGCCTGTGGGTTCCGCCCTACTTGCCTCATTATCTCGCATGACGTAATCACCTTCCTTTACGCCCCGCTTGCGGTATGCGCCTATAATGTATATATGTGTGGGCGCTTGAGGGGCAAAAGCGAAAGTGCACTAATTTTAACGTTATTTTACTAATTTCGTGAAAATAACGTTAAAAGAGGGGGATGGTTAATCATGCATCATGTGGTGGCGTTGCTAGCCGAAAGACAAGGGAGTACATGCACTAATCGGCCTTTGTCTTAATTGCTGAGTGTTATGTGCCTTATGTCCAAGGCTTGATGCAAAACTACTATCGAGCCGGGGGTCTCACTGGAAACAGCCTCTCTATTCCTAGTTCCTACGGGGTTGAGGTAAGGCTGTCTACATCTTACCCTCCTCAGACCCTACCTTTGCTTTGCTATTGGTGGGATTTACTGAGTATGATGATGATGATGATGATGATGACGACGTAATCACCTTCCTTGAAAGTTTGTTTGGTCACGCGCTGATTGTAGTATTTTTCTAAGGTTTTTTTTATATTTTGCTTCACTTATGGCGGCCGCTTCACGCCTTTCTTCCAACAGATCTAAGCCTTCTCACAGGAGCCTATCGTTATCATCATTGGTTGTTAGGCGCCTTAGTGAGGGTAGCCCTACCTCTGCTGGTATCATTGCTTCCGCACCATAAGCAAGGCTGAACGATGTTGCATTATTGCTTGTCTTGGGCATAGTTCGGCGTGCCCAATGGACGTTTGGTAATTCTTCCACCCAAGAGCTTCCTTCATAACCCAGCCTTCTTTTGATTCCATCCAGTAGACTTCTGTTGGCTATTTCTACTTAGCCATTTCCCTGTGGATGTGCGAACGATGTAAAAATTTGTTGGATCTGCATTTCCGCGCACCATTCTTGCAAGACTCTGTCTGTGAACTGTGTTCCCTTATCGCTTACGAGATACATCGGGAGTCCGAATCGGCAGACAATGTGTTCCCATAGAAATTTTTTGGTGTTCTCTGCAGTTATTTTGGCTAAGGGTTTCGCCTCAATCCACTTAGTGAAATAGTCGATTGCCACAATCAGGTACTTCAGCTTCCCAGGGGCCAGCGGGAACGGTCCCACGATGTCTATCGTCCACTTTTGAAAAGTCCATGCGGCCGTCACTGGGATCAGGTTATTCTTAGGGCGTAGAGTTTGTGGTGCGTCTTCTGACAACTATGGCATTTTCTAAGTTCCACTACAACGTCTTCACGCATCCCAAGCCAATAATACCAGGCGCTATGAATCTTTGCAACAATTGCCCGGGGATCAGCGTGAATGCCACATATACCGGTGTGTATTTCTTTAATCAGGTATGTGGCTTCCGAAGGCGACACGCATCGTAATGAGGGTCCCAGGTATGATTTCCTGTATAGGACGCCGTCTTGTACCTCATATTGTAAGGCCTTTGTTTGTATCTTCTAAGAGTCGCCCATGGCGGATGGCAAGTCATCTTTTGTAAGAAACTTCAAGATAAGAGTGTACCAACAGGGTTCCTATGCTGTGACCGCGGATACTTCTCGGTGCTCTATGAATGGTGACTGGAGCGTTTCAACTTTCACTTCTTTTTCCATTCCGGATGTAGCTAACTTGCTTAGGCCATCAGCTATCTGATTTTTTTCCGCGGTGGACGTGGTTCAGTGTAACGCTATCGAACGAGGCGATGAGTTCCTTGGTTTTGGCCAAGTATTTCGCCATCGTTTCATATTTAGCTTCGTACGTTTCGTTTACTTGATTATTGACCAATAGAGAGTCAACGTATGCCTCCACCCGTGTTGCCCCCATAGATTGAGCCATCCTCAAACCTGCTAGCAACGCTTCATACTCTGACTCGTTGTTGGAGCATTGAAGTCGAAACGCAGGGCATACATTAATTTGACTTCATCTGGGCTAATTAACAAAAGGCCCGCGCCTGCGCCTTTTCCGCTTGAGGACCCATCTGTATATAACTTCCAAGTTTGCTTGGAAGAACTGGATTCTACAATGTCATCGATCGTTGGGTCTTGAATCACTTCCCCTTCGGGTATTTCCGCTAAGAAATCGGTGATTACTTGCCCTTTTATTGCTGTTCGTTTTCTGTACTCAATATCCAGGGCCCCTAACTCGATTGCCCATTTTGCCAGTCTCCCCGAAATTTCTGGTTTATGAAGGATCTGTTGTAGGGGATAGTTTGTAAGGATTTATACCTGGTGACCCTGGAAGTATCTTTTGAGACGCATGGTGGCGTAAACGAGTGCCAGTACAAGCTTTTCTAGCGTGTGGTACCGTGTTTCGGGACCCGCCAGCACCCGGCCAATGCAGTATATTGGCGTTTGCTTCCCGTTTCTTTCTACCATCAGTACTGCTCTTACGGCGTTATGAGCCGCTGCTAAGTACATTTTCAGGAGCTCGTTTGGATATGGTGCTGTTAACGTAGGTAGCTTTTCGATGAAGCACTTCATTTCTTGCAGGGCTTCTTCTCTTCGTTGGTCCATTTGAAGTTGTTTTTGTTTAGACAGTCTTTCAACGTCTTTATAAATGGTAAGGATCATTCGGCGTGTCTCGCTAGAAACCTGTTTATGGCAACTAATCGCCCATTGAGCGCTTGCGCCTCCTTCAAGTTCCTGGGTGATGGCGTTCGTGTTATTGCTATTACTTTTTCCGGGTTGGATTTGAAACCGTCACGGGTGACCACTACCCCTAAGAACTTTCCTTCTTCTACCCCGAATTAACATTTTTTAGGGTTCAATTTTATGTTGTATTCTCTTAGCTTGCGGAAGGTTTCTTCAATGTCTTCTAATATCTGCTTTTCTTCCATGCTCTTGATGACGAGGTCATCAAAATACACCTCGAGATTTCGGCCAATTTGCTTTTCGAAAGCCTTATACATGAGTCGCTGATATGTGGCCCCGGTATTGCGTAGACCAAAAGGCATCTTGGTGTAACAGAAAATGCCTATATCGGTGTGAAACGCCGTTTTTTCTCCGTCTTCTCTCGACATCTTGATCTGATGATATCCCTTGTATGCATCCAGGAAGCACTTGTAGCGGAAAGGGACCAAGGAGTCAACTTTAAAATCCATTTCGGGTAATGGGCAGGCATCTTTTGGACAGGCCTTGTTTAAGTCCTTAAAATCGATGCACATCCGCCATGAGCCATCAGGCTTTTTTACCATCACAGGGTTAGATACCCGAGTGTGATACTTTGTTTCTCGTAAAATACCTGCATCGACCAACTTCCGCACTTCTTTGATTACGGCTTCTCTTCATTCAGGCGCCATACTTCGTTTTCCTTGCGCTACTAGTTTGACTCCTGGGAGCGTAGCTAACTTATGCTCCGCCTTGTCACGAGGTATTCCGGTCATGTCCGAGTGTTCGAAAGCGAATACATCGGCGTTCCTTTTCAACAATTATTTTAAACTGTTTTTAGTTTCGGGAGACAGAGTGTCCTTGATTGTTACCGTTTGTTCAGGATGGCGTGTGCTTAGGACCCATCTTTCTGGACCGATTGCCCCGGTTGGGCCTTGGCGACATCTCTTGGTGTCTAAAACCTCTCCTACCTTGTCTCGGTGGATGGTGGCTATTCCTCTTGGTGTGGGAAATTTCATAAATCCTCACGTCGTGGATACTATGGCGTCTAATTTTCCCAAGGTGTATCTTCCTATGATGACGTTGTGGTACGATTCTGCGTGGACCACAAGGAAGGTAAGAAGTATGGTTCTCTCGCGGGGGGTGGTCCGAAAGTTACCGGAAAAGTTATTTGACCGATTGGGTCAACTTTCTCTTCGGTGAATCCCTTTATAGGGGCATGAACCGGTTCCAGCAGCCTTTTATCTTCAGGTTGCATCCTGTTGTAACAATGTTCGTATATTATATCTTCTGAGCTTCCTGTGTCGACCAGTATCCTTCTCATGTTGTAGTCGCCAACTGCGGCTGATATGATGAGGGGATCTGTGGTGAGGTTTAAGTCCTCAACACGCAGTTCAACCATCATGGTTGCCAGCATCCAGGGTTCAAGTGTGGAGAAACTCTGTTTTACTCCCTTCCCTTTATCAGCGTATACCACGTTTAGCTCTCGCTACCTTTTGCCCGCCCCTTTTTCAGTGTCATCCTTGGTAGGGGGAGGGCCTTGCTTTATGTCTCAAACGAGGTGAGCCAACTTTCCGGTTTTCACATAGTATTCGATCTGCTTCTTTAGTTGGTAGCAATCATTAGTTTTATGGCTGTTGCCCTTGTGATACTCACAATATTTACTCGTGTCTCTGTTGGGTGAATCCTTCAGCGGCTTAGGAGGGTTGAGCTTTAAGTTCTCGGAAGCGAGGATCTCAGCAGGTGTTTTGCTCAGATTAGGGTAGTCGGATCTCGGTCTTGAAGGTGGTTCATTCCTTGAAAAAGAGCTTCTAGACCTATCGTATCGTGAGTCCGATCGGTCGTTCTTTTGGAACATACCCCCTCTGTTCTTACCTTTCTTATTCCGATGTTCCCTATCATCCTGGTTCTTGTGTGCTTGCTTTTTCCTGTTCGCGGCTTGACTTTCAGCTACTATTTTCTCCTGGGTCACATATACCTTGGCGATTCTTAAGATTTCATCAATTGTAGAGGGTACACCGTCTCTCCCGTATAACGTTCTTAGCAACTCATCGTCGTTAACCCCCTGTAGAAAAGCGCCACAAGCCAGGTCGTTGGTGATTCCTAGGATAGCCAGGCTTTCCTTATTGAACCTTACTATGAAACTTTCTACCGTTTCGTTTTCTCGACGGCGGATTTGGAGAAGTTCATTTTTGTCTTTTGTGTGGCGTCTCTGTTGACTGAACTGCAGCTGAAACTTGGATACGAGATCCTCAAAACTGTCAATTTCCCCAACGGGTAGGTGATGCGTGGTCAAAAACCGGTGCCTTATTATGTTTAATTTTATGTTTTTACATAAACTTTATTGTTGAATAGCCTACTTTGATTAGAATTATGTTTTGTAGGTCTAACGGAGTTAAAGGTGCTATTCGGGAAGCTTTACGGGTCACCGGGATCAAACATCATCAACCGGGGATGAAAAATGACAAAGACCGGGTTAACCACGAAGATTGGATGTGCTTTAGGGAATGTTAATGGAGTTAACATGAAGACATTGGAAGATATTATGATAGAGGCCGGAATTACGAGCACGTGGGCGAAAACGGTGCGTAAAACGGAGCTATAACGAAGAAGTTATGAAGAAAACAGTTTCGGACAAAACCGCAAAATCTAGAGGTCGTCGGCGACGGGCAGGGACCCCGTCGGCGACGGGCAGGGACCCCGTCGGCGACGGGCAAGGGAAAACCACTCCGGGAAAACTTTTTCTTGGATGCCTTTTTAAGATTGAAACTTGTTTGTTTTGGTCAACTACGGGATTTTTAGTCTTTGGAGGGCCAAGAACATCTAAGTGCAGACTTGTGTGAACAACAAAGCTAGCCAAAAACTCCTCTAGCATCTAAGTCTCATTCCAAGAAGTCCAACATCAAGCCAACCAAAAATGCTTGGAGATGTGAATGCTCTAACTTCCTCCATGGTTATAAAAGGGAATCATCATCAAAGAAGAAGACACACCTCCATATCCAAGTTCAAGTCCAGAAATCCATTCTTACGTAGTTGTAAGTTTCACAATAACATCCTACAAACCTTCATCTTACATCAAGAGTATTCTTCAATTTCCATTCTTCAAGCTTCAAGATGACTTCCGGCAAGTTTCATTCTTCCGGTGATCAAGCTCCGTCAACCATGAGCGGCTAATCATCTTGGTTTCACCCCGGTGTAGGTAGTTGTTTAATTTATGGTTTTGAATTGTTCTTGCTTCAATTTGTGACAATTTGTGTATGATTTTAGAAACCTTTGACAATAGCTTGCATTTGTTTCGAATTCATAAACTGTCGAGCGAATATAAAAGTTATGACTTTATGAAATGGTTATGTGTAATATGCGTTGTCTTGGTTAGGATTTACTTGTGTTGATTACAAAGTGTATTCTTGTCCGTTCATTGAGCGTTGATAGTTATTAGCACCTACGTCACGGTACACTAAATCCGCTAATTGTATGCATTTGAGTTGAAGCCTTAAACTTGTAGAAACCATAAGTTAGCAATTACCAAAACCGGGTGTGATTCATTTACTTATCTTGTTTAAAACCATCAATTATAATTCTTGTATTTACCAAGTCCTAGTAGATAATCAATCTCATCAATTTAGTTATTTATGTTCAACATCTTTTCAACAAAACAAAAACACAAGAATTTTATTAGCAAGCTTCATAAATTGTGACAACCATTCTAATTCTAGTAAATCCATTCGCAAACCACATACTCTTCGTGGATCGACCCCTTGCTACCACTAGCTATTTGTTAAGGGTAATTTGGGCATATAAATATTATCTTTGATTGGAGCGCGACAATCCGATCAAATTTTGGCGCCGTTGCCGGGGAGTTAGTGCGCTTTGTGTTTGGATAATTTTCATATTTTTTTTTTTTGTAGTAATTTTTAGAATTTTTGTGATTAAGGTGCTTTGTTTCTTCTTGCTATTTTCTCTATTTTCTTGCTACGCGGGTGTGTTATTTGTGTAGGTGATACTTACAAGTAGTGCATGCATACAAGGAATTCCGGTAGAACCTCGCCACTATTGTTCGAACCGGAGGTTGAGCGTTTAGTTCGAAGAAACTTAGCCACTCAATTAGAGGCAACACTTGCTTCTAATCAACCCAACACCAATTCACAACTTACACCATCCATTGAAACCAATTCAATGGCAAGCCAAAATTCCAACCAAAACCAAAATCCACACCAATTTCAATACTTCAATCCCACTCCAAATATTCAACATATGCCTCAAGAACAACCGGGTGGTAACAACAATACCGTACCACCCACACCACTTTTCCAAAACCAAAATCCCAACAACAACCAAAGAACACCCCAACAACAAAACCTTCATCAACAAACGTATCGTGGCAATCCCGCGAACGAAGACCCATTTTTCAACTTAGACGATTTGAAGAACGCCATTCCCAATGACGAACCTTATAGTGTTCCCGGTTATCAATCACCGGAGCATGTGAGTGTTCATACGGAGAATTCGGATGACGGGAGTTACTATGATGATCGGTTCTATAATGACGGAGATTGGGTGTCACACCCTGGCTTTGCGGAAGCGTGGTTAATTGTGGTGTGACTTCTTAATACCATAGCTTAATCATAACAAGCTATATGAATTTAAAAACCATGCAAGTCATCCATTAAGTTTTGAAAATCAACACAATACCATTTTTTTAACATACAACCATAACCTTGTTCAGTAGACCTTTACAACTTATAACATAACATAAACGTGGTTTAAGGACTGTGTCTTGTCCAGGAAAGAGACACATCCCCTAAACCCTGATGACTCCATGACAAGTGCAGCGGAAAACGTTCCATACCGTGCCAGATCCGTTTAATTTCCTGAAATACATGTGAGTTGAAAAATCAACAATAATGTTGAGCGAGTTCATGTGTTTAGCATGTGCGCGCGAATAAACCTTTATAATCATTGAATGCTTTGTGAACTCTGGTATGAAGCAGATAAGGAAACATATTAGTTAATGTGTAACCACATGGTCCAACCTTAGGGCGCATGGGTGGGGATAGGACAAGGTCACCTCATGGTCCAACTTTAGGGCGCATGGGTGGTGTTACGACAAGGTCACCACATGGTCCAACCTTAGGGCGCATGGGTGGTGTTATGACAAGGGCACCGCATGGTCCAACCTTAGGGCGCATGGGTGGTGTTATGACAAGGGCACCGCATGGTCCAACCTTAGGGCGCATGGGTGGTGTTATGGCAAGGTCACCACATGGTCCAACCTTAGGGCGCATGGGTGGTGTTTGTCATGCTCAAATAGGCCTACCACTCGTATCCCTCGATTGCACTACGAGGACTAATGTTCTTAAGGTTCCACCTACCCAATCACATAACCTAACAGTTCCTTCCGTAGCTGACCATACCATGTAAGAAACATTCGTAATCATAGTAACATGTATTTCACCCCCGCAGTTAAAAAAACTGAAAACAGTTAGAGAAAAGGGGGACATGAACTCACAGTGAAGGCGCGTCTCTACCAAGTGTCTCCAATATAGTAAGCTGTGCAACGACCTACAAGTGCTAATTCTATTAGACGGACGGCCGTGCCTTAGCTTTATAGTTTAAGTCTTTTGGGAAATAGTTAGACAACTATTTCGTGTTTATGTTCTGTTTACACTTGGTAGTTATACTTCTTCCCAAGGATGGGGGTTACAATACATGTGCGTAAGTTACGTTTTATCAACCTTGTGGTAGTGTAATTACCGGTGTAACTTATATGTTTGTGGAAGCGTTCGTAAAGTTTTGGAATCATTAACGCTTGTAAATATTATTTTCACTCTAAAATAATATTTATGTATTTCACAAAAATAATCATAAACAGTGTTGTGACAAATATATTTATCACGTTAATCTTTGTGAAAATCCCACCTCCGAATATTTAGTAAAATATAGTGCTGGCGAAATTTATGTTTCGAAAATATGTCCAAAAATAGTTCTAACACTTATTGTGTAAATAAACCTAAGTGTTAGGTTTTTAGAAAATTTCGCCAGAGTTTCCTCTGTAACTGGAGGTGGCCACGCTTCCAGGCGTATCATTTTCTTTTAAACAAATCAATCAACAACTTCTTTATTCAATCAAACAATTTCCGACACATCAAACTAGTCGACAAGTATGTAAATTTGCATAATCGCATGAACTTGTAGTTTTTCCGCATTTATAATGTAAATCCCCTTTATATATGTAGATCTTTATATAAAGTAACTTCAATCTTGTAAAAACCTCGTGTTTAGAGAAATCCGTCTTTACAACTTCTAGAAACAAGTGACAAATCTACTTCTTTGTCGGGTCTTTTTGTTTCACAAGTGTTTACACACTTGTGGTTTATAAAACCATATTTACTAGTGTAAGATCCACTTTTTAAAGTACATGATTTCTTTATTGTGTGGTTATTCAAAAATACCACTTGCGGATACGTAGATCCGCTAGTTTTAAACACCATTTTACCGGTTAAATCACTTTTACACGAGTAAAATATTTTCACACAAGTTCATGTATCTTGTGTGGTAGAGTTTCGCCTTTTAACCCTTGTGGTAACCAAAAACAAGCTTATGTGAAGATACATGATCTTACAAAGTCGGGTTAAACGGAGATCCGAGCTACCACATCATAGATCGGGCCTAGATAAACACAAATTCCAATTACTACAACTTTTACACAAGTTATATGCTATTAACCACCACTTTTAGTATTTTTAGTAGACTTTAAAGCTTCAAAACGCATGTTTACGATATTTAACCGACGAAATTTCTTTTAACCACTTTAAATACGTTCAAGAACAAGTTTTAAATGTTATACCTCTAGCTCGGGGCTAGGGAAGAATCTTGGCGAAAAGTGGGTGGATAAAAGCAAACTAGAGAGGTCCTTGCCAAATCGTGAGCTCCACACCCCGTGATTCGCCTTGTTACACTTTGTAATGCCCTTGGAATACTTGGATCAAAATACAAAAAGAAAATGTGTATGGTAGGGTGTTTGGCCGATCTTTACTTAGAAAGGAGAAAGGGTTTTTATGTGTTGGTGAAATAATGCAAGTGGGGATTGTTTATTTATAAACTTATCCCTATTGACCAATGGGCTTCATGTCCCCTGTAGTGCATACAAATCACATTCCAAAATCCAAGGGAAGATTGGTGAGGGATTTTGGAGATTTAGCTCAATTCGTGAGGGTGGGTCCCCATAGGGGACGGTTGCAACTAGTGGGGGTGGGGGGGTTATATAGTTGGATTTCAACCAAATAGCTAAGTACTAGTTTGTGTTTAGTTAGATATTTAATTTAGTGTAATAGTGTGTAGTGTAATATAACGGGTGTTAGGGTATTCGGGGACCCTAACTGGCTCAGAAAAAGAAAAAAATAATATTGTTGTCAATATTTTTATGTCCCGGGTTAAGTCCGGTTGTACGGTTGAATATTACTCCGTTAAAGTGTTTAATAAATAATTAAAGTGTCGTTAATATTATTTTTAGTGACACAATTAAATTCCAACACTTTAGAAAGTGTCTAGTAGTATTTTCCCCATATTTTGGCACTTTACTAGTCAGCTAGAAGCTGGATTAATTATTAAAGTGCTGTGTTTGGTACTTAAAGTACGTTTTAGGCACATCCGAATCAGTGTATCTTATTCCTAGAGACGCGGTACCACAACCCTTATATCCCTACACTCACTACCAGTGTAGCCAAAATATATGAGGCTCTTAACAGGCCTGAGAGGCAGTGTCTGCCTGATGCTGGTTATATCAGCATGTTTATTGTGTATCCGTTTAGTGCTACTGTGCTTTTTGTGCATCATGTTTGTCACTGAGGTGCCGTATGTAAATAATGTAGTGACAGCATATAAAGTATGATGCAAGTAAGTGCATGTATCAGTATGCAGGTAGCAGTTTATCAGCTAGTTTCAATCAAGCACAGTAATCAAGTGGTAATTAATCATTAATTAAGTTGTACGGATACCTGGTTTAGTGCGGGTTGTCACATTGGGGAGGTGAAGAATTTGACTATCAAAATGCCAATTATGTGGGGAGGAATGATGGTTATGGGAATAACCGCCAACCACGAAACAATAATAACAACAATGGTAATCCTAATCGGATTCCTCGTTTCGTGGGGGGAGGTTATCAAATGGGTGACCAAGGTGGAAATCGAAGAGGTGATAGAAGAGATAATCGAAGACCGGTCAACCAAGAAGTTAACGGTCCACAACGTCATCAACAACCTCCACGGGGAGTGAATGACCGTTTTCGACCGGTAGTTACCGACAATGATTCTCCTATAGTGTGTGAAAGGAGAATGTTTGATTGCAAACCTCACTACATCAATATACTTCCCCATTTCAATGGGAGGTCTAATGATGAGCCGTACACACACTTGACTGAATTTTCATCCATATGTAATACTATCGGTGGGCACAATTTTGCATTGGAGGAGGTTAAGCTTCGCTTGTTCCAATTTTCGTTGAAAGACAAGGCAAAGCAATGGTTTCTCACACTTCTCGCGAATAGCATCCGAACATGGGAAGAAATGCAACAAGTCTTTCTAGATGAATACTATTCGATGTCGAAGACCGATGATGCACGGGATGAAATAAGGTCATTTCAGCAACTATCAAGTGAACCGCTACATGAAGCATTCACTCGATTCAAAGAATTGATGCGGAAATGCCCACATCACCAAATAGAAAAATGGGAATTGGTGAAATGCTTTGTACGTGGGTTGGATGATGCAACATGGAATCGCCTCGAGTCAACGAGCAACGGGACTCTTTTGAGCAATCATGAAGATGACGATTGGGAATTTCTCGAGCGGATGAGCAAACGGTCAAAGGAAAAGGAATCGGCCGATAGAGCAAAGAAACATCCCGTTTCCCGTTCGCTTCCCGATTTTGATTCTAAGGATAGGATTTCTACCTTAGAACGGGAATTGGCTCGTATGAAAAAGAAGGAGGTGAATGCGGTCCAATTCGTGGTGTGTGAAGATTGTGGAGAAATTGGCCATAGGGCCGATCAATGTCCCACGGGACCGAGTGAGTACACCGAGGAGGTCAATCAAGTGTTCGGGGATAGAAAAAATAATGACATTAATTCGAACACTTACCACCCGGGTTTGAGAAACCATCCCAACTTCCGATATGGAAACGCCGCGAATCAAATGAACCCGAATTTTCAACCGGGTAATCAAAGCGGGTCATCATATCCAAATCGCCAAGGTGGTGACCAAGGGGGTTATCAACGTCCTTACAACCAAGGATACCAAGGTAGAGATAATAATTATCAAAGTGGGTATCAAAGAAATTACAACAACCAAGGCGGTAATGGAAGTGGGTCAAACAACCAAGGGGGTGGTAATGATTTGAATGCAAAGGTGGATGCGATGCTTTCGATGATGCAGGAGTCCAAGAAAGGGAATGAGATTCGTGACAAGGCACATGAGTTGTTAGCAAAACAAGTCACCCAACTTGCGCAGGAAATGGCTCAAGTGAGAGGAAGCGCGGGAAAGTTTCCAAGTGACACCACGGTGAACCCGAAGCATCAAGGTTCTAGCACAAGCAACTTGAGGAATGCAAGCGTTAGCGCGGTAAGTATTCTCTTAAATAATGAAGTTTGTAATGTTGAAAGCATTCCAACACCACAATTCGTTGATGGTGTAGTGGAAAATATAAATGATGAGCCGGAAATTGAAAATGAGCAAGAAACGACTTCACAAAGTAAAATTGAAAATGTAACGAAAAACTCTTTTTGTGAAAATTGTTTAAATCAACTTAACCCGATTAATGCATCAAAATTTGAAGAACGGTGCCCACCAAAGGACGAGAGGTGGGAAAATTTTAAACAAGCAAAAATTAAATTACCGTTACTCGATGACATTAAAAAGGTTCCGGTTCATGTGGAATGCTTAAGGGAGTTAAGCATCGAAAAACGGCACAACAAATTACCCGAACCGGTTGATTTGATATCTCATGTGAGTGCCATTTTATCGAGCGCCCTTCCCCAAAAAGCTCAAGATCCGGGAGATCCTCTTATTCCAATTCAAATTGGAACATTTAAAATTGAGAGGACACTCCTAGATTTTGGAGCTTGTGTGAGCATCTTGCCCGGGAGTTTGTATGACCAATATGATTGTGGTCCATTGAAAAAGTTTAATACTCCTGTGGTACTGGCCGATCAGACTCCCACGCATCCACGGGGGATGGTGGAAGATGTGATTGTTAAAATGGATGATTGCTACTATCCAGTTGATTTTTTGGTAGTAGACTATGTTGGGTGTGTTGAGGACACCCAACCGATAGTCATACTAGGTAGACCGTTCCTCGCAACTGCTAATGCCATAATAAATTGTGCAACGGGAACGGTAAGCATGAAGTTTGGGGACCGGGAATTAAATTTAAATGTTTTTCCAAATTTCACTAACCCGCTCGGTGAGGATAAGTGTCCTAAAAAGGACATGAATCCAAACAAAAAGGTATGTGCTATGGTTGGTAGGGTTGGAGGAACAAAGAAGAAGACGGTCAAGAAAAAGAAGGCAAAGAAGTCACCTCTAGAAAAAAAGGAGGAAGATGAGGTGAGGAAGTTTGGACCGTTTGGAAACAAATGGTACGAATCACCGATGGGTGAGTTTGAGGAGTTTGTAGGCGGCAAGCATGCCATTCGACCACCATGAGGTGTAGATAAATGAACGTTGTGGGTGTGTTCCCTATATAACCCTCACGAGACCTCTCGTCCTCCCAAGCTATTGGGAGGTTTAAAAAGGACTTGTAACATTTTAGTTAGAATTGTGTATAGTTTTAAATTTTTGTGTATTTTAGATATTATCGTAATCGTTTCCTACTAACCTTATTTGATTATGTGAAGTCCGAACATCATAAACGACTCTTGAAGACATAAGGTATGTTTTAGATTTCGTTTTGTGCATTGAGGAAAGTACACGTTTATTTTAGGGGGTGGTAGAATCGTTACGATTTTTCGTATTTTTAATTTTAAAATTTTCGCTAATAAATTTTTATAAAAGTATTTTTAATAATTTTTAGGATTTTTTATGTACATATTCCCTTCATTAAAAGTTCTTATTTTTAAACATATTTTTCAAAAAAAAAAAAAAAAAAAATTATATTTTGGGAAGCCGTCGGCGACGGGCTTCAAAGCCGTCGGCGACGGGCTACAAAAACCAGCCGTCGCCCACAAAAGCCGTCGACAGTAGCTTAAGCCGTCGGAAGAATTTGCTCAGGCTAGCAGCCGTCGGCGACGGGCTAGCAGCCGTCGGCGACGGGCTTAAAAATAAAAAATAAAAAAAACTAATAAAAAAATAATAATAATAATAATATATAAAAAAAAAAATAAAAAAAAATTTCCGTTTTTATTAAAAAAAAAAAATTTCGTTTCTAATAAAAAAAAAATATTTCGTTAAAAAAAAATAAAATCGTTTTTAATAAAAAAATAATAATAAATAAATAAAAAAAAATAAAAAAAAATAAATTTTTTTTTTTAAAAATTCGTTTTTAATGAATTCGTTTTTAATTAAAAAAAAAAAATTTCAAAACCCATTTTAAAAATTCCCAATAACCTTCAAAACTTCATAACTTCTTCAATTCTCAACCAAATCAGTTGATTCTTGAGCCTAAAGTGTGTAGTTTTTCGAGAGGAACAAAACCCCCATATCGGTTTCCATCAATTCTTGCTCGTTTGCAACTAGTCGTGAATTTTTAGGGTTTTGAAGAGGTATGATATGTTTTGTGTTGTTTATTTTTTTTTTTATTTTGTGTGCTTTATTTTTATTTCGTCTTTTATTTGTTTTTCCACATAAATAAAGGTAAAATAATGCATGGCTTGGTAATAATTTCATAAAAATTGTAGAACTAGGTAACTAACAAATTTTGATGGTTGTGAGAAGTTTGCTTCTACACAAGGGTTAGAATTTGTAGGTACATGATGTTCACGAGACAACCGTTTTTATGAAGAGAAGAAGAAGATATGGACATCAAGCAACAAAAATCAGGTGCATGCGTTTCCACTTTACTTTGATTGTTAGTGTGATAATAAGTGGATTGTTTGTTAAATGTTTGAAAGCCGGGGTGAACTTTGGGAGGGTTAGCCGTGTCACATCCCTTGTGCGTTTTAAAACTCTAGTTCTTACACATTGAGGACAATGTTTACCTCAAGTGTGGGGATGGGGGAGTAGTAAAAATTTTAGATTTTGACCCGTTCATTTAAATACTACACATTGAGGACAATGTTTACCTCAAGTGTGGGGATGGGGGAAAATTTCAAAAATTTTTCAAAAAGTTTCTTGTTTCAAAAGCAATCTTAAAAGCACAAGTAGCTAAGTCAACGAGGGATGGCACAACCCATTTGGTCTTTTGTCATGGTCAAGTTCAAATTAATAGCATGAAGGGTATTTAGCGGGTGGTTATTTGGGAATAATTCGCCTAAGGAACTAACATTTGATGCATATCACATATCATACCCTTATAAGTAAGATTTTGAGCCACTTTTATATATCATATATACACATATTTCTTTGTTTGAGTGGACCATTAGTCATGTATTGTAGAACTTGCATCTTTTGATACGTTTGAGACCATAGACCGAATACAAGCACGAGAATGATTAAGGCATTAGGTAAACCTTTTCCTTTTACACCATTCTTATACCCTTACCCAAAAATTATCCCCTAGTAGCCAATCTTGAGCCTAACCCCTTCATTTGACAACCCACTTAGCCAACAACCATAAGCCTTTTTGTTTAAACCCGTGTGATGGAAAATCGATTATTTAGCAAAGTTGTATAGTTGTATTTATTTGTGTTGAAAAAAAAAAATCAGAAAATGTTATGAAAAAGATGAGAAAAACATTGAGAAAAGAACAAAAATATGTGTTTCTAGTTGTTGAATAAAAAAAAAATAATCATTGCCTTATAGTTGATGTTTGTAGTACTTGAGTTGGAATAGTTGTATTGTAATAAAAATCGAATTTTTCATCACCTTAGCCACTTAAAAATATCCTATTCCCTACCATTAGCCCTAGCCCCATTACAACCCTTACAAAGACCTTATGACTTTTGCTTAGTATTCGTGTTCGGCGGTGGAGAATGATTGAGTTGCAAGCCTATGCGGGATTAGTTTTATGGCTGTTGCCCTTGTGATACTCACAATATTTACTCGTGTCTCTGTTGGGTGAATCCTTCAACGGCTTAGGAGGGTTGAGCTTTAAGTTCTCGGAAGCGAGGATCTCAGCAGGTGTTTTGCTCAGATTAGGGTAGTCGGACCTCGGTCTTGAAGGTGGTTCATTCCTTGAAAAAGAGCTTCTAGACCTATCGTATCGTGAGTCCGATCGGTCGTTCTTTTGGAACATACCCCCTCTGTTCTTACCTTTCGTATTCCGATGTTCCCTATCATCCTAGTTCTTGTGTGCTTGCTTTTTCCTGTTCGCGGCTTGACTTTCCGCTACTATTTTCTCCTGGGTCACATATACCTTGGCGATTCTTAAGATTTCATCAATTGTAGAGGGTACACCGTCTCTCCCGTATAACGTTCTTAGCAACTCATCGTCGTTAACCCCCTGTAGAAAAGCGCCACAAGCCAGGTCGTTGGTGATTCCTAGGATAGCCAGGCTTTCCTTATTGAACCTTACTATGAAACTTTCTACCGTTTCGTTTTCTCGACGGCGGATTTGGAGAAGTTCATTTTTGTCTTTTGTGTGGCGTCTCTGTTGACTGAACTGCAGCTGAAACTTGGATACGAGATCCTCAAAACTGTCAATTTCCCCAACGGGTAGGCCATCCTACCAAACTCCCGCTGCTCCAACCAATGTCTGAACGAACGTCTTGCACCAGAGAGGCATTGGCCAGCATGCTACCTCCCCGGTACTTTTGAACAGGTTCAAATGATCGTCAAGGTCACTTGTTCCATCATATTTACCAACTGTCTGAGGCATCTTTGGTTTCTTCTTGATCGGGGCTTCAGCAATTCTTCTCATAAACTTTGACTTAAACGTAGCATCAGCCGGCTTATAAGGCTTGGTGAGATCATCGTCTTCCACATTTATGGGTTGTACGTGCTGATACGCCCCGTCTAAACTACCCCTTTGACCCGATGAAGTCTAGGATGTTGTAGGGATTGGCTGAGTGTTCGTACCCTCACTAGGCGTAAGGCGAGGCCTTGAAGTGTTTCCTCTATTTTAAACAGGTTCCGCTATAGGCGGGGTCTGACCATATGTCTGTTGTTGGGTAGGGAATGACCACCAAGGTGGCATGAAAACCACGTATGGCGACTGCTGTGTATAACCCTGTGTTGACATCTGAGGAGAATAAGCTTGGTTAGAGTATGACTGCATATACCCGTAAGGGGGCGAATAGTAGTAGCCCGGGAAGTAAGACTGGTTCCCAGGTGTGATTGGGGCATTCATGACCCCTGCCGGCGTGATCACCGGTTGATGGGGTGGTGTCGACAGTGCTGCTGTGAGGGCTGTCGAATACAATGGTGGCATCGAGTAAGTGAGAGACAGCTGATAATACTATGTTTTCCTCGTCTGCTGGGTGGCGTTTCCATGGGCCGTGGACGTGATCACTGGCCTGTTGCTGTGACGTGTGGTCTGTGCAGGTGCGGATGATACTGGGGCAGAAGTGGCGGAGGTCACCGCAGTTGACACTGCCTACCTCTGTTGCCAAGCAGTGTATGAGAGAGAGTGCTCAGACACCGACCCATAGGTGATGGTCGGGATTTCCTGAAAACCAGGTGGGATCTCTGCTACAAATTCTAGGTCAAGAGACCTGGTTACAGCTGGTGACGCAGGAGTTGCTGTAGCAGTGGAGATTTTTATGGACGGCGGGTGACTGGACGTCACTGCTAGATTTGGTGTTGTTGTTGCCGTGTTCTGACCGCTTTCCATTGGGTACAAGCTCTTTAGTGCTACCGTAGGTCCCACGGATGGCGCCAATGAAGAAACACTGACATGAACGGTTAAGCTCCGGTAAATACTTCAACGCTTAGCGATCTGAACAGCTAGCTACAAAACATAACACCGTTAGGAATCGTTATAGGAATGGGGTTATTCCTGTAACCACCTTCCAGCGTGAGAATAAGTCTCGGTAATTTGGGAGTAAGAAAGTATATAGAGAGGGGGAGAGTTCGTAAGAGCAGAATGTCTATACCTTTGACGTTTACCTCTATTTATAGTTTCTGATTATGATTAGGGTTTCCTGTATGTTAGGAGTTCATCCGGTGAGTTAGGGATTTGCATGATCTTCCCTGAATATTGGAGATTTAGTTGCCTAGTTTATCCATGCAGAATAGAATACTCTAGAATAAACGTGAATATAACTGATTATTTATCATAAAATAATAGGTGATGACTGGATCGGGTCAGCCGGTCCGGGTCATACCTCCTCAAAAGTGAACACAATAAGCAAGAAGAATAATCGTATATTATGATTGCACACAAGCTTGAAGCTTGTCTGGTACAAAATCATTCTAAAGCAAATCGCACATGACCAACCACGAGTCTTAACCCTAATAATGAACTAAACATAACTTTATATAGGGTCCGCATTTAACTCGGCCCACATGGCCTAACCAAAGTCCACCAGAAAACTAAGTCCAATAACCTATAAGTGTGTTTGATAAAGACAAGCGTAAACCTACTCAAATTTATGGTCGTACAATATCCCCCCTAGGTTTATGCTGTCTTTATCATGTCTCTGTAGAAAGATATTTCATGTCTTCATTCTCAAACTTGGGTCTTTTGTTCTTCTTGAACATCATCAGCCTTAGCTTAAACATCTTGCTAAAAAGAATGTGAGAAGATGATTCTCAGCAGCTCTTATCTTTTTCAGTCCTACAACTTCAAGCAGCTTCACATGTATTTCTTCAGTTGTACTTTCATTGTCGAAAGATGATGCACTTCAGGTTCTTCTGACTCAAGTACATCTTGTTCTTGTGGTGCTTCACGCTTGTCAGCAACTAGAACAAATCACTCTTCAACAACCCTATTTCTTGATTTGGATTAAGTTCTGCACATTCTTAAAAAGTCATAAGCAAACATTTCTATCAATGTGACAGAGGAAAGTACCACATGAACACTTGGTACATCCAAGTATTTGTACTCAAATTCCACAATTCAAATTCATTCAACTTTTGATGATCAATCAAATCTTCTAGAACGGTTAATTTTTAATTTAGAGAAAATTAAACAAAACACTCTATTTTCTTTGTATTTTTAGTTTTATGAACAATGAGACACTATTTTTGTATTTTTTTTTAATTTTCTATTTCTGTTTTCGGGTCTTTAATTTTGTGGGAAAGCAAACAAACACAAAAATAACTCAACATTTACAATTTACAATTACAATGCAATGGGATCAAAATCGTTTTCAGGCAGACCAAGGAACACTTTTCAGTGCGAACTTATTCAGACTGGTCTAAGTAATTGTCAATATGTTTGTCCACTTAAACTTTAACGCTCAACTTTCAAGTTTCAACTTCCTGATATGCTAAGGGTAATATTATACCATAATACCCCGTGTGTCCCATTCCATGGCATACCCCCACAATCAAGGTAAGCACAACTATTCATGGTAGCAGGTGAGTATACTGAGGTCATCCTTTTGATTTACAACGTCAGACCATTGTGACAGGTCAGTACTTTCGTACAGCAGAGCGACCAATGTTTGTGTTCGACGTGGGTTAGGCAAATACCTTTTTGGTACGAATTTTGCTTGATAAGCTTCAAAGGAATTCCCTCATTTTTTAGTTTATCTTCCTTTAAGGTTTTGGCCTCTTTGGCTCTTTTAAGATATCTTGACTGTGCCTAGGTCTGCATATAATCTGGATGCAACAGAATGATAACCAAGATATCCTTGGATGACTCAACAATATAAAGACCCGAATCTTCAGACGTTGGCTATCTATCAATGCAAGATTTAAGACCATTAAGTCATACGCCATGACCTGTTACCCATGTGGTACACAGTTCGTTATGTTTATATTACTTGGTACCTTTTTATCACTTTGTGCGTTAAGTCTACCGACATAACACTTTACAGCCTGGTCCTTTCAGTTACAACACCATACATGTATTGGTTAAGCCTTTTAACACGAACATTTATTTCATTTCCCATATATGCATTGTTTTAGGGTTTTTATCTTTTCAAATGTTTTTCTCTCTCTATCCCCCTAAATTTATGCATAAATCTTATGCGCAAATTTACCTTATAAAGAAAGCTTTATGTACAAAGTTAAAAAAAATATTTTTGTTTAATCGTTCTATCGTTAGATAATCAAATACAAATCAAAGTACTGAATTTAAAGTGTACCTTACATGCTAAACTTTTCTTACCTCCCTTATCTCATTCCAAGGAAACATGTCATCAAAAAAATTGAACTTTTTGCTAACAGTGAGATGTAACCCGTCATATCCTTGGAACAACCACTATCAACATTCCAAGAACTATCAACAGCTCCTCCTTGGTTGTCCCTGAATAGAAAAGGAGATTAGTAAGACATTGGTACCCAGGCCATCGTGGTCCTAGGATTTCCTGAAGCATCAAAATAAGATACTTCCCGTAATCACACATCCCCCTTTGTTTCAAGGATTGGTGATGTTGCTGCTTTATTTTTGCTTTCCAAATTTGTTTAGACTTTTCTAATTTCTTAGATGCCTTTGGCAAAACAGTTTGCTTTTCAACCTTGTTATTTTTTAAAACTTGTTTAGGTTTCAAAGCTTGTTTTCTTTTAGCTTTCGCAACATTCCCATCCCCATCAGATGGTTTAACCTTGGCATGCTTATTCTTCATTGCCTTAGGCTTTTCAACCTTCACAGGCTTAGAATAAGATTTATCCCTTGGTCCTGATGTGTGCAAAATGTAACATATAAATTATATCAAATAAGGCGTAAAACTAAATCTTTTTGAGTACTAATGTTGGGAAAAAGTGTGTTTTTGTCTTCCTTTTGAATTACAGGACCAAATGTGCTTAAACGAACAAAAGACACAAATATACAGCCAAAACCAACATAAATACAAAGAAAAGGAATAAACGTGACAATTCCAGACTCCTCGACAGCATCCCCAAAGCAAAAACAAGTCAACAGAAGACTAACCACAGGGCCGTGCCCAGCCGGACACGGGGGCGTGGTCAGGAGCTTGCAGAAAAGACAAACCTATATAAGCTTCTACGCCCACCACGGGGGCGTGCCCAGCTCAACACAGGGCGTGGTCAATGCTAAGATACGCAGAATCTTGCCAAATCTTGATAATACAAATACGCTGCTGACCACAGGGCCGTGCCCACAGGACACGGGGCCGTTTGGGACCCTCTGCTGACACTTGCAATTAATGAAGGAAGAGAAAAGGCTGGCCATGGGGGCGTGCCCGCTGGACACGGGACCGTGGCCAGAGCTCTCTGCAGGCTATAAATAGGGGTGCTTGGTTCATTTCAAAGGCATCCCTTGGTAAACCACTACTCTCCCACTTTGCCACCACTCCACCACCACTACAACACCAACACCCACCACGATCATCCATCATCCATCTTTAGAGTGTGTAGTAGTCTCGGGATCCAAGATTGATCGTAAGGGTTCTTGCAAATCAAAGGCCATGTTTGGTTAAGTCTCTAACATCACTTGGCGAAGACAAGCAGTTAATGTATTACTTTTGATTTTAAATCTTTCGGCACTTTTTATTTGGTTTTGTATTAATGACTTTAATAACTAGTTTCTTACGTTGAAGTTGAATTTTCTTTATCATTTGTCTGTGGTGTCTTGGCGTTACTTTACTGTCTATATAAAGTAAAAGATTGCATCATTCATGTATCTACGGTCTATATAGAGGCATGTTGGCTACCTGGTTGGGGGTTAAGGGAATGGTTTAGTAAGGTTCTTGCCTTTTTCAGTGTATAGATCCTGCAAGGACCTGGTTCAAGCTTACTAGGACCTCCTTCAATACCCACTGGTATTGGATGGCGGGGGTGCGAATAGCTTGAACACCTCATATGTAAACTACTATTAATACATTCAACCGGCTACTTGGGATTGTATCCTTCCTGACTCAAACCACTTAGCCTAGGGTAACGTCACCTTCAAAAGAGGGGCCTACCACTTTTCGCATTAATAACTTAATTAATTATCTTTCAATATTCTGACCCTTGGGGATTGTATCCTTGCTGACTCAAACCACTGGGTTGAGGGTAAGGTCACCTTCAAAAGAGGGGCCTAGTACTATAACTAAGATAATCTCTTAAAAAGTCCGAAAGTGCGAAAATCATCAAAGGATACATTAAAGGCGAGTCGGATCCAAGTGATTCATCTTTTCTATCTGTTTTATTTTATTTTTATTTCTGCATTTTTAGTTTTTATTTTCTTGTTTCAAATCTTTTCTCAAAAATTTAGATTGATTAGACGTTGAGGATAAACCGGTACTAAAAGCTCTTGTGTCCTTGGACGACCTCGATATCTTACCAACTCTATACTACGCTCACTATGGGTACACTTGCCCAAGTGTGTGTTTAGTGTTAGTAGAATATCGTGTTTTATAATATTAAAACTTGACTAATGCGTAAAATGGGCTTAAAATATCAATAAAATCATATCACGCTTCGCACACACCAAGTTTTTGGCGCCATTGCCGGGGACACAAGGATTTTAAGAAAGTTTGGAATCAATGGCCTAATTAGTTTTACTTATTTTTCTATTTTTTAGGATTTTTCGTAAATTTTCAGTTTCTGCAGACTTCAGCACGGGCCGTGCTCAGCCAGACACGGGGCCATGTCCATCTTTGTTTCTAGCAATCATGTTTTAAGTCAGAAAATAGCTGACCACGAGGCCGTGCCCATTTAACACGCCCCCGTGTCCAAACTCCCGCTGCTGAAAACAGAATCGTAAGATCCCGACGGTTGGTAATTTCTGACAAAAGTATGAGTGATATTGATTATTTTAACTTTCGCTCCTCTTACGGTGAGTGGTGTCAAATATGTGGTGGATTCCATAAGGATTTAGAATGTTACTTTCTAAATTTCACTCCCTACTATTTAGACCCATCGTTTTCATGTAACCATAAGATGGGCGAAAGTAAAAACGATCCATATCTCTCCCCCAAATGCCCTCAACCATTTCTTCCAAATGACATAACATCCGAAGAATTATGTCAACTAGAAGAAATACTTCTCCTAAAATTAAAAGAGCTTGAGATAAAAAAAAAGTAGTTTTTCATCACAAGACCACGATCAAGGAGAATGACCGAGGTCACATTCGGATTCTAACAACATCAATGATACCGAAAGCACCTCAAACTCTTGTGAGAACTTGAGCGATAGTCGTCCATATGTCGATTGTGCCGTGAAGGACTCTCCATCGGTCTCCACCGATGCTCTCATATACCTTCTTTAACGAGAGCCCGGAAAAGGGGAATAAAGGTCGGTTTCGCCCACCGGTATTTAGCTTAGGTTTTACCCTTTTCGATAACCTCATACGTTCTTGTTTAAATTAAGAGCAATTAAGGTAACTTAGGCACTTCGGTGTTGTTCCCTCCAGTAAGGAACCGCCAGATCCGAACAAAATCCTTAAAATAAGACAAAACTTCATAAAACACTGTATCCACGGGGCCGTGTCCAGGTTAACACACCCCGTGCCCACCTAAAAATTGACCACAGGGTCGTGTCCAGGCCAACACGCCCCGTGTTCAGAATACGGGCAAAATGTGTCAGAATTTTGTCTGACCACGGGGCCGTGTCCAGCGGACACGGGGCCGTGGTCAGCGTGCTGTCATTTTCTATAAAGTCAGCATGATTCCTGCACATTTGGACCCATTCCAAAGACCAAGATTTGCTGGGATCTTCACACATACCTCAAAAGGTATATTCCAAAGAAGGTTCTCAACAACCATCTTGTCTTTACCATTTTTGTCTTTTGCCTTCTTCTCCAAAACTCCTCAACCTCCATTAAAGCTTGAAACTTCCATGGCTTCAAGCTTTATTGTATTATTTGCTAGGTTTTTAACCAATGAATCTTATTAAAAATAAGTTTTACAACACTGTTTTAAGTTATTTACGCTAAGAAATGTCTCAAAATTCAGAAAAATAATTTAAAGCAATAAGATTTCTTGATTCAAAAATCTGGAGAATAATGACCATGGGGCCGTGCCCAGTGGACACAAGGCCGTGGCCGGAGTTATAGTTTCATTATTTTGAACTTTTCGACTTGTTTTCTTAGAATGTCGAGCCAGAACAGCGGAACATCTACAGCTCACTCAAGGAACAATCAAAGGGGGAGAAGAACATCGGTGGAAGACACCTTGGTCAACTACGTGTACGCCTTGCAAGAAGCCATTGATGAGATGACGTCAGTGGAAGAAGCCTTAATTGACCGTATTAACCATTTGTTGGTGGGGTTAGAGGGTTGCCTCCAAGAAGTCAACCTTTTGCACCAAAGGTTGAATGTTCTTGCTTCACCTCCCATAATGCCAATCGTCACGCACGGAGGATGGAACGTCATGCCGGAAATCATTATTCCTGCCGGATGGAATGTTATGCCTCTGGAACCTCCACTAGACATACTAAACGGGGTTCCGGTAGCCGTTACGCCTCCCCCACAAGACATTTTGGAAAATGAGCCCGCCTTCTTTCTCCCTAGGGAGATATAGGAATGGGTTAATGACATTTGAGGGACATCCTCCGGTTTCGAGTTCTAAAAAGCCCTTAAGCACCGTAAAGTCATTCCCGGGTTTTTGTCAACATCTAGGGTAGAACTCCTTAGTGATTTAGATTTCCTGCATTTTATGACCTATCTATCTTAGGACCTTTGTAGTTTTTTTATTTTTAGCACTTTTATTTTTAGTTTTTTTAGGATCTATGTACTTGACACTTTTAAATGAATGATGGTTTTAATTATTAAATGGTATTTGGATGATGTTATAATGGTTTACTAAACAAGGAAAGGTGGAGGTTACCAAGGAAACAATAAAACCACACCCCATGCACGAAAACAGAGCCTCCCGACAACTTTTCCAGCAAGTTCAGCAAGGGGTCGTGTTCAACCTAACATGCCCCCGTGCCCAGGCTCTGCAGAAATTTGCCCAGTTCAGGTAACTGGCCACGGGGCCGTTCTCAGCCCAACACGCCCCGTGCCCAGGCTCTGCAGAAATTTGCCCAGTTCAGGTAACTGGCCACAGGGTCGTGCTCGCTGAACACGCCTCGTGGCCAGCCTTCTGTTTAATTCTGTTACTGACGATCTGACCACGGGGCCATGCCAGGACCAACACGGGGCCGTGGCCAGACGCCCAATAACATTAAAATTTGTTTTTCAACACCTCTTTACACATTCAATCAACCTACGAACTTATTTTTGGGACACATTGAGGACAATGTGTAATTTAAGTGGGGGGGGGGGGGGTGCTGAAACCTTGAATCTTGCAAGTCCTAATAACAAGCCTTACACAAAACTCTATTGGAACCGCTAATCACCCCAATTTTTTTCAAAAATTTTCATTTTTTTACTTGTCATGTTTAATTTGGGAATAACAAGTTCTAGAAAGGTTGTATTTTTATAAGTTTACAACCGATAACGTCGTGATAAAAAGAACCAAATTAGAAAATTATGAAAAGGCACGACAAATCTAATTAAAATTATATATACTTGATCACATTATAAACCCATTCTCACAACAAGTGAGTTTTGAGCCTTTATTGAGCATACAAGCATATATCTTTAAACTAAATGCTCACTTTTCGTTTCTTGTGTGAATAGCCGCTTGGTTCTTACAACTCTAGAACTTGCCACGAAGATACATTCCTGGTCCTTACCAACTTAAACCCAAGAAAGTAAATGATGGAGGCATTAGAACTAACCCATTTTCCTTTCAACACCATTATTTTTATTTTTTATCACCTACCCAAAATCCCCCTAGTTAACCCCTTTGAGCCTAAACCTTTTCATTTCAAAACCCACAAAACAAACACCCTTTACCCACCAAAAACCTTTTTCCTTTTCAACCCCTTTGTTTTAGTGAAAAGCTCGGTTATCTTGTGACGTTTCTTATCTTAAAAAAAATGCAAGTCTTGCAATAAACAAACAAGTTCCTCAAAGAAACTTTGTTTGAATGTGCTTAGTTTGAATAAAATTCACAAAAACAAAATGTTTTACGACAACCGACGCTTTTTACGCTTTTCGCAATTTTCACTAACCACTAACCAAAACCACCTACCCTTCGCCCAAGCCTAACCCTTCCCCAAGTCCTCTTGATATTTACGAAGGTTTTTAGTTAAAAAGGAAGAGGATTTATCGCTTGGCAAGCATATGGTAGAAGTAAGTTCCATGCCGGTCTCGAGTGTTTCATAAAAATACATATTTGGCCGAGTGTTGAGTGATCTCCCGTGAGGTATGTGAACTTGTATATAAATGGAATTTTAAAGAGGCATGTTATGCCCAAATAAGTAATTTTTCATATAAAATGTTCTAAATAAACCATGACGAATAGGATTGTAAATAAAAAAAAAAACCCAATAAAAGATCTTGGATTCCTGACACTCAAGATAAGCCCAAAACTTCTCTTCTACCTCTTCCATTTGGGTGTGTAAGCCACATATTAGAGAGTTTTGCTTGAGGACAAGCAAAGATTCAAGTGTGGGGGTATTTGATGTGTGCAGAATGTAACATATAAATTACATCAAATAAGGCATAGAACTAAACCTTTTTGAGTACTAATGTTGGAAAAAGTGTGTTTTTGTCTTCCTTTTGAATTTACAGGACCAAATGTGCTTAAACGAACAAAAGGAACAAATATACAGCCAAAACCAATGATGTGTGTAAAATTTAACATGTAAATTACATCAAATGAGGCATAAAACTAACCCTTTTTTAGTACTAATGTTGGAAAAAGTGTGCTTTTGTCTTCCTTTTGTATTTTCAGGATTAAATGAGCGTAAACGAACAAAAGAAGCAAAAATGCAGCTAAATCTAACATAAATACAAGAAAAGGAATAAACGTGGCATGCGTGACCCCTTGACAGCATCTTCCCAAGCAAAAACAAGAGATCAGAAGGCTGAACACGCCTCGTGCCCATCGAACACGGGGGCGTGCTCAAGTGTCTGCAGAAAAGACAAAGTTGTAGAAGCTTTTATTTCCCAACACGGGGGCGTGCCCAGCTCAACACGGCCGTGGTCAACGCTAAGATTCACAGAATCCAAGCAAATCTTCATACTACAAATACGCTTCTGCACACGGGGCCGTGCCCAGCGGACACGGGGGGCGTGTGGAGCTAATGCAGACAAATTGCAATTAATGAAGAAAGAGAAAGTGGATGGACACGGGGCCGTGTCCGGGCTTCTGTGCAGGCTATAAATAGAGGTGCTTGGTTCACTTCAAAGGTATCCCTTGAAAAATCACCTCTCTCCCACTTCACCCACACTCCATCACCATCACAACACCCACATCCACCACCATCATCCATCATCCATCATAGAGTGTGTGTAGTAGTCTCGGGATCCAAGATTGATAGTAAGAGTTCTTGACAATCAAAGGCCATGTTTGCCTAAGTCTCTTACATCACTTAGTGAAGACAAGCATTTAGTGTAATACTTTTGTTTATTAATCTTTTCGCACTTTTTATTTGGTTTTGTATTAATGACTTTAATAACTAGTTTCTTATATTGAAGGTGAAACTTCCTTATCATTTGTCCGTGGTGTCTTAGCGTTATTTTATTGTATATATAAAATAAAAAATTTACACCATTCATATCTCTACAGTCTATATAGAGATATGTTGGCTACCTGGTCGAGGGTTAAGGGAATGGTTTGGTAAGGTTCTTGCCTTGTTCAGTGTATAGATCCTGCAAGGACCTTGGTCAAGCTTACTAGGACCTCCTTCAATACCTACTGGTATTGTATGGCGGGGGTGGGAATGGATTGATCCCCTCATATGTAAACTACTATTAATACATTAACCCGGCTACTTGGGATTGTATCCCTGCTGACTCAAACCACTTAGCCCAGGGTAACGTCACCTTCAAAAGAGGGGCCTACCACATTACGCATTAATAACTTAATTAATTATCTTTCAATATTCCAACCCTTTAGGATTGTATCCTTGCTGACTCAAACTACTGGGTTGAGGGTAACGTCACCTTCAAAAGAGGGGCCTACTACTATAACTAAGATAATCTCTTAAAAAGTGCAAAAGTGCGGAAAACATCAAAGGTTACACTAAAGGCGAGTCGGATCCAAGTGATTCATCTTGTCTATCTGTTTTATTTTATTTTTATTTTCAGCATTTTTAGTTTTATTTTCATGTTAAAACCTTTTTCTAAAATTTTGATTTGATTAGACATTGAGGATAAACCGGTACTAAAATCTCTTGTGTCCTTGGACGACCTCGGTATCTTACCGACGCTATACTATGCTCACGATGGGTGCACTTGCCCATATGTGTGTTTAGTGTTAGTAGAATATCGTGTTTTATAAATTTAAAAGTTGACTAAAGTGTTAAAAAGGGCTAAAAATATATACAAAATTATATAACGCTACACACGCATCAAGTTTTTGGCGCCGTTGCCGGGGACACAAGGATTTTAAGAAAGCTTAAAATCGACGGCCTAATCAGTTTTTCAAAACCTTTTTAAAATGCACGCACATTTTCTGCATTTTAGTTAGTTTTTGCATTTACAGTAGACTGAACACGGGCCGTGTTCACTGAACACGGGGCCGTGCTGCATATTTTTTTCAAAACTCCCAGATACAGAGTCTGAACACGGGGTCGTGCTCATTGAACACACCCCCGTGCTGCACAAAACCAGCCACTTTTATTAAAACGCCCAGATACAGAACCTGAACACGGGCCGTGCTCACTGAACACGGGGCCGTGTCCAGCCTCTGTTTCCGTTTTTGTTTTCTGGCCCCAAGACTCTGTTGTGGTCTGCTGAGTGATTCTTATGGATCAATACTCAGGAGATTACAACTACCACTATGAGGAGGATGATTATAGGGAAGACTATTGCACCATTTGTGGTAACCCTCACTCGGTACAATATTGTGACCTCTTTGAACCATCCACTTCATACAACTACTATGAGGATCCCAGGTACGAGCCGTCCACTTCATATACGTCATATGAAGACCCAAGGTATGAACCTTCTCCCTCAGACTAATATTTTGATGAACCAAGGTATGAGCCTTCATACTCATACTTTGAGGAACCAAGATATGAGCCTTCACCTTCATATGCTTATTATGAGGAACCATGGCGTGAACAACCCACCTCATATGAGTATTATGAAGAACAAGGTTATGACCCTTTTCCATCATATACTTACAATGAGGAAAAATGGTGTGAACCATCTACCTCATATGAGTATTATGAGGAACCAAGGATCAAACTTCCTGATTCAAGCTTTGAGGATCCAGATCCTTACTCTATCACACACATAGCCGATAAGATAATAGAACACATTAAAACTATCGAGCGCTGCATAAAAGAGTCCCGGGCAAGGGACGAATTAACTTGTAATAAAGAAGAGATAGTTGAAAATGTAAAAATGGAAGAACAAGTAAGTGAAAAGCCGACACATGAGTTAAACAACGAAAAAGGTGAGTCCGACAACGTTAAAACTCAAGAAGAGTCTAATCTTAAAGAAATTAATCTCTTGTCACCTTCTTTCGAAAATCATTGTTTAGTACCCACTCATACAATGTTTTTAAAAGAGTTAAACACTAACACTAAAATTGACGAAACGGTACGCATTAAGTTAACAAATGATCAAACTACGCTAATAAAAGATGATCCATTTGAAATTAACATTACACCGGTTCCTTGTTTTTTTCAAAATTCCTTTATTTGTAATATTACAATTGATAAAGATCTTTGTGTTAATATAATGCCAAACTACATTTTCGAAAAATTAAGTATTAGTGATTTTTCTCCACTTCAAATACCAATTTTTCTATCTAATCGGAAGATAATAAAATCAATAAGGGTAGTTGAGGATGTTTTGGTCCAAACAAATCAATTAGTATTCCCAACCGACTTTGTCATCCTTGACGACGCTCCTCTAGTGTTGGGACAACCTTTTGTAAAGACCCACGAAGCCTTGAAAAAAGTGTTAACCTTGAGCGTTCAATGAAATATCCATTCGGCAATAATGACCCCCTAATTAAAGATGAAGATGAACCACCCGATACAAGAGAAGAAATTGACCACTTTGTTGATGAAGAGGTCGCCATAGAACAAACCTTTGTGGTTCTTGATCAAAATGAGCAATCAAATAAGGAGTCTCCTAAAGACCCACCTCTTGAGCTCAAAGAACTTCCAAAACGTTTGGAATATGCTTTTCTAGACAAAGATGGTAAATCACCTGTAATTATTTCGTCAAAATTAACTAGTTTAGAAAAAGAAAAATTAATTACTTTTGAAAAAACACAAAAACGCGATCGCTTGGAAGCTTGTAGATATTAAAGGAATAAGTCCTTCCATGTGCACGCACAAAATTTTAATGAATGATTACTATAAATCGGTAATACAACCACAACGTAGAGTAAATCCAAACGTTCAAGCAGTGTTAAAAACGAAGTCATCAAGTTACTTGACGCCGGACTCATCTACCCAATTTCCGATAGTCCTTGGGTATGTCCCGTCCAAGTAGTTCCAAAGAAAGGAGGTATGACGGTAGTAACTAATGAGAAATGAAGCAACGAGGAAAGATCACTTTCCTTTGCCTTTTTTTGATCAAATGTTAGAAAGATTATCCGGTCACAAATTTTATTGTTTCTTAGATGGTTTTTCAGGTTACTTTCAAATACCGATAGCACCCGAAGACCAAGAAAAGACAACATTCACATGTCCCTACGGAACTTTTACTTATCGACGCGTGCCTTTTGGTCTATGTAATGCCCCCGCAACCTTCCAACGTTGCATGGTGGCCATCTTCCATGACATGATAGAAAAGACAATGGAAGTCTTCATGGACTCTATCTTTGGAGATTCATACGACCAATGCCTCGATAACCTTGAACGAATGCTATCCCGATGTGAGGAAACTAACCTCGCCCTTAACTGGGAAAAATGCCATTTCATGGTAACAGAGGGAATAGTACTCGGTCACAAAATCTCAAGCGAAGGAATAGAGGTTGATCAAGCAAAAATAGACACTATTTCTCGATTACCACCCCCATCCTCCGTTAGAGCTATCAGAAGTTTCCTAGGGCATGCCGGATTTTATAGACGATTTATCAAAGAGTTTTCTAAAATCTCAAGACCTCTAACAAAATTACTTGAAAAAGATGCCCATTTCATCTTTGACAAGGATTGCAACCAAGCATTTCTAACGCTAAAGGAAATGCTAGTCAATGCACCAATCATGATAACGCCTGATTGGAAATTACCCTTCGAAATCATGTGTGATGCAAGTGACTTTGCAGTTGGAGCCGTCTTGGGACAAAGAAAACATAAGCATTTTCACCCAATTTATTACGCTAGTAAAACACTTAATGATGCACAAGAAAATTACACAACAACCGAAAAGGAATTACTAGCCGTGGTATTTGCTTTTGATGAATTTCGTTCTTATCTTGTTCTTTCTAAAACGATAGTTTATACAGATCATGCAGCCATTCGATATCTCTTTAAGAAACAGGATGCTAAACCGCGTTTGATTCAGTGGATTCTACTCCTCCAAGAATTTGACATTGAAATAAAAGACAAAAGAGGAGCAGAAAACACCGCTGCAGATCATCTTTCCCGCTTGGAAGACCCAGCTTTGGAGGCAACCAGGGACGAGCAGATCAATGAAAATTTCCCAACGGAGTCCCTGGAAATGGTGGTTACCGAGAAAAGCCATGGTACGCCGACTATGCTAACTACCTAGCTAGCGGTATAGTCGCAAAAGGATGGCCACATCATCAAAGAAAAAAAATTCTTTGCTGATGTAAAGCGTTATTTTTGGGAAGATCCTTATCTTTTAAAAATGTGTGCCGATCAACTCATCCGTCGATGCGTACATGGTAGTGAAGCAAGAAGAATTCTCTGCCATTGTCATGAAGGTCCATACGGAGGACATCATGGTGCCGCTAGTACCGCACGAAAGGTATTTGATTCTGGATTTTATTGGCCAACCATTTACAAAGACGCCCAAAGTCTTGTAAAGACATGTGACGCTTGCCAAAGATTGGGTAATATTTCTTCTAAAAAGGAAATGCCACAAAATGGCATTCTTGTTAGTGAAATTTTTGATGTGTGGGGACTCGACTTTATGGGACCTTTCCCACCGTCAAAAGGAAAAAAATATATACTTGTGGCGGTAGATTACTTGTCTAAATGGGCCGAGGCCGAGGCACTTCCAACCAACGATGGAAGAGTCGTGGTAAGATTTCTGAAACGATTATTCTCTCGATTTGGAACACCAAAAGTATTAATAAGTGATAGAGGTACCCATTTTTGTAACCATCAACTTGAAATCTTTTTAACAAGGTATGGGGTCTATCACGGGTCTCAACGGCATATCACCCTCAAACAAACGGACAAGCCAAAGTGACTAATCGAGGTTTAAAAAGAATACTTGAAAAAAAACCGTAGGGTTAAATAAAAAGGCATGGGCCGATAAATTAGACGACGCTTTATGGGCTTTTCGAACATCGTATAAAACAACAATAGGTACAACCCCATATAAGTTTGTCTATGGAAAAAGTTGTCACTTGCCGGTAGAAATAGCACACAAAGCCTACTAGGCAATTAAAAACGTAAACTTAGACTTAGGAATTTCCGGTAAAAATCGATTTTGTCAATTAAATGAATTAGACGAATTAAGGAATTATGCATACTCTAACTCCGAAATTTATAAGGAAAGAATAAAAAATTTGCATGATAAACACATTAAACCTAATGAATATCGGGTAGGAGATCAAGTTCTATTGTTTAATTCACAACTTGAATTATTTCGTGGTAAATTAAAGTCGAGGTGGTCGGGACCTTTTTCCACCACCCATATTTTCCCACGCGGAGCAATCGAAATAAAATCTTGGAATGGAATTCCATTCAAAGTCAATGGCCAACGGCTAAAGCTCTATCAAGGATTTATTGAGGATGAAGAGGAAGAAATCTCGCTACAAACGGTCGAAGAATGAAACAAAGGTTCAAGCATCAACATCATACCTTGTAAGTTACGAACATCGGGAAAACATCTAAATCGGTAAGATTTCTAAAACCAAGTTAACAGAGCACTCACACGAGCACTAAAAAAAATAGAAAATAATAATAATAATAATTAGTTTTTGCCCGCCCACGGGGCCGTGTCCACGCAACTGTCGGGGATAAAACCCTTTTTTCTTTCACTTTCTCATTTCAACACGCCCCGTTTCCCCAAAAACTATCTGGTTCTGGCGAAATTTTCTGCAGATTTCAATGTTCCCCCGTCTTCTAACAACGTCAAGGTATGATTCTATCATCATAGTTAGTTAGTTTAAGCACTTGCATGTAGTTTAACATAAAAAAATTGGGGAAATCTAGGGTTCTTCAACTTGAACCGAATCAAACCTCAAATTTTTGCTTAGATCTGTTAGCATTAGTATAGATACATGTTATAGGAAGTAAATCAACTTGTATTGTTTGTAGATTTACCCGATTTCTCACAAACACCTCAAACCCTTGTTTTTGAACCGAAAAAGATGAAATTGAAGGGGTAAACGGTTTGTTTTGGGAAAAACGGCACTTGGGGTTTCATTTTCGGGGAAAACCGCCCCTACTGGACCAAAAATTTTCAAGTTTTCGGGACCGGGTCGAAAAATGGGATTTTTGGGAAACAGACGCCTGGAGACGGGGTCGTGCTCAGCAAGCACGGGGGCTTGTCCAACTGATTTTAGGCGAACATGGGGTGTGTCCGCTCAACACGGGGTAGTGTTCAGCTGACTGTTTTCAGTTTTCTTCGAAAATTTCACTGTTTCGTGCTAATTGTTTGGTGTTTTCTTTCAGATGGCCAAGAAATTTACCAGATTCAATGCAAGTGAGTTGGCAGCTCATGCGCGGTATGAGGTGCTAAGAACTAGGCCCGAGGAAAATCCCTGACAGGGGTGCATGGACACTCTTGAAGCAGTGAACCAAATAGAGCGCTTCAACAACATTGTTACCGGTCCACTACGAGCGGCTCTTTGCACTCGGCTTCACTCCGTGCATGAATACAACATGGAATTTTACAGCACGTTTGTCTTCAAGACAAGAGCGGACCCGTTTGACAATGAGGAGGTAGAGTTCCATTGTGCAGGGGTCATGTACTCGATCTCAATCGCACAATTTGGGGCAATTGTCGGGTTGTACTCGGAAGAGGATGCTGGATAGGAAGAGAACACCGGCGGTCTCCGCGAGCTTCCAGAAAATCAATGCCAAGCTGCTTGGGCTCAGATCAGGGAGGGCCACTATAACCCGAGCCAAACTAAGAGCACAATGTTGAGGGACCCTCTCTACCGCTACATCCACGGGGTCCTCAGCTACTCTCTCTGCCAGAGACACGACAGTGGTGGTGTTGTAGGGTTGCGTGATCTGCTAGTCCTCCATTGCATTCACAACCGTATCAACCTCGATATTCCATACCTGCTACTCCGTAACATGCACTTGAACCAACTTGCTACTCCCTCGACTCCTATCCTTTTTGGAGGGTGGATTTACCGCCTTTTCAAACACGTTGTGCCAAGGATGCCGAGTTCCTTTCAAAAGGGCCCGTGGTCAGGAAAAGTGGACATGGTCATTTGCCGCTCCATGAACTTAATCAACGAAGCGGATGACGGGACGATCAGATTTCACACAGTTCAAGGGCATGCATGGAACCCTTAAGAAGCTCTCGTCCTACACGCTCCACATATCCGTCCTCCTCTCCATTACCACTACCAGCCCCATGGTGATCCGAGTCAATCCTCCTCTCAAGGAGGTGGTTTTCCTAACTTTCAAAGCTTACATGATTTGTTGCAGGAAAATCTCATGTGCACCAGGAACAGCTACAACATGGCCAGCAACACATACGCCGGGGTCGGAGTAATAGAAAAAAATATATCCAACATGCAGGATGATATTGGGAACATCTGGGAGTATATGGCGGGCCATGGAGGGGATGATGATGATGATGAAGACGAGGACATGGATTGAGCGGGAGGAGTTAGAGGTAGCATCACACGGTTGGAGGTCGTCACAGCTTAACCCTTTTATCTCTCAAAAACAATTTGGTGGCCTGCGTGCCACTTGTTGAACAATTTACTTCTCTTAACACTTTTTAATTTTCTGCATTTCTTTTCTTTTATTTTGTGATGGGGATGATGAAACTTTGGTAAATTAGGATGTTTGTTATTATTTGGTGTGGTATTTATTAGTAAAACAGGTACCTACAAGGCTTAAAGCACTGAATATTAGTGCTACTAAAGCCGGGACAGCAGAACCGAAAGCAAAAACCTGTTTTAAATGTTTGCAGATTGTCCACACGGGGTCGTGCCCAGCCGGCACGCCCCCGTGTCCACCGCCCAGACCTGCTGTTTATCTAATTTATGCAGATTTCTACCCATCACGGGGTCGTGTTCACCAAACACGCCCCCGTGTCCACCTTCTGTAAGTTCTCGTTACTGGCAATCTGACCACGGGGTCGTGCTCATCCGACATGGGGCCGTGTCCAGACTCCCAGTAACATAAATTTTTGTTTTTAACACACCTTTTTACACATTCAATCAACCTAAAAACTTATTTTTAGGACACATTGAGGACAATGTGTTATTTAAGTGTGGGGGGGGGGGGATGCTAAAACCTTGAATTTTGCAAGTTCTAATTGCAAGCCTTACACAAAACTCTATTGGAACCGTTAACAACCCCAAATTTTTTCAAAAACTTTTCATTTTTTTTACTTGTCTTGGTTTAAATTAGTGAATAACAAGTTCTAAAAAGGTTATATTTTTTCAAATTTACAACCGATAGTGTCGTGATAAAAAGAACCAACATAAGAAAATTATGAAACGACATGACAAATCTAGTTAAAATTTGTATATATATACTTGATCACATTAAAAACCCTTTCCCACAAAAGTGAGTTTTGAGCCTTTAATTGAGCATATAAATACACATCTTTAAACTAAATGCTCATCTTTCGTTTCTTGTGTGAATAACCGCTTGGTTTCTTACGACTCTAGAACTTGCCATGATAATACATTCCCGGAGGCATTAGGACTAACCCTTTTTCTCTTCAACACCATTATTTTTAATTTTTTTTACCACCTACCCAAAATCCCCCTAGTTAACCCCTTTGAGCCTAAACCTTTTCATTTCTAAACCCACAAAACAAACACCCTTTACCCACCAAAAAACCCTTTTTCATTTTAAACCCTTTATTTTAGTAAAAAGCTCGCTATTCATGTGGCATTCCTTATAAAAAAAAGGGAGAATGAAGTCTAGCAATAAACAAACAAGTTTCTCAAAAGAAACTTTTGTTTGAAAATGTTTCGTTTAAATAAAAAGTCACAAAGACAAAAAGTTTTACGACGATCGACGCTTTTTACGCCTTTCTCCCTTTTCTACTAACCACTAACCCAAAACCACATACCTTTAACCCAAGCCTAACCCTTCCCCAAGTCCTCTTGATATTTACAAAGGTTTATAGTTAAAAAGGAGGAGGATTGATTATTTGGCAAGCACATGGTAGAAGTAAGTTCCATGCCGGTCTCGAGTGTTTCACAAAAATACATCTTCGGCCGAGTGTTGAGTGATCTCCCGTGAGGTATGTGAACTTGTATATAAATGGAATTTTAAAGAGGCATGTTATGCCCAAATAAGTAATTTCTCTTATGAAATGTTCTAAATAAATCATAACGAATAGGATTGTAAATAATATAAAAATAAAGCCTAAATAAAGATCTTGGAATCCCGACACTCAAGACAAGCCCAAAACTTCTCTTCTACCCATTCCATTTGGGTGTGTAAGCCACATTAAAAAAGAGTTTTGCTTGAGGACAAACAAAGATTCAAGTGTGGGGGTATTTGATGTGTGTAAAATGCAACATGTAAATTACATCAAATGAGGCATAAAACTAACCCTTTTTAGTACTAATGTTGGAAAAAGTGTGCTTTTGTCTTCCTTTTGTATTTTCAGGATTAAATGAGCGTAAACGAACAAAAGAAGCAAAAAATGCAGCTAAATCTAACATAAATACAAGAAAGGGAATAAATGTGGCATGCCCGACCCCTCGACAGCATCTTCCCAAGCAAAAACAAGAGATTATAAGGCTGAACACGCCCCGTGCCCAGCGGACACGGGGGGGGGGGGTGCTCAAGTGTCTGCAGAAAAGACAAAGTTATAGAAGCTTCTATTTCCCAACACGGGGGCATGCCCAGCTCAACACGGCGGTGGTCAATGCTAAGATTCGCAGAATCCAAGCAAATCTTGATAGTACAGATACGCTTCTGCACACGGGGTCGTGCCCAACGGACACAGGGGCGTGTGGAGCTAATGCAGATAAATTGCAATTAATGAAGAAAGAGAAAGTGGATGGAGACGAGGCCGTGTCCGATGGACACGAGGCCGTGTCCAGGATTCTGTGCAGGCTATAAATAGAGGTGCTTGGTTCACTTCAAAGGCATCCCTTGACAAACCACCTCTCTCCCACTTCACCCACACTCCACCACCATCACAACACCCACATCCACCACCATCATCCATCATAGAGTGTGTGTAGTAGTCTCGAGATCCAAGATTGATAGTAAGAGTTCTTGACAATCAAAGGCCATGTTTGCCTAAGTCTCTTACATCACTTGGTGAAGACAAGCATTTAGTGTAATACTTTTGTTTTTTAATCTTTTCGCACTTTTTATTTGGTTTTGTATTAATGACTTTAATAACTAGTTTCTTATGTTGAAGGTGAAACTTCCTTATCATTTGTCTGTGGTGTCTTGGCGTTATTTTACTGTCTATATAAAATGAAAGATTTACACCATTCATATCTCTACGGTCTATATAGAGATATGTTGGCTACCTGGTCGGGGGTTAAGAGAATGGTTTGGTAAGGTTCTTGCCTTGTTCAGTGTATAGATCCTGCAAGGACCTGGGTCAAGCTTACTAGGACCTCCTTCAATACCCACTAGTATTGGATGGCGGGGGTGCGAATGGCTTGATCCCCTCATATGTAAACTACTGTTAATACATTAACCCGACTACTTGGGATTGTATCCCTGCTGACTCAAACCACTTAGCCGAGGGTAACGTCACCTTCAAAAAAGGGGCCTACCACATTACGCATTAATAACTTAATTAATTATCTTTCAATATTCCAACCCTTTAGGATTGTATCCTTGCTGACTCAAACTACTGAGTTGAGGTTAACGTCACCTTCAAAAGAGGGGCCTACTACTATAACTAAGAAAATCTCTTAAAAAGTGCAAAAGTGCGGAAAACATCAAAGATTTCACTAAGGGCGAGTCGGATCCAAGTGATTCATCTTGTCTATCTGTTTTATTTTATTTTTATTTCAGCATTTTTAGTTTTATTTTCATGTTAAAACCTTTTTCTAAAATTTTGATTTGATTAGACGTTGAGGATAAACCGGTACTAAAAGCTTGTGTCCTTGGACGACCTCGGTATCTTACCAACGCTATACTACGCTCAAGATGGGTGCACTTGCCCATATTTGTGTTTAGTGTTAGTAGAATATCGTGTTTTATAAATTTAAAACTTGACTAAAGTGTTACAAAGGGCTAAAAATATATACAAAATTATATAACGCTACTCACTCATCACCAACATAAATACAAAGAAAAGGAATAAACGTGACATGCCCGACCCCTCGACAGCATCCCCAAAGCAAAAACAAGTCAACAGAAGACTGACCATGGGGCCGTGTGTAACACCTCGAAAATTTACGTCCTATTATGTCTTGACACGTGTCATAATGTCTGAACGTGTGAAAGAACGTTCTTGGAGGACTAAAGTTGACAAACAGTGAAACTGTGTAAATATAAGGGTTTAAAGTGTCAACAATGAATAAATATACCTTACAATAACCCTACATGATGTTTATAACCTTAAACGAATGGATCATGGATCATACGAAGCGAATTGTGAAAGAAAGTGAGAGATTACAAACTACAGGGGTTAAATGTGCCAACATGTTTAAGTTATACCTCTGAGTGACCTTTTGACAAACCCGAAGCTTTGTAACGATTAATTATGCTCACTAGAATGTACCACAAAAATTTCATGAAGTTTCGTTATCGTATGAGCAAGTTGTGATAAAATTCGTGTGCAAGGGTTAGAACCGTCAACATTGAAATTTAGGGCTTTCCGGGTGATCACAAAGTTACCCGAGGACTTGACAAAGTGGGTATAAGTATTAAAGCCCCTATATATAATTACCAAAGCCTTAAAATGCAAGAAACATCATGAAAACGATGTTTCGAGGGACCAAGGACCTAAATGCAATAAAAGAAAAACAAAAATCAGGTTTTCAGGTCCCAAGCGGCCCGCATTGGATATGCTGATATGGGACGCGGGCCGCGTCAGGCCTGAAGATGCGAAAAAGACAGACAGCTGCCTGTTGGTGCATGTAACCGACTCCAATCTCATTTTTTCGAAACCTTGGGCTGCCTAAGATGGTTTCTAGCCTATAGGGCACTTGTGGATGATAATTCAACACCCCTAGACTTATGTGTTGATCATCTAAAAGTGTTTGAAGCCTTATATCAAGACCCACATGTTTACACATTGTTCATTCATCAACTTCTGAGCATTTCCAGAGCATACAAGCAGGTCACAAGCATTCCACATCATTCATTAGTTGTGTGTAAGTATGTTTAACCCTTCCTAATTCATTCATACTTAGATTATAGCCTAGAAGTCAAACCGTCGTAACTACGGTTTGACTTAGCGTTAAATCATAAACGGTTCAGAGATTTGTCGAAACGAAAGTTGTTACAAGTTGGTAATTTTATAGACAATTAACCCTTAAAAGGGTACCCACTGATTTCAATCCTAACTATGTCGTTTGTCGAGCCAAACTTCTTCCGAAAAGTCAACAGAAATGTTAATCGCATATTTAATGATACAGAAGGCGTGTAATCTGTTTTATCAGTCATATAACTTGAAAATAAGTATAAAAACTTGTCTACGCTTGATTGATTCGACAACTTTCTATTTAGAACCGATTCGGAACCGAAAGACGCAAAAGTTTGACTTTTGCGTTGACCTCAGTTCTGACCCGATTTATATAGGTTTAGACATGCCTTAAGGTGCCATTAGGACCTAGTTACATGTGTGTATAAACCTCTGCGTTTATACCACTCGAATCCCTAATCGTCCGATGTTTCCGTTAACCGCCTAAATATTGACCGTAATGCCCTTATGACCATAAAACGAGATTTTTGGAAATGTAAAAGTGCTATAATCTTAGTTACTAATTATTATACATGTCCCGAAAATTTCATGTTAATCGGAGGTCTAGATTAGGAGTTATGCTTAATGACGTAATTAAGAACACTTTTATTAATTAAACGGCGTCATTAGCATAAAACCTATCTAAACCCAATTTTTGACACCAAGTCTTTTACCCAATGATGTTAAATAATATTTTGAGATTTTTAAAGATTTTTAATTATTTTTAAACTGATCATAAGCTTGGATTAGCGCCTTAATTCGGTAAATACCGAATATGCCCTTTTAGGCCATAAAATGAGTTTTACAAATCCTTTTAACGCCAATCCAATTGCTACTGATTTTAAATATTAAATTAAATGTTTTGAACCTGTTTAACTGATCAGAAAACTCAGAATCGTATTTTAACCCGTACACCGCTTAAAACGACTTTATACGCGTATTTAACGCATAGTTTGGGTTTAAAACTATTTTAGTATATAAGACTTATTACCAAAGGTTATAACCTGTTAAAATAAGCTGTTTTACTAATCAACTCAGACCCGGATCACAGGCGTCTAATTAAACCCTTTTATAATCTTTAAAATGACCAAAATGCCCCTGCGGGGCTTATAAAGAGATTAAACTCGTTTTGGGCATCATGGGTGATAACCTACTGATATCACAACTCATTTAAGGCGTGTTAACTTAGGAAACCTGTTTAGGACTCTTACGGATACCCGTTACGCTTCATGCGCGTTCGGTTCGGTTTATGTAACTAGTTTACATAAATTAGCCGAAACGGGTCAAACCTTATCGGTTTTGTCTCAAAATCCAGAATGTGTATAATATACCCATATTAAGCAAGTCTTCAAACTTGTCGGGTCTAAATCACATTCTATCCGGTCTTCGCTTAATCGTGCGTACGAACCGTATCTTTAAAACTAACCGGTCTAAGCTTAAGCTTAATTAAAGACCCGTTAGGATTCGAATAGGTTATTATAAACCTTCGTTCCAGAATAGGAGACCCGGTAAAAGCTACTTGCACTTGCTGATTGTGAAATATACTTGCTCAGGTAAATACTTTTAACTTATTTTCCCTATACGGGCTTGGGGTACGGTATATAAAATACCGCTTGGTCGGGGCGTTGAATCTTTGATTGAATATATGATAATGAAAGTATTGAGATGCCTCGTTTAATATTGTTTTGTTTGCTTAAAGCCTTTGGGGGGTTAATGACCGTGTCCCGGATATCCCTGGCATCATTTTACGAAATGGCCACGACCCTAGCACTCAGGTGTAGGCGTACACCTGTTAGTGTCTCATTTAAATAAAGTGGTGTGTCTATTGATCTTTAACCCGGCTCGATCCGGGCTACTGAACGCATAAGGAACATGTAAATCCATACAAGTATTATATTTAAATAATTATCCCAAGTTATAAAATATTATTTGTGCCTTGTGCCTTAAATCCATTTTCTTAAACTCTTTTACAAATGAGTCGGTTGAATTGTATTTACCAGTGTAAACTGACGTATTTTCTCAAAAGGTTAAGTGCAGGTACTAAGCGTAATAGGCTGGCTTTTCTCCTAGCATCCGCAATAAGTCTCGCAAGCTTGGATGTTATAGACTGTGAACACTTGTTTCTTTTTATATTGGATCTACCTGTGGATTTAAATTCGACTATTTGTGATATTTAATATTACAATGTTGTTTGGTTGAATTAAATCTATAATTTGCTTCCGCTGTGCATTTAAATATTGTGTTGTTTGACTATTATGTTGCCAACCACGTCACGATACTCCCCCACCGGGCCCACCGGTGACACGTGGAAATTCGGGGTGTGACAGGTTGGTATCAGAGCCAACACTGAGTGAATTAAACACTAACCTTTTGTGTTTAATCTCAGTTACACAATTGCACATTCCTAAATCTTCGAGTCTAGACAAAGAACTTAGGAATAATCCAAATTGTTCAATTTTTATTTAAATTTTGTCCTTTATTTTTCCTGGTTATTACCTTGTGTATTTTAACAGGTACAATAATGCCGCCAAGATTTAGACGAGATGGTCGAGGAAAGGAGCCAGCTAGCGCCCCTAACGACCATGAGGCAGGGCCTTCATATCGACGAACTTCTTCTACTTCTACAAGGAATGACGAAACGAGGGAGCTATGGAGGGTATATGAAGAGTCTGCCAGACGATCTTTTTCGCACGCCTCAACACCTCCGTATCATGACTCTTATGGGCCTCAGTCTGAGAACGAACCCCACAACCCGCAACATTACTATGGCGACCCTACTCCTATTTTTCAGGGTCAGTTTAACCCAGCAGAGTACCTACCAGAACAAGTGGGCTTTAACCCACTAGGACCGGAAGATCACTTTTCTGGTGATCAAGATATGGACGAGGACACAGATCCCGTCGAGGCTTCAACCGGATCCTTGAACCATCCTTTTGTGATCTCAGACGGTTCGTCTTTTCACGGAACACCATACCAAGGTCCGGATAGTCACATGGCACGGTTCGAACGGTGTGAGTGGTATTATACCCCATCTGAACACTCACCGTCTCACCATACACCGTCTCACCATACACCGTCTCACCATACACCGTCTCACTATACGCCGTCTCACCATTCATCATCTCACCAGCATCAGCAACCGCAGCAGCAACAAGATCCCTCTGGGGATCCACGTTTTGTGGCAGAAACACCACCGCCTCCACCGCCGCCAGTTCATCTAGAGCCTCCAGAACCGCCAAGACGTAGGAGGACTGGCCCGCGGATGTCAGCACGAGCAGGGGAGTTTCATTTCAGCACTCCTCAACACTCTAGTGGTAGCCACTACCCACCATTATATGAAGGGCCACAAATGGGTGAACCTTCCGTTCCAGTTTCTGAGGTGAATTCGGCACCTATAGCACCGCAATCAGCAGGTTTTGGCAACCCTATCCCTGCTTTTACGGCTCCGGCAGCATACAACCCATATGGACCACCAGCATACCATGGCTATAACTATGCTGATGATCCTTACAACGTGGCATCAAGCTACCTTGCCCATAATAATCCTGAGGGACCATATGGACCCCCTTGGGGAATGGGATACCCAGCTCGGGGGTATCAAGCACCTGTTCAGCCGCCACCACAGTACCAGCCACCACGGGCTCCTCCTCCTGAACAAGAGGAACTCCGTCGAAGACTGGCCAAAGTGGAGCGAGACTTCCAGAAGGAACGTAGGAAGAATGAGGGATTTATGAGTGGTTTGGCAAACTTGCTGAAGGGAAAGAAGAAAAGGGATCGTTAAATCCCAATATATATTGTTGTATTTCCTTGTTTAAATCAAGTCCCTACGTGGACATTTAGTTAAAGTGTGTATGTAGTCCCTGCGTGGACATCTATCTTTGTACCCAGTCCCTACGAGGACTTGTCTTTATTAGTCCCTGCGTGGACACTTAGGTTTGTAAACGGTCCCTGCGAGGACATGTATTATCAGTATAGCTCCTGCGTGGGCTAGTATTTATGTGAAAAGTCCCGTTTAGGGCAGAAATGTACTACCTGTAAATTATAATGGCATGTTAAGTTTGAAAATTTTATTTCTGTCATCTTTGCATTTATATACTAAACATGAAATAAATCTAATAACATTATTCCTTTTTCAAATGATCTGCCTATTAATTAGCAAATAAAGAATCTTTTAGAGTGAAACCTAGTCGACGGGTCATAATAAGACCGGGCCAAGATGGTAAGACCTATGTTGAAAAGATTCAAATCCCTGTTAACATCTGAAAACATGTTAACACTCCTGGCAGACATGATTCGTTAAAAACACACGTGTTATTATTATATATGGATCTTATTAAAGATTCTAAACCCAAATAAATGATCTCTGAATCATGGGTTAAATCATTAATAAATATGATCAGTTCTTTTTACCATCCATTGGTAATGGAATGCCTTCGGGCCCTTCTCATTTTCATATGAGACAAAAGACAGTATTAGTCTGTGACCCTGTCTGATAAAGGTAATGAATTTTGTTCAAACCTTCATGCTTTGATTCTCTGAAATCATAGCTTATAATCTAAATTGTCCCTGTGACTAGGCCTTATGTGCTAATAAAACTATTATCGTTTTATAATTAGGATAAATTATATTAGAAATCCTAAATTTATGTGAGTAATAAATTAACCAGATATGGTCTATGTTTACCACGGTTAATAAAATTGCCATAAAAGACAATTCTATAATAAACTCACCAATAAATTATTGCCGATATGTTACAGTTCAAGATACATGGCAGACTCAAACGAGGTCAACAGTCACCAAGGGATAGTGCATGATAATGCCCCAGTAAACGTAGCGGGTGCAGATTTACAAGCAATGATAGATTATACGGTTAATAGAGCTATGGGTAGACAGCACCATGGATCAAGTGGTACCCATACAAGGACCCAATCTGCATCCCACACTAGAACACCCTCCAGGACCCACACTGCCCACAACAGTAATTCTCACCACTCCTCGAATCAAAGGAGTAATCCATCCCAAAGGGTAGTACAGAACCAAGAACCTCATAATAGGGGTTGTACCTATAAATACTTTGTGTCGTGCAAACCCAGGGACTTCAATGGGGAAAAAGGAGCTGTGGATTGCATGACGTGGATGGACGAAATGGATACTGTGGTGGATATTAGTGGTTGCCATAATAGGGATGTTGTGAAGTTTGTCTCACAGTCTTTCAAAGGAGAAGCCTTAGCCTGGTGGAGATCTTTGATCCAAGCCACAGGGAAAGTCCCGTTATACAACATGACCTGGGAACAGTTCATGGCACTAATCAAGGAAAATTTCTGCCCTCAACATGAGGTTGAGAGGATTGAATCTGACTTCCTGGCACTGGTCATGAAAAACCTGGACTGTCAGGCCTACCTTACTACTTTCAATACTTTGTCAAGGTTGGTCCCTTATTTGGTAACTCCGGAGCCTAAGCGTATAGCTCGTTTCATCGGAGGTTTGGAACCGGAGATCAAAGCGAATGTGAAGGCCTCCAGACCAACCACTTTTCGGTCAGTAACGAACATATCGTTGTCCCTTACCTTAGATGCTGTCAGGCTGAGGTCACAGAGGAAAAATGATACCGAAAAGCGGAAGCGTGAGGATGACAACTCACGACGTTCAGACAAGAAGCAGAAGGGAAACAATGACCATAAGAAGGGGTCAGGATTTAAGAAGGATGGTCAACAGTCGGGTGAAAAACCCAGATGTAAAACCTGCAAGAGACAGCACTTTGGAAAGTGCAGGTTTGAATCCAACTCACAATCACAATCGAAACCTTTTGCTTGTGGGTTATGCAAATCCAGGGAACACAAAACCTTGGATTGCAGGAAGATAAAGGATGCGACCTGCTATGGTTGCAATGAAAAGGGGCACATCAAGAGCAATTGCCCAAAATATGCCAAGAAGCCGGAAGAGACTAAGAAGACCAATGCTAGGGTCTTCAGAATGGATGCTAAGGAAGCCGTCAAGGACGACAACGTGATAACAGGTACTTTCCTCGTAAATGATATTTATGCGAGAGTGTTATTTGATTCGGGCGCTGATAAGTCGTTCGTAGATAATAAGTTTAGTGAAGTGTTGAACTTACTTGTTAGAACTTTAAGTGTGAAGTACGAGGTAGAACTAGCAGATGGCACTTTAGAAACCGCCTCAACCATTTTAGAGGGATGTTTCATATCCATTAAGAATCACTCTTTTCCTTTGTCTCTACTCCCTTTAAAACTAGCCGGTTTCGACATAGTTCTGGGTATGGACTGGTTATCTCATAACCAGGCTCAGATTATTTGCAATAAGAAGCAAGTGATGATCAAGACTTCGTCTGGTGAATCACTTACTATCCAGGGAGATACCCGGTATGGGCTGCCCGAGAAAATGTCTATGCTCAAAGACTCTAAGTGCTTGAAGAAGGGTTGTGTCATCTACATGGCACAAGTGATAATTGATGAGCCGAAGCCCAAGATTGGGGATATTCCCGTCGTTTCTGAATACCCGGAAGTATTTCCTGAAGAGCTACCTGGTTTGCCACCAGATAGGCAACTCGAGTTCAGAATTGACATTATTCCTGGATCAGCACCAGTTGCAAGGGAGCCTTATAGGTTGGCACCAACAGAGATGAAAGAATTGAGAACGCAGCTAGATGATCTGCTAGCCAAAGGTTTTATCAAACCTAGCTCGTCTCCTTGGGGAGCACCAGTTTTATTTGTCAAGAAAAAGGATGGATCGATGCGTCTGTGCATCGACTACCGTGAGCTTAACAAGGTCACTATCAAGAATAGGTACCCTTTGCCTAGAATTGATGATCTGTTTGATCAACTGCAAGGGGCAAGTTTCTTCTCGAAGATTGACTTAAGGTCAGGCTATCACCAACTGAAGGTTCGAGATGAAGACGTGCATAAGACAGCATTTAGGACTCGTTATGGTCATTACGAGTTCCTAGTGATGCCTTTTGGGCTCACTAATGCACCAGCCGCGTTCATGGATCTCATGAATCGCGTCTGCAAGCCTTACATGGATAAATTTGTCATCGTCTTCATCGATGACATCCTCATTTACTCGAAGAGTCAAGCTGATCACGAGAAGCATCTTCATTGCATTCTGGAACTACTTCATGAAGAAAAGCTCTATGCCAAGTTCTCGAAGTGTGAATTCTGGCTACGAGCAGTCCAATTTCTTGGGCATGTTGTTAGCGAGCGTGGTATCCAAGTAGATCCCGCTAAAGTTGAAGCTGTCATGAATTGGCACGAGCCAAAGACGCCTACAGAAATTCGTAGCTTCCTGGGTTTGGTAGGATATTATAGGCGATTCATCGAAAACTTCTCAAGGATTGCTGCACCCCTGACTTCACTGACACGTAAGAAGATTAAGTTTGACTGGGGTCCTAAGCAGCAGGAATCCTTCGATATTCTGAAACAAAAGTTGAGCAATGCTCCAGTACTAACATTGCCTGATGGAGTAGAGGAGTTTGTAGTTTATTGTGATGCATCACACACCGGGATGGGGTGTGTGCTTATGCAGAAAGGCAAAGTCATTGCCTATGCATCACGCCAGTTAAAGGTGCACGAAAAGAATTACACCACCCATGACTTAGAATTGGGTGCCGTTGTATTCGCACTAAAACTGTGGAGGCATTACTTATATGGAATCAAATGTATGATCTATTCTGATCACAAAAGCCTTCAACATCTGTTCAACCAGAAGGACTTGAACATGAGGCAACGCCGTTGGATGGAAACTCTTAATGATTACGATTGTGAAATAAGATACCATCCCGTCAAGGCGAATGTTGTCGCAGATGCCTTGAGTCGGAAGGAAAAAGTAAAACCAATTAGAATCAATGCCAAGAGCATTGAGGTAAAGAATAATTTGATGGAAAGGTTGTTAGCTGCACAGAAGGAAGCTGTGTTGGAAGCTAACTATCCTAACGAAAAGCTAGGGGTAACTGAGGAGCAGTTAACCCTTAGTAAGGATGGAATCCTTAGATTGAATGGAAGAATATGGGTTCCGATTCATGGAGGACTGCGAGATGTTATTCTCCAGGAAGCCCATAGTTCCAAATATTCAGTTCATCCTGGAGCTGATAAGATGTACCAGGATCTAAGGGAAAATTATTGGTGGATAGGCTTGAAAAAGTCTGTAGCTGCCCATGTAGCAAAATGCTTGACATGTGCGCAAGTCAAAGCAGAACATCAGAAACCGTCAGGTTTGCTACAACAGCCTGAACTTCCCACCTGGAAATGGGAAATGGTGACTATGGATTTTATTACCAAGTTACCTAAGACAAGGAAAGGCAATGATACAATATGGGTTATAGTTGACAGACTGACTAAGTCAGCTCATTTCTTACCCATCAAGGAGACTTATAGCTCCGATATGTTAGCCCAGTTATACGTTGATAAGATTGTAGCCTTACATGGCATACCTGTAGCTATTATCTCTGATAGAGATACTAGGTACACGTCGCATTTTTGGAAGAGCTTCCAGCAATCTTTGGGCACACGTTTGAACTTTAGTACGGCTTACCATCCTCAGACAGACGGTCAGAGTGAGCGTACTATTCAAACGTTGGAAGACATGCTACGTGCATGTGCGATCGATTTGGGAGGTAGTTGGGATAAGAACCTACCATTAATCGAATTCTCCTACAACAATAGCTACCACACCAGCATAAAGGCTGCGCCTTTTGAGGCATTGTACGGTAGAAAGTGTAGATCGCCAGTTTGTTGGGCGGAAGTCGGAGAAGTCCAGTTATCAGGACCAGAAATCGTGTTTGAAACGACGGACAAGATTGTCCAGATTCGAGACAATCTCAAAGCTGCCCGGGATAGGCAAAAGAGTTACGCTGATCCAAGTCGTAAAGATTTTCACTTCGAAGTAGGTGACAAAGTTCTACTTAAAGTATCACCCTGGAAGGGAGAGATGCGTTTTGGTAAGAAAGGCAAGCTAAGCCCGAGATACATAGGACCTTTCGAGGTTATCGAACGTGTCGGGACAGTTGCCTATAAGTTGAACTTGCCTGAAGAGCTCAGTGGAATTCACAATGTGTTCCACATCTGCAACTTAAAGAAGTGTTTCGCTGACGAATCACTGGTTATACCACATACAGAGGTGCAGATAGACGCGAGCTTAAAATTTGTTGAAAAACCCTTGTCGATCGAGGATCGACAGGTAAGGAAGCTTCGAAGGAAGCATATACCTTTTGTAAAGGTCAAATGGGATGCCCGTAGAGGTCCCGAGTATACGTGGGAGGTTGAGTCCACGATGAAAGAAAAATACCCTTACTTATTTCAGTAAATCTCGGGTCGAGATTTATTTTAAGGGGGTGAGGATGTAACACCTCGAAAATTTACGTCCTATTATGTCTTGACACGTGTCATAATGTCTGAACGTGTGAAAGAACGTTCTTGGAGGACTAAAGTTGATAAACAGTGAAACTGTGTAAATATAAGGGTTCAAAGTGTCAACAATGAATAAATATACCTTACAATAACCCTACATGATGTTTATAACCTTAAACGAATGGATCATGGATCATACGAAGCGAATTGTGAAAGAAAGTGAGAGATTACAAACTACAGGGGTTAAATGTGCCAACATGTTTAAGTTATACCTCTGAGTGACCTTTTGACAAGCCCGAAGCTTTGTAACGATTAATTATGCTCACTAGAATGTACCACAAAAATTTCATGAAGTTTCGTTATCGTATGAGCAAGTTGTGATAAAATTCGTGTGCAAGGGTTAGAACCGTCAACATTGAAATTTAGGGCTTTCCGGATGATCACAAAGTTACCCGAGGACTTGACAAAGTGGGTATAAGTATTAAAGCCCCTATATATAATTACCAAAGCCTTAAAATGCAAGAAACATCATGAAAACGATGTTTCGAGGGACCAAGGACCTAAATGCAATAAAAGAAAAACAAAAATCAGGTTTTCAGGTCCCAGGCGGCCCGCATTGGATATGCTGATATGGGACGCGGGCCGCGTCAGGCCTGCAGATGCGAAAAAGACAGACAGCTGCCTGTTGGTGCATGTAACCGACTCCAATCTCATTTTTTCGAAACCTTGGGCTGCCTAAGATGGTTTCTAGCCTATAGGGCACTTGTGGATGATAATTCAACACCCCTAGACTTATGTGTTGATCATCTAAAAGTGTTTGAAGCCTTATATCAAGACCCACATGTTTACACATTGTTCATTCATCAACTTCTGAGCATTTCCAGAGCATACAAGCAGGTCACAAGCATTCCACATCATTCATTAGTTGTGTGTAAGTATGTTTAACCCTTCCTAATTCATTCATACTTAGATTATAGCCTAGAAGTCAAACCGTCGTAACTACGGTTTGACTTAGCGTTAAATCATAAACGGTTCAGAGATTTGTCGAAACGAAAGTTGTTACAAGTTGGTAATTTTATAGACAATTAACCCTTAAAAGGGTACCCACTGAATTCAATCCTAACTATGTCGTTTGTCGAGTCAAACTTCTTCCGAAAAGTCAACAGAAATGTTAATCGCATATTTAATGATACAGAAGGCGTGTAATCTGTTTTATCAGTCATATAACTTGAAAATAAGTATAAAAACTTGTCTACGCTTGATTGATTCGACAACTTTCTATTTAGAACCGATTCGGAACCGAAAGACGCAAAAGTTTGACTTTTGCGTTGACCTCAGTTCTGACCCGATTTATATAGGTTTAGACATGCCTTAAGGTGCCATTAGGACCTAGTTACATGTGTGTATAAACCTCTGCGTTTATACCACTCGAATCCCTAATCGTCCGATGTTTCCGTTAACCGCCTAAATATTGACCGTAATGCCCTTATGACCATAAAACGAGATTTTTGGAAATGTGAAAGTGCTATAATCTTAGTTACTAATTATTATACATGTCCCGAAAATTTCATGTTAATCGGAGGTCTAGATTAGGAGTTATGCTTAATGACGTAATTAAGAACACTTTTATTAATTAAACAGCGTCATTAGCATAAAACCTATCTAAACCCAATTTTTGACACCAAGTCTTTTACCCACTGATGTTAAATAATATTTTGGGATTTTTAAAGATTTTTAATTATTTTTAAACTGATCATAAGCTTGGATTAGCGCCTTAATTCGGTAAATACCGAATATGCCCTTTTAGGCCATAAAATGAGTTTTACAAATCCTTTTAACGCCAATCCAATTGCTACTGATTTTAAATATTAAATTAAATGTTTTGAACCTGTTTAACTGATCAGAAAACTCAGAATCGTATTTTAACCCGTACACCGCTTAAAACGACTTTATACGCGTATTTAACGCATAGTTTGGGTTTAAAACTATTTTAGTATATAAGACTTATTACCAAAGGTTATAACCTGTTAAAATAAGCTGTTTTACTAATCAACTCAGACCCGGATCACAGGCGTCTAATTAAACCCTTTTATAATCTTTAAAATGACCAAAATGCCCCTGCGGGGCTTATAAAGAGATTAAACTCGTTTTGGGCATCATGGGTGATAACCTACTGATATCACAACTCATTTAAGGCGTGTTAACTTAGGAAACCTGTTTAGGACTCTTACGGATACCCGTTACGCTTCAAGCGCGTTCGGTTCGGTTTATGTAACTAGTTTACATAAATTAGCCAAAACTGGTCAAACCTTATCGGTTTTGTCTCAAAATCCAGAATGTGTATAATATACCCATATTAAGAAAGTCTTCAAACTTGTCGGGTCTAAATCACATTCTATCCGGTCTTCGCTTAATCGTGCGTACGAACCGTATCTTTAAAACTAACCGGTCTAAGCTTAAGCTTAATTAAAGACCCGTTAGGATTCTAATAGGTTATTATAAACCTTCGTTCCAGAATAGGAGACCCGGTAAAAGCTACTTGCACTTGCTGATTGTGAAATATACTTGCTCAGGTAAATACTTTTAACTTATTTTCCCTATACGGGCTTGGGGTACGGTATATAAAATACCGCTTGGTCGGGGCGTTGAATCTTTGATTGAATATATGATAATGAAAGTATTGAGATGCCTCGTTTAATATTGTTTTGTTTGCTTAAAGCCTTTGGGGGGTTAATGACCTTGTCCCGGATATCCCTGGCATCATTTTACGAAATGGCCACGACCCTAGCACTCAGGTGTAGGCGTACACCTGTTAGTGTCTCATTTAAATAAAGTGGTGTGTCTATTGATCTTTAACCCGGCTCGATCCGGGCTACTGAACGCATAAGGAACATGTAAATCCATACAAGTATTATATTTAAATAATTATCCCAAGTTATAAAATATTATTTGTGCCTTGTGCCTTAAATCCATTTTCTTAAACTCTTTTACAAATGAGTCGGTTGAATTGTATTTACCAGTGTAAACTGACGTATTTTCTCAAAAGGTTAAGTGCAGGTACTAAGCGTAATAGGCTGGCTTTTCTCCTAGCATCCGCAATAAGTCTCGCAAGCTTGGATGTTATAGACTGTGAACACTTGTTTCTTTTTATATTGGATCTACCTGTGGATTTAAATTCGACTATTTGTGATATTTAATATTACAATGTTGTTTGGTTGAATTAAATCTATAATTTGCTTCCGCTGTGCATTTAAATATTGTGTTGTTTGACTATTATGTTGCCAACCACGTCACGATACTCCCCCACCGGGCCCACCGGTGACACGTGGAAATTCGGGGTGTGACACCGTGCCCATCCGGACACGGGGGCGTGGTCAGGAGCCTGTAGAAAAGACAAACATGTGGTCATGGGGGTGCTTTATACTAAACAGAGAATGTGAAGCAGAAATGGATGGCGAGATAAAGCTGTCTACATCAGTTTGTCAAATATTCTTTAAAATGTTTTGGATTTTAAGGGGAGTAAAAATTTTAAAAATACAAAAACATTTGAAAATTTGAAAATTTGAAAAAATCAAAAACATGAAAAAATCAAAAGAATTTTATGTAAAAAGAGGAAATGATAGTACATCAGTAAGACTATCACGTCATGCTAAAGAAATGGAAAGTTAAAATGTGATAAATGGTCTCACTGATGATATGCCAGTAGGTTTTTAAACACTTAGTAGATTGATTTCGAGATATAAACCTAAAATCAATAACTTTCTTATCTCGTGGGGAACATCTCTTGGATATATGGACTTGGTACTCCAAAATTTCGTTTGAGAGATTGCCTGATTCTGAGATATTAGGTCTTTATACTTATTGATATCTAGGGTATTATACCTGGTCTTCTGATTTTGCATCAGCAATGGCCTAGACCTTGTATAATTCTTTTGCGCTTAAAACTTTCCCTCTGCATAAAAATTGAGAAAATATCGAAAGATATATATCAAATGCAGTTGTAAAGAAGATTCCTAAGTGGAACACACCTTAAGTCGAGCCTTCATCTCTTTGTCTGAACGGAAGTTTTAACCTGAGCTCTCAAGGTCTCGCACTAACCCAGAGACAGATATCATTTAAGTATATTCACCTGTAAGACTGAATCTAGGAAATTTTGATACGGGAGTATATTTAGAGGCGGGACACGCGAATAAGTTAAGTTCTTAAAACTCTAATCTCGTATCTTAAATCAATTGAAATTTGTGTGAGAATTTAAGTGGATCAGTATACTGACAATCTAAGTGAATCGTTTAGAACTTAAAGTTTATATAGATCAACGGTGCAAGTGATATGTCATAAACTGATATGATCATCTGACGCGAATTAAAACAAAAATATGTCTGTAAATAATTCTTTATTGCATTTCATTACAGATAAAATCACAAAAAGATTTTAGGAGTGTTTTAGCATAAACTTTCTAAAATACAAATTCACTTTATGTTTCGACAGCCGATGTTGGAAAGCTGAGTTTCAGATTCTAAGTATGCTGAACATGTCTCAGAAAATAACAAGTTCATTAATTTGAAACTTGATGTTTTTAATGAAAAATCAAAAACAATTTGTAATTGTCTCCAAGGTCATTAATTTGTACTTGGTAGATAATCAGATAAATCAAGGTCATTAAATTGAACTTGATGATCTGTGAGGGTTTATGAAGTTGGATGCTTTAAAGTCAAATATAATTCTGAAATTTGTAAGATGGAAGTTATTTGATAGGGGGAGTAGAGTCAGGTGATCCTGGAAATCTCAAATAAGTTTAATTTGTCAAATACAGTTTAGAGAGAGCCAGGTTTTTTATTCTGAAATTGAAAGTAATTCTTACAAATGCTTTGAATTGTCAAATGATCAGATTTTCAGAGAGCCAGGTACAGATTCAGAAAGCTCAAAGCAAGGGGGAGCTAAAGAGAGAGCTTGATGAAAGGGGGAGCTAAGGAATATAGGGAGTCTGTGGTTCTGAACTGTCAAAGACTTTTAAATACTCAAAGTTAAATAAGACTAGCTACGAGATTGATTGCAGGAATATCTAAGGGGGAGTCTGCGAGTGCATATGTCTATTGCTTCCGTCAATCACGTGCTTCATTGTCAAATAGGTTGTGTCGTAGTTAATCAGATAGAGTAAACAAGACATTAGAATGTTTAATCAAACAAGACATGTACATACGCATGAACAGGCGCAGTATTAGGGTTTGGAGTGAGCTCGCACGGATGATGTCTGAGCGTGTTGATCCATGCGGATCAACCTGATCCGCACCTAATGTTGATTCGTGAATGCGCAGGTCCGTAGGTTTAGGGTATTTGCGGATGGACAGATTAGTATAAATAGGATGTTTCTCTTGTCATTTGTAGAGAACTTTGGCTAGAGAGGGGAAACTCTATCAAAGTGGTTTCGTGGTTTTGTAATTTCATATATTCAATAGAAGCCGATTATAATTAGCTTGTTCTTGTTCAATCCACTCTCGTACTTGGATTCCGCACAAGATACGAGATCTAACCAATTCAACATTCTAGTGTATAGGAATCGGTCCAAACACATTCCCACAAATCTAGTCACAATATTCCCCATCCAGGCCCACCAAGTTGTTGTTGAAATGTCGGGGTGTGACAACTATTGTGTAAACTGATAGATGAAGAGGTCGATGTTGTAGAAGAGCTCAATATTGTGCAGCAACAATAGAGTCGCAATCCCCTGCTCAGAAAAAAAAACTTGATTTCAAAGATAAAAGCGGTCTTGACCCCAACCAAATCAACTAAGAAACCACTGATTATCCAACAAGATACTCGCGGTCGGCCAACATCAAAGAAAGTACAACAATGGTTAGAAGAAGTTGCGAGGATAGACGAAGTTGCAAGAAACAGCTCCTTTGGTGAGGCAAGCAATGTATATGCAAGTTCCCCACAAAATAGGTATGATGCTCCCCGACACAGCTCATACGTACCGTCAAAGGGCTCTCGTGGAACTAGTTCGGTTGTAAAATCTGAAATACCCAAAATGCAACGAAGTCGTTCAACGACTTCTAAAAAGAAGGAGACACGTGATGATCATCGGTTTCCATTAATAAAGGGGGGGGGGGGTGAGAACTTGTTAACCATAATAATGTTTGAGTGACAGATTCCATCAGTTTTACACCGTCACATATCGTGTATACAAGATGTGAGGCCAGACGCTCTTTGAGGGTTTCAGTCTGCGACTGTCGGGTTAGGTTTTGGGGAACACGTATGGCCCCATGTTCGAAAGGATCTAGTACTAGAGATGAATCATAACGTATCGCTATGGTGGCGTATATTCGAAGCATGGGCGAAGGACAATTTAACCGAATACGTTTGGAGCTTCTCTTGGCATTCAGTGGAAGCTTGTCCCAAAAGTCATTGGATGGAAATGCCCCACGTATGGCTCTCTTAAAGCAAAGGTATAATATCGCCGTCCACGTGCTAAGCATCGATGGGAGTTGTACTTTCTTCCCGTTATTGGATGCCCCTGATGAGCCATGACCTCAAGCGATTACACTCGTACATGTTAACGAGGGACACTTCATACATGTTAAGTTGGAAGGGGACTACCCCATGCCTTTAGTGAACCAACTATGGTCGATACACCGAACAATCGCTTAACCCTCCAGATGTTCAACAGGTTCATGGTTATGCTTCTCAGTAAAATGTTTGTGCAGATAATATATCCGCCAAGCTCGACGACTTTGGTCGAGACGACCTGTCATTCGTACCAGATCAGTTTTGTACGAAACTTCAGGGTAAGCCAGTTGCTCGTCACCCAATGACTCTTGCGCGTAACAAGGCTCACTAACATCTTGTTGTACACATGAGGCACCACTAACGAAAACGTTATTACCATAGTCCTTGTCCGCAGGAGGCACCGTAACCGGCTTCATAATCCGGATACCCGTAACCATGATCACAACTAGGCACAATAACCTGAAAAAACCAACGGTAAAAGATAACGGTACATCTAAAGCCTTCTTAATCATAAGTAAATTTATGTTTACCTCATTCAGATCTGGAAACAATGGTTCGAGGGGCACAACAAACTAAAAAAAACAACAGGTAAAAGGTAAATGTTAATTTACCGTCGAATACAAAAAAAGTAAATAAATACTTACCTCGTTGAGGTCTGGCAACAACGATTCCTTATGATGGGAACGAAAGCCGGCCACGACCTCCTCTGCGTGATCATCATTTCCTCTCCTATCGTATGAATCAGGGACAGCAGGCCCCTCCTAAAATAAACAGTGTGCTACGTATTTCATAAACAAAACAAACAAAACTAAACAATGCTATACCATACTGCTTCCTGGAATAAACGTGCTCGTGTTTGTGCTGAAAACTCGTCGAATATATAATTAAGGTTGAACCAGGACATGGTGGAATCGATTATAAAGAAAAAACGAAGAGAAGGGATTTTTATCAATTGTCTTCATCTTCCTCATTTATAAAGGCCAACCCGAATGCAAAATCACATACCAATACGGATCGTGTTGGTCTATACGATCCGTATAGGGCTGACGTAATATTCACTTCCATCACTTTCTATCACTGTTGAGTGACAAAAAGTTAACTTCGTATTTGATACGGATCGTATAGACCTATACGATCCGTATATGGTTTGCATGTGAACCCTATCTGTCAGAGTTGAAAGACAACCTTGTACCAATACACATCGTATAGCATTATACGATGTGTATTGGAAAAGCATGTGAAGACAATGTTAGCTTTTTACAGGCCTTGAAAATTGAAGTTAGCTTTATACGGGTCGTATAACACTACAAGAAAAACAACTTTTAGAGAGAACATATCGTCTCTACACGTGAATATTTTTTTTACATATAATTATTTATTAATAAAGAACAAAAACAAAACAAAATTATTTTTTCATATAGGGAGGACATGTCCTTTCTATAGGTTGGTTAATTTTTTTTTCATTTTTTTTATGGATTGGTGGGAAGTTTTGCCTCCTAAATGAATTTTTTTACCTTTCAAACATTTTAGAGACGGTATGTCCTTTCTATGGGTTAGTTTATTTATTTTTTAAAATTTTTATTTCAAACATTTTACAGACATCATGTCGTCTCTGTAGGTTTAAATATATATTTTTTAGTTAGAAAACAAGAATAAAATAATAAACTTAATTGGGTTTATAGGGACGACATGTCGTCTCTATATGCAAATAACTTTTTTTTGTATTTTTAATTATTTATTAATCAAAACTAAAAAACAAAACAAAATTATTTTTCCCTATAGAGATGACATATCGTCTCTATATGTTAGACTTTTTTTTTCCAAATCAAATTTGAAATGGTGGAAAATTTTGCCGCCTAAATTAAATTTATTTTTGACTAGTCAAACTTTTTAGACACGACATGTCGTCTCTATAAGTTAAACTTTATTTTTTATTTTTTTTTTAATTTTCATACATATTGATCATTAATAAAATAAAATTAAAAAACAATATTTAAAGTTATAGAGAAAATATGTCGTCTCTATAAATTAAAATGTTTTTTAAAGTTTCTAATTCAACAAACTAAAGAATAAAAAAAAGCAAAAAAAAAATTATTTTCACCTTATAGAGAGGATATGTCGTCCCTATAAAGGTAACCTATCTTAAAAAGCACGAAAACCCTATAAAAACGACATGTCGTCTTTATAGGGAAATCTATAGAGTAGACATGTGTTGTCTTTATAGATGTCGTCCCTATAAGAGTTTTTTTATTGTAGTGTAAGCTTATACAACCCGTATAGGCTTTCTCAAGGTGTCCCAATAATATTACGACCCTTTTGATTATCCTTTATTTTAATTTTTTTAAAATTAAAAAAAGTACACAGATATTAAACATGTCACGTGGTTGCTATCCGTATTATTGTCCTTGTAAAATTTATTAGGGTGTCCGGGGCGTACAGCGGGGACCCCATCGGTGACCACCTTCCCCGATCGGGAACACCGCCGCCATCGGTGCGGGGACCCGATTCGGGGGGTGGTTTCGGCACATGTCCACCGCTTTGAATTGGGCACGATAATTGAGGAACGACTCTATTTGAACGGTCATAAACAAAAAAAAAATTCTTTTTTTATACAAATATAAATAACCACACCCACTTATTTACACTCTCATCAAACCACACCACAACTTTACTTATTTTTTATCCTCTCAAACGACACCCACTTCAAAAAATTTTTATATTCTCAAACCACACCCACTTCTCAAACCGAGCAATGGAGAACCAACCCCGCGAAGCCAAGAAAAAAACTAAGGGACGAGGCAAGCAACCGTCTCGTGGTGGTTCGAGCGGTGCAAGTGCACAATCACAACCCCCTTTCGGATATACTCCACAACCCCCGTTTTTTTTCCGACAACCTTCACACCCCTCCTTTTACAACACCCAAGCAACCAACCTTCAACCCAATTTCGGCTATGGTTTTCAAAATTTGTTATCAATGGATGCTCCTCCTCACTCCCCCGCCTTCGACCCATATGGTTTTCGTTCCCCACAAGTTCCATCGGTCGAAGAAAATGTTGAACGTCCTCTACCTGTTTGGGACGACGAGGACGATGAGGTAGTGCCCGAAACTCAAAATTTGGGCGACGAGGACGATGAATATAATGTGGATGCAGATTTGGGCAACGAAGAAGATGACGCTCGGGAAAAAAAGGGAAAAATGACGAGCGAAAAATGGACAAAGGTCCAAGAAGAGGCGTTGGCGAAGGTGTATGTACATTGCTCTACCGACAAAAAGAAGGGCAATCAACAAAACCGCGATAGTTTTTGGCGTAAGATTTTAAATCATTTTAACGCCACCGTCGGCGGAAGTAACCGGACCGTGCATCAAGTACAGTCTAAATGGGGCCCGATGCAGACGAAAATAAACTTTTTCAACGGCCTATACCAACAAGCGGTAAAAATTATTTTTTTTTAACATTGTATATTTTTTAATTTTCTTTACTAAGTTCATATTTTTTTTAACTCTTATTATTTTATAATATGTAGGATCGCACACGAGGAAGCGGAGTCAAGGATCTCGACGTGATGAAAGTCGCTTTAAGAGAATTTAAAGATAGATTTCCGAACGGTTTTCAACATGTCGAGGCTTGGGAGGTCCTTCGAAAACACGACAAATGGGCCCCAGTCCCATTGTTGGGTGAGGAAGGGGAAGGTTCGGGACATAAAAGAAAGCCCGTTGAGGTGGACCCTTCCATACCCGATATGAACGAAGACCCCTCGCCACAAAGAGCACAACGGCGAGACAAGCGTCAAGCGACATCGTCCGAGGGAAGCTCGGCCGAGTTGGCGGCACAATTCAAAGAGTACACCGCCATGAAAGAAAAGAAAAACGCGATTGAATTGGAGGCGGTTGAATTGAGGAGGAAAAGAGAGGCGCAGGCTCTCGAGCTCATAGCGGAACAACGCGAGACGATGAAAAACTACAATTACGATCGAGATATGGAAATATTCATCAAGCCGCACGACGATGCTCCGCCAAATATGTTGCCGTTCATCCTCGCCCGAAAACGCGACATCGCTAACAAGTACGGGTGGCCAATCGATTTCTAAAATTATTATTTTCTAGTTTTAATGTAATTCTTATTTTCTAGTTTGAATGTAATTTTTTTTTCTAGTTTGAATGTAATTTTTATTTTCTAGTTTGAATGTAATTTTAACACTACAAGAACAGGGTACCTTTAGCGGCGACAGGTGTCGCCGGTATTGGTCACTTTTGTCGCCGCTATTGACCTTTAGCGGCGACATGTCGCCGGTATTGCGTCGCCGGTATTTCTCGGCCGCTATTGACCAGTTGTCGCCGGTATTGACTACTGTCGCCGGTATTGATCGTCCTCTTTTAGCGACGACATATGTCGCCGGTAAAAGTGTCGCCGGTATTGAGCATTCGTCGGTAAAGGTGGAAAGGCAATAGCGGCGACACCTGTCGCCGCTAAAAGTCTGTTTTTTTTTTTTAATACAGCAGCTGTATATACAGCTGCCCAGCCAGTTTTCGGCCGAAAAAACAAAACCTGCCTATTTTCAAACAACGCAAGCAAACGCCATGAACATAATCAACATATACTAAAGGTAATATAATTAAAAACTACGTTTAAGTCGTACATACGTTTAAAGTAATATAATTAAAAACAAACACAAGCAAACACCATTGACGCAAGCTTCACTCATCGTTATCGTTGGGTTCATCGTCGGATTCATTATCGAATAAGTTGTCAGAATCGTAGCCTTTTGACTTTCCTTTTCCTTGTGAAGCAAGATAGTTGTTAAGTTGGTTCAAAAATGACGGGGTTTGAAACAAGTTGTTAACAAAATCCTACAATAATAGATTGCAAAACGTATATTAGCATATTAATTAACGCTACCAACATATATTTAACAAGGAAACATGCGTTCGTTTTTTAAGCTTGTTATTTTCTTAATGATTGTTTTAACTTTTGGGCGAAACGTTATGTTTTAAATCATGATTTCAATTTCGATTGGGTGTTTTCTTAGCTCGTTATGTTTGAAATGATGAATTCAATTTTTGGCGGGTATTTTCTTAGCTCCTTTTGTTTTAAATGGTGATTTCAATTTTGGCGGGTATTTTCTATGTTCGTTATGTTTTAAATGATAATTTTAATTCAAAGAGGGTATTTCCTAGCTAATATATATTTGTCAAAGTTAAATATAAATGTTTTCAAACCTAAACAGAAACATACAAATTGTCATCTCAAATATATTTTTTTCTCAAACCTAAACATAAACATAGAAATTATCAACTTAAACATTTTTTTTTCAAACATGACCATAAACATAGAAATCATGAAACTTAAACATAATGTATGCACATTAACACATACTTTATTTATAGACTTACAAACCCACATACATGCTTACATACACCTACATACACAAATACATAGATTTTCATATACACATTTTCCCCAAATACACCTACATTATACATTTGACATACTAACATTCACCTACATACATACATTCATAGACATGCATACACACATACATGCTTACATACACAAATACATAGATTTTCATAAACACATTTTCCCCAAATACACCTACATTATACATTTGACATACTAACATACACCTACATACATACATTCATAGACATGCATACACACATACATGCTTACATACACCTACATACACAAATACATAGATTTTCATAAACACATTTTCCCCAAATACACCTACATTATACATTTGACATACTAACATTCACCTACATACATACATTCATAGACATGCATACACACATACATGCTTACATACACAAATACATATATTTCCTTATAAACATTTTCACCAAATACACCTACATTACACATTTATCATCCTTACATACACATTTACATACCTAAACCAAAAATTATACAATCTCTAAACTTTGAAAAAAAATATACATATAAAACTAACCGTATTTTCAAGTTTCAAAGAGAAGGTGACCGGATTCGTGATGGTGGTGACCGGATTCGTGATGGTGGTGACCGGAGAAGTAGACCACGGATCGGATTTCTCTTCCATAAACACAAAAATACACAAAAATTAAACCCACATACATGTATATAACAAAATAAAGAAGAAATTTAACAAAATCAAAGTTTAACTAACCAATTTGAGAGGAAAATCGCGTCTGGCCGGAGGTTCTTTTTTTTTTGGGGGGGGAAAAGTGCAGAGGAGGGAGAAATACGCGCTATTATTGACTGGTAAGTGGATAGATCAATAGCGGCGACGACGTGTCGCCGGTATTGCCTTTGTCGCCGCTAATAGGTTAAAAAGAGATAAGGTTTGTGTGGCTAGGGTTTAAAGTTCTGACATAAGCTTTTAGCGGAGACGTTTTGTCGCCGGTATTGGTCATGATGTGTCGCCGGTAATACTTATTAAATCCCCAACCGTTAGATCAGGATTTTGATCAACGGCTGGGGTTTGGTCTGAGAGTCTTTGACGCGGATCGACCAATAGCGGCGACAATAGGCCTGTCGCCGCTAATGGTGTCGCCGCTAATGACCTCCCTTTCTTGTAGTGTAATTTTCTAGTTTGAATTTAATTTTTATTTTTATTTTCTACTTTGAAATGTATTTTGTTAAATTTTATTTAATTTTTATTAATATTTTTTTATAAACATGCATAATTAAAACAAATAAAAAAAAAACCAAGTCCCCTAATAGGGGAGTGCCGCCATCAAAATTGGGTGTTAGGGGAGTTTAAGAGGGGAGTTGACGTGGCATTAGCTGGTTGGTGGTGCGTAAGAGAGGGGACTCCCCTCTTAGGGGAGTGCTCCTCTCACCGGCCTGAGTTGTCACTTTCGAACTAAATGACTAGTACCAACTAAATGACAAGTTGTCAAAGAACCGGGTTGGGGTTTTTAGTTTTTTATCTTCTTTTTATTTTTTAGTGTGAAGTATTATTTTAGAGAAATTTATTTTTTAGATTTTGAAATTGTAGCTGTGCATGCGTGTAGTCTTCATGTTTGTATTTTATCAGGTACCTGATTATCTTCGTAGCGGTAACGTTTTAGAAAAAAACGGTAACGAAACCGAAAAAAGGTCAAGAAAGGTCAAATTTTTCCAAAATTTACACTACCGACGGAGCGCCAAGCGGTAGCGGAGGCTACCCCTTCTCCTAATAGGTCCGCCCCTGGTGGCGGGCTTGGATTGGCTTGTGAGAGATGACCGTTTGTGCTAGCGTTTGCTTTAGCCGTTGGGGATGGCGGTTTTGGTAAGTAAAAAAATCATAATTTTAAAAATATTTACAAGTTTTTACCTATAAATAGCCATCCCAAACTTCATTTTTTTTTCCACATTTATCTTCAACCAAAACCAAACACAAATAACAAATCTCAACCAAACCCATACCAAAAAAATGAAAATGGTGCATTGGACAGAGGAAGAGGAAATAGCACTAGTGACGTCGATTGTTGACGCACAACGAACCCTACAACGCGGTCAAACCGTGTATTGGGGGCGAGCGTTTCAGCAATACCAACAACACGTTGGGAACGCGCGTCACAATTTAAACTCGTGCCAGCACAAGTGGCGTGAGCTCAAACCGAAGTTGGATCGGTTTAAAGTTTGCTTCGACCGTGTCCCTGCCGGCGACTTGACCCACGACGATAAGAGTGGAGATCGCGAAGATCAAGTATAGGCACGATGGGAATTCGGATTTTAAGTGGGTTCCCCACTTTAATATTTACCGAACTTTATAATTTTTTTCTTTTTTTAGGATTTAGTAACTGTTTTTTTTTATTTTTTAGGATTTAATAAGTAGGTTTTTTTTTTAAATTTTATGTAACTTTTTTTTAAATTAATAATTTCATTTTGCCTTGAACCTTTAAAAATATTGGAACGGCCAAACAGATTTTAAGGGCTCTATGAATACATTGCCTACCCAAACTCAATTACGTCATCCCAAACACGACAATTTGACGAATACATTAAAAACCCATCTCTGTGCCGTGTTTAGAGGTTTGGAATATCGTTCAATTCAGGACAAACCTCATAAATATCTTTGAACTTACCCGGTGACAATAATTTCTATGCCGTGTTTAGAGGTTTGGAATATCGTTCAATTCAGGACAAACCTCATAAATATCTTTGGACTTACCCGGTGACAATAATTGATGTAACAAAGAACATCAAAAGGAAGATGTTATCCACACATCAAAAGGAAGATGTTATCCACACTTCATTTATTACTTTAGTTTTCCCGGCATATTAATCAATATGGTTGTGTCTATTACCATAAAAGATGGTCTTGTGGACATTTTATTAATCTTAGGAAACATAAAATTCATAAAAAAATTATTTGGTTGGTGTATATGATTATACATGTGAATTGTTTACAAGTAAACAAATTTAGTTATACCTTTTGTTTGTTTTCAAGATATACATATATATAGTTTATACCAAATGCGACACCTGTTTTCAAGATATACATATATAGTTTATACCAAATTCGACACTAAAGTATGCTAGGTAGAGTTATGGAATCTCATCGACAAAAGGGGGTTCATGGTGCTGCCGGATCTCTTTCATAATTTCATTTTTGTATTCTCAAATATTCATAATGTGAGTCAACTCAATACAATGGGCCAAAATTCTCCACTAACTACACCTATACTTTATAAACGAGTCAAATTGTTCATTAGCTACTAAAAATCAGCTTAATAAAATTCCAAATCAGTCGGGCTTAAATTAGTTTGAGTCACACACGCGTAAGCCTAAACTAGTTTTTTATTCTCCGCGCTTCGCGGCGGAAGTTTGGTCGTTTCCCCTACGTTACATGACAGAGGCTTCGTCGTTACCGGTTTGGAAAACGATTGGGTTCGTTATGGCACCACAACGATAACATCATTGGCTATAACTTATAATACAAAAAAATAACTTCGTTTTCAAACTTACACAACACAAAAATATTTGATTCTAAATATAACTTGGTTTTCAAATAAAAAAGATAGTCAGTTTTATAAATACTAATACATATTGATCTATTAAAAAAGTCATTTCTAAACTTACTATCAAAATCACCAACAAAACCACTATTGTTCATTGTGAGTTTGGTTTAAAAATATTTGATTCTAAATATAACTTGGTTTTTAAATAAAAAAGAAAGTCATTTTTATAAATACTAATACATATTGATCTATTAAAAAAGTCATTTTCTAAACTTACTATCAAATTCACCAACAAAACCACAACTGTTCATGGTGACTTTGGTCTAATATATATAAAGTGGGGTTCATAAAATATATACACAAATAATAAGTATTTCGTATACAATTATAACAAAATTAAATAAAGAATATATTATTTGTTGTAGTTATGTATAAAAATTGTTAGATATATAATAAAAACTATATACATAGTAAAAGAGTCGAGGATAAACCAAGCTTGTAAAAAGTAATTGAGTTTGAGCTATAATGCTTAAAAATGAGTCAATTAGAGAAGCAAATTAGATTTATTTACACCTAATTACCCCACCAATAAACCATACAAAAATTGTTGAGTTTCCACACTTAAACATATAGTGTCATAACATAATTTGATGTTTGTGCCTCGTAAGATCCTTAAGTTACATATCAACACTTAAAACTAGTTTTTGATATATAAAGTATAGTTTTAAGTGTTGATCTATTATAATGGCTTTTCAAACGAATAAGTTTAAGGATATTATGGGGCAATCTATATTTCAAAGAAGACATCATTGCTATTTTGTACCGAAAGGAAACTCCATTTTCCATATTGGCTCTTCTACTACATGTTCGATATTGACACTGACGTTACGGATATAGAATAAATTTAGAGGTCGAGACTGAATAAAGGTTACAAAAATCCTAAAGATATTTTGGTAGATGGTAGACTTTTGGAATCTCACTACCATCCAAAAGAGATGTTACAAAGATCAAGTGTCTAAAATTCTTGTTCCTTGATCATGATATTCTATTTTCAAAAGTAGTTAGGCTTTTAATGAATATATGCTAAAGTCTTAACCAGGGCCGGCCCGTGGGTGGGCGAAGGCACAAGGCCCAAACCTTTCGACTGTCCAAATCTTTTTAATTTTGTATAAAATTTACGTTGTATAAGATAGAATGTATATGCACTGAATTGAGAAATAACATCAATGAACCTTGTACTAGTGGTTACTGCTTTCCTTAAATAACAAGGAGACGCGAGTCTTAATCTCGGAGTCTCCAAATTCTTTATTTAAGCTTTTTTTTTTGGTTTTTTTTTTTTTTTTTGTTAGTGACATTTAATGCTTAATTTTGTCAACTGCATATTTCCCTTTACTTAATAAATTATTTCATAAACTTAACATAAAATAACTATTTAAATTACATCAACATAAATTTTAGTGATTCATGAGTTATATTAAATGGAGATTTTTGAAAAGGGCCCAATTTTTTAATCTCGCACAGGGCCCAAAAAAAAATTGTAATTTTCGGAGACGGCCCTGGTGTTAACCCCCACATATTGTAGTCTCCTTATTTTTATGTTCTAACATATTTCTCTTCCATTTCAACTATATCTTGCATCGTATTGTATTACATGATATAGATATAATGTTCTTTGTATTCATTTTTGTCATACGTGTGTTCGAACGTCTATAAGTGGGATTCTCATATGTAGCTTGGTAAGAGTACATCAATACTTAGTTTGTAAGAAACAAAGTTGTTACTACACGTAAATGATAACATGGTACATCTTTAATGGACGTGGTTTCATTTCTTTGTCATGTGTTTGGACAACTTAGGCCAAACCCAACTAAGCTAAGGACCACATATTGGCCCCAACTAGAATAAATCAAGCCCATTATGGACCCAAACATAGTGTAGATGACTAAATGTCCCGTAGAGTAACCAAGGATTTGTAAACTCTCTCTCTATGCAAAAAAAATAATAATAATAATAATAAAATAAAATAAAATAAAGTAAGGAAATGAATCATGTAAAGTTGAGACCTAACCATAAGTCTGTCTTTTCCTTGTTTACTAGGGTGGACGGTATGGTTCGGTGAGTGCCTTCAGAGACTTGCTTTCACCGATCGAATTCTCATCGCATCGCACGAGAGAATCCCGTTAGCATAATAAAAGACGGCTTCATTTCTATGTCACCTTTATCCTAGATATTATAATTCTTTCACTTAAAAAAACTCTCTTTATTTCCTCGTCTTCAGCAATATGTTAGTTTAGTGTTTTTTAAGTTTTTTGTCTATTAATTTTGTCAAAATTACTTATGGTTTGAGGTATTGTAAACGCCAAGTATTAAAGTAATTTAGTTTTTTATACATGTATATAGCATATTCACAAGATTGAGGTCGGTTATATTTTTTTCTTCATGTTCTTAACATGCCACAAGTCAGAGAAATTTTTTTCTTCATGTTATTCATGTTCATAAGGTTTTCGTGACATTTCTTTCGATCTCGACGGGCAGATTTCCTTTTTCTAAAAGTACCCCTGTCTTCCGGTTCGGAGGCTTCGTTAATAAGATTTTGGAAAAAAAAAATTAAACTACTATCACTTGAGGAAGAATCATCGTCTTCACTAATATGAATTGGAATGAATAGCGGTGGTATATCATCCATTTTTAGAAAATAGAAGTGAAAAATGGAAGAAGTGATTTTTTTTAGAAAATAGTTGGATGGAGAAGAGAATGGTGAAAAATGGTGGTGTTGTTATAAAGAAAAGTTGACTTTTTTTTATATAAACGGCTAGTTCCAACGGTCTGATAACGGCTATATTCCTCAATCAATCCCACTCAAACAATCAGTGACTACACCGAAAAAGGGACTCACTGATCACCAAAAAAGAGGCAGGCCGATAGCACACCCAAACTAACTAAATTCTAACACAATTAGTTTTTTGCTAATGTGACACTTGTGTGTTGACATGACATCTGATGTGGAACTTGTTGATGACGTGACATCTGATGTGGCATCCGACTAACTAAACTTTAACCCAGTTAGTTTTTTTGTTGGTGTGACATTTGTGTGTTGACATGACATCTGACGTTCAATTTGTTGACGACGTGACATCTGATGTGGCATCCGACAAGAACTTTTTTGATGACGTGGCATATGACTTGGCTTTTTTGATGATGTGACAACTGATGTGGCACTAGTTTGGTGATATCAGTGACGTCTCTGAGAATTCATGTACCCTATTTGTAACGACCGCTTTTCCGACTTTATAAAATAACTTACAAAGGTAATTTAAAGACTTCAAAATGACAACTTTAATACATATTTTTACAAAATTTGGGCATGATCCGTCCGTAAAACAAGTATACCCCTGTTTTAGTCCACAATCAAGACAATACCATTCTACAAGATACTACTTAAAACCAAAACATCAAATACTAAAAGGTGTGTTTATCAACAAATTGTACAAAAAGTATTTTGACACAAAACATTAACATAAGCTAGCGGAAGCGCTTGGTAAGACACATTTTAATCACGTGCTCGCTCCAATTCGCCGAGTCGCCTAAATTGAGGATTTACCTACATTTAACAACTTTAAAAAAATTAGTCATAATAATTATTTCACTTATTACACCAACCTTTTATTTTTAAGTATTTGCATTCCTTTATATACATTCATTACTCTTACGCATTCGGTCACCCAATTAAATGGGTATGGCACATACTCTCGTAATGAGATTCAAGCATACCTCTTACGACCCGATATCATCGGGTTAATAGCTTATATCATAAACATTTCGTTCCATCCGTATAACGGATCGAACTTCATACATCCCTTATTGCATTCATGACCACCCGTTCTAAACGGATGGTACCATATTCTTACTCGACTTAGTTCGACTCGAACCGGTCAACTTGCATAACTTAATGTAACCTTCATTAGCATAACCAAATCCGCAAGGGATTTGTTATCTTCTTACTAATCACTATAATCATTGTAACAAGGGTTGTTTTTCATAATATAAACAAATTTAAATAAGGTTTTGTATGCAACAGAACATACCTCGATCTTGCGTGCTTCCCGTTTTCCTAGTGCTTGTACCTTCTTCCTTCACGCCTACATTACAACATTCATTCATTTACTTAGTCCATCAATTTCATTCAGCCATTTTCCCATATCACACATACATTTATCTCTTAAGCATTTCATCAAACACCTTGTAGGCATCTTAATCATGGTGTACAGTACAAGACTATAAAGCACATTCCTACTAGTTCATCATCATACAACATTCATATTTATTCGAATTTACATAACTATTTCATCCTACATCGATTTTTATTTATTATTCATGTATCACATCAAGCTCATAATCAAAATTCTAGTTGTAAAATCTTATTTCATCATCCTACACTTACTAGCTTCTTAGCAAACGGGTTTTTGCTAAAATCACAACAACCCATCCAAAATCAAACATAAATTCTGCTATAATTCTTATCCTATTCCTTAATCCTAACTAAATTTCACGAATTTTATGTCATGCATTCATGCTTGGGTTAAGACTAGGGGTGTTCAAAAAAATCTGAATCCGAAACCGAATCCGAAATATCCGAAAACCCGTATCCGAAATATCCGAAATTTCGGATATCCGAATTTTCGGATATCCGAATTTTCGGATATCCGAAAATCGGATAATCCGAAAATTCGGATTCGGATTCGGATGTTAATTTTAAAAATTTTCGGATATTCGGATTATCCGAATCCAAAATCTAAAAAAATAAAAAGTAGGTATATAATAAATAATACATTAAAAATATTAACCATTTAACCTAAAATACATATATCACTTGACCACCATTGACCATCTCGTCAGTACAAACATTCACATATCAAATTCTAGGGTTTCAAACTTTCACAGCCCCATCGCCCCCTCTCCCTCGTCCCTCTCCCATCTTCAATCGTCCGCCGGCGTTTCGCATAACCACCATCTCTATTTCGTCATCCTGTCTCGGTGTCTACGATCAAGAAAGCACCATCTCTATTGTAGACACCTGGTTGTTCTTTGGTTTTTTAGTTCACATCTTCCAAAGAAAATTTCTACTTTCTGTTACATAAGTTATTTTGTTGTTCTAGATTTGATATTTGAGTTCACATCTTTTGTCACACCCCAACCGATGGTGGAAACATCGGGATGAGACGAAGTGTGTATAGATTGCTCGAGACTTCATAACACTATGTGACAATATTTAATTAAATTCAAATTTCATTGCAAGTGCTAAATTGTCATACAACATTTAAAATAGAAATAACAACATTGTTCAAATTACAGCATAACATCCAAAGATAAATAGATTAAAGGTGTGTATCTAGTCCATCCTAACTTGATTCCTTCATAATCTTGACTATCAACCTGCAACATGTATTAAAATAAAATCAACAAAAAGTTGGCGAGTATACAAGTTTGATTACATAGCATAATAGAATAAAAGTACTCATATCCAATATAAACATTATAAAAATAGTTTCAGCCATGCTAGTTTACGCAGTCCAAGTGATAGCCCCCTGAATGCAATGCGTTACAGTACCTACCCCAAAGTTTCACGGGAGGTTAACGTTTAAAGTGCCAATCCCAATAGTTTAGCGGGAGGCAAAAATGATACCTAACAATACCCCTCGAATACAAATGGGAGTGGTGCATTACTCCTATAGCCTATGCATAGTACTACTAATTGTTAGGCAGAACTACACAGGGATTAAACGTTCACATAGCACAAGATAAGTATCACAAGTTTCATGTTTCATGTTTAAATGAATAGAGTATGTTTCAAATAAGTTTCAAGTGTCAAGTGTCTTGATATAGAATACATGTTGCATCCCAAAAGTGTTTAAAACAAAAAGGGATTCGAGTATACTCACGGTTTCTCAAAGTTGTTCCTTTGGTAATCCCGTGACGAGTTGAAGGTTGGAAACTTCAAGCCTATAAGCGGTGTATACAAAACAGTCAAAAGAATCCCCGTTTCTGATGTGGAAGATCAGACTAAGCTGCAACCACAGAGCATACTACGAAGAGAGGAGAATGGTTAGAACACTTAGTGTTCTTTTAGAATTCTTAGAATTCTTGATTTAGAGAGATTGAGAGAACTAGAGAGATAGAGAGAAGAATGGTGTGAAGAAAATGGTAGGAGGAGGTTGGTATTTATAGGTGAAGGAGGTGGAAAAGGGTGAAATATGATTGGTTAAAGAAAGTGGAAGAGGATTGATGAGGTGGAAAGATGATTGAAGGAGGTGGAAAAGGTGATTGGAGAAGAAAAGGTGATTAGTATTTCTTGAGTATATATATATTATGTATAGAAGTATAATTTGAGTATTGATAATGTATGTATAAGTATTTATATGTATAAATAGTGTCGGTTCGCGTATAAATACGTATTTAAATAATAAATAATTAAATGAATAATTAAATAATGAATTAAAATGAATAAATAATTAAATAATTAAATAGATAAATAAATGAATAATTGTTTATTTAATAATTGAATATAGGATAAATATTGAATAAATATATAATTAAATATATGATTAAATAATAAATGAGTAAATATATAAATAAATAACTATATATATATATATTTATATATATATATATATATTTGATAATTACATGCATAAATCCTTCAACGTTTGTTTATTTTGGGAAAGAAATTTACGAGGTTCAAAAGTTAGAATCCGAATTTCAAAACGGGTCGGATTTTGGGAGTTTATTTTTGACGGATGTTACATCTTTATCAAGAATCTTCTATTTATCTATGTTATTAAATACACAGATGCCATGGAATTATTTGTGGTTAGTTTGAAACTTTGAATTGTCTTGTATTTGTGGGCTGTGGTTGTTGGAAACTTTGAACTGAATTGTTTAAATGGTTATTTGATAATGTTTTAGAATTTAGATGTTATAAGCTTGGAAGATTATATATTTTGGATATGGGTTTTCATCAACTACAAGTTCTGTTTTGATTTAGGCAGAAAATATATTTTTTTGTTTTTTATTTCGGATATCCGTTTGGATATCCTAATCCGAACCCGAAATTTCGGATATCCGAAAATCGGGTATCCGAAATTTCGGATTCGGATGTCAATATTCACTATCCGAAATTTTCGGATATCCGATTTTCGGATATCCGAAAAGCGGATAATCCGATTTTGAACACCCCTAGTTAAGACCCACTTCATATGATTCAGAAAATCACAAAATTGAACTCACCACTTCGAAGAACAGGTGTAGGAGCTTAGAATTGGCTGATTATACTTTCGATTTCTTAAGATTTCTAGCAATTCTTGAGGATTTGTAGAGTTAGGGTTTTCACCCCCTTTTGCTCCTCTCCTGTCGATCGTCCAGAATCCCCAGACACGAATTGTGTGTGGGTTTTTACCCTTTTGCATTTTTACTAACTTAAATTTGGGCATTTACATCTTTAGTCCCTCCATTTTAATCACTTAATTTTTTTATATATACTACCCTTTTATTATTACACTTTAACTTATGTTTAATAAATAATTTTTGGGGTGTTACACTGTTCGAGCTCGAGAAAATGTGTCATTCCGTAATGTTTTATTATTGTTATATTTTAAAATCAAATGGGTATCGGCTCACTAAATATAATGCTAATGGGCTAACTTCAAAACCATGAAAATTATTTTGTAAATGAGCCTATCTTGAAGCTGTTTATGAGTATACTACTTAAAAAAAATAACATATATATATGGTGGGTTCTAGAGTGAACACTGGTGTATTTGTGAACTGAGTGAACAAATCTTGGTCATTGATTTACATCATCAAATCGGAAAATACACTAGTGTATTTTCATCTTAATATTAAGATAACTTAGCGCGAATTTTAAATTGAAGATTTATTATAAATTTTTTGAAAAATAAAAAAAGAAATTTCTAGAAAGGATATTTTATTTTAATAACCTGAACTTTTATCAGTTGGACGATAAAACTCTCAACTTTCGATTTGTATCACAACACTCCCAACTTTCAACTTATTTTACTCTGTCAATCCCTAACTAATTGAATCCTAACCCTATTAGCTGATGTCAATTGCCACGTTATCAAAAAATGTCACGTCAGCCGCCATGTCAGCAAAAAGGCCACGTCAGATGTCACGTCACCGAACAAAGTGCCACATTAGTAAAAAACTAATCGGGTTAAGTTTTAGTTAGTTTGAGAGTGACAGAGGAAAATAAGTTGAAAGTTGAGAGTGTTGTGGTACAAATCAAAAGTTGAAAGTGTTATCCGTCAATTGATGAAAGTTGAGGTTATTTAAATAAAATATATCTATTCTAAAATTTGATTAAATTGTAGTAGAACCTGATTTTCTTTTTCTTTTTTTTTTTTAACAAAAAGCAAGGTTATATTACATCTTATTTATTTTTTAATGTTGAATTACAACTATAGCTAGGACTATATATTATATATATTTAACGAAATAGAACCTGACCTTTTGCTAGCAAGCGAGTTGTATTAGTTTTCTTCATTGAGTTTAGTTCCTTTAAACCTGGTTGGCTGGTTCTGTTAATTTTTTGAGCTTGCAAAAATATTATATCTTCTTTCTTTATAATCAAATTCTATTCTATTATATTAAGAGTGACAGATCTGTGTTTTTTAATTGTAGTGACTTATAATTATATATTTTAATTTTTAAATATTAATACTGTTCAATGTTCAATATTCAAAGTACATGAGGCAAGCTTGTCACATGAGAGTGTTAAGTAAAAGATTCTTTGAGAGTGTTAACTAAAAGATTCTTATAGATGAAGAGATTATTAAATAGAGGGATGTTAGGGTGTAAGGCCACCCGGGTGGTGGTAAGTTTGTTCGTGATGGATTTTTTTCACGCATGGAAAATTGTAAAACACCACCGTCACCTTCGTTTTTCACGCACGAAATTTTATAACGCGTTCCTTTTTTGATGCGTGATGATTTGAGTGTTGTGACTTGTGAGGGTAATTGTTGGTTGAGGGGAAAATTGTTGGTGTGGTGGTGAGTGATGGACATTTCCACTAAAAAAAGGTTGTGAGTGATGGAATAATGGTTGATGACATGGCGAAACTTGATTGGATGTTGTGAGTGATAAATGGGTGGTGAGTGATAACCACCCCTACCCCCCTAAGGGGTGCATGCTCATTAAGATTAGGCAAACTTTCTTCCCACTCAATCATGTCGTGCCATGTAATTTCCCTCTCATTCTTGCATATTGCCTAAAAAACATAAGGGGTTAACGCTTAAAATGAGATTAGACAAACTAATTAAAAAAAGGCAAATTGGAAAATAATAATCCCATCTTTCTGAAATTGGCTGATAATAATCCCAAGTCAGTTATTAGCCAATAATAATCCGACCTCGTCCAATTTTTTTGTAAAATAGTCTGCCGTTAAAATAAGCTTAACGGAGTTAAGTGTTTTTCCGAATTACAAACCGATGTTTTAGGGCTTTTGATCAGAATGAGGATACGAGTCGATTGATACAAAACTTACCTCGAAATTGTGTTCGAAATGGCTTGAATTTTGTTAATTGGAAGTTAAACACCCGAATTGAAGCACCGTTTTCGTGGGTTGGGGGCACTATTATGAGGTAAGTTTTACATCAATCGACTCGTATCCTCGTTCTGATCAAAAGCCCTAAAACATCGGTTTGTAGTTCGGAAAAACACTTAACTCCGTTAAGCTATTTTAGCGGCGGACTATTTTACAAAAAAATTGGACGAGGTCGGATTATTATTGGCTAATAACTGACTTGGGATTATTATCGGCCAATTTCAGAAAGATGAGATTATTATTTTCTAATTTGCCTTAAAAAAAACATGTAATTGGTTGAGAAGTAGTGAGCCCCATTTTTATCCCCTCTCCCACACTTCAACGCATGCGGCATACTCTCCCCGAAAAACCCACCCCGATCGGCAAACTTGGTGATGGCGGTGGACATGCCGTGCGGCATGTGGATTGCCGAAGTCACCCCACACACCCTTAGTCCAACATAAAGAATCTAGAGTATTCCCTATATTTTTTTAGTTATTGGGAATATATGATACATCAAAAATTCAAAACTTTTATTTTGTCAAAATAAGCAATCATTTGAATATCTAACTAGTATTAAGCAATCCCGCGTTGCGGCGGGGGCGAACACTAATGCCACATTACTGTCAGCGACCATTGACACTGAAGTTGCGGTATTAATGCGAAGAAATTAAACCGAAACGTAAAACATATAATAAAATAACTAAGTTGATCTAGGACTTGCGCGTTACGATGAACCCGCATTTATTTTTTCCCGTTTGACAGGTTCATCGTAATCTATATCTATACTATATAATAAAAGAAACCAAGTTTTGGACACGTGTCATTCATAGAAGGCATGCTCAAATCTATACTTATCTTATATTAACTAAATAAATAAATAATAAATTAATATTAAATCTTATCATACTTTAATAAAATATTATCCTCAAATCTAAATTGTTAATTTAATATATTTTTAAAACAAATACCTCTCTTTTCTACTTATCTTATATTAAATATATAAATAATAAATTAATATGAAATGTTATCCTAATTTTTTAAAAATATAACTTCTTTTTATTAATTGGTATACAAAATTATATTTATTCAACTCGTGTAAAACGCCGGGTTTTTAAAAATATAACTTTTTTTTATTATTTACTATACAAAGTTACATTTATATAACACGTGTAATACACGAAGTTTTTAAAGATATAACTTTTTATCATTTGTTATGTAAAATTAGATTTATTCAACACGTGTAATACACGAGGTTTTTAAGGATACAATTTTTTTATTATTTGGTAGATTTTTCAACTCGACTATACACGAGTTTTTTAAAGATACGACGTTTTAAGTATTTAATATACAAAATTACATTTATTAAATATGTGTAATACACATGGTTTTTAAAGATATAACTCTTTTTTAGATCTATTCAACACGTGTAACATACGGGGTTTTTAAGAATGTAATATTTTTATTATTTGGTAGATTTTTTCAACCCGATTATACACGTGTTTTTTAAAGATACGACGTTTTTAGTATTTAGTGTACAAAATTACATTTATTTAATATGTGTAATACACATGGTTTTTAAAGATATAACTATTTTTTATTATTTGATGTATAAAATTACATTTATTTAACCCGTACAATATACGGGGTTCTTAAAAATATAACTTTTTATTATTTAATATATAAAATTACATTTATTCAACCCGTGTAATACACGGGGTTCTAACCTAGTATAATATATATCATTACCACTATACAAACTATAATGCAAACATTACAACAACCATTGCATCAATATGTTGCAAATTATATTTATACAAGATTTTGACTAAATTAATTAGATTATTATAAATAATAATAATTTACAAATAAAACAACACAACTTTGAATGGATCAAACCGATTGAATATGGTAAGATAATAAAACCATTATTTGATTAGGGTACAACCATTTAAGCACAATTTACAACCGTACATGCATTAAAAACAGATTGAATTTGGTAAGGTAATGAAATCGTTATTTGATTAAGGTACAACCACTTAAGCACAACTTACAATCAATATTTGATTAAGGTACAAACATTTAAGCACAACTTACCACTAAACATGCATACGTTATTAAGATACAACCACTTATGCACAACTTACAACCAATATTTGATTAATGTACAAACATTTAAGCACAACTTACAACTGTTAATACCAGTGAAAAGACGCAAACAAATGTTTCAAATTAATAGTATATAAATTATACTATTAATACCAGTGAAAAGATTGATGATGTAATATATCACTTTGTAAAAAATCAACAAAACTTGTAGAAGAAAAACTCAAGAGGCTCAGATATGTTAATAATAATCAAAACAAAGAAGAACAAACCACCATGGCTGCAAACGTCACGTTTGCTTCAAAGATAGAAGCCTCCGGAAATTACCCCATCAAGATACGGTCTGTTTCAAGCTTCGTTCGATTCGCTCAGACAACAACTAGAAAGTCATCATCATTGCCTCTAAAATCATTGTTGTTTTTTCTTCATAATTTAGCCTCTACGAGAAACAAGACCAAAAGAATACCAATATGTTTCATCGTATTCGAGGGAAATGATATTTGAAAGAGGCAACGAGCACAGAGATGACAGGATCGAAAATGTATGGTAGACAGAAGACATGAGCATTACATATGGTGTTGAATATCGGGGGGAATCGAAGATCATGGGCTGCGGAGGAGGCAACACCCAACCCTTCCCAACTCAGGATTGGCTTGAGTATGGGAGGTTCGAATGACATCTTCATGTGACAACCGGTGATTTACGGCTCCTAATTACATGATTAACAGACGATTAACGCGATAATAAATAGTGTTTATAGTGCAAATTAACTTAATTAGGCCTTTGGAGTGCCTAGGAACGTCTATACGACTTTATAGTACGCGTATGGTGATTTACGGGAAATCTGCTGAACATTACGCGACAACGAACTGATACCGTACAAAATACTGACAACACCGACAAGTATGAATGTTACACGAAAAATTTTATGCTTATGAAATTAATTTTGTGAATTTATTGGGCTTCCGTGCGACACAAATGCAAACGTGAACTAAAAACTCGATGGTAGGAAACACACGCATCGGCAACGAAATGGAAGAGACGGAGACGCATGTCACCTTCGAAACTTACATTTTACGCTAATATTTAGCTCCGTAATAAAATTTTAGTGACTATAGTCGAAACCGGATCGAAAAACGGATTAAAAACGACGAACGGAGCATTTTACGTGATTTTTTACGCAACCGACGAACGAACACGCAAACATCGACTACCCTAATTTACGTATTTTAGTATTAAAATTATGCTTTACGATACTTCCATGACGTTCGGGTGTGAAAACGGGCTTCAAAAACGAGATCGGGCCATTCGAAATACTAGAAACAGACTTGTGGACCTTGGGCCTAAGCCCACAAAATCCCACGAGTTTTAATCCCAAAATTGTCTCATTTTTCACCAACTCTCTCTCTCTCTCTCTCTCTCTCTCTCTCTATCTAACTTAAAAATCCTCTCAAATACTCTCTCTAGAGAACAACATGGCAGCAGGTCCGGCAAGAGGGTCCGGCGGCCGACGACGGCGGAACGGCGGTGGCTTTTCCAGCGAACTTTTTTCGAGCCTATACCCTACCCCCACTAAACCGAGCCTTCCCGTCGCAATGGTGGTGTCCATTTTCGAAGATTCTGAGCCGTTTGGGCTCACGCGCAACTCCGGCGAAGTTTCGGTCGATATTCCGGCGAGCTTATTTTGGATTTTTATCTTCGTGAATGCTTAGATCGGCCGACTAGGAGCATATCTGCTCATTTTCAAGGAACTTTATTTTCCGGCGACTTTCCGGTAAGTTGAACCCAACTCGTTTTACTGTTTTCTTTGATTTCTAAACGGAAACGAGTGTCGACTTTGCTTTTTTTCTTGTTTTCCGGTGACGGCGGAGAGCCGCTGGGTAACGTGATGATGACGATGATGGCAGATGATGATGATGCCGTGATGGTGGTGGTCCGACAGCGGTATGGGTCGCCGGAGCCACGGTCGTGGCAGCGGCGGTTCGGTACGGCTCAACAGGTTCGGATTTCCAACTTCGGGTCTTACGGGTCAACTTCGGTCAACATGAGGTTCAGGTTTCAGTATTCGGTTCAGGTCTCGCGGCTCGGTCAGACGTCTCAGCTTCGGTTTAAGTTGACTCGGTCAAACCGAGTCGACTCGGTCATACCGAGTCAACTCGGTCAGACTGAATCAACACAGTCAACTCACCGAATCAACCCGGTTGACTCGGTCAACTGGTCAGCTCAGTTCGGTTCGATCAACGCAAGTCAAACCCAGTTAACAGATGATTCACACGTAGTTCGTGGCGCGTGTGTGTTGGTTTTGAACGTAGCTTGCGGTAAGGTACTGATGCGCAGCGAAACCGTTTAAGTAGTTATATATTTATTACTTAAAAATAATTATATTTAACGTGTGTAAAACCCGAGCTCTAGCGACCCGACCCGATTAATGAAGTGTTAGTGAAACTGGATGATAAATGGCAAAGGTCAAGCATTTGGTGAATTGAATGCATATAAAATAATTATGCATCTGTATATTTATGTTGATAATCATCACGACATACGCGAACAGTGGTAATATATAATTCATATTGTTAAATAAACGTGAGGGGAACTTTGATTTCAATGTTCACACTTGAACCATTACTATCATTGTTATTACTATTATTAATAAATTATGACGAAGTTATTTGGGACTTTACGAGTGTTATAGATAAACTGTCATGTTACACGAAAATTTACAGTGAGATTAGTAGTAATATTGTTACTCTTTTTTACAAGGTTCATATATAAACACACACACTTGACAAGTCGTTTGATAATGATAATTATATTTTGTTACGAATGTATATTCTCAACCAATGTATATATATTCAAGCATTAACCCCATTTAGGCATTGATGACATTTTTTATTTTATACAACGCACATATTTTATATTCAAAACCTTATATTTCCTAAATTAAGTTTTGATTTAGACAAACAGGCGCATATGTATATTTAGTCCAAACACTCAATAATGATTTTGGTGCGTATTCACGACCAAAAGATGTAGATTATATATATGTATGTTACATACGCATTCAAAAACTCATACACCCAAGACTTTTATTATACTTTGGGACAAGTGTATTACAATCGTATAGTTTTAACGCATATGTAAGTACACATAATTAAACGACTTAACTATTACTTACAACTATAGACTTTTGTCACCTACTTTGATACATATATCCTTATACACGTGAGAAACTTGACTTTTAAAACACTACATATAAATACCTAGCTGAGGTTTATATCCTTACTTGAAACTAAATTGAATATCTTTTACTCACATATACTGAGTTTGTTGGTAAACAATTTCTACTTTTCATACATGCAAGAGTAGACATATACGTGTACGTACGTGAACTTTATTTTTGTTAAGCCTTACAAACATATGTGAACTATATGTATGTACAACGAATACAAAACTCTTAATTTTTCCTGTGACAATAACAAATTACCAACGGGACACAAAAACTTAGCGGATCGATAGAGCTCGACCACACGTGGTATAACATTACCCTTATAGTAGAAACTTATGGTGGGCTAATTACTAGGGTTATCTTGGTGAATACTTGCATACCATGACTAGCTCACGTTTTGACACATATTACATTCGCGCGAGAACCATGTGAGTTCATAACCCCACCTTTTTATGGTTTTACCTTTTTATAAATGTTTTCGGGGTGGAAAGACATGCACGTTTTGCAGAAACACACAAAGTTTTCGATGAACAAAGACTGCATATTTTAGACAAAGCACATATTGCAAAGAACATACAAAGTTTTGAACGAATGAAAACTCATATTTCTAAATCATATTACGAATGGACTTCGAGAAACTCAAATGGTTTACGAATGGATCATACTAAATATACCGGTTTTTACAAAACAAATGCGTATTATCGAAATGTGAATGATTTTCATTACTAGGGATGGGATCGGCTAGTTATAATAATGGGACTGGGTTGGTCTGCGTTTGAGAAACGGGACACCCAGTGGGTACATGTTACAAAATGATTACATACAAATACAATTGGTATGGTTAGCCTAGGAAAGTACCATAGATCATGTGAATGGGTAGGCGCATACTTGAGACCATTAATCCTTGTTGTAGGACCGAGGGGCATGAGTGATAGATCTATTTGGGTGTAGCGAGCCCCACCCATGAGTCCGCGGGTTGGACCATGTGGTGACTATGTCTTACAGCCGGAAACCCGGTGCGAAATTTGCTAGGTTTAAGCCTTCCTACGCCGTCACACGTATCAGTGGCCTTGCAAACCATCGGTGATCTTTTCCTTGTTTGCTTTCATACCGGGGTTTTACAAATTACATACCATGTTTTATACAAATTCAAAGCATAGGATTATGCAGGCATGAAGTCAAAGTCAGGGTGGGCATTGACGTTTATACAAACTTTACAAATACAAGAGTTTACAAATACATGGTTTTACGAACATAATGCGTTACAAATACAAAGTTTCCATATAACTTGACAAGAAAATGATTTCTAAATTCGTTTTCTCAATAATATTTCACAAACCGGTTATTCAAAAGATTTATTTCAAATCTTTTACAAACAAACTATGAACTCGCTCAACTTTATGTTGATTTTTCGCATGTTTCTTTCTCAGGTTGTATTTCAAAGTTAAGGTGCGGTTGGAATAGGAGAACCATGAAGAGTCGAGTACTTAGTGGGTGTTCTTTTTCTAGAAGTCTTAGGTTATTTTGCTTCCGCTGTGCAATGAAGATACCGGTCCAGTCACGCCAGCTCTGATAATTTCGGGGTGTGACACTTCAATCCCACATCTACAGATCACCGTTGTGAAATTAGGGTTTGAGAGGGAATGGTGAAGAAGATGAAGTGATAAAGAAAAGGCTAGGGTTTTGTTTATAAAGTCTGTAAAGTGGGAGGTGAAGTAAATAATATCCCATCATGTGAGTTGCATGTGACAATTAATTAACCAGGGTAATGGGTTGTGTTAGACTCAGGGGCCAAAATAGTTAGTTATAGAGACCATGGTGGCACATATGTTAAAAAATTCCATTTTCGGCTAATAGGGTAAAAGTGATATAACGACAGTGCCAAAATTGTAATTTACTCAAAAAGAAATTTGCCGTTCAAAAAAACTTTCACCAATTGGCATTTAACATTCTCAACTTTCGATTTGTGCTATAACACTTCCAATTTTTAACTTATTTTCCTTTGTAACTCCCAAACTAACTGAACCCTAACCCAGTTAGCTGTAACACCCCGTGTTTTGGAAGGTCAAAATACAAGTCAAAGTCAAAGGAAGAAAAGATTGTTAATTGCGATCTGTCACTCCTTGCTTAACTGTGGATTGTACACTTTGACTTGTAATCGGATCTTTTATTTGTTTTGCTTTAGTTGTATTATTTGGAGTATCTGTGAATAATCGAGGTTTAACCGCATGTTTTATCGCTTTATCGCTTTATCGCAATCGCTATCGCAATCGCATTCGCAACCTGAATTTTAGCGTTCTGGATATTGTTTTACGTGTGTGTGCTTAATTATGTGTTACGTGTGCATGTTTATTTATATTTATGTTTTGTGGAGGTTGATCGAAAACGCAATCGCAACCCTATCGCAATCGCAACCTAATCGCAAACGCTAAACGCAAGTTAATTATGGTGATTGTGTGCTAGATATAGTATTTGTGTGGTTATTATTAATCTATCGCATCGCTTAATCGAAACACGCTTAAACGCATTACAACGCTCAACGCGCGAAACGAAACGCGCGAAACGAAACGCCGAAACTCAATTCGTCGGACCACTTCGATCGAATGGCCAGTCGATCGAATGGCGGTCCGATCGGATTGCCATCCGGTCAAAGTGTCATCCGATCGGTGGCCTATCCGACACTTGCACTCTTTCCCTTTTTTGGCTACCTATAAATACCCCCCTGTCACATCATTTGTGATGTGACAGCTCCCTCACTCGACCAGCAGCGTTCCAGACCTCCTTTCTCTCGATTTCTCGTTATTCTTGTAAGTTTTCAACTCAAATCTTGTACTTCTATGATCTACACACACTTCTTCATCATTTTCAACTTTGAATCTTAACTTTTAACCGTGAAATCAGTGGATTTGAGGTGTTCTAGGATGATGTCATCATGGGGTTCTTATGAACTTCAAGTTTTGACCTCATTCCACCAAAAATAACTCAGATCTGAAGGATTTCCGCATGATTTCACAACGATCTTGCAAAGATCTAAACATTTTCAAAAGGATAAAAGAGTTGAAAGAAATATTCACAAGTTTTCTCATTCTTTTACACTCGATGCACTCAAAACCGATAGAATCGGACCTCGTTCAAACCTTCTACTCATTTCTAGTAAAGTGTTGGTTCAAGATGTGATTCATATCAACGGGACAACCGATTTAGGGTTGAGCATGGACAACCGTCACGAACAGTTAAACTGAACGGACTGGGGTGATTCCCGTTCGATCGGATAACTTGGGACTGATGGAAGTTCCTGTTGTTTAACGCGTTGTCATACCGTCTCGATCAAACCACGAAACTTTCAAAACTTAACAAACTTTCAATATTGCAAAAAGATCAGATCGCGGGACGGATTGTCGTCCGATAGGATTGCCATCCGATCGAACCGCAATCCGATCGGATTGCACTTGGACTTCAACACTTCAACATTTTGTAATTTTCAAAGATCATCAATTTCTGACGGATTGCCATCCGATCGGTAGACCATCCGATCGAGTGACAATCCTGCTGTGAACTTGTTCTTTGAGGAATACCTCGCCGGACGGATCTCAATCCGATCGAACTGCCGTTCGATCGAACGACATGAAAGGTAGAGATACTTCTCTGTTTTCAAAATGCTACAACGAAAACTTCAAAGCCATCATACACAAACACATCCATCCCAAACTAGTGGCAAACCGATCGAATGGCCATCCAAACGGTTGACCATCCGAACGGATTGCCATCCGATCGAATGACCATCCGTTTGGATTGCCATCCAACCGGACTACCAGTCGACACTTAATCACTTTGCACCATTTTACGCGTCGTTCTTCGCTTATGCTATCGTTAACTGTTCAGGCTAATCTCTCAGCGTTCCCTTCAATCCAAGAGAGGGTTTACTTGTTAAGCACAATCTGTGAGTATACTCAATCCCTTTTTGCTTTACGCACTTTTGGGTGTTACATGCGTTATCTATATTCAAAATCACATCGAACACACAACGCAAACACTTTTATACGCTAACCGTTACTGCATGTTATACGTGTTACTTGATGAATGCTTGTATGTTATGTTTACACAGTGATTGTTGCCTGATGCCTTAGCAACGATACTACTATAGTTTGGACTCAGCACCTGTCGTGGATAGGGGTTGTTAAGGTTATTACTTCACGTGTCACAGTGGTGATATGTGTTGTGCATTCTACAACTCGCAGTCATGTCTGTGCATATCTCATTATCGATAACCTACTAGCTTTCACTTTGCTACATGTTACATGTTGGTTATGCGTAAACGATTTCGAGCTCTATTATACTATTAAACTTGTATGCTCACCTTTACACTATGTGTATTGACCTTTATTTTAACGTATGTGACAGGTGCTTAGGAAGCTTGCTTGCTATTTGATGGAATTGAGCTAGGATGGAGTCTAGAAACAAACAAAAACAATTTACTTATTTTGAATCTGAGTTGTCGGAACATGTTATTTGTCTTAGAGATATCTATGTCTGTAATAATTAGTTTACTTGATGGGTTATGGTATGGGACATAATACTAACTATCCGGTAATTTAGTTGTTATGGATTTCTCCGGGATAATCTGTTTCGCTCAGTGCCGCGCCCCGATGTTTCCGTCATCGGTTGGGGTATGACAGATTGGTATCAGAGACATAACTATAGGGAATTAGGCAAGGCTCGACCTAGTCCGGATCGATGTCTTAGAAACGACCTAGTCTATTGTCTAAGTACCAACAGACCAACTTGTGCATACCCTCAGGGGTTTTTGCACGAGCTTACTTGCTATTCTCGCTCGCACTCGCTGAAAACTATCATTGCACGCTATTTTTCATAAATTAACGAGTAATTAGGTCAAGATTAGGTGTGAAAGCCGCAAACTCTCAACTAAATCTCTCGTTCGACCTGCATTTTTACTATAAAACAAGAGAATTTGCGTTGAATCAGGAGTGAAATCCGCAATTCGACGCAAATTTTCCTCCTTATCTCATCGAAACAGGAACGAAATTGTTAAGTCAGGAGTGAAACCCTAACCTTGATGACATGTTCCGCCCTTTATTTTACAAAACTCTCACCAAAGTCTCGACGGACTCCAACGACTTGAAGTCACACTGTAACTGGAAAGATGCGTGCCATTCGCCCAAAAGCGAGGCGAGAGCACAGTCCCGAGAGCCAAAGTGTGCACTCAGAGTCCTTGTGAATAGTTGAATCACTTTGGGTAGTCGATGTCTCACACCCAGACGATCTATTCTCGATTTCATAAGTTTTCGATTCTGGATTTCGCTGCCGCTACCTCTGATATTTGTCGCTTTTATGTGAATTTTATGTGTCTATGTGGTTTTACCTGTTTATGTGTTTCGATTTTTGGTAATTTACGCGCTTTTTGCTGTCCGCTTGATCGACACACACGACTCGCACTGCACATCTATCTCAATACGCTAACAAATCGCTCGCTATGCTACTCGCTGTGTACTTGCTACCCGCAATCGCTATTCTCGAACTCATGGACTTTGAAGGATAAGTGAATCTGTACGACAAATGTAGGTGCATATGTGCAAAATATAGTGTGGTCTCTGTTGTTTACGTGATTCTGTGCTCTATGTGCTTATGTGATTCTGTGGTTTATGTACCTACGTGTCTGTGTGTTTACATGATTGATGTGTTCCTGAGCTTTATATGAAGTAATTAGAGCAGTGTGAGAGTCTATACTAGGGTTGATCGAAAATTTATGTCTGAGTCCTGTGGCGATTCTATTGCAGACAATGTCGTCATTTGGATCATTCCATTCCCGATCTGCTCGTCGTAACCATGAAGACAAGCTCGTCGCTAAGCCGATGGCGAAAGTCATACAGCAAATTGTTAGCGAGCTGAACGAAAACGCTAGCAAGTCTTCTGAAGAGTCCAGGTCTGATGCTCCTAAAACTACTTTTAGCTTCAAGCAGTTCAAAGCCTGCGGCCCGAAAGAATTTACCGACGAAGATGGGCCTACGGCCATGTTTCAATAGTTTGATCCAATCGAAGTCACCCTGCCCCAGAGTGGCTATCCGAAAAACCTTCGCACTGTTAACGCCACCGGCGTCTTCCAATCCCACGCCCTTGATTGGTGGACGACCGAGAGAAACAAACGAGGGAACGATGTAGCATTTGGGCTGACGTGGGACGAGTAGAAGGACATCATGATGCAAGAGTTCTGCCCTCCCCATGAACTCCAAAAGCTAGAGGACGAATTCTGGCATATCAAGCAGGATGGTGGAGTTAACACTGGTTTAACTGCTCGTTTCAAGCAGTTGAGTATCATCTGCCCTGGTTAGGTTACTACCCCCGAAATCACCATCAAGAAGTATATCCGTGCTCTACCGGATTACATGGCTGATTTTGTTCAAGCTGCGAAAACGACTACTATTAAGGAAACCTACCTGCTCGCCGCTAAGATTAATGACAAACGAGTCAGGGCTGGTTACTTTGATAAAGCCTCCAAGAATCTACACCAAGTCACTGCTACTCTCACCACTGACACCGCCACCGCACAGCAGTCTTCCAAGTCCTCCCGCCGCAAGAGAAAGAACAACAACAACAACAGTAGCAAGAATTTCGTTGTCACAACCGCCGCTCCTCTCCAAGTCGTCGCTGCTCAACCGCAACCCCAGCACCGCCAAGTAGCGGCCCCAGTGACCACTGCACCGTCGGTCAAGCGTGCATATACTGGTCCTTATCCGCCCTGCCCTACTTGCACCTATCATCATCCCATGGTAATTGCTTGCAGATTCTGTGTTCACTGCTACGCGTACGGCCACTTCACTGCTAACTGCCGTACCGGTCCAGGTCAAGCTCCCGCTCCAACTCAAGGTCAAGCTCCTGCTCAACAAGCTCTACTTCCTACTCCTCAAGGCCAACAAGCGGCTCCTGCACCCGCGATCCACGCTAGAGCTTGCTTTGCGTGTGGTGATCCTAACCACTTCGCAAACATGTGCCCAAACCGAGTGGTGAAGCAAGAGCCACAACAGCAGCAGCCTCAGCAACAACAGCAACAACAGCAGCAGCAACAGGCAGCAGCCCGCAGACGTGCTTTCAACATCAACACCCGCCAGGCTCAAGCAGAAAACAATGTGGTTAATGGTACGTTCCTTGTGAATGGTATATATGCTTCGTGTTTATTTGATACTAGAGCCGATAACTGTTTTGCATCGCTTGAATTCGAAAAGCTCCTTAGTCGTAAGCGCGCCCCTCTTCCCTCGACGTTCGATGTTGAAGTTGCCACCGGAAGAACCGTCGCTGTCAATTCTGTTCTACGTGATTGTACGCTTGAACTCAACAATCACGTCTTCCCAATCGACCTTATTCTGATGCAGCTCGGTAGTTTTGACGTCATAATAGGCATGGATTTTCTTCGTGAAAATCATGCTGAAGTTATTTGCTTCGATAAGATGATTCGTTTCTCGCTCGATAATGGTGATCAATTGTGTGTTTACGGTGATGTCGCGTCGAAGAAACTCCATCTTATGTCGTGTGTCCAGGCTAGCAAGTATCTCCGTAAGGAATACTAAGCTTTCTTGGCACACATTGTAGTAGCGGAGAAGGAAAAGAAAGGAAACACAGGAGTGAAAGATGTGTTAGGATCTGAGTTTGATATGATTGTGTTTGTTTAACTAAAATGAAGATGAATAAGAAATAATTGCAGCAGAAATAGATGAATAAACTTTTAACATAATCAAAGAGAGAATTGTTTTAAGCAGAACATGTTTAACATGAAATCGAATGATTATATTTATTACAATCTTCAATTACACTACATGCATGCATACAATATCCCCCTCAGCCTGAGCTCACAGTGAATGTTCGTATAGAATGACTTTGTGGTGAAGAGAGCTAATAGAACAGTACAGGGTACTGTTCTATTTATAGTACAGAACAAACCACTGTGGCATCTTTGCTGACGTCACCATGAAAGTGACATCTAACCTCCTAACAACCTCTAACAACTGATCTATACAAACACTGCTAGACTAAACTACTGATTACAAATGAAATATAAGATACAAAGAAAACTACTGCTTCTCATTCCACTGTTATACTCCTAGCAGTGCTTTGTGTCTTCAGCAGTACTTGAACCATATCAGCAGATTGAGCATCAGTGCTTTGTCTTCAACAGTCTTTAATGATCAGCAGTTGTTTGTGAAGGGCAATACTTAGAATTCATCAGATGTTAGGCCACATTCAAGGGGAAAAACTGATGCAAACAACTGCTTATTGTGAATCCATTGATCTGATCCAGCTTTGGCTTTAATCAACTGTTCCTTTGGTAGGGTTCAACCCCAACAATCTCCCCCTGGAACAGATGATGCCAAAACTCTTCATTATTTTGGATTTTTATTGCCTCATCAATAATTCATTGACTTGTCCTTTGAATTGTAATTCAAAGTCCATGGAATCTGTATCATTCTCAAACCTGCACAGTGTAAGCTCAAGGAGATCTTGTAGATCTTCAACACCCAAGCCCAGTGCTTGTTCCCTTGATATATTCTTCACCTCACCATTGGATTTGAGCAGAGTCAATACGTGGGTCTTTTGATCAGACTTCCACTTTAGTATCTTTGAATCCAATGGGTTTCTTGGGAGAGTTTTTATTTTAGATGAGTTTGGAGATGGAGGCATGCTCAAAACTTTATTGGCTATATTTTGAAGCTTTGCTGAGCTATCATCTTCTAGTGCCATTCTCTTGATAGCCTCTTTAAAATACACAACCTCTTGTTCTTTTTCTTCTACATCAGCCAGCTTTTGCATCTTTCTTTGGTTTACCACAATGACAGAGGTATCTGATGATGTGAACAGTGGTTCAGAAGTGTGGACATGCTGCTTTGGCTTATCAGTGGTTTTGTAATCAGGCTTCTTTGGAAGGCTAGGATCTGTTTCTCTCCTATTTCTCAGCCTCTCATAAGCCTTATCAGTGTACTGCCTTATCCATTTTGCTATAGCCTTGGCAGTTCCAACCTTTGCATCAACCAACTCTTGCTTCTTCCTTTTATACTCCAAGGTAAGATCATCAATGGCCTTTTTGTATTTACTCCAGTTTGGTGCTGACCTTTTCATGCCTGTATCTCTTTTTATTCTTTCAATTCTCTTGAGTTCTGTCTTGAGAGCAACAAGTGGCCAATCTTGGAATTGTTCTTCTTTGGCAGGATAAAACTTTTCACTCATGATTAGTGCCAGAATGTCTTTTCTCATATCCTTTTGTAGGCCAACTTCTGGAGGTAAATTTGACATTTCTTTACTTAAATCTCTAGCATAGTCTTCCAATTGTTTAACTTTGGTAAGCAAGAACTGCATATGAGTTGAGATTTCATTGTCATTTTTCCCTTGACATTCAAGTCTAGCTCTGGATTCAGCTTGCCTAGCTTTGAGTTTTAAATACTCATTCATGTTGGCTGGATCTCTATAACCAATTAGAGAAGGGAATTTCATTTTTGAAGGATCATCCACTGTATAGAACTGCCTCATTTCATTCCTTACTACATGCAGTTCTAGTGGATAGCTGGCAGCTACTGGTATAACATCAGCAGGGTCATATCCTTGAAGTGCTATTGGATCTTTGATTGGGTTGAGCAATGTTGGAGGAATGAATGGTTGAGGTTTGGTGACATTGTAATGGGCAGATGAAATGGGAACAGGTGCTGGTATATCATCATCATGCACCTGAAATTTTCTTTTTCTTGTATACACCTTTTTAGGAGAAGGTATTTTTGTTTGAGTTTTTGGAACTAAAGAACAATGGCTTGTGAAGAGATATTTGAAGTGATGGGTGATTGACTAACAGTTGTTGAAACAACTGGTGTTTCAACCACTGTTGTCATTACAACAGTTGATGTGTCAACTGTTGTCTTCTGCTTTTTGGCAGGTGATTTTTGTGGTGGTGATGTTGTTTTTGGTGTGGCAGTGGATTGAGTGTGGATTGTAGTAGTGATGGCAGTTTTTGGGTTAACATCTGTTGAAACTACTGAAGTACCAACACCTGTTGATACAACAGGTGTCTTAACATTTGTTGGTTTGGAGGTTTGATGTGAGGAAGTTTTGGGGATTTGAGGAGTATGTTTTGTGGTTTTGGAAGGTGTGGTTTTGGGTTGCCTTAATTTTCAAGTAGGCTGTCTTCTTTTAGGTTTAGAGATTTCCTGCTCTTCCTTGGGTTTAGAAGTACCTTGCACTTCCTTTTCCATCAAAACTTTTTTCTCTTGCTCAAATCTTTTCTCTCCCTTTCTTTCCATTTTCTCTTTTAACCTTGCTTTTTTCTTTAGCAAAGGCATTTAGTGTCTCATCAACCTTCTTTGATCCATCTGGCCTAGGGATTTCTACCAGAAGTTTAGACATTGGATCTGGTGGCAGATATAAACTTTCTTTTCCCTTTTTACCTTTCTCCCCCTTTTTGGCATCATCAGGGTTTTCAACAAAAACAACTGTAGGAGGAGAAGTGCCAGTGGTTTAAAGCAAATGGGCCTTGATTGCCTTGATATCAGCTTGTGTATCCTTGTACCTAGCTTCCATAATGTTTCTGAATATTTGGAGTTGAATTTCATGTTGTTTATCAGCATGTTGCCTTTGTTGATGAAACATAGGTTGAAATAAATGCCATAGCTCAGTGGGGAATGGAGCAGGTGTTGCAACAGTGGATGTAGCCTTTTGAGCTTGTAATAACTGTTGCAGCATATTTTTGATATCTGCAACAGAGGTTTCAATTTTATCAACCCTCTCTGTCAATTCTTTATATTTTAAACCATCACCTAAGTTAATAGGATCATCCGATTTCCCACTGGCAGTGGTTGTATCGGCAGTTGACTTTGGAAGAGTTTCCCAAAACTCATCCAGTGATGCCCCTTGTTCTCGGTACTGGGGACTTCTTTCTTCAACAGAGGTTACCATTTTAAGGTTACCAGTGTATAATGGTAACACACCAGTGGACACTATGGTTCCCAAAGAAGAAATTGCCTTCAAGGGAGTCTGAGTAATGAAACAACTGGCCAGGTGTAAATCAGTGGATTCAACACCTGTAGTTGATGCTCCACTTGAACTACTGACAGGAATTACTTGTAATTCCTGCAGTGTAGCCTCCTCAACTGTTGGTGGGTTAGCAAAGATAGAGATACCAGACTCAGTCACTTGTTGTAGTATATTCTCAGTGACAGGTGATTGAGAAGAACTGATTTGTGTCTGGGCTATATCAAGTGCATCCAACAGAGGTATCATTGATGGTGGGAGTTATGTAGTGAGGATGGGGATAGAAAGTGAATTTGCCCCTGGAGGAGGGCTGTGGAAGATGGAACCAAGTAATTCCAGAGCTTCATAATGTGGTGTCCGTGTGGATAGAACCTGATCCTTTTGAGAAGATGCAGGAGGAGTTTGAGGCTCAGGTTGAGGTCTTTCTTCCGACTGCTGTGAGGAAGTAGCAGCAGTGGTTATTAGTGACTTTTGTGTTGTCACAGGTATACCTCTGGGACCTCATCTTCCAGAGTTACCTTTTTGGTGGGTTTGGGGGGCTTTTGGGATTTTTTTCTTTGTTGGCTTTTTGGTGGGTTTTTGGTGTGGGTTTCACAGCAGTGGTGGTGCCACTGTGATCACCAAGAGCAGTGGGCTCAACAGCAGGGACCTGAGGAGCAGTTGTTGCTGCTAAATTCTGCTCAGGTACCTGTGTTTGTGTTTTTGAAGGTTTTGACAGCCTTGTGAATGTTTCAGAAGTTAGGCTGTTTATTTGAAAAGGATTTCATTGGATAAGCACATGGGCATTATCTTTTGAAAATTTCTTTTGAAAATAAAAACTTAAAAATATTGGAAATAATAAAAATGATTTGTTATTAACATTCTTGACCATATCTTTGAAAATCTCCTGGGAGTAGTTAAAATTTTCTTCATTCATTATAGCATACCCCAGGTATTGGATTTTCAATGGTATCTCATTGAAAGCAGTTGTTTTATTTGACACACACACGAGGAGGGTATGAAATAAAAACCTCGTGGCAGGTGGAAAACTGCCCTTTTGTAAAGTGTCCTTTTTCATTTCCTCTTCATACCCTCTCTCAATGAAATCAGTTTGGTACACTATTTTTGGAAAAGAGTTTTTACCTTCAAGATCATTGATTTCAAAACCTCTGAAATGGTTTGAGGTGTGATGGTAACTGGAATTCCCTTTATTGACGAAGTAATAGCTAAGGGCTTTTTGTCCTTAGTTTCAAGTTTTGCATTTTTCCAGAACTCTTGTTGGGTATCCAAGAAGATGGGTGCATTACAGGTCAACAAAGTTTTGTACTTTGAGGACGAGAGAGCATCAATGACGGAGTTGAAGGTTGTGATTTGACTTGGTTTTACAAGTATGCACAGGTAGTTGTGAGGAGTTTTGAATGGGAGAGCCATGGTGAATCGAAGTTGGTTTAGAACGAGTGAAGAAGATGAATGATTTTGAGAGAATTTGATGAAAACTGCTTTTGAAAGGAATTTTGAATTTGATTCGACAGTGAAAACCCTATTTAGGGTTTTGATCAAGGTTTTATAACGTGAAAAAGTGAATGTTGACGTGGCAGCGGTTACAAAGATCTGACGGCTAAGTACTGTCCACGTGCCAACCTCTGATGAATAATGAATGACAGTTGTTTGGGAAACCACTGATGGATCAATATCAGTGGTTTACAATGGTGAAAATGAAAAACAGTGGCTGACTATAACTATCAGTGGATAGCCTATCAGTGGATTAAAACACTGAGGTTTAACAACAGTGATTAACGAGGAAAATGAGAGAACAGAGGATGACTTTCAGCAATGGAAAGAATTCAACAGAACAGATGTTTGAACCAAAACAGTGGTTGTGGCAGACTTTTAAGGATTAATGAAAATTTCATTTTTAACTATTTTTAAGGATGAATTTTTGATTTTTCTGAAAACATTTTAATGCTTTTATTCATAGAAAAACAGGATTTTGCCTGTTATTCCATGTTCAGCATGCCAATCCTAGAGATCAAGCTTTCAAGGTGGATGTGTCTAAAGCCTTTGTTAGCACATCTGCCAGCTGATCTTTAGTTGGAACATGATGCAGAGAAATCAAACCTTTTTCATAGCAATCCCTCACAAAGTGATGTCTAATGTCAATGTGCTTGGTAGTTGAATGGGAAACTGGATTTTTGATGATATTTTCTGTTGCCTGACTATCCAACATGAGAGGTGTCTTTAAGGCAGTGATACCAAAATCCAGTAGTTGATTTTGAAGCCACAGCAGTTGGGCTATACAGCTTGCAGCAGCAATATACTCTGCCTCAGCAGTGGATGTTGAAACAGTTGCTTGCTTTTTGCTTTGCCAAGACACTAAGCAATTGCCTAGGAATTGGCACCCTCCTGAAGTGGACTTCCTTGTTGTATTGCATCCAGCAAAGTCACTATCTGAGAAACCTGAAAGCTTGATATTTCCATCAGCTGGATACCAGATACCAAGTGTGGGAGCACCTTTTAGGTATCTGAATATCCTTTTTAAAGCAATAAGGTTTGACTTTCTAGGGGATGATTGGGATCTTGCACAAACACATGTTGCAAACATGATGTCTGGCTTAGATGCAGTTAGGTACAATAAAGACCCAATCATCCTTCTATACAAAGTTTGATCAACCAAATCATCCTTTTCATCAGACATGACTAACTTGGTGGTTGCTATGGGTGTACTACATGGTTTGTAATCATTCATATCAAATTTTGTTAAAAGTTCTTTGGCATATTTGCCTTGATGAATGAAAGTACCATTTTGCAGTTGCTTTACTTGAAGACCAAGAAAGCACTGTAGTTCACCCATTGCACTCATCTCAAACTCAGCTGTCATGAGTTGTCTGAACTCTTCACACATTTTAGGACATGTGCTTCCAAAGATAATGCCATCCACATAAATCTGGACAATCATCAAATCCTTCCCTCTCCGTTTTAAAAATAACGTTTTATCAATTTTACCTCTTGTGAAACCAATGGAAAGTAGAAAGTTGGAAAGAGTTTCATACTAGGCTCTAGGTGCTTGTTTCAGGCCATACAAAGCTTTGTTTAGCTTGTAGACATGATTTGGATTAAATGGATCCTCAAAGCCAGGAGGTTGACAAACATATACATCTTCTTGAATTTTACCATAGAGGAAAGCACATTTGATATCCATTTGAAACACCTTTATGTTGTGGGTGACAACAAAGGCCAAGAACAGTCTGATAGCTTCCAATCTTGCTACAGGGGCAAAAGTTTCATCATAGTCAATGCCCTCTTCCTGTCTGAAACCTTGAACCACTAGCCTTGCTTTATTCTTGATAACAATGCCCCTTTCATCAGTTTTATTTTTAAAGACCTATTTTATGCCAATAGGACTCACACCCTCTGGCAATGGTACAAGCTCCCATACTTGTTGTATTTTAAACTATTGGAGCTCCTCTTGCATGGCTTCTACCCAGCTGTTGTGTTTTAGTGCCTCTTGGTACTTGACTGGCTGATGGAGAGATAGAAAGCCAGCAAAAAGACAGATGTTTTGGGATTGCTTTCTTGTGAGCACCCCTTCACTGATGTTGACAATGATTTGGTCAGGTGGATGAGACTTCAAGAAGATTAGATCTCCTTTGTATGGTACAATGGCATTTAAGGGTGAGGGCTGCAGATGTGAATCATCTGAGCTAACAACTGTTGGTGACTTTGATGATCCAACAGTGTTTTGAAATGGAGGTAGAGGAATAGGAGGAAGTGGTGTGGAAACATGTTGATTTTTATCCACTGTTTGAAGATTTTTATCAATAGTGTTTGATGATGTGGAAAGAGGGGTTAATGGGCTACTTTGTTCAACAACTGTTGAGGTAGTAGTGGTTGAGCTTTGATAGCTGTTTTGAACATCTGCTGCTCTGGCAATGGATTTGAAGTTTTGTTGTGGAATGATCACTTCATAGCCATTGTATGGTGGAGGAGTTTGAGATGGACCTGCACTGTTAGTCTTGACAGAAACTTTTTCAAAGGTGAATTTATCAAGATCAAATAACTCAGCAGGATTTGCAGGATTTTCATTGATGAAAGTTCATTGAACTTCACATTCAAAGTCTCTTCCACTGCTTTGGTCCTTGTGTTAAACACTTTGTAGGCCTTAGCAGTGGTTGAGTATCCCAAATGATAACCACAATCTATTTTGGCTGTAAATTTTGAAATTGAGTCTTTTAAGTTCAAAATGAAACAAGGGCAGCCAAATACTTTAAAGTATGAGATCAGTGGTTTGATTTTATACAGAATTTCATAGGCAGTCTTTTGATGCCTGAAGTTGATCAAAACTCTGTTCTGGACATAACAAGCAGTGTTTACTGCCTCTGCCCAGAAAGTTAATGGCAAACCTGAATCAGCAAGCATGGTTCTAGCAGCCTCTATCAATGTTCTGTTCTTTCTCTCAACAACTCCATTTTGTTCTGGTGTCCTTGGAATGCTGTACTGCCTTACAATTCCTTTTGACACACAAAACTCATCCAACTCCCTATTTCTGAATTCTGTGCCATTGTCACTTCTGAAGATTTTTACTGGCAAGTAAACTGCTTTTCAACCTGTTTGACAAAGTCTTACAGAATGCCTGCAGTCTCATCTTTAGAATGTAAGAAATAAGTCCATGTAAACCTAGAAAAGTCATCTACAATTACCAAACAATATCTTTTCTTTCTAAGACTCATGACTTTAACTGGGCCAAACAGATCCATGTGCAGCAATTGCAAGCACTTGGTTGTTTTGGACTCTTCAATGGACTTAAATGAGCTTTTATGTTGTTTTCCTTTTAAGCAGGAAACACAATGCTCAGGACAGGTGAACATTTTTTGAGAAAGACCTCTTACAAGTCCCTGTTTTGACAAAGTAGTGATTGTCTTGAGATTTGTGTGCCCCAATCTCATGTGCCATAGTTCTGTCTCTTTGTTAGAGGCAGCTAAGAACAGACAGGCATCAGTCATGGGGATCTCTTTTGACAAATCAACTACATAAACATTGCCACTCCTTTGAGCAACAAGTTGGGTTTTTCCATTTTTGATTATTTCTTCAATCTTTTTAACCATTTCGGGTCCAACAATCCTACAACACTCATTAGTAAAGAATGATCTATAACCTTTGTCATTCATCTGAGAGACACTAAGTAGGTTGTATTTTAGATTGTCTATCAGATTGACATTTTCAAACTTAACTTTTCTAGACTGAACTATACCAGAACCCATAACCTTCCCTTTACTATTATTACCAAAAGATATATCACCCCCTCCATGAGTTTTGAAGTCTTTGAGTAGGGCTCTACATCCAGTCATGTGCCTGGAGGCTCCATTATCTACATACCAAAGACTATTTAAGCATGCAGAGGCTCCCTGCACATCAAGTAAATAATTAGTTCAGGAGGGTCTCCAAAGCCAATATGGCTTTGGATGGGGTCTCAACAGTGTCTATGTTAAGTTCAGGTGGATGTACAGTGGTTAGCTCAGGGGTTTTGACAATTTTTGAAGCATTTTTCTCTAACCACTGCTGGGGGTCCTGTCCTATCAGCTGTTGATACCCAAAGGGATGTCTGTTCACTCTAGGTTTAGAAGGCCTTTTGTAAACCTCATAAACGTGTGGGACCCTTGGGTATGGTGGTTGACCTTTACCTCTTTGGTATTAGTTAGCAGGGGATGCATCAGTCACCTGAACTTCTCTTTTAACAGAGGTTTGGTTCAGCTGTTTTGTAACAGCTGTTTGAACTGGCACAAACAGTGGTTGTTTCTTGACTTGTGGTTTTGATGAACTCATTGGTGTTTTTGAAATGTACTCTTCCTTTTTGACCTGAAAGGATTTCAGTTACACACACTGCTGAGTAGAATGGTTTGTTTTGCCACAGATGGTGCAGCTCTTTGAAGTCACAACAGTACTTGTTTTGTTAAGATCATAAGCTTTTAAGTGAAAACAATCTTTGGTTAAATGATTTTTCTTTTCACAAAAGTCACAAAACAGGTTTTTAATCTTTTCTCTTTTCTTCTTCTTTTCAGACTCCTTTACAACAGAGTTTTGAACTGCTGTTGGGATGTCCTTAAGAGGAATGACCTTGGCCTTTGGAGCTTTGACACCATCTATAGTGGTAAAATCCATGGGTTTGAAATTTTCAAGGATGTCACACTCATCAGACCATGTGGGTTTGAATTGGTATTTCTCAATCTCCTCAAAAGTTGAGGACCCCACAGATCTTTACAGAGTGATTTTGTTACCAAGTTTATCAGTTATTTTAACTTCCTGGCCATCCTTATTGGTGGGTATGAGTTCAACAGAACCAGTTTGATTTGCAGCAGTGTTTTCAACTTGGTCATTTTTTCTAAACCCAATGCCAAATTTTACATTGCTTTCAAGCTGTTTTTCAAGCATAATTTCATAACCTCTGCAGGATTCCACCTATTTTTCACAAGTGATTTAGGTGGTTTCCAATTCCTTTTTACAGACTTGATATTTTTCTATCATGGTCTGGAGTTGGTCCTTGGTTATGCTATGCTCTTGTTTGATGCTGCAAATTTCATTTTCATTTTCAGACAATTTGATTTTTAATTCTTCTAATGACTTTTCAAATTGTACTTCACCAGTTAACAATCTATCTCTAAGGTTTTCATTCACCTCCTTAATGTTTGCAAATGCTATGATGCATTTGTCTGAACAAAGGTTTTTAAGAACCTGGGGTGATACCTTAGTTGCAGCCATCATGGAACAATCACAGACATATTCACTTTATTCTGGCTCTTTCTCTCCTTTTTCACCTTGTTTCTTCTCTTCTTCTTCTTCTTCTTCAGCAGACCAGGGGTCAGACAGTGGTTCTAACATGGGTTCTAAATTTTCTCCTAACAGTAGTTCACCAGCAATAGCAGTAACCACTACTTCAGCAATTGTATCCACCGTTTCTTCATTTGACTGTCCTTCTTCAGTTACAGCCCTTCTGGTATAGACTCTAATGCTACAAAACAGAAATCATCACTAGAAACATTATTGTTAGCATGGAGTGCAAAATTTTCATCACCTAGCTCATCAGGTAAGCTACTCCAATCAACAAAGCCTTGGGTGAAAAAGCTTTGCTGATCTGGTTGAACAACTACTGGTGTAGCTTGTTGTGGTGCAGTTTGTTGCACTTGAACCTGAGGAGTTGGGGCCTGGACATACTGTATCTGAGGGACAGTGGTTTGGACATAGTGCACAGGAACAGGGTGTGCATAGTGAGCAGTGTTTACATGAGCAGCAGGGGCATATTGGGAATAATGCACAGTGGTATGGTTATTTTGTGGTCTTGGGCTAGGGCTGGGATGTGTGATGATTGGTCCACTATTTTGACTCCTGCACTCTCTAGCAAAATGACCTAACCTATTACACTTGTAGCATTTTATCTTTGATTTATCCAACCCTACCTTCAAATTCCCATGTAACCTTGGAAATTTTCTCCCTGACCTTTTGTAAAACTTGCTGGTTCTAACACTCAGCAATGCAAGTTGGTGTAATATGTCCATTTCCTCTAAATTAGTTGGATCAAAATGCTGAAGGTCATTGAGTTCAAAGCACAGATTGTCAGAATTTTGGTTTTCTCCATTAGCTGTAAAAGCATAATTGGATGAGTAAGAATCAGAGTCATTAAAAGCTCCACCAGCTGTTATGTCAATGTAATGATCATAAACCTGATCCTTACTACTACCAGATTCTTCCTGACCCAAAAGAGTTGTGCTGCCAAATGAATAGTCATCTGCAACTTTTCCAAACTCTTGTAACTTCTTTTTCTGGTTCAACTCCCTTTCATAGGTCAGGAGTCTACCATGAAGCTGGGTTAGGGTCAGATCTTTGAACCCAACTGAATTCCTGGTTACAAATGCAATTGTGTCTCATTTTTCAGGAAGTGACCTAAGAAACCTGTTATTTTGTGTTGCATTTGGAAATTCAACCTTAACAAGTTTTAGTTCACTTATGAGACAACTAAATCACTCAAAATGTTGTGTTAATGATTCACCCTTAATGTGACAAAAGGTTTCATACTGTTGGTTTAAGATTTCCCTGTTATTTTCAATTACTTCTTCAGTCCCCCCAAACTGTTCCTTAAGTGCATCCCACAATTCCTTGGTACTGTTACAGTGTAACAGTCTAGCATAGATCTCATTTTGTAGTGCAGATGCAACGATGCTAAATGCCTTAGCATCCAGTTCAATTTTCTAAAAATCCTGTTCAGTATAGTTCTCAAGTTTCTTAGGAACCATGACCTTTAGATCCTCAGCACTCGGCACCATTGGAACATGTGGTCCAAAGATAACCGACTTCCAACATCCGGTATTCTGTTGAGCTAGGATGTGACCCATCCTTCACTCCCAGATGTTGTATTCAAATCTCTTCAACATAGGTGGTTTGAAGAGTGAACCAATGTTATTATTGACATCCTATGATTGTGATGTCATTCTAGTTGTTTTTCAAGCACTGAATAATCAACTTTGTATGTGATTATACCTTACTCTGTTTTACAAAAAAAACGAACAATTAAAAGTATCAACGATTTTGAGCTGAACTTTTACGTCAAAATGATTGTTAGATCAAGTTTGACTGTCCAAGCTCTAATACCAATTGTTAGGATCTGAGTTTGATATGATTGTGTTTGTTTAACTAAAATGAAGATGAATTAAAAATAATTGCAGCGAAAATAGATGAATAAACTTTCAACACAATCAAAGAGAGAATTGTTTTAAGCAAAACATGTTTAACATGAAATCGAATGATTATATTTATTACAATCTTCAATTACACTGCATGCATGCATACAATCTCCCCCTCAGCCTGAGCTCACCGTGAATGTTCGTACAGAATGACTTTGTGGTGAAGAGAGCTAATAGAACAGTACATGGTACTGTTCTATTTATAGTACAGAACAAACCACTGTGGCATCTTTGTTGACGTCACCATGAAAGTGACATCTAACCTCCTAACAACCTCTAACAACTGATCTATACAAACACTGCTAGACTAAACTACTGATTACAAATGAAATACAAGATACAAAGAAAACTACTACTTCTCATTCCACTGTTATACTCCTAGCAGTGCTTTGTGTCTTCAGCAGTACTTGAACCATATCAGCAGATTTAGCATCAGTGCTTTGTCTTCAACAGTCTTTAATGATCAGTAGTTATTTGTGAAGGGCAGTACTTAGAAGTCATCAGATGTTAGGCCACATTCAAGGGGAAAGACTGATGCAAACAACTGCTTATCCAGTTTTGGCTTTAATCAACTGTTCCTTTGGTAGGGTTCAATCCCAACAAGATGATCCTGTTGTTCATGAATTTCCTAACGTATTTCCTGATGATCTCCCCGATTTACCCCTGAGTCGTGATATCGACTTTCGAATTGATCTCATTCCTGGAGCAAATCCTGTTTGCTAGAGCTCCTTATCGACTCGCTCCGTCCGAAATGCGCGAACTCTCGAGTCAGCTCCAGGAATTGCTTGACAAAGGCTTCATTCGCCCTAGCACCTCTCCATGGGGCGCCCCAGTCCTTTTCGTCAAAAAGAAGGATGGGTCGTTCCTGATGTGCATCGACTATAGGGAGTTGAATAAGCTAACGATCAAGAATCACTATCCCCTGCCTCGAATTGTTGATTTGTTTGATCAACTACAAGGTGCTACGTGTTTCTCAAAGATCGATCTACGCTCAGGCTATCCCCAGTTACGCATTCAGGAGGAGGATATACCCAAAACCGCTTTTCACACTCGTTACGGCCACTATGAATTCGTTGTTATGCCCTTTGGTTTAACCAACGCACCTGCGGTTTTCATGGATCTGATGAATCGCGTGTGTAAACCTTTCCTCGACCGCTTCATCATCGTGTTCATCGATGATATCCTGATCTATTCCAAGTCGAAAACCAAACACGCCCAACATTTACGTTTGGTTCTTGAGCTACTCCAGGGGAATCGACTCTATACCAAGTTCTCCAAGTGTGAATTTTGGTTAGAGGAGGTTCAATTCCTCGGGCACATTGTCAATAGTCAAGGTATTCACGACAACCCCGCGAAGATCGAAGCTGTTAAGAGTTGGGTTACACCTAAGAACCCGTCCGAAGTCCGCTCTTTTCTCGGACTAGCGGGCTATTATCGCCGATTTATCGAAGGATTCTCTAAAATCGCTGTGCCGCTAACTTCTCTCACTTACAAAGACAAGCCTTTTGTTTGGGGAACTGAACAAGAGACTGCCTTTCGAACTCTCAAGCATATGCTCTGCAATTCTCCTGTACTCGCTCTACCCGACGAAAACGACGACTTTGTTGTCTATTGTGATGCCTCGAACCTTGGTCTTGGTTGTGTCCTCGTGAAACGAGACAAGGTTATCGCTTACGCGTCTCGTCATCTCAAGATCCACGGGAAGAACTATACAACCCACGATCTCGAGCTTGGTGCAGTTGTTTTTGCGTTGAAGATTTGGCGACACTACATGTATGGTACCAAGTGTACGATCTTCACAGATCATAAGAGCCTACAACACATCCTCAGCCAAAAGGAACTGAATATGCGCCAACACCGATGGGTTGAACTTCTCAATGATTACGACTGTGAGATTTGTTATCATCCTGGCAAAGCAAATGTCGTTGTCGACGCTCTAAGCCGACGAAGCTATTTGCATAGCGTTCGTAATATCCAAGCCCAGCATAATCTCGAAGCTCTTATCCGCGAAGCCCAACATGCTTGTTTTACTGAACGCACTTCGAAGAAGGAAAGGATTCTAAACGATGGCGCCCAGCTAGTGAATAAATCGAATAGGATATTCCATTATCTAAACCGAATTTGGATTCCCAAGCACACCGAGCTACGATAGATTCTGATGGATGAAGCCCACAAATCCCGATATTCTATTCATCCCGGTGCCGACAAAATGTACCAGGACCTTCGCTAAAAGTACCGGTGGCCGAGCATGAAGAAAGATATCGCTCTCTATGTTTCAAAGTGCCTGACTTGCTCGAAAGTCAAGGCCGAGCATCAAAGACCCTCTGGCTTACTCGTCCAACCCGAGATCCCTATGTGGAAATGGGAAAGTATAGCTATGGACTTCATAACAAAACTCCCGCGCACGCCATCAAGTCACGACAGCATCTGGGTTGTCGTTGACCGTTTGACTAAATCTGCTCATTTTCTGCCGATACGAGAAGACTATAAGGTAGAAAATTAGCCCGAATCTACACCGATGAGATCATTTATCGACATGGGACGCCTCGCGACATCATCTCTGACTGCGATGGTCGGTTTACCTTGCATCTTTGGGAAACGTTTCAATCTTCTCTAGGTACTACGCTTAATCTAAGTAACGCTTTCCATCCCCAAACCAACGGTCAGACTGAAAGAACGATTCGCACCCTTGAAGACATGCTTCGCTCGTGTGTCGTAGATTTCGGTGGTAATTCGCATACTTACCTTTAGTCGAATTCTCGTACAATAACACTTATCACTCTAGCATTCAAATGGCACCATTTGAGGCATTATATGGAAGAAGATGTTGATCGCCTATTGTATGGCACGAGATCGGAGACTCGAAAATAACCGGTCCTGAGCAGTTGCAAGAAATGACTGACAAAATCCTCCAAATTCGAGACAATCTGCTGAAAGCTCGGTGTCGTCAGAAAAGTTACGCCGATAGACGCCGCAAGCCCCTTGAATTTGACGTTGGCGATCACGTACTCCTAAAGGTATCGCCTTGGAAGGGTGTGATCAGATTCGGCAAGAAAGGAAAGCTCGCGCCTCGATATGTTGGACCCTTTAAGATTCTAGAAAGGATCGGCAAAGTGGCATACAGACTCGAACTACCGGAGGAACTTAGCAACGTCCACCCGACTTTCCACGTTTCGAACCTCAGAAAGTGTCTGGCCGAGCAGGATTTACAGGTTCCACTTGAGGATCTACAAGTGGACGAAACATTACACTTCGTAGAGAAGCCTGTTGAGATCATGGACCGAGAAACCAAGAAGCTCGGGCGCTCACACATTCCCATTGTGAAGGTTCGCTGGGAAGGCAAACGCGGCGCAGAGTTCACCTGGGAACTCGAAAGCGACATGAAGGCGAAGTACCCGAAGTTGTTTGTTACAGCTAAGGCCTAATTTCGGGACGAAATTCCCTTAAGTAGGGGAGGCTGTAACACCCCGTGTTTTGGAAGGTCAAAGTACAAGTCAAAGTCAAAGTCAAAGGAAGAAAAGATTGCCAATTGCGATCTGTCACTCTTTGCTTAACTGTAGATTGTACACTTTGACTTGTAATCGGATCTTTTATTTGTTTTGCTTTAGTTGTACTATGTGGAGTATCTATGAATAATCAAGGTTTAATCGCATGTTTTATCGCTTTATCGTTATCGCTATCGCAATCGCATTCGCAACCTGAATTTTGGCGTTCTGGATATTGTTTTACTTGTGTGTGCTTAATTATGTGTTACGTGTGCATGTTTATTTATATTTATGTTTTGTGGAGGATGATCGAAAACACAATCGCAACCCTATCTCAATCGCAACCTAATCGCAAACGCTAAACGCAAGTTAATTATGGTGATTGTATGTTAGATATAGTATTTGTGTGGTTATTATAAATCTATCGCATCGCTTAATTGAAACACGCTTAAACGCATCGCAACGCTCAACGCGCGAAACGAAACGCCAAAACTCAATTCGTCGGACCACTTCGATTGAATGTCTAGTCGATCGAATGGCCGTCCGAACGGATTGCCATCCGATCGAAGTGCCATCCGATCGGTGGCCTATCCGACACTTGCACTCTTTCCCTTTTTTGGCAACCTATAAATACCCCCCTGTCACATCATTTGTGATGTGACAGCTCCCTCACTCGACCAACAGCGTTCTAGACCTCCTTTCTCTCGATTTCTCATGATTCTTGTAAGTTTTCAACTCAAATCTTGTACTTCTATGATCTACACACACTTCTTCATCATTTTCACCTTTGAATCTTAACTTCTAATCGTGAAATCAGTGGATTTGAGGTGTTCTAGGATGATGTCATCATGGAGTTCTTATGAACTTCAAGTTTTGACCTCATTCCACCAAGAATAACTCAGATCTGAAGGATTTCCACATGATTTCACAACGATCTCGCATAGATCTAAACATTTTCAAAAGGATAAAAGAGTTGAAAGAAATATTCACAAGTTTTCTCGTTCTTTTACACTCGATGCACTCAAAACCGATAGAATCGGATCTCGTTCAAACCCTCTACTCGTTTCTAGTAAAGTGTTGGTTCAAGATCTGATTCCTATCAACGGGACAACCGATTTTGGGTTGAGCATGAACAACCGTCACGAACAGTTAAACTGAACGGACTGGGGTGATTCCCGTTCGATCGGATAACTTGGGACTGATGGAAGTTCCTGTTGTTTAACGCGTTGTCATACCGTCTCTATCAAACCACGAAACTTTCAAAACTTAACAAACTTTCAAGATTGCAAAAAGATCAGATCGCGGGAAAGATTGCCGTCCGATCGGATTGCCATCCGATCGAACCGCAATCCGATCGGATTACACTTGGACTTCAACACTTCAACATTTTGTAGTTTTCAAAGATCATCAGTTTCTGACGGATTGCCATCCGATCGGTAGACCATCCAATCGAGTGACAATCCTGCTGTGAATTTGTTCTCTGAGGAATACCTCGCTGGACAGATCGCAATCCGATCGAACTGTCGTTCGATCGAACGACCTGAAAGGTAGAGATACTTCTCTGTTTTGAAAATGCTACAACGAAAACTTCAGAGCCATCATACATAAACATATCCATCCCAAACGAGTGGCAAACCGATCGAATGGCCATCCGAACGGATGACCATCCAAACGGATGACCATCCGAATGGATTGCCATCCGATCGAATGACCATCCGTTCGGAATGCCATCTGACCGGACTACCATTTGACACTTGATCACTTTGCACCATTTTATGCGTCGTTCTTCACTTATGCTATCGTTAACTGTTCAGGCTAATCTCTCAGCGCTCCCTTCAATCCAAGAGAGTGTTTACTTGTTAAGCACGATCTGTGAGTATACTCGATCCCTTTTTGCTTTACGCACTTTTGGGTGTTACATACGTTATCTATATTCAAAATCACATCGAACACACAACGCAAACACTTTTATATGCTAACAGTTACTGCATGTTATATGTGTTACTCGATGAATGCTTGTATGTTATGTTTACACAGTGATTGTTGCCTGACACCTTAGCAACGATGGTACTATAGTTTGGACTCAGCACCTGTTGTGGACAGGGGTTGTTAAGGTTATTACTTCACGTGTCACAGTGGTGATATGTGTTGCGCATTCTACAACTCACAGTCATGTCTGTGCATATCTCATTGTCGATAACCTACTAGCTTTCACTTTGCTACATGTTACGTGTTTGTTATGCGTAAACGATTTCGAACTCTATTATACTATTAAACTTGTATGCTCACCTTTACACTATGTGTATTGAACTTTATTTTAACGTATGTGACAGGTGCTTAGGAAGCTTGCTTGCTATTTGATGGAATTGAGTTAGGATGGAGTCTAGAAACAAACAAAAACAATTTATTTATTTTGAATCTGAGTTGTCGGAACATGTTATTTGTCTTAGAGATATCTATGTCTGTAATAATTAGTTTACTTGATGGGTTATGGTATGGGATATAATATTAACTATCCGGTAATTTAGTTGTTATGGATTTCTCCTAGACAATCTGTTTTGCTCAGTGCCGCGCCCCGATTTTTCCGTCATCGGTTGGGGTGTGGCATTAGCTTACTCAGATGCCACATCATCAAACAAGTGACAAATCAGATGCCACATCAACAAAAAATACCATATGCCATGTTAGACGTCACGTCACTAAATGGGTCGATGTCACATCAACAAAAAAGACCATGACATATGCCACATCATTAAACAAAGTGCTATATCAGCAAAAAAACTAACTAGGTTTGAGTTCAGTTAGTTTGGGAGCAGCAAAACAAAATAAGACCTATACTAATACCAATAGGGCCATACGAGACCTATACTACACTTATAGGGCTATACGAGACCTATACTAATACCTATAGCCTATACGGGACCTATACTACCTTTATAAGATACGATACTATATTTTACTATACTACACCTATTGGGCTATACGTGATCTATGCTATACTTATTTCCCCCATACGGGACCCTAACTACACCTATAGGCCTATACAGGACCTATACTACACTTATAGGCATATACGGAACCTACATCACACCCATAGGCCTATATGGGACCTATACTACACCTAGAGCTCTATATAGGACCTATATTACAACTACAATCCTATACGAGACCTATACTACACCTATATGATAAGATACTATTGTATACTATACTAAACTTATAGACCTATACGGGACCTATACTACAACTATAGCCCTATTTGGGATCCATACTATACCTATAGGCCTATACCAGCCATTTACATGACTTATAATACTACACATGTAGGCCTATACTTGACCTATACTACACCGATAGGCCTATACGAGCCATATACTACACATATAGGCCTATACTTGACCTATACTACATCTATAGGCTTGTACGAGCCCTATACGGAACTTACACTACACCTATAGGCCTATACTACACCTATACGATACAATACGATATACGATACTATATTACACCTATAGGCCTATACGAGACTTATGGTACATTATACGATACCATACAATACTGCATCCATAACCTATACGGGACCTATACGAGACATATAGTATACGATACGTAACAAAAATTTTTTCAAAGTACTTATTATCTTATTATCAAATTTGCTAAAATAATAAATATTATATAAAAGTTTTTGAAAATAAAAGAAAGAAAGAAAGAAAAACTTTATATACGCCTAGTACAGGCATATAAGAGGGGCAAAAAAACCATTTTACCCCTGGTGTGGGCTGCGTACAGCCCCAAAACCAAGGGTAATTTTTTTTTTTTTTTTTTGCATATACGTCTCGTATAGGCCTATACGAGACATACATGGCATATGACAAAATCAGATATTCTCTTGGAAATTGAAAAAGGGTATACTCCCCGTATAGGCCTATATTAGGGTGTGTAAATAGGCACTTGGGTGTGTGAATATAGGCGCCAATACCTATTTATAGAAATTGATAATATAGATTGATTACAAGTTCAATATGTCCAGCTAACATAACAAAAGAAAACTGGAAATAACTACAATGAAAACTGAAAATGCAACTGTTGAAATGCTGTAATATATATGACTTTTTAACAAGTGATATCGGTAAACAAGCCATGAACAAAGAACACCATAACTTGCTCTAGCTAAACACACGAGCGACTCTTTTCTTATTAAACTTTGGCAAACGGATTATAAAGAAAACTTCAACTCAATAACTTAGAAAAACAAAAATAAACAAGGGTTTTTTATAGCACCCTAGCTTGTACAAGTAAACTGAATCGAATACAAATACTTTAATTTGAAATTCAAGCATATAAGCTCATTTTAGCTCCATCTTTCCAGCTGCGGTTTAGCATTCCTTCTGCTGGTCTTTAGCTTGTGATCTCCTTCGGCTGATGCTAGCTCCTCTAGTCGCGACTTGGCAGCCTTCCAGCCGTGGCTCGTGTCCTCAACTGAGCCCCAGCTGCAGCTCAATTCCCTTCGAGCTGCAGCTCTCTTCTTCAACTCTGATGTTGACTTTAAACACCCCCTCTCAACAGCCACGTTATTCATGCCAATACTCTCACACATTTCTTATTTGACTTTCAGACGCATGCAGAGAACTTTTGACTCGAATCTAGCCGTGACTCAAGACAATAAGTCACGTCTCACGGCTTCAGCCCATGTGTTGAATTCCAACAATATATTCCTCTACATTGGTCGAAACTCCAAACCACATATAATAAGGCCAGACATAGTTCCCTCATAAGTTATCAGTTTTAAATTCATAGGAATAAAATTCTTTCCAAGCTTTTTATACTTTGAGTTAAACTTCCACACCATAACCTCCATCCATCCATCTTTCCTCCGCGCTGGAACCCAGAAAGAATCATGCTGGTTCAATGAGGCTGGGCATCTAAAATAGATGATTTGGTTCTCTTTGTTTTTCCTAATGTGTAGATCCCGTACTTTCACAGGACAATGGAGCCCCCGACTCCTTTCCGAAACTTTAAACACAAGGTAACATGTGTATTCTGTGGATGGTGACAACCTCTGAATTTCGATCTCGTATTTCATTCTAAATACTTGTTGGGGTAGAAGCTCCACCACGTCTTGAAACCTGTATGAGAATGATTGCATACTTCTTAGAGACAAAGTACCATCTTTCTAACTAAAGCATAAGATTACAACCTTGATTTTTTAAAATGCCAACTAGATAAACAAATTAGGCCTAAAACATAAACCAGCTTAAAGTTTATTGTCAAATTTTAGCCACCAGCCTCATTTTAATAGATCTTACGTTTTAATAGCTGGTATGTTACTAGTTAATGCCCACCACATCAATCCCACATATGCAAAAAAACTAAAACTCAACTTATTATAGGTTTGTAAAGTATTTTGTTTAAATTTTATATTTAAAAATAGATGTCAAAGCAGACGTCACTGCAATACATGAACGCTAAAATGACAAACAATATGTTATGTCAACAAATTTTAAAAATCAAGCATATAAATTTCCTGCTAGTGATTGAAATTTGAACATGTCATTTCTTCCTGGATGTAAAACTGTATTGATTAACTCAAGGATTAAAAGTGTAGAAGCAACTAGAGACCACTTCTAACAATGTAGCAAATTATTCTAGCTAAATAATTATTTCTCTAACATTCCTCTTCAATCTAAACCTCCATGTCGACATTTAGCTGGCAACAAAAAAAATAACAAAAATAATTTAAAAAATACCATGCTTCCATAATCCATACTAATAATGAAACCAAGTAGATCCAACTAAAATTTAGGCCCCTAAGCTGATCCTTTAGAATAAGAGCCCATAAAAAAACAGATCCACGGCCCAAATAAGAGGATCCTGATCCAAAGAATTAGTGGCCCAAAGAAGTTTGAGCTGTTGGGCTTAGTGGGCTGCTAGTATCAATGGTATTATTTAAAACTAAATTTAGTAAATAACTTTTACATGTAAAAATGGGGAATTTACTGACTTAATAAATTTTAATCCAATATCAAACCTCGAGTCAGCTGAGGACTTGAAACGAAAAGACTTCAGTTTTGGAGAGTAGTACAAAACATCGGTTGCAGAAAGCATAAGATGTTTCTTTCCATTCATTTCGCTTAGCGAGAACGACTGTTTATCAAATGATCGAGAAAGATTAGTACAAACATCACAAGGAATATCTTGATTCTTCTAAAGACTTGAAATTAGAAAAGGACCTTTTCATCCCTGTCATCATCTTCCAAGTCTACGTACGATTTTCGAAGTTCCTTCATATTTTTGATATCTTCATGTGCTACCTGTGGATTCAAATTGTAACATCATATGATATACGTGTAACATACATCATAACGTAAAAATAAAAACAGAATAATATATAGAATGAGAACCAAAGTGTAATTTTCAAACTTGCATTTTTAATGGCTCGAAACTCAATGCCTTCAATATAGATGGCATCACTTTTGCAATAGTATCTTGAAAAACTCTCTAGTAGAAACTTGAAGGAAACATCTTTCTTTTGGTTCAAGAAACGGTACAATTTAATCATCATCCACTCATCGTCTCTCCTTGTTGCAAAATATGAATGTAAAGTTTCAGTCCCATTTGTGTACTTTAGGTTAACATACATACGTTCACATGAAAATATTCTAGAATCACAAAATTTGAAGACCAAATAAATCCCATATACAACATCTGGAGATAAAAATTGGGTGTTTATCGTCATTTTGATCATTAAATTTGAAATATCCAACATCTTTGCCACTGTCCGAAACCTGTACATGTTATGAGCAATTAGTACTCTAAAACATTCTTTGTATTAGTGGAGACTATAGGTGTGAGGGAGAGGACCTTGATTTATGAATAGATCTCCACTTATGTGATCTATGGTTTTGATAAGAAAAAGCTGGTGATGTCGCTGATATCATTTTATTTGCTTCTCCGTTATCGCTTAGTATGAACCACTGATACACAAAACAAAGCAAAACAAAACAAGTTACAATTTATATAATGTAAAAATGCTTGTATGAGTTTTGTACTCACTTTGAGGATCTTATACTTTATAAGTGAATATTTATTATTAAGATTAAAAGATAATAAGATCAGTGATCTACGCCATGGAAATCAAATTGGATTTTATGTGTATTATATTATTAAGATTAAAAGATAATAAGATCACTGATCTAAGCCATGGAAATCAAATTGGATTTTGTGTGTATTATTAATTACCACTTTCTACCACTCATGACTTAGTGATCTAATGGTATGACGCTTGCCTCCTACAAATGTGGTGTGTGTTCAAATTCTTAAAAGTGCAAGGTTACGGGTATTTAGGTATAAGAAATTGTTGTTCAAAAAAAGTTTACCACTTTCTACCATAGGGCTTCTAGCTTAGTGGTATCAAAGTGGTACATAGTGATGTTTTCCTCAGGAGGTTAAAGGTTCGAGTAGGGTAAACCAGTGTGTAGATTTAGATGTAAAATTAGTAAATGTTTGAGTGTTAGCTTTACGAAAACCAAAAAATAACAATACCACTTTCTCCTTTGGAAGGATGATCCCATCGGAGAGCTTCTTGTAGAGATCCTTCTTCTTTTCGGTTTGGTACATTTCAGGGGTTTCTGAAGACCCAATTATTTCTTTGTAGTCTCTAGGGAGTTTGGCCTCCCATATTTCAAACTCCTCCTGTGTATTAATTGAACATTTAAATAAATAAAAGTAAAGAAATTTCTCTTAGTTTGACATGGCTACTTCTTATTTTAAAAAGTAAATACTTGACATTTTTGAATAATATAAAAACTTACTTGAAATTCCAATGCTTTCTTAAGCTGTATTGCCACCTTATTGGCCTGTGGCCGTTCAAAGTCATCTTCATGCAGGCATTGAAAGGCAATATCTGCAAATGTAGTTAATGATTTTGGCACAACTTGTTCCTTTATATCCTTAAATACAATTTCATCAAGTTTTCCTTGTGTGTAGCAATGTTTAGCCAAAGGAACTAAAGACTGACTTTTGTCCTCACACCCCTCTACCCATGCCAACCTTCCACACAATATTTCAAATAAAACCACGCCAAACGAATATATATCAGATTTTTCGGTTAAGAAACCACGGTTGTACTGTGGGTCAAGGTAAGCATCATGGATGATATGTTCCATGCCCTGCTTCAATAGATATAATGAGCACAGCTCAAAATTAGAAATCTTTGCATCCCAATCATCATTTAGTAAAATGCCATGGCTTTTGATGTTCCTATGTACCACTTTCTTTAGTGTTACATCACCTCCATGAAGGAATTCCAATGCACTTGCAACATCAATGCATATTTGAAGCCTTTTCATCCATTTAAGAGTAGAATCTTTTAAATGTCTATCAAGAGTTCCTTTAGACATGTACTCGTAAACAATGATTTTCTCATTCATTTCATTACAGTAGCCTACAATACCAATAATGTTCATATGTTTACGTTTCAAAAGAATATCAAGTTCTGCCTGAAACTGGCCATCAAATTTGCCATTCCACCGCTTTGCAATCATGCTAGTATTAGCACCAGCACGTGGTAGTTCTCCTGTGTATGCCTCCCAACATCTTTCACTTCCAAACCAATTCTTTTCACTATACTTTTCCGTGGCCACCTCAATGTCTTTGAGTGAAATTTGTAGGTTTTTCATGAGGTTTTCCTGTGAATTGTGATTCTTTGACATCAAATAAACATCATAATAAAAATAATTACAATGCACAAAATCCGAAATGTGGAGAAAAGCATGGAAGAAAAAGCAGAAGCAAAGCAAAGCAAGTGAAGTGAAGGCAAATAGTATTAGTATTGCCTATCACTATTATTGTTATTATCCGATTAGTTATAATGGGTGGGATTCGGCTACAAAGTCCAAATTTCCTAAAAAGTATAAAAAGTCATAAAACGCTATAATTTCAACATAAAACACGCCTAAACCATGCAAATAACAGAGTGAAGATCACTAAAACACCATATTCAAACCATAATAGTCCATAAAAAGTTCAAATACACAATCGTAGAACTTTGAACATAAAACACAACATGCTAATCAACATAAAACACAATAATGTTTGTCATTTGATAATGAGAGCCTTATCATCCAAAACACAAAACACAACCCACATATATGATGTTTTAGTAATCTTCATTTTGTTATTTGTGAGTTGGGCGTGTTTTATAGTTGACATTTTAATGTTTTATGACTTTTTACACTTTTTTAGGAAATTTAGACTTTGTATAGCCAACTCCTAGCCTAGTTATAATTTCATCTCTTATTTAATTAAATCAGTTTAGCATTTCATATATAGGTAAAAGTATTAATGTTATTTTAGGATTAGGTTTTAGCTACAAATAGAGATAAGGAACCTGGTGTATATTAGGATTGGATATCTTCTATTACATTATTCTAGTGAAATAAAGTTGTTGCTTGATCTTATAATGTTCATATTAATTTGTATTTAATATCATAAGGAGAGTTAGCCTCTTGAACGTAAACCCACAGATCAACATCAATCTAGTTATTTTACAAGTGTCAAAGTCGGGTCTTAGGAATATGACAGTTAACATGAATCTCACATTTCCATAAGATTAATAATGACCAAGCATAATACTTTCTACTAGTGATCAAGAATATGAAGAGAAAGAATGTATAGTGTGAAGCTTTAACTTACTTGAAAGTTTAACGCTATCTCAAGTTCCTTGATGACGACTTTCATTGTAACTTCAGGTTCTACCAAACATTGATATGCGATTTTTAAAAATGTGTCCAAAGAATCTTGATTGGGTCCTCTGTTTGAAGTAAGAATGACTTCATTACTTACTTCATTTAGTTTAGGATCTATCATACTCTTTATTGTTCCTTCATGAACATGGTGGCATGCAATGGCTGCAAGCCCTTGGTCATTTTCAGTTATATAAATTGGATCATATGCTGACCTCCAACAGAAGATCTCAAATAGTATAACTCCAAAAGAAAAAACATATGGTTGTTTTTTCATTGCACGTAGATTGTTTGATTCTGGATCCGAATAAACTCTTTTGCTAATCGGAATGTTCCCATCTTGAGTTGTTAAGTAATATGCAGGGATCCCATAGTAAGCAATCTTCGGCTCCCAGTTCCTGCCTATCAGAATGTTGGCACTCCGTATGTCGTCGACTTTTACCCTTTGGTGGTTGTGTATCTTGGTGTGAAGGTGATCAATTCCACGTGCAACCGCAAGGCACATGTGTAGACGTTGCGTCCATGTAAGATTATTCATGTTATCAACACTTATCAAATAGTCGTCAAGGCTTTTATTAGAAGAATGCTCATAAACAAGAATCATTTCATCACCTTCATCACAGAAGCCAATAAGAGAGACAATGTTGGGATGCGTATAACTAGTCCGCATTTCAACTTCTGAAAAGAACTCCTCTTTTCCTTGTCCGCTTATTTTACTAACAATGCGTTTTATAGCTACAGTGATGCGTGTCTTTGGCAATTTACATGAATTATTCTCTTCAAATTCAAGCGAAGATTTATTGTCAGAAGCATCAATTTCTGCTTTGTACACCTTACCATATGGAAGCGATTCAATGCAGTATATTTCAGAAAACTTTTCCGTGGCCAATTCTATATCACTGAACCGAAACCTTGAGAGAACCATGGATTCCCCCTGCAACATTGTTTGTTAGTATGAAGGAGATGTTGTAGCCTATATGCATGCTAGTACGTTAATGAAATTAAAAAGGCAATTGTCATATGTTCATGTCCTATCAGAATTGCACGAAATCATATATATATATAATTTAGGTTTTAGTATAAATGATGATAACAAACACATAAAAAAACAAAACTGATAATTGGTGCTAAAACTCAAGACAAGATGGTGATAGATTGCGATAAAATAATTGTTACTGTAGGTCCGGCTAGGAGGATCTAGTCGCCTAATCCTTGTTATCGAACACACCCGGTTGTGCGGAATCCAACCGGAGATGCAAACCGAGATCGAGAAAGTGAACAATACGTAAAGATATCAACGAATTAACAGTTACGTGTATTGATTTCGACAAAGTTTCGGTACAATATTTGACAAATACAAAGCTCACCGGAACTTTCTCTCACTACACTCTCTCTCTAGTTTTTCTCTCCTCTTCTTTTTTTTTTTGGTTCTCACACACACACCTGGATATTTATATCTATCACCGCATGTCTGGTCGAAGGATCAGAATTACTGATCGAAACATCATCCTTCGATCATGCAACCATCGAAGGATCCACATATGCTTCGAAGGATGGCATATCCTTCGAGTTATCCTTCGAGCTCATCCATGTGAGTGGTCTGATCCAACCAATAAGTCTTCTGCCTTGTGCGGTTGGGGTTGGGTTCGGCCCAATGTGAGTAGAAGCCCAAACATTTATGATTGGACCAAACGACCATGCGAGATGATTGGACCAACAGCATGCACGTATCCAACTTGTTTCATATTTGTGAAGTTTAGTCAAAGTCTTGACATCATCATGACATCATCATGATGATGTCATGATGATGTGTCAAGCGGGAAACGTCCTCGGCTCTCCGTGCTTCGCGTGTCGAACTCTGGGGCGCACGACGGAGGAATGTCGTGACGTCGGGCTTGAGCCGAACCTAACCGGGTCGAACCGGACCAAGTCGCGTCGAGTCGCGTCCACATACATGTATCAACAAACTCCCCCTTGGACGCTACTCGCGAGATTCGCCTTTCATGCCTTCTATGTCGAAGGATCTTCAATGTCTTCACGTCTTCAAAGCAGAAAGTGTATCAACAAACTCCCCGTATCATGTAGGAAGTGTGTTGACAAACTCCCCCTTAACATAAGCTCCCCCTTGAGTTATGCTCGTAAATGACTTGATCATTAGCTTGAGATCCTTGTGGTGTTGATGATGGTCAGCGGCAACTCGATCATCTTCATCATTTGAGTGCCTTCACGTCGTGTCTTCATTCCGAAGCTTGTCATCGACCATGTTCTCCTAGCCTTTAGAATCTGCACATGCAAGAAATCTAAACGCGTAATGAGAACAACTGCTTGGAATATAGTAAACATAAACAAACGACACACATGTGACCATTGTTCAAACAAACACCGTCCGACAGTTTGAAAGTTTAAAATATTTGTCAATTTTAGTTTTAACTTTCAACACTTGCAAATTTCGACCGTTTATGAAGATTCAGTCGTTTTCGGTTTTCGTTCAGGTTTCAGGTAACGAAGACTCGAGTTCCAACATCGTACGATCGAAAATAAGATAGAAATAAAATCTTTTTGGCTTTTATAAAGTTTATATTAAAACAGATTTTAGGTGTGTTTTAATATTTGAAATGAAAAGACTGAAAGCAGTAAATAAATATACACAGACATTCTTTTTGTGAGTTTCGAGGGTAAGAGAATCATATCAGTGTACGGTCATGTCAAAACACTCTCTTTGTTCAATTAGTTAACATTAAGATAAGCATCCTATAACAATTATCGGTATTGTTGTCCACATAAGCTCAACTTATCAGATGTAATCATGGCGAGGGGATACGTTAAGGTATGATTTATACTTACCGACCGGTGTTCATCCACATCACGACACATTCCCGTATCAAGGTATGCACGAGGGTTCATCTTACCGGTGAGTATACCGATTATCATCTGTTTGACCGTATATGATGTGAGATTCTCACTTATTTTGATTTGAAAACAAGCCCTATGTGATAGAATCACTTGTTGATGAGGAACTTGATTTTCGATGCATGAGGGCACAGGAGCAAGTCCGTGAACAGGTCAGTACTTTCGTACAGCAGAGAGACGAACTTGACTCCCGGAAAGAATTTGTGATAATTTATCACTTATTTGTTTGGACATGTGATTGTTGATCACTTATTGAGGTCGTATGCAGTATGTACACGTATGTATAGTATCATGGAAGATCTAGACTTGCGTCCCCGTTATTATTCGGTAAAAGATACAACCATGATACCCAGATGATAAGCAGCATAAAGACCGAATATCTCAGAACCTCGGCAATCTCTCAAACGAAATTTCGGTACCAAGACCATATGCCAATGAATGGTTCCCACCCAGTCTTCAGTCGATTTAGGTTTATATCACCCTGCACACTTTAAAATGATTGTGAGCCTACCGATACATCTTATATAGAGCTGCTTATCGCTTTTCATTTAAGGTTTAAAGAGGTTTAGACAGACCACTGATGTACTATCATTTTCTCTTTTGCTCGCCAGGAAACTCATTTTTGCTTTTCTATTGTTTTTGTGTTTTTGTGTTTTTGAACTTTTTCGATGTTTTTGGATTTTTCAAATTTTTTTTTTTGATTTACTCCCCCTAAAATCAATAAACTAAGACAAATTTAAAACACAAAGGTATTTACAAAAAAGATTTTCCGATGTTGGTTTTACTCTTGCTTGACCTTAACGCCGTTTACCAGTAATAAATAGTCAAATCTTGATTTGTCAAATGCTTTGGTAAAAAGGTCGGCACGTTGGTCATCGGTGTGGACCATGACAACATTGATGAGTTTCATAGTGAAACAATCACGTGTGAGGTGATATTCGAGATCAACGTGTCTGGTCAAAGAGTGCTGTACGAGAGGATAATAATTCATAAAGCAGCATAAATATCGACAAGTATAGGAGAGATTAGAAATTCAAAAACCGTATCCTGCAACTGCTTCGTGCATTGCCAGGAATCTGAGTGCTCTCCCAAACTGGATATCCACCCGTTGTGGACTTCAAGGTCGATTTTTGTAGCTACTGAGAAATCTCTTGACAGCAACAAGATCAGAAACCTTTGGGTCCGGCTGGTCTTCCACATTGCACCAGCGAAGGTCTTTATCTTTCTCTTTGAGAAGTAGTGTGCGGTTGTTCAATCCACGCCAAGGCATCCGCACACCCGGTTGGTTTGATCAACAAACATATTCTCTTCAATCACACCGTGGAGAAAAGTACCCTACACGTTCATCTTGTGGACTTTGAACTTCTTGTGGAAGAAAAATCCATGAATCTTCGAAAGGCTTCAGACGTGCTACAGGCGCGTACTTTTCATTGGAATCTTTCATGTTGACCCGATCAAAAACCATAACAACCAAATTTTGGCACATTTTTCAACTGGTCGAATTTTTCAACTTCATTCAACAACATTCTTTCATCAGACATTTTTGTCTTCTTTTCTCCTCTCTCCATCAATGGCAACAATATTCTCCTAAATGTAACAATATTTCGGAGCCTGGTGTCGCCGATCTTGTGCATGGACGCTCCACTATCAACAATCCTAAGACTATCAATAGCTCCTCCTGGAACATCCTACACACTCATTCAGAGATTAGTTGGAGAGGGGGACCCAAGCCTTCACAGACTTGGGTCGTCCGTCATCATCGAGGATTGTGACATCCATTTCCCGATGATTCGGAATTGATGTAGCTCCCCCTGAAACAATTTCCAATTTTGGTTTCCAAATCTGTTTTTGGTTTTCAAGTTTAACATTTGATTCAACAGATTTTGTTTGGACAACGTCCGGTTTTAAAACCTTTTCAACATTTTTCCGTTGTTTCTTTCTCTGTTTCACTTCTTGTTGTTTAACAAGACGAGGGTCCTGTTTTGGTGAAACAAATCTCTTTCGGTAATTTCGTTCACGGGGATCATCTTCTTTGGCTTTTAATTTATGAAGATACGGACAGTTTCGAACTATGTGTCCAATTGTACCACATTCAAAACATGATCTTCGTTCAACAAACCCCGAAGTATCATGTGATCGTCTTGCCGATGATGATGAACTTTGTGATCTCGAGGTACTAGGTTTTGAACTATTTGGTTCATTCCTTTTCATCACTGTTACTTTCTGGACAAAATCTAAGTTAGATTGATTTTCAAACTTTGCAATTTTGTCCGTTCCCTTAGATTTCACAAAGTTCACATTCTTCTTCTTCTTCTGATTCGGCTTCTTTTGATTTTGAGTCGGTGCCTTACCATTTGTTTTGGTGTGGTTTTGCTGTTTTGGCACTGTTGGTAATTTCTTGTTCCCAAACTGTTTTCTAACTTCAGCCTTTGGGATAGGAGGACACTGTGTGACTGTAACATGTGGTCCTGTCTTTCCCAAAAACTTACTTGTAGAATTTTCAAAGACTTTACTGATTAAAGATTGATTAACATTTTTAATAGGAAAATCTTTGTCTGAATAGAGTTTATCATCACCAACAAGAGTGTACAGCAAATCCACACTGTCCGACTCTTTCTCAGACGAGGACTCAGTTGCAATAGTCTTAGCGGGTTTTGCAGGAGGATCACACAGAATGTGATTCTCAAGAGGTATGTCCTCATCTTTTATCACCGCATCAGACTTTGCTGAATCGGTATCATCAGATTCATCATCAGAAGAATCAGTATCCTCAATCACAACTGGAGGATCCTGATTCGGTTCAGCAGTTACAAAGGTATCTGCTGACACATCTGAATCGGATGATACTTCTTTCTTGTATCCAAGTCCTGCAGCAAACTCAGTAACATCTAGAGGAACAGATGGCTCAAAGTGAGTCCTGTATTCCTCATCAGGCATGGCATCATAATTGTGTCTGACAGGTGGTGGACATTGCTTATAACCTATGCATGTGACATCCTTTTTCTCTTTCTGCACATCAATGATGTGATCCAACACATAGCTAGAACTCAAATAACTGTCTAACTTAAGTCGGATCGCCTCACTTTCGGTTTTAACACACGCCATTTCCTTTTGCATCACCTCAAGACGAGATATATACAAATTAATGTCAGTTTGTTTTCTGGAAACCATTTTTGTTAGCTCGGTTTTATCTTTCTTTAATTTTTCAATCATCGATTTAAAGTCCTTTTCATGGTTTTCATAAAACATGTTGGCTTCAGTGCACTTCGAAAGATCAACAGTCAATTTCTGATTGTGGATGAATGTCACATCATATTTCTCTTGCAAAGCCTCGTGTTTGCTTTGCAATTCACACCACTTATCATTCAATGAAACATGTTTGTCTTGCAAGTCAAACAAACCAGCTTGTAAAGCATCATGTTTGCCTTGCAACTCAGACATGTTTGCCTCTAAATCAGCACATTTAACACGCAAACTATCACAGTTATCACAACTAACAGCAGTGGGTTCATCGACACATACCTGACTGGAATCACTCTCAGATGTTGACCTTTCTGCATCAGAATCAACAACCTCCCTTGATGATTCATATTCAGATCCATCCTCGCTTGAACTTGAAGGTGTATCATCCTCAACTGAAGTTGAAACATCTTCATCTGAACTACTGTCATGTTCAGAACTGTCATTATTTCCCGAGGATTCACCATTGCTGGCATCTTTGACAATTTCAGCATACAACGCCGTTTTTGTCTGACTACAGTTCCTTGTATCAAGAGATGATGGTGCTACCGTAGAAGGATGGCACTGTGAGGCAACTGTTGGAGGAACTGGTTGAAGCGGATTTCCGTACATATCTGTTGTTCTGGTAGATTGAGGAGGAAGTGGATTCCCATACATGTCTGTTGTTCCGGAGGATCGAACTGGTAATGGATTTCCAAACATATCAGTTGGTCTGAGAGGTCGTTGGATTTGTTGTTGTGGTACTGATTGAGGGACTGGTTCAAGCGAATTTCCATACATGTCTGTTTTTGGAGGGACCGGAACTTGGATTGGAGTGCCAAAACAATTTGTGATTGTGACAAACGCCGTTGGTCTTGAGGAAGCTGTATCCGGAGACGGAGTTCCATAATACATATCCGTATTTATCGGAGTACCCCAAATTGGATTCATTTTTGATAAAATGAATTCAGAAAATAATACTCAAAACAACTAAAAGGTTATAAGTGACCAGCCGAAAGATCCAAGCTCGAAGAACAAGACAAACAGAAACTTGTTAAAATTAAACAGAAGAGATTTTCGAAGGATCAATATTTTCGAAGGATCAATATTTTCGAAGGATCAATATTTCGAAAGATCAATATTTCGAAAGATCAATATTTTCGAAGGATCAATATTTCGAAAGATTCACAAATTTGAAAGATTCACAATTTGAAAGATCCTTATCTTTCGAATGTATATCCTTATCTTTCGAATATATATCCTTCGCATAGATTTCCTGGATCGAAGGACAAGATTCACAAGTTAGAAGGATTGTTCGAAAGATAGTTATCTATCGAAGCTTCCCTGATCGAAAGATGACCTAAACACCTTGTGTGATCTGACACATTGACTTTGTAACCACCTGACACAGTACTCCCACTTTCGGCTCAAAGTATGATCAATTCACCAACCATGATATGATATGTACTATCATAATCCAATAACAATTTTCAATGCATTAACACTTTCAAAAATAGCTTTCAAAGATCAAAAAGTGTTTATGTTGAAGAACAGTTTGAATATGGTGAGGAACACGATGAACTTTCCGGTAAAACTATGAGTTTTCCGGTCACCCAAAACTTTCCGAAACCCGAATTTTGCTCAAAAGTTTTATAAAAACCAATATTTATCTTGAGAACGTGTGTTTTAACAAGGTTTTAATCAAAACAATCAGCAAAACAACAAGATTTTTCAGGAGTTTAACCAAAATTTTCAGAAAAATAAGCTTCAAAAACCCGAAAAACCACTCGGTTTTAACAAGGAGAAGAGCCAAGGCTCTGATACCACTTGTAGGTCCGGCTAGGAGGATCTAGTCGCCTAATCCTTGTTATCGAACACACCCGGTTGTGCGGAATCCAACCGGAGATGCAAACCGAGATCGAGAAAGTGAACAATACGTAAAGATATCAACGAATTAACAGTTACGTGTATTGATTTCGACAAAGTTTCGGTACAATATTTGACAAATACAAAGCTCACCGGAACTTTCTCTCACTACACTCTCTCTCTAGTTTTTCTCTCCTCTTCTTTTTTTTTTTTGGTTCTCACACACACACCTGGATATTTATATCTATCACCGCATGTCTGGTCGAAGGATCAGAATTACTGATCGAAACATCATCCTTCGATCATGCAACCATCGAAGGATCCACATATGCTTCGAAGGATGGCATATCCTTCGAGTTATCCTTCGAGCTCATCCATGTGAGTGGTCTGATCCAACCAATAAGTCTTCTGCCTTGTGCGGTTGGGGTTGGGTTCGGCCCAATGTGAGTAGAAGCCCAAACATTTATGATTGGACCAAACGACCATGCGAGATGATTGGACCAACAGCATGCACGTATCCAACTTGTTTCATATTTGTGAAGTTTAGTCAAAGTCTTGACATCATCATGACATCATCATGATGATGTCATGATGATGTGTCAAGCGGGAAACGTCCTCGGCTCTCCGTGCTTCGCGTGTCGAACTCTGGGGCGCACGACGGAGGAATGTCGTGACGTCGGGCTTGAGCCGAACCTAACCGGGTCGAACCGGACCAAGTCGCGTCGAGTCGCGTCCACATACATGTATCAACAGTTACCAAATAAAACATTAGAAACTCTTACAAAATTATGGATTGAGATTATATCATAGTATTACCACTCGTAATACATCCATAATTCTAAGAGAGGAATGAGTTATTTATGAGTTCATATATTATGTGTACTTTTGCACAAACAAAATACAAAAACAATGCTTTTTGAAATCGGAAATATAGGGATCACAAAGTATATACATCCATACTTGTGTACTTTTGTAAGAAAGTTAATAATTAGTACAATATTTACTATACTAAGTGGAGAGTTCAAATGAGAAGAAATTTTTTGTAAGAAGAAAAAAGAAGAAATTTCAACCAATAAGAATGCTTTATTTTATTTCATTAATATAAGTATTTAATGTTACTACAAGGGTACGTTGGTAAATTTACATAGGTCATTAATTTGTAGTCTTCTTCTTTAATAGCTAACTACATTAAATAATTTGTAACTTATATTCAAAATATATATTTTTTCAAAATATAAAATAAAATAATTTAAAGTGTAGGATAAATTACGAGTTGTGTAGGATTAATTTGCAAGTTGTGTAGGATAAATTTCAACGTGTAAGATGAATTTCAAAATATGTAGGATAACTTTTGATGTGTGTAGGCAAAAAAAAGTTAGTGTGGAGGATAATAGTCTTTATAACTAATTAATTAGTCAAAAATGATAATAAATGAGATAAGTGAAAAAGTATTTAATGTTTTACAAAATTACCCTTTGTTCTTTTTCTTCTCAATTAAATTTTCTTCTCAAATGAACCTTCCCCTATTTACTAAAAGGGACCAAGATAAGAAGATAAATATTGCAATCTTTGTAACAAACTGACTTACTTGCAAGTTCAATGCATTATTAAGTTCCTTGATGACGACTTCCATTGTCGGACGCTTGGCTTGAGTTTCTGCCAAGCATTGATATGCGATTCTTGAAAATGCTTCAAAAGAATCTTGATTAGGTCCTCTATTCACAGTGATAAGATGTTCATCATCTTCTTCTATCATTTTAGGATCTATCAATTCTTTTAACGTTCCCTCGTTGAAACGCCGCCTTGCAATCGGTGCTAGTCCTTTTTCATTTTCCCCCACATAAGTTGAATCATACGCCAACCTTCCAGATAGGATCTCAAATAAAACCACTCCAAAAGAGTATACATCAGATTCTTTTTTATATTTACAAGTAGTCAAATACTCTGGATCCATATAAAACTCTGTGCCTGCTATATGTTTTGTATATATAGTGCTTGCCTGTTGATCTGTATGGTGAAATTTGGAGAGCCCAAAATCAGCAACCTTTGCATTTAAATTTGCATCCAACAAAATGTTCTCGCTCTTTATGTCGCGATGTATTATCCTTGGTTTGCCCTCCATCTGGGTGTGAAGGTAATTAATTCCATGTGCAATATCAAGGCAAATTTGTAATCTTTTTTCCCAAGGAAGTTTAATTGTTTTAGAAGTACTTCCCAAATAATCACTTAGACTTCCTTTAATAGCATACTCATACACAAGAATCATATCACGAGCTTCCGTACAAAAGCCTAGAAGAGAGACTATGTTTGGATGCTTACAACTTGAAAGAAGTTCAATTTCTGTTAAAAAACCTTGTTTACTGTTCTCATCTTCCTTGTCAATGATGCATTTTATAGCTACAGTTCTTCTTCTCTTAGGCAGTTTATCTTTACATTTACCTTCCATCGATGAAAAATTGTCGATATCTAAAACATCAAGTTCCGCTTTGTACACTCTGCCGTACCCGCCAGCCCCTACATAATATGCTTCATCAAAACCACTTGTAGCCGACTTTATTTCGCTTAAAGGAATCTTCAACCATTCCATCTGCAAAATTACATATGTTTATAACGTGGAGTGTATAGATAGCACCAAAAATAACAGATACTTGTTTAAGTTAAGTATTAATATAATAAAATATGGTGATATTTAAATAAAAACTTAAAAATAAATATATATTCCATATATCGGCGCGTTCGTTTGAGAATCAATATCATGTTGAGAACCTAATACTTTAATCAGTATTAATTAAATAGAGTCGTTTGTTTAAGTATCGATATTATATTGAGAACCTTATACCATGCCGGATGCTTCGAATAAAAATGGTTGATTTCTCTCCACCACTCTTTTTTAAAATTATCTTCTATGTCCTGATTTTTTTATAAAAAGAGTTTAACAACATGCATATATACAAATGAAGTGACCATATACAGGTTTAATTCTGAAGGTTTTTGAGTTGGTGAAGTCTCATTGAAAATGACAAGCGTACCATATTCAAAGCTACACCAATCTGGTTTAATATAAAATAAACATATATATTACCTTCAAGAGATTTGATGATGTACCTTCATCTGCAAATCTTGACTGTTCCTTTATAACAAAGTATCGCAAAAAAACAAAAAAGTCAATTAGCAAACAAAGGAGGTAAGAAAACAAACACCAAATAAATAATTAAAAACTGAATGGTGATCTTACAAGATATTCATATGACCATTGAAGTTCCAACATGTCTTCGAGTTCTTTGACAATATGATCCATGGTTGGACGTTTCACAAGTTGTTCATTTAAGCAACTATACGTTATTTTTATGAAGACACTCCACGATTGTGTGTCCATTTGTTTCCTTAAATCTGGATCAATGATGTCATCAAGATCTTTCTTAACGCCATGGTCTCCGATCATTGGTTTCCTCCCACAAACGACTTCAAATAATAACACACCAAAAGAGTAAACATCATATTTGGGTGTCATATTTGTGTTGTTAAAGTAGCGAGAGAAGAGAAGGCGATGCCTCAAACTTTGAGGATATTTTGTGGAAAGTTCAAAACCAAATATTTTTGGTTCCCAATCTTTGTCCAAAAATATTTTAGAGCTATTGAGGTCACAATGTATGACATCGTAATGGAGGTAATTCAATGCACGCGCAACACCTAAACATATTTTTAATCGTCGATACCATGTGAGATTTGGATCGCTTAGATGTTGATCTAGACTTCCATGAACTGCGTGTTCATATATGATGATCTTTTCATCGTTCTCATCACAGAACCCAACATAAGAGATGATATTTTTATGCTCGAGACTAGAAAGCATTGAAATCTCCGTCTTTAATGCATCTCCTTGCCCATACTTACAATCAAACCTCCGCACAATAATATCCATCAATTTCGATTTCCCATACAACATGAGTCGTCCTTTGTACACCTTTCCTAATCCACTTATGAGATTTTCCTCAGAAAAATTGTTGGTGGCTAGTGATACCTCTTGAAGTCGGTATGCCTAGTTAAGTAAAACACAAGGAAAAAAAGTTTCTAATTAGTTCAAGCTAAAAAATCATTCTTATTCAGCATTCCAATCATTACAAGATGATAACGAAAGAGAAAAGCCAAGTCAAAATGGATTCTTCAAGGAAATTGAAAGGTTAAAGTAGACTTTGGAAGTGAGAGTGCAAAATAGAGACCTTGATGATTAATAATGGACAAATATCTGTTGGAAGTCTCTCTGAAAGTGGGAACCCTCGCTAATTATAATTAATCGGGTGATACTGTTGGACTTCGGTTGAGTTTGCAGCGGATAAACAAGGGTTTGGCACATCAGATGTCATGTTTGTGAATGATTTTGAGAACACAGAAATGAACGAATGAATGTGAAAGACAATGATCAATCGAATGGACAGAAATGTTGTGGAATAATCTGTCTTGGTAACCGGAAAAAGTTACCGGTTATTACATATAAATATGTGTGATTATGGCGGTTAATCTTGGCGGCAATAACTGTCATTAGGCAGTTTGAAATTACCCGCTCAAGATCCGAACCAGCACTTGTCACATAATATCCGAATATTACTTAAGGTTTACTACATAAAATACAAATAACATAAACATAATAAATTTTAATTATTCATTATTAACACCCTCCCTTAAACTTAATTATGGCTTCATCTTCATCACCACGCTCATGTTGGCTTCGTCTACCGCTTTACGTGCTTCACTGAAATTGAACCGGCGACGCTTCTTGTGCAGATTCCAAGACCCTTCCCAGCTATTCCCGGCATACAAAGCATAATGCTCTGTCGCCCCATCTTCCAGCATTGGATCAGCATCAGCACTTTTGCATTTTCTTGCTCGTTCATTTCCAGCCATGGAGCTTCCTTCTTGTTCCACCATTGCTTTATCTTGCACTTTCTGTTGTACAGATTTGAACTTGTAATAGTATACAAGAACGTCTAAATACATTGCATAGATGACTCTAATAAAATCACCATCTTGATATTCGAAACCGAGATCTTTCGCTATTGCCGGCCATAAATTGTCAACAGTGACACTTTGATAGCCTCCATCTCTTTCAACCATTATGTACAGGCCGAGTAGATCAATCTTTCTTCCATCATCCAATAGTGGGGGTATAGATCTTGTTGTTATTCCCATTTTTTCTTTCAGAAACCAACCCACCATAATTTCGAATTTCATTTCAAGATCGTGCTTGTATTTGAATACGAAGTCTCGATCATCTATCATATCTAACAGGGCTTTGCAGTCAGTGAATTCATTGAATTCTAACGCCCTTATGATCATGAGACTCCAATCAAATTCATGTTCATTCGAAACATTTAACGTTTCGAAGTATGAATTTAAATAATCATGCTTATACTTTTCATTCACATCATTCAAATTCAAGACTTTCTGTATTTCTCTCATCCCTAATTCTTCTTCTTTTGATAAACCAGAAACTTCGTTTATAGTGTTAAAAGCGGGTGACGAAAACATCGGGTAAATCCTACAAGTATCACCACTTTTCTTGACGGTGAAACCTTGTAATGTCAACTGATTCATGCTTAGAACATTCCTGTCCAATTCAGGGGTGTAAAAGACACTTTGTATCTTTAGTTTTTCGTTGTTAGACTTAACTTCAACATTTCCTATACCCCGGATGAACAAAAATTCGTTTTCACCAGTTTTCGTGTCAACACCAACCAAATGCTTAATTCTTTTAAAAACATTTATATTACCGGCGTAATGATGAGAGAACGAGTTATTGACATACCATATGTCATTCCACTGACCGCCTTCCGTGCCAGTCACTATCATTTCACCCCGATCTCCTGCATCCATCCTTTGTGTCTGGATTCCGGTATTAACCGCTTGGTTAACTAGTTGTGTTGCTTCGTCATGTTCTTTTGATTTGCATGAATAAATTTGATGCCCTGGCCGGTGACAATAGAAACATAATTTCACCCTTCGTTTGTTTTTCACCCCTTCATGTTGTTCGTCATAGCAGTGTTGGCATGGTAGTGTTGTGGAAGAAATTCTGAGTTCTGCAGGGATTCTTGATGTGGCTCTCATACCACATTGTTGGACTTCGGTTGAGTTTGCAGCGGATAAACAAGGGTTTGGCACATCAGATGTCATGTTTGTGAATGATTTTTGAGAACACAGAAATGAACGAATGAATGTGAAAGACAATGATCAATCGAATGGACAGAAATGTTGTGGAATAATCTGTCTTGGTAACCGGAAAAAGTTACCGGTTATTACATATAAATATGTGTGATTATGGCGGTTAATCTTGGCGGCAATAACTGTCATTAGGCAGTTTGAAATTACCCGCTCATGATCCGAACCAGCACTTGTCACATAATATCCGAATATTACTTAAGGTTTACTACATAAAATACAAATAACATAAACATAATAAAGTTTAATTATTCATTATTAACAGATACTTTATCAAAAAAAACATGGTGTGGGTAAAGAATTTACGAACATAATTCATTGATTCTCCAAACAACTGAACTACAATAGAAAACTAACTTGCTCATATACAAGTAGGGGTGTGAATTTCTGACACGATCCGAAAACCCGACACGAACCTAACACGAAATTCGCGGGTTTAGGTTTAGTCTAAACGGGTTCGGGTCAGTTTCAGGTTGAACCCGCGAACCCGTTTAGGTTAACGGGTCGGGTTCAGGTCAACCTGGTCGGGTTGGTGGGTTGACCCGTTTAACACATTTGTACTATATTATATTTTTTACAATATATTTTATGTTATATTAATTAAATGAGATGTGCATTTTATGCCATGATTATAATTTAAAAATAAAAATTAACATAGATTTTATAATTTAAATATGATATTATTATATACATTTGTGTTTTTTAAGTAAATTTTAATTTTAGTAAATTAATTTCAGAAAAAAAATAAAAAACATTCGGGTTGAACGGGTCGTGTTCGGGTCAACCCACGAAACTTCGGGTCGTGTTCGGGTTCTTATGTATGATACGATTTTCGGGTTCGGGTCGGGTTCGGGTTTGTGTAAAATTTTCGGGTTCGGGTCGGGTTGAACCCGCTAACCCGCAAACACGACCCGTTTAACACCCCTATATACAAGCCCTCACTTTAAGCAACAGATTAACTAATAAACATAACTAACTATTATTTGTTTTTGTCCTTTCTACCCTCTGACTTCATATTATGATTATAACCATTTGATTTTAGACTTAATCCAACTTTCTCTTTTGGTCATAAAGAGTGATTGATAAAAAAATCTATTAAAAAATAGCATGTTAGAAAAATATATGAGGTGAAAAATCATTTTGGTACATAAAAATTGTTATGGATAAATGTCATTCTTTGATCCCAACTACAGTAATTATACCTTAACTTCTAGTGGTTCCATCCAGAGGCGGACCTTATGTATTCCGAGCCGTAGCACGGGCTACGGCTCAACTTTTTATTGGTAGTGTAAAAAATAATTTATTTTTTCAGTTTTTATATCAAGGATACCTCTGAACAACTACGAGGACACCCCTAAAAAAAGTCTGTAATCTCAATTGTCCAATATGTTAGCCCAAATCAATTGAAGATTTTAAATAATAAGCCTAATTGCCAAATATGTTAGCCCAAAATAATAAAAGATTCTAAATAATTGCCCAATTGCCCTAAAGTTTTAATGCACGACAGGGCACAACTACGAGGATACCAATCAATTGAAAATAATAAGCCCAAATCCCAATTGCCCATTTCTTCACACTATAAGCGATGATGATAAATTTGCAAACTTGAATGGAATAAGTGGTCTTGCGCGTGTTATGGTTGAAACGGGAACGCATAGTTCTTGTCCTTCAGTTTATCGGGTAGTGAAGCTAGCTTTGCTTTTACCGGTTACCGGTTGCAACCGCAACCGTTGAAATATGTTTTTTTGAAATTGAAGCCTGTCAAGACGGATTTAAGCAATCGAATGAGCCCAGAATTTTTGAACAATGCTATGGTTTGTGCGGTCGAAAAGGATTTTTTACGTGAAGTAAAAGACGACGATATGATGGAACGATTTTATGCTATGAAAAAATAAGAGGACAAATCTATTAGGTATTTGTTTTACTTTATTTATTTGTTGTCGTTTTTTTTTTAATATTGTACGATTGCAAGGTGAAAAAAAAAATTTGGGATACCCCTGAGTTAATGTTCTAGTTCCGCCACTGGTTCCATCCATGATAATGTTCTTTAATGTGATAATAATCGCAATGACTCAAAGTAATATACTTATAGGCTACTAAGCATATATATACAAAAAAGATGAAAGTTAGAAAAGAGTAGTCAAAGGATTGAAGGTCTTACCTTTAAGTGGATGGATGACGACGTACCTTCAATTGCAGCAGCAACTATTGATTGTTCCTTTATTATGAATAATCATAATAATGAGAATTAAGTTAATAGATGAAAGGTAGAAAAGAGAAGTTAAAGGATTACATGTTTGTGTTGAAGTTCCAAGGCTTTCTCAAGTTTTGTGAGAAGTTGATTTGTATCTGGACGTTCTGATGGCCGCACCTTCAAGCAATCATATGCCACTTCAGCGAAGATGTTTAGTGATTGCAAGTTCATATGTCTTCGAAGATTTGGATCGATCAAATCATCTAGTTTTCCCTCTTCATAATGTGATCTGGCCAGTCGAGCAAAATACCAATTATCATTATTTTGGATGGATGCTTCTCTCCCAAACAAGACTTCAAACAACAAGACACCAAAGGAGAAGACGTCTGATTTGTTAGTCAAAAAATTATGGGCGTTTTCATGCGCTGGGTCCAAATATTGTAAAGCGCGGAGATATTTACTAGTGCTTTGAGGACCATCATGCTCATCAACAACAGCGAATGCAAAACCATGTAACTTGGGATCCCAGTTGTGATCTAGTAAAATTTTGGAGCTCTTAAGATTACCATGTATGATGTTATAATCATGATGAAGGGATTTCAATGCATGTGCAACCCTCACACATATGTGCAATCTTCGCATCCAAGTGAGGGTTAGGCCACTTAGATGTTTGTCGAGACTTTCATTAGCCTCATACGTGTGTATGATTAAAGTCTCATTTTCGTTGCTAGAAATCTTTAAGATAGAGTTGATGTTCTTATGTTTAAGCCCTTTACAAAACATCAACTCGTTGAAAGTAAGGAATTGTTGTCGAGATTTACGTACAACAATATTGATCAATTCTCCTGATTGTAAGAGTTGTCCTTTGTAAACCTTACAATAGGTACCTTGTGTGAGGAGATTTTCATCAGCAAAGTTGTTGGTGGATGATTCTATCTCGGAATATGGGATATATAATGATGCCATATATTCATCCCAGGACATGACAGCTTGGTCCTTGGAAGATGAAGACATGATGTGTGTGGTGATCAAAGAGAGGGGGAAATAGTATGGTTATTTCTCTTTTAGAGAGAAAAAACGTTGTAGGTTTTATGTGAAAACTAGAAAGGGGTATTGTTTGTTCCTTTTGGATTATCAATAAATCAAATCACTTGGTTTCATTTCATGTGCTTCAGGTGTAAGAGGGGTTGCTTAGGAATGTGAGAAAGGCACAAGGTCATATATAAGTGAACACATATATAAACAATTCTTCTTATACTTAATATCATATAATATGTCATTGTTCAAAAAAATAACTTGATATTATAATATGTAAATGATTATTGACTTCAAATTGTTCAAAAAAATAACTTGTTTTTATAATATGTAAATGATTATTGACTTCAAATATATAATTAGGCAACTTGCAATGGCCTGTCAACATTCATTGCGCAAGACATGCATGTGTCATTGAATATATATATATATATACTAGGTTAGAACCTCGTGTATTACACGGGTTGAATAAATGTAATTTTAAATACTAAATTAAAACAGTTATTCTTTAAAAATCTCGTTTATTACACGAGTTGAACAAATGTAATTTTATATATTAAACAATAAAAAAAATTATCTAATAACCCCATGTATTGTACTGAATAAATGTAATTTTATATACCAAATAATAAAAATCCGTGTATTGTACGGGTTGAATAAATTTAATTATATATACTAAATAATAAAAAAATCATATCTTTAAAAACACTGTGTATTACACGGGTTAAATAAATGTAATTTTTATAGTAAATAATATGCTATTGGATTCGTTTAAAAAATCATAAATTTGGTTCGGTTTAATTCGAATCAATTCACAAACTTGGTTATGTTTAATTCGAATTGATTAGAACCCCAATTTGAAAAATCAAAAACAGAATTATATTATTAGCTTCTCTTCCTAATTAGTGTTTTTTTTAAGTTTGATCTAATGTCTAATAAGTTATTTTGTATATTTTGTTTGTACTTTAAATTTTTTATATGAGCTTATTATTTTTTTTTAAGTTTAAGATTATTGTTTTGTGTTATTATTTAAAAAAATCTTTAATTTATAACTTAAATTTGAAGATAATATATTATTAGAAAAAATAGAATGATTCTATCCGACATTCAAAGTAAGATAAGATTTAATATTAATTGATTATTTATTATTTAATTAATTGATGTAAGATAAGTATGAAAAGGCAGGAAATTACAAATGTAGACGTCTTCAATGAATGAATATATATATATCTATACTATATAATAAAAGAAACCTGTTTTGGGACACTTGTCATTCTCTCATTTAATTGATTAAAATTATTAATAATACTAATAATAATAATATTTAATCAAATCTAAAATCTAATCTGATACAAATTTTTATTATCAATAATATTTAATCAAATCGAATAAGAATTCATATGAATTCCAAAGTTGATATTAACTTTCAAATAATTAAAAAAAAAATCCACCTAACAGTTGGTTAGTGAAGATAAGGATTTGCTATTTTATTTTACGTATATCTAATTTTCTTTTCTTTTAAGTTGGTTATGAAAGTTGGCAGATTGGTATGATTTGAAATATATAAATTTTCCATAAGTTATAGATAAGGTTTATTTTATATAAATTGATTGACTGTATTTTACTTATTTAGATAAGGATTTACTATTTTATTTTAAATATATCTAATTTTCTTTTCTTTTAAGTTGGTTATGAAAGTTGGCAGATTGGTATGATTAGAAAATCCTTTAAAACACCAAGGTTGGAACGAGGGGGTATTGGGTTCAAGTCTCACACACGATAGGGGATTAAAGAAATTAGCCGTTCAAAAAAAAAGAAATATATAAACTTTCCATAAGTTGTAGATAATGTTTATTTTATATAACTTGATTGACTGTATTTTATTTTTTACCTATTTATTTTCCTTCCGTTTGTTAGTAACATATAACCAAAATAAACTCATTTAATTAACTATCCGAGTCTCAAGCATTATATCTTTTTTTTTTGAACGGCAAAAGTCAATTTCATAAAAAAAAAACCATCCTAGCAAGGAGCTAGAAATGGCAGAATTATACAAATCCACCAAAATACACCAAGACATTTACTACATAATGAGAAGCAGATTACAATTTAAAACTGCACCAATTCTCCCAATCAAGATCTTTCATCTTCGCCCTGTTTTTCACCCAAAGGTACGCCATGGCCTTATATCTAATCCATTAACAATAATTAAAAAACTTTATGAAGATTCCTTATTAGTTTTGTAATTGTTTTGTTTTTAAAGGAGGATAAACAAAAAAAAATTAAAGAATCCCTTCTGAAACCGATGCAAACCCTTACAACCACCGATATATTGCTGACAAACAAACTCTTGGGCTGATGCATGCTAACGAGTTTAAAAATTAAACTTAACAAAATTTATAATTGTTACATCAATGTTCATTTTTTAAATACATATCTTGACAAATTTATATGTTAACAAATTACATTATACTTTATTCAGTTATTATTTACCAGTGCAATTCATCTGTTTTATTTAAGACATTGTTTTGTATTATTAATTATATAACATTACATTTATAAACCCGTGTAATACACGGGGTTGTAACCTAGTATATATATATATATATATATATATATATATATATATATATAGGGAGAAGATCATGCGAGAACCACCTCTTATTGCGAGAACCGCGAGAACCAATGTGAACACACAAAAAATGCCTAAAAATAGCTAAAAATCACACAAAAAATTTTTTTTTGATTTTTTTAATATTTTTTAGGTTAAAATCGCTACTTTTCGCACCAAAAAAAAAAAAAAAATTTTAATTTTTTTTTTTTTTTTTTTTGCTTCTAAAAGTAGCGATTTTAACCTAAAAAATATTAAAAAAATCAAAAAAAAAATTTTGGATTTTTTTTTTTTTTATTTTTTTTAGATTTTTTTAGGTTTTTGGGGGGTTTAGTTTTTAGCATTTTAGCTTGGGGGGGTTTAGGTTTTTGGGGGGTGGGGGAGGGGGTGGGGTTAGGTTTTTTTAGGTTTTTTTTAGCTTGGGGGGGGGGGGGGGGGTTAGGTTTTTTTTTTTTGGGGGGGGGGGTGGGGGTTAGGTTTTTTTAGCTATTTTAGGTTGTGTTCACATTGGTTCTCAAGGTTCTCACAATAAGGGTGGTTCTCGCATGAGCCCCTCCCTATATATATATATATATATATATTCTTTTATTACACAGCTTACTCTCTTAGTATAATATGTATTTGGTTATCACAGGGCTTAAATCTAAAACAATAAACTTAAACGTAATACACAAAGAAAATTTAAATATCAACTCTTTATTATCTCAAATAGTCAATGTGTGTGATTAGATTTTGTCGGAATTATCAATCCAAACACATACGAAAACCTTTTGCAATACAAAAAGGTACTTTATTTGACTAAATATAGACTCAAGATATAAAAAACTATTCATCATCATTGTTGGTAGTCGAACCAAAACCGAAAATCATAAAAATAAATATTGATACTCTAGTTAAAGAGTGAATTCATTAATACCAGGCAGGCTAGGGGCTTTGGGGGATAACATGAATCGTGTATTTCAAGGGTTGTACTGATGATGTCTCGTTTGGTTTAGGTATGTTATCGGCACAAATCGGTACTAAATAAAAATGCAAAAACTATTTTATAAACCTTACACGTGGCACACCTAATTGAAACATAACAGTTTTTATTTCTGTTATTAATAAATAAATAAAAGATATGTTTGTTTAATATAATAATAATAATAACTATTATTTATTTTAAAATCAATAATTTAATAATTATAGTAAATTTATTCAAAAAAAAATCTAATGGTACGCAAGCAGAAAGATGCGCTGTTGACGGCCAAAGCGTTTACCAATTTCTTTAATTGATTCAAATGAATTATTTTAGTTTGTTAGAGAGAACTCAAACACAATAAAAAATAAGAAGTTAGCTGAGGTGGTGGAAGGTGTAGTCTTCTATGGCTACAAGTAGTGGCGAAGCTTGACATTCCGACCGGGGGTCGAAAACGTATATACCTAAAGAAATTATAAAACCGGGGGTCGAAGACGTATATACCTAAAAAATTCTATACGAAAACTACATACCGGACACTACTGCTCCCCCCCCCCCCCCCCCCGGGGCCCCTTCTATCCTGCGCCCATGGATACAAGTCTACAACTCCCATACTAAGATCATGATTCGTTAAAATTTGTTTAGTGAAATAACTAGCCTATGAAGGAAAGAGTACAACAGACAGCTTATTAGCCTTTGGATTTGTTATGAACTAATACCATTGCAATGTATGGGACTTGTCCCACATCGGTTGTATGGGCAACTGATGTGGGGTTTATCTACCAAATGGGTTCCCTCACCCACCAGACTAGTTAGTTTTTTGGGCTGTGTTCTCCTGTTTGGTATGTAACAGGATTGAGCAAGGTTATGCGAGTGGCTTTCTATATCTTCTTGTAGTATCTTTAGCTACATGATTAGACTTTAGAACAAACTATAGTTTTAGCGTAGGATGAGGATCCATGTTCAACATAGGTCTGTTAAAACAAAAACTGATAGTATGAGCTAAAATCATAAACAATTTTAAGGTGTTATGTGCTGATGAAACACATAGCCGACTATCAAATAAGTAAAAACAGTTTTAACGAGTAGATGCGAACAAGCAATAAATATGTAGCTCTAGTAACAATAATGTAATCGAGAACACTATGAGAAACTAGTTTTAACATACCAACGTTGAACACGGATCCTCATCCGACGAGTAAAAAATCTAACGCTAACGCTAGCTCGTCAGAATTTGCAAAAGATTAAAAAAAATACCGATTGAGTAAAAGAATTCTAAAAAAACGAAGAAACCGGTCAAGGGTAACCCCAAGTGCATTCAAACTAATCCATAATCCAAGTTTTTAACTTTATATATAAAAAACAGACTACTATTATAACAACAAAATTCTAATCACTTAAGCTCATTAACTATTTACACACTTTTAATAAAGAGCAAGAAAGTGTTTGTGAGTCATGAACCAGACTCATTGTGCAAATGGGTCAGGTCAACCCTTTGACCTTATTGTTCAAATTTAAAAAAAAAAGTTATTAAATAGGAATTGTAAAAACTGCATTTCTAAATAATGATTGAATTTTTTTTAAAAAAAAAAAGCAATTTAGAAGTTTTAACTATTCAGCTTGAAGAACTTCTAATGTGTTTAACCCCAGTTGACCACTTTGGCCCAGAATTTGACCCATTGGAGATAAAATACATACAGGCAGTGGCGGACTCACCTTAAGGGGTGGGTGGGCGGCCGCACCCCTTAAAAAAAAATTAGTGGTATTTTTCACGAAAAATCCCGACTGCACCCCTTGGAAATTTTCGTCCGCACCCCTTGAAAAATTCCAATCGCACCCCTTGGAAAATTCCGACCGCACCTATTGGAAGGAAAATTCCGACCGCACCTATTGGAAATTTTCGTCTGCACCCCTTAGGAATTTATATAAAAAAAATTGTTAACACTGATTGAAATCCGATCAAATTATGTAAACAAGTTAACCCACTAACCCTTTAATAAAACTTAAATTCAATCCATCAAGCTCAATAACTTAATACCCATTCAAGCCCAATCCAACTACTATTTTTGTTAAACAAAATTAGTCCACATAATAAAAAAACCCAAATCGTTGCCACTTCAGCGCCCAGCGACAGCATAATTCCAGCCGGCGACTACAAAATTCCAGCTGCAAACTGGTTAATTCATGCCGCCCCTGACAGGTACATGTTTTGTTTGTTTTTTTTTTTTTTTTTTTTTTGATGTTTATGTGATTTTGTTTAAGAGTCATGAGATAATAGGATTTTAGGATGGGTTAAAAAAGTTTAAACTTTTATGTGTTTTGAGGTAATTTAGGGTTGTTCTAGTCTTTATAGGATGAATTTGTTGTTTCTTAATTTCTTATTGATTATATGATTCTAGTATAGGGTTTGATAAGATGAAATTTAAAAATTGAACTTAAATAGGTAATTCGATTTGTTTTGATGTTTTATTGGGTTTTTTCAAAAGAAACAGATATATATATATATATATATTTGTTAAAAAGGTTTAAAATTTTATATGTTTTCATGTATTTTTGGGTTGTTCTAGTCTTTAGTTGGGTGGTTTTGTTGATTATATGACTGTTGGTTGGTAAATAACAATTACTAGGGCTTAAAATTCAAAATTTTAAATTGAAAATTAAGGAACATGGGCTATGGTTGAACACTTGAAGATCCTTGTTTATTTTGTATGTGATAGGATTAGGAAGGAACAATGAATAGGGAAGTTATGTCGCGATTTCTCAAGAGGAAGGGGTTGAACCACTTTTTTTCGCCGGATTCTTCTAATTAAAGACCAATGTATGTTTTAGATAAGTTTTTTTGTTCTTTTATTTAATGATTAAGAGAAATAGAAGTACGGATGGTTTGAACTTTGATGCTTTTTTGTTTGTTAATGTGATAGGAAGTTAGGAACTAGGGTTTGATTGTTTGAAAATTGAAATGGACCCGACCCGATCTGATTTGACCCTCTATGAAACTTCGTTTGTTTGTGTTTACTTGTTTTACATGACCCGACCTGATCCGACCCGCTATGAACCGATTTTTTTGTATAGCTAGGGGTCTAAAATCTTTAAAAAAATTCGCACCCCCAGGAAAAAAATCTTGGGTCCGCCACTGCATACAGGGTTGAAACTACCAACTCTACCAGACTGTGTCTGAGAGATTTAATATGCCACATACTTGCATGAAGAATGGTGAATCTTGAAACTATTGTTGTCTGTGAGATTTAAGACGCCGCTTAGTTTTAAGCTCCACTTTTTTTTCTCCTGGAACCCAAGCGAATTGTGAGGCCTTTGTGTCATGAGTGCGTGTAGCGCCTTTGACAGCCTAAGCTAGATACATACTATGTTAATCTTGATACATTACTAACTTGTCCTTCTAACGGATTCATCTATATGTTGTAACTCGGATCTGGATTTGGGACACAGGTCAACCAGACACGAACCGATAAGTTCCCACATCAATTGCGCGCATTGTGAAGCAACTTTACCATCCTCAAGGCCTGCTTGTAATGCGCGAAGGTAGTCTCCCTTGGTCTGTCCAATCATGGACCAAACATACATCAATAAATATATAAATATCTACAATTTCTTTTAGAATTTGATTCGTATCTATCGTAAACAAAATTATTTAAAGCAGTTCTACAAGTAGTAAACGTTGAGCCTCAAAATCTCAACTCTGTCAAATGAACCGAATTTGCTTCAGTTTTGAGCATAAGATTATGTTACCTTAGAAGCACGATCACGAACACTGTGTTCGAATAATTCTTAATGTACCAATGATCAATCAAAGTTGTAGTTCAGATTTACCAGACCTGTTTCATTGAATAGATAAAGTGAGATGAGGGTGCATTCAATGTGTCATGTGTGTTAAATTTTCTTTTGAACTTTTTTTGAAAATGTTTTTTTAAGTATTGAATTTGAATGATATATTAGATGATTGAATTTTGAAATCTATGTTTAACTAGGAACATATAACCTAGTTAATATCTGTTACCAATTTACGAAATAAGTAGGTTTTGGCCTACTAAATAACAAACCAAACCCTAGGGACTGAAATGGAACACTCTTAAAGTGTCATCTCCTTGGGAACATCTTTCCGGAAAGATAAGTATGATCATGCGTGACAAAGTTTTCGAGTCTAAAACGTTAATGTTTTTGGACTGTAATATATGAGTAATAATTCCTTATGCCAGTTTGTTTGGGTTATCAATTAACCCAGACTCAAGTTATTTGTTTTATAAAAAAATGGGACCTAATCGTCTAAATATTTAAGATATTCGGTATAATCGGGAACGAGTGTTACAATGAGTATCGAGTTAACAATTACAAGTTGAATTGTTAAACGCACACATCAAGCCTAAGTATATACTTAGAATGATGCAACTTGAACGGTTTATCCAAATAGTTGATAGGTCATCAAGTTATAAACATGTTAAACGACTTGTAATAAGAGTTGATAAATTGACTAATTGAATTTAGAGGGGTGACAAGTGACAAGCAATGGCGGAACCAGAGGGGTCAAGAGGGCCTATTGATCCTCCGTTTACCTGAATTTATTGGATTTTTTGTATATAAAATCTGATGTTTTGTTTTTAAATGAGTTTCCTTGACCAGATAATAGAGTAGATAATCTTTTGTTGATCCCTGACTAAAATGTTTTGACTATTGTTGACAAGTTAAAACATGACAAACCGAACACAACACAACACAAACTAAAATATAAACGGATGAGATATATGATAACTCTTATGGCTTTATTTAATGTTGTGTAATCCATCATCTTTTATAGATACTAGAAAGGCTTTGATATGTAAACTGTAAACATATGTTAATGAACTAGACGGTAGCCTACGCGATGCAGCGGAGATGACAATTTACATTGTTGTATTTGTTTCTGGTAGTTCTCGTGTTCGTATAATATTTATTGTAGCATCATTGCGGTGGATATACGTCATAAGTGAAGTCAGCGATTAATCCATTTCATTGTGGTGTGTTAGATTCTGTCGGTTCGGCTATTATCCTCAACAGAAGTTCAAACCGAAGTTACCGTTAGTCTATTTTATTAACCAATCGGTTTCCGGTTAATCAGTTCGGTTTATTCGGTTAGATTGACGTTTTTTTTGTTCGGTTCTTTTAATTCGGTTAATAGCCGAAACAACACTTGGGCTAAAACTTTTACTTAAATATACATGAAATTGAGGTATAAATATATGAAATGGATGTATAAATACATGAAGTGGAACAATAGATACATGAAACGGAGGTATAAAATATGAAATACATATAAACCGAAGGTATAAAAGCTAGAAATATATGACAATTTGAAAGGTTCAATTTGGTTAATTTTGGTTAAACGAAGGTACAAAAAATGAATAGCCGGTTTTTTGTTCATTTGATTTTCAGCTAATTATTTTTAGTTAATTCAGTTTTTGTTGATTTCGGTTTGGTTTATTCTGTTTTCGGTTAGGTTTCGGTTTACACTTTAGTTGTTGCTCATACCTAGACACTGTTAACTATTTAACATATCAATTTTTATAATTAAAAATATATAGTTATACTACACTCAAATTAAAAACTAAAGAGAAGAAATGTTTGTTTTTTATGGTGTAATTTTTTTTTAAAAGAGTAAATTGCCACAATCGTCCCTAAGGTTTAGGTCTATTTGTCAGTTTCATCCAAAACGACTTTTTTGTACCAAATAGTCCTTCACATTTAGCATTTTTTGCCATTTTCATCCAAATCACTAACTTAGTTTACTTTTTCTGTTAAGTTAAAGGATATTTGGATGAAATTGGCAAATATAAAACCTCATGGACGATTTTGGCAATTTACTTAATTACTTTTTAATTTCTTTTAATTAATTAATTTTGTCACGTACATATAAAACAGAATATACATGCAGTTTTTATAAAAAAACTAGTTTTGTCACATATTTTTTATAAATTTTCATCCAACCACTAACTCAGTTATTATTTTCTATTAACGTGAAGGATCTTTTAAATTTTATAAAGTAAGACAAAAATTAATTTCCAATTTTTATATACATCAGTTTTATAAAAATAAAATCTACTTCAACCTCTAAATTTTATAAAACTAAAATGCTAGTGACCTAATAGAAAAAATGTCAAATAAACAAATCTTATCATATGAACCAAGTTTGTAATTCATCTTCTACTCTTTTAAATTCACTCCTAACAAAAAACAGAAGCCACCCCCCCCCCCCTGTCACACCCCGATTTTCCACGTGTCACCGGTGGGCCCGGTGGGGGAGTATCGTGACGTGGTTGGCAACATCATGGTCAAACAACACAATATAATAATGCACAGCGGAAGCAAAAGATAAATATTTTACATTCCGAATATAAGTAATGTCTAAGTATTACAACGGAAGGCAAAGGATCCACAGGCGGATCAATAAAAGAAAACTGTTCAACAGACTTTAGGCATCTAGAACTGGCAAGATTCCCTAGTGACGCCCTGAGCTCCCAGCCAATTACGCATAGTACCTGTCACTTAACCTTTTTGGAAAATACGTCAGTTTACACTGGTAAATACAATTAACTGACTCATTTTGGAAAAAGAGTTTGAAAAGTGATTCGAGTGCAAACGGCACAAAATATCTTGACACATTGATTAAAATGCACAGAGGCAAAATTAATCTTTTATACTTGGGACAATTTTATTAATAAAAATCTTGTATCCGATTTACATGGTTGTCCAACATTTAGGGCCGGTGATTATACAATACAAGCCGGACAAGATTAATCGACACACCACAAATATAATCTCACAAGAAGATACCCTTACGAGTGAGTATACGTTATACATATGCAACAGGAGGTGTTTTGCCTACACCTTGTGCTTACGTCGTGGCCATTCACTTTTTAAAATGAGCCAAGGATATCCAGGACACGGTCATTAACCCCCAATGTTATTTGTTATCAATCAATACAGATTAAAACGGGATTATGCAATTTAATCATCTCCGATTAAAAGGTTTCTACACCCGACCAAGCGGTATTTTTATAATACCGTATCCCAAGCCCGTATAAGGGGAAATAAGTTAAAAGTATTTACCTGAGCTAGCAATGCAATTTATACTCAGCCGTATATTCTAATCAGCAAGCACGAGTACTTCTACTGGGGCTCTCAATCTGGAACGAAGGTTTTATTAACCTATTAGATTACTAACGGGTCTTATTTAAGTCGTAACTTAGACCGGTTAGTTTTAAGAGAGGTTTACGGTTCGAACGCATGATTAAGCGAAGACCGGAATAGAATGTGATTTAGACCCGACAAGTTTGAAGACTTGTATAATATGGGTAAACTAAACACATTCTGGATTTTGAGATAAAAAGGATAAGGTTTGACCCGTTTCGGCTAATTTATGCAAACTAGTTACATAAACCGAACCGAACGCGCCAGAGTCGTAACGGGTAACCATAAGGGTCGCGAACAGGTTTCCTAAGTTAATATGCTTTAAATATGTTGTGATATCATTATGATATCTTCCATAATGCCCAAAACGAGATTTAATCATTAATTATGCCCCGTAGGGGTATTTTGGTCATTTTAGAGATTATAAAAGGGATTTAACGTAACCCCGATGTTCGGGACTGAAGAAATCAGTATACAACTTATTTTTAACAGATTATATAAGTTGGTAATAATCCTTATGTGTCAAAATGGTTTTAAGCCTAAACTACGCGTATAATACGCGTATAAACCCGTTTTAAGCGACGTACAATCAAAATACGATTTTTGGGTTTTCTGATTAGTTAAACAGGCTCAAAACATTACATTTATTATTTAAAATCAGTAGCAATTGGACTCGCATCAAAATTCTTTGTAGAAATCATTTTATGTCCGAAAAGGGTAAATTCGGTATTAACCGAATTAAGGCGATAAGCCTAGCTTAAGATCAGTTTAAAAATAATTAAAAATCTTCAAAAATCCCAAAATATTATTTAACATTAGTGGGTAAAATTTTTGGTACCGAAAATCGGGTTTAGATAGGCTATGCGCTAATCGCGCCGTTTAATTAATAAAAAGTTTATTACATACGCTAATGCGCATATCTCCTAATCTAGACCTCCGATTGACGTGAAAATTTACGTACATGTTTAATAATCAGTAACTAAGATTATTGTACTTCCACATTTTCAAAATTCTCGTTGCATGGTCATAAGGGCATTACGGTCCATTTTAAGCATTTAACGGAACCGCGCGAACGAATCGGATAATCAACGAAACAAGTATGGAGACTTATACTATCATGCAACCCTACTCTAATGAAGCACTAAGGCATCTTCGAATCAAACTAAAACGGGTTAGAACCGAAGTCAAAGCAAAAGTCAAGGTTTTGCGCCTTTCGGTTCCGAACCGGGTTTAAACAGAAGTTTGTCGAGTCGGGCAAGCGTAGACAAGTTTTTATACTTATTACCATGTTATATTAAGGTTAAAATAGGTTACACGTCTCTCGGATTGCACTTCGTGCATTAAATCATATTTTTCATTTCTGTTGACTTTTTCGGTCAACGTTTGACCCGACAAACGACCTAGTTAGGTCTGGATTCGGTACGTGCCCTTATAAGGGTTTAATACCCACATAATTACCTATCTAACGGTACCTTTAATTTGAGATACGACTGAGCTATCGATACTTAATCACGAAGTCAATCGTTAAGTACGATATATTGACTTTTAAGCTAATTTTAAAGCAAAACTGAATTTAGAAGGGTTAGGCAACTTACAAGGTGATTAATGGTCGACTAGGGATGATTAGAAAGACTTGGGATCAGCCCTTATGCTTTACAATTGCTCAGAAGATGAATGGTGAATGTTTGCAAGTTAGTGGGTCTTATATAGTGCCTTCAATCACCATGATTTGTTGACAAGTATGTCTATGATCCACCACAAATGATAAACACATGTCCCTAGTGTTCTAGAGTAGTTTAGGGGTGCCAAGGGGTGATGAATGTGCAAGAAAACGAGCAAGGGTCGCGCACAAAACACTTGGCAGACAACAGCCCACGTTTTGTTGTTCTGGGAACCCCTCGCGTAGCGCGAGGGACCCCTCGCGTGGCGCGAGCACCTGCAGTTCAGCAATATTGTTTTCATTTTGCGATTCGGTCCTTGGCTTTTCAAAACTCGAATAGGTACTTGTTTCTTGCATGGTAAACCCTTATAATTGATCTAGTAAGGCCTTAAAACATATACCCACTTTGCCAAGTCCCCGGGTAACTTTATTTTCACCCGAAAAGTCTTATCTTTCAATGTTTACGCTTTAACACTTCGCACACGAATTTGATCATAACTTTCTCATACGATAACGAAACCTTATGAAATTTTTATGGTGCATTCTCATGAGCATAATTTATATTTACAAAGCTTCGGGTTTGTCAAAAGGTCACTCAGAGGTATAATTTAAACATGTTGACACATTTGGTCCCTGTAGTTTGAAATCTCCCACTTTTAGCTTCGTATGATCCATGATTTATTCGTTTGAAGGTATGAGCATCGTGTAGGGTTATTATACATTATATTTATTCACTGTTGACATTCAGAACCCGTAAAATCACATACTTTCCATGTTTGTCAACTTTAGTCCTTTTATAACATTCTTTCACACGTTCAGACTTTATGACACGTGTCAACACATTATAGGACGTGAATTTTCGAGGTGTTACACCCCCCCCCCCCACTAACTCAGTTATTATTTTCTATTAACGTGAAGGATCTTTTAAATTTTATAAAGTAAGACAAAAATTAATTTCCAATTTTTATATACATCAGTTTTATAAAAATAAAATCTACTTCAACCTCTAAATTTTATAAAACTAAAATGCTAGTGACCTTATAGAAAAAATGTCAAATAAACAAATCTTATCATATGAACCAAGTTTGTAATTCATCTTCTACTCTTTTAAATTCACTCCTAACAAAAAACAGAAGCCACTCCCCCCCCCCCAATCAAATAACGTATCGTTACCAAACCTTAAAATTACCCACCAAATAGTAAGTATAATGCAATGAAGCAAAAGTTTCTTTGCTCAAACCACTCAGAATAAATATTAGTTAGTTACCCTCATAATCTTAATTAGATAAATATTTTATTTCTGTCAACATATTTCTTAGGTGCTCAACACATTTAAAAATATGTAACGTTTTACAATTTTTTTCTATCTCTACACTTGATTAAATACTAAAAGTTATAATTGATTGTTATGTGCTGCACACCATTGATATTTATTTTATATATTGTTTTCTCTTTATAAAACGAGTAAATTACAAGTTTTGTCATTTATGTTTGTACCAAATTACAGACGGTGTCCTTTGTCTTTAAATTTGATGAGTTTTGTCCTTAACATTTCAAAATCCTGTACGTTATGTCCTTTAGCCCTAACTCGGTTAGTTTTTTATGTTAAATCAAATCATGTGCTAGGCACATGAGGGTATAATTGTCTTTTCACCCTATTATTTAAAATCACAACTTACAGCTGAAGACAAATACATATACACAAACAGTCAAAACACATAAATCTTGTTTTCTCAGAATCTTCACTGATGCATATACACAAACAGTTTGTATGCATCCAAGCGATGCCCAGATCATAAGACCATATAGCCTCTAACAATTTCAGTTTTAAGGTGAATCGCAAAAAAATAAAGCAGAGGTAATCATATGACCCAATTCAGATAAGAACCATCCATCATTCTACCCGGTGTAATTTCAAATCTGAGTTCGCAGGCGACTGTATGTGTGTGAGAGAGAGAGAAGAAATCTGAGTTCGCCGGAAAGAGAGGTAGTTTAATGGTGTGATGAGGTTTGACGGTGGAGGGTGGTTTTGAGACGGTAGCGGCGAAGACGGTGGCGATGGCGATGGAGGTGGAGTTGGGGCGGAGATCGTAGCGATGGCGACGGTGGCGGTGGTGGGAGTGGAGAAAACATGTTGTGGTGGCGCTGATTGTTGTTGGTGGTGGCTATGGGGGCGGTGTAGTGTAGAGGAGGTTGTGGTGGTGCTGATAGAAGTGGTGGTCATGGTGGTTTGGATGGAGGTGTGGTGCTGGTAAGGTGCTGTTTGTTTTTTCAGATGTAAAATGTCTGTAGTCTGCGAACCACATCTGCAGGCATCTGCAAGAGAAGATGTGGCCCAAATGTCTGCAGAGGGTTTGTTTTTTTCCTTCAAAAACAACTTCACACACACAACACACATAAGCTCTCTCTCTGCTCTCTCTCTCTCTCTCTCTCTCTCTCTCTCTCTACAAACTCTCTCTCTCTACAACCACCACCACCACCGCACCACCTCTGCCACCACCACCGCACCACCTCCGCCATCACACCACCGCCTTCGTTCCTCTTCTTTCACTGTTTTCCCTCTCTCTCTTGCTAACCTATCCATCGCAAACCTCTCTCTCTCCGTCGATGTGCAGATCTGCTCGGTGAGGGAAGTGTTACAGGGAAGAAGAATGAGGGGAGGGTGTTGAGGTGTGTGGCCGGAAAGAACAATCGGAGGCCGACCTCTCTCTCTCTCCGTCGATGTGTCAGACCTCTCTCTCTCTCCGTCGATGTGTCAGATCTGCTCCGGTCGGTGGTGGAGGTGGTGGCGATGGTGGTGGTGGAGGTGGTGGCGGAGGTGGTGCGGTGGTGGTGGCGGAGGTGGTGGTGGCAGGAAGAAGAAGAAGAAGAAGAAGAAAGGTGGGTGGTGTGTGAAGATCTTGAAGCTATAATTCACAGCTTTTTTTTTTAAGCTATTAAAAGCTATTTTAAGATCTTTTTTTTATACAAACAGTCTTCAAGGGCTTATGTCTGCCCGCCCGCAGACATAAGCTCTTTACAGACAATATAAGCAAAAACAAACAGCACCTAAGAGAGATGGAGTAGAGAGAGGAGAGAAAAATAAAAGTGTAGATCTGAGGGAGAAAGAGATAAGTGTTTTTTTAAGTGTTTTTTAATTAATAGGGTGAAAAGACAATTATACAGTATATGATCTGATTTAACATAAAAAACTAACCAAGTTAATGCCAAAGGACATAACGTGCAGGATTTTGCAATATTAAGGACAAAACTCGTCAAATTTAAAGGCAAAGGACACCGCCTGCAATTTGGTACAAACATAAAGGACAAAACTTGTAATTTACTCTTATAAAACTGACCTATATAAAAAAGCAAGATATTAATTTCTGTCTTAATTTATAAAATTTAAAACATCCTTTACCTTAACAGATTAAATAAAACTGAGTTAGGGGTTTGGATGAAAATTTATAAAAAAAATATATAACAAAACTATTTTTTTTTATAAAAACTGCATGTATATTATGTTTTATATATATGTGATAAAATTAATTAAATAAAAGTAATTAAAAAGAGTTTGAGTAAATTTCCAAAATCGTCCTTGAGGTTTTATATTTGCAAGTTTCATCCAAACATCCTTCAACTTAACATAAAAAGTAAACTAAGTTAGTGGTTTGGATGAAAATGGCAAAAAATGCCAAAGGTGAAGGGTTGTTTGGCACAAAAAAGTCATTTTGGATGAAACTGGCAAACGGGCCTAAACCTCAGGGACAATTTTGGCAATTTACTCAAAAAAAATATTAACTTACGAAAAAAAGTTATGGTCGTTTGAAAATCATGGGGTAATTAGTTTTTTATAGGGGGAATAAAGTGTAACTATTAACTAATTATCTATAATTTGGTAAAAAAAAATAAGGGAATTAAAGTGTATTTAAGATGAGGGGATTAAAGTTTAATTATTGTTTGAAGAGTAAATTACAAGTTTTATCCTTTATGTTTACATCAAATTGCAGGCGCTGTCCTTTTGGCCAAAAGTTTACAGGCGGTGTCCTTAACCTTTCAAAATCTTGCACGTTTTGTCCTTTAGGCCAAACCTGGTTAGAAATCTCAGTTAAAAATTGTCATGTGCAACGTACATGAGGGTAAAATGGTAATTTCCCTCTCAACCCTTTGAAGCTCAACACTCACTCCATCGTCTTCCCCAAATTTCTAGGGTTTAAACCGCCTGCAACTCCAAGTCCAACCACCAATGGCCGCTTCAACCGTCCACATCAATCCTCTTGAAGGTGCTCCACCTATCATTGACCACCACCACCCTCATCTACCGTCTCACACACCACCACGGATGAATCGATTGCAGGACACCAGCCCCCTTAATCATCTTCATCAATGTCAAATATATCTATCTTACTAAAAATACATCCAGAACATACCATATATCAATCTTAATGAAAACACATCAAAAACAGGTGGTGTGCATTCAATAGAGTAAACAAAACAATTACCGTCTGGATGAATCCATTGCAGGACACCAGTAGTAGATGGCTATAAAAATATCATCCGTCAAAACCCCCGTCGAACCTCCATGGGGGTATGGTTTTTCTGAAGCATGATCGTTGGATGGGTGAAGTCCGGCCATTGGTGGTTGGAGTTGCAGGCGGCTTAAACCCTAGAAATTTGGGGAAGATGATGGAGTGAGTGTTGAGTTTGAAAGGGTTGAGAGAGAAATTACCATTTTACCCCCATGTGCATTGCACATGAAAGTTTTTAACTGAGATTTCTAACCAGGTTTGGCCTAAAGGACAAACCGTGCAAGATTTTGAAAGTTTAAGGACACCGCCTGTAAACTTTTCTCCAAAAGGACGACGCCTACAATTTGATATAAACATAAAGGGCAAAACTTGTAATTTACTCTTGTCTGAAAGACTAGTATACTCTCGTTTTAGGTTTTACATTATACATTAAACAAAAGAAATTTCTTAACTTTTGGGTATTTAGATATTGTAGAGCCAAAGTTATCTTAAATTTCAAAGTCATTCTTTTCATAAATATACTTTCATGAATCTTAAACTTTTAACTTCCAAATATATGCAAATCTCCCACCTAAAACAATCCACAAAACAAAATCTCAATTTGAGACTTGTATGTTTATATAATCAACTCCATTACAATAACAATAATAGAACCCAAAAAAGTTTAGTTCCTATAGTCAAAAGCAAAGTCCGCTATCAAACTAACGACATTGGTGTCTCCTTAACTTACACAAACTTTAGCACCTAACTCCCACAAACTTTGATTAGTAAAACTATAGTAGTGGGATAAAGATTTAACCCCACTTTAGTATAACAAAAAGTCAACTCTGAAAAGTCAACAAGTGACGTACTACTCCAAAACAATGACACCAGGTTCGTCACTAGACTTATCTTGATGACCATCAGCGTCTTCCATCGCCACGTCAGCATTTGCAGCCCCGTTGACTGGACCTGATTCATGCTGATGTGGACTTGAACTTGCCACATCACCATTACTCTTCTCACTTTCAGTCACGGGAGAGACGATTTTGGTGATTTTTTCATGTATTGCTACTAGTGGTTGAAGATTCTTTTTAAGCTTTAAATCTGCAGGCTTCTTCGCCAAATATGTCTCTACCGCATCAGCAGCATTTTCCCCTACCACCGTGCACATCTGCACAAATCATAAGTTTAATACATAATTAATATATTAAATAAGATTACATCAATATAACCAACAATATTAATTAGTAACCTCGTTATAAAGGCGGGGCATTGCCAAACGATCCGGTTTATCATCACAAGCAGCTGCCGATATTTCTTCTGCAGCTGTACAAAAAATCAAACACTTAGTCCATGTAAGCATTGATGATATTTCAAGAAATAAGTAATATAATGTAATGCACTGCCATCAAATTATTTTAGATTATTATATATAGACGCTTACAGATAACTTCGATTTGAGGCAATTGACTGGTCAACTGGGACAAAGTTCCGTTTTGACTTGCAGTCGGTCTGTCTACAACCTTTTGTTCAGTCTCCATATCATCACTTCGAATCCCGTTAGGTTTTTCATCACCCTATAAATAGATACATTTTCTTTTACGATATATAATTATAATAAATAAAAACTTCAATAACAAGAGGAAACGTATACTTACTACATGTGTGATCAGTAGGTTCAAAGCAAAAAGAATTTGATCCAAAAAAACGTGTAATAAAGAAACAAAACATGTAATAAGCCCGACTTACGTAGAATTCTTTTTGGTATTCTGCATTAAGTCCTTTTTCAAGAAGTTGGACCCGTTTTTTGACAAACTCGACCACTCTTCTTTGCATTTCTCGGAAGTGATACAATGCGTTATTTGAAGCAGCAGAATCTTGTGGTTGACCACCAGGAGCCACAGTTTGACCGTCAAGACTTCCGCCAGCAGGGGGCGGGGCCGCTCCCGGAACACTGAGATTTGCAGTGGGAAGATGCAACTCTTGACAGATCACTTCCGGAATCCGCAAGTCCTTGTCATCAACAATAGCTTGCCATCTTCCATAACCGTGCCTTTATATAAGATAATTAAATAATAAATAAGAAAAGAATATGATAATAACAAATGAAATAAAAGAGTAAAATGCCATTTTCATCCCTGAGGTTTGGCTACTTTTGCGACTTTCGTCCAAAGGTTTGTTTTTCCGTATCTGGATCCAAAAGGTTTGAAATCTTGTCATTTTCATCCGACTCGTTAACTCCATTTTTTAACGTTAAGCCATGGGTACTTCCGTCTTTTTAGACATTAGAAAATGTCTAAAAATGCCGCTCATTTAACAGAGAAAAGTGGATGGAGTTAACGAGTCAGATGAAAATGACAAGATTTCAAATCTTTTGGATCCAGATTCGGAAAAACAAACTTTTGGATGAAAGTCGCAAAGTGGCCAAACCTCAAGGACGAAAACTCGAAATAAAATTAATGTAAAGATTTATGAAAAGGTTACTTTAACACAGCACGGAGTAGGGTTCGATCATGTTCATCCTTCCAGTGTTTCAATCCTCTTAATCCCGGATACCGATATATGATATCATCCGTAAATAGCGGAGCAGATGGATTCTCTGAAGAAGATTTCACCTGAAAAGTTACGGTAACAAAAAAAATTAAATAAAATAATGACATTAAATTACATGAAAATCACATGGATGGAACTTACTTTATCTCTTACAAGAAGCAAGACTGCAATTCTGACAAGTACGTCCTCAATTCTTAGCCCTTCTTTTGGAACACCGTCTGCGTTAAAAATATTACATATTAGATAAATAATTAATTTACTCGATAACAAGACTTTATAGAGACAAGAAAGTAACCTGAAAACGTTGCGGCATTGGTAATATCTTCTGAAATGTGTGACAGGAACAGAGTTCCATAACTGCAGGTCCATAATAAACCAAAAAAAAAAATAGAAAATAATCATTTTTAATATTTTAATCTGCCGATAAAAACTTGTGATAAATCTAAGGTTTTGCACAAAATCACGGATTCTGGTCAATATTTGATATTTTTCAATTATTTACTTTTTCTGTTCATTCACCATTATATTTCCCCCAAATATCAGCATCTCCAAACAAACGCTAATCCTATTAATGAACATAGACACATAAACGATAATAAAAAAAGGCAAATATATTAAGAAAAAAAATACTAGATAAGTCAAGAAACAGAAGACTATATTTTGGTTTCAGAGTTCAAATTGAGCGATACTTTTAGCTTTACAGACTTGAAATATTATGATATAATATATAACTAGTAGGTTACCACCCGCACTCCGCAGCAAGTTCGAAACGTAGATAAAAATAGGCAAATCGCAAAAGGACATTCTATGTGACGATGAAAAAACAACGCCACGGCGGTATATTCGAAAGTCACGAAAAAGTTCTCGGTTCAGTTCGATACGGTATCGGCAAAAACGAATACCCGGGCGGGTTCGGAATGTAGTTAGGATAACTTACTTACGACGGTACATACAAAACTCAGGAAAACATTGTGTTTAGAAAAAAACTAAAAAGAAACGACCAAAAATAAATAACATAGGAAAGAAAAAAAAAACTAAAAGTTTAGAGTCTACATAGTAATTGCTATAAAGTTAAAGGAGAAAAACTAAAGCTGAGGGTCTAAATAGTAATTATCATAAAGTGTAAAGGAAAGAAAAGAAAATTAAAGTTGAGGGTCTAAAGAGTAATTAAAATAAAGTGTAAGCAAAGAAAAACTTTATTAGAGTTGAAGGGCTAAACATGTCATTATCAAAGTTGAGGTGTCAAAGTGTAAAGGAAAGAGAAACCTTATTATAGTTGTGGGCTAAACATGTTATTACCAAAGTTGAGGGGCTAAAGTTGTCTTGATCAAAGTTGGGGGGCTAAAGTTGTCTTGATGTGACAACTTAGCCTTTTAATATATATGATAATGATAATGCTATAGTTTATGTGCCTCAACTTTAACCTACAATTAGAACAATTCTATTAACCTTAAAAAGTTTGAGTTGACAAAGAATAAAAGAACTTTGACACTTACACTTTAATTTCTTCATAACTTTTTTGCTTCAAGCGTGAAGTAAATTCTGCCCAATCAAAGTCTCCAACCCCATATCTGCAATATACTTCCTACACAATTAATATAATATTCATAAAGATTGAAAAAATTATATTCTTTTATAGTAACAAGACCTCATCAAGATTTGAACAAATTGGGCCCGTTGACTTTGATTAAATCCGAGTACTCTGAAGGCTCTCCCTTCACCTTCCATAAGCGGAAGTTGCTCAGCATTATCAACTGCAAAAATAGTATTTGTTTTGTCTTTGAAATCACTACAGGATATCAACTAATAAAAGAAATTATGAAAAATATTCAACTTACACAAAAAATATAAAATATAAAATATTAAATGCCATTTTCGTCCTCGAAATTTGGCCAGTTTTGCGACTTTTGTCCAAAGATTTGTCTTTCCGCATATGTGGATCCAAAAGGTTTGAAATCTTGCCATTTTCATCAGACGCGTTAACTCTATCCATTGTTCTTCATTAAGTCAGGGGTATTTCCATCTTTTTTGCTAACTTAAAGGGCAATTCGGTCTTTTTCACTTTATGTAAAAAGACCGAATACCCCTGAAAAAGACCGAATTGCCCTTTAAGCTAACAAAAAAGACAGAAATACCCCTGAGTTAACGAAGAAAAGTGAATGGAGTTAACGAGCCAGATGAAAATAGCAAGATTTCAAACCCTTTGGATCCAGGTGCGGAAAAACAAACCTTTGGACGAAAGTCGCAAAACTGGCCAAACCTCGTGGACGAAAATGGCATTTTACTCTAAAATAAATATAACTGAAACGTTTACCACGTGTTTTCTTTCTGTAAGGCTTTCTAGCAGGTGCTATTCCTGTTGAATTATCCTCATCGGATAATTCCGCTTCGTAATTATCATCAGCATCAGAGCTTACATCTTCCAAACCAGCTAGATCATCATCTTCAACAGCCACCATCTGAAAATTGCCAAAATAGCAAATAGACATATGAAAAACATAATAAGATGGAAATACAAAAATGCCCTACAGTTATCTTAACTATTATAAATACCTGCTTACGGCTTCTTTTTCCCTTCCCCATAGAATTAAATTCTTCGATTTTGTGCACTTCATATCTATCTTTTAGCAAGTCCTCCCAATAACTCGATCGTTCTATATTATTCGTTGCGTTTTTGTTCTCTGCCAATGGCTCTTCTATTTCTTCTTCCATTTTTGACTCCGTCTCGTCAATATACTCAAAATTCGCCACCTAATTATACAAAAAATAAAAACAAAGTTTTATTTTAATTTCCAAACATAAATTCCCATCTAGAAGCAGTTTCAAACCTTAAACGCTTTCAAAAAGCCATCTTCTTCTGCATCATCCATTGCAGCATTTTCTTCTTCCGTGTAATCACGGTTAAGCAATCTATAATGAAGAAGCCATGATGTCTATTTGGTCAAAGATAGTCAAAGATACAAAAAAACATAATATGGACTTTCATTAAGGCATAATAAATGTAGTGTTACTTGTATAAAATATCAACATACTTTTTCACTTGTCCCATTTTAGTCATTGTACTTCTTCGTACACGAGTCATTTAAACATGAGTTTGTGTACTGTCTGGAATAACAGGTAAATTTAACATTTTTATATAGAACTTTAAGGGCAGATGTTGAAAACATCAATAGACTTTCGCTGAACGCACATGCGTCCATTATACTTGACTAGTATTTTGACCCGCCGCGCGTTGCGACGGCGGCGTAACTTAAAATAACTCAAACTTATATCGTCAAATATTTGACCTGACTCGTTTTCGAACAGAATTTACGTCAAAACGTAGACCAACTGAAAACGCACATGAAAATAAGCACAAAAACGTATTATATTTTACCTGACTCATTACCGAAAAATTTACGTCGAAACGTAAACCAACTTAGATTTATAACGAAAACGTACTTAGAAATAAGCACGTAAGAAAATAGTATTTTTTTACGTTGCGGCGGCGGACTCAAAACGTAAAGTAACTCGAATTTGTACCGCCTAGTCAAAACGCATTATATTTGACGAAAAAAAAACTATGAATATATAACTTGCATATATAACAATTTACCTATCTATTGCAGCATCATCATAATGAATTTGCCTTGATTTCATTGCCTCGTCGTTTTCATCAGCAAACAATTCCTTTGAACCGTATCTTATGATGTCATCCAGCTCTTCCTACATTGTAAATTGTAATAATAAAACATCACAGAAATATATCAAGTTTTTCCGTATCAATTCCAGCTGTAAAATGTACCTGGTTGATGTTTTGATTTTTAAGCTTGCCAACAACCAAATGCTCTAAAACCATCTTCTTTTTCGTCATCTCCATCATTCTTTCTTCGATTGTTCCTCTATTTATCAGTCTAAATATCATCACCTGCAATGTGACAAAGATACAAATAACGGGATTTTTTTTTTTTTTTTGGGGGGGGGGGGGGGGGTTCTGTTTTAATATAAAAAGCGGGATTTTATAGGTATAAGATAGCGGGATTTTATCTTTTTTGCTAAATATACAATTAAAACAGCGTATTCAGATATAATTTACAAATCAATATTTCTAAAACTTTCTTCCAGTGTGTCGCTAAGCATAAAAAAACACACGCTATTTCATCGCTATCGCTATGTAGCTTATAGGTAGCTTGTCGCTATCGCCTGCTATTCGCTATTAACAACTACGTGTATTATATCAAACAGGCCAAATGAAAAAGTTAACTCAAAGGGATTGAAAGCCCCCTAAAGTCTTAATTTAATGCATCACTAACACGTTAATTATTTATAATGAATTCAAACAGTCCGACCCGTTTTAAAAAGGCACTAAAAATGTCTCGTTTCAGCCTGTGTTCTAACAAGTCAAAACCTCCTAAATCATATTAGAATAAAATGCCATTTTTGTTCCTAAGGTTTGGCAAGTTTTGCGACTTTCGTCCAAAGGTATGTTTTTCCGCATCTGGATCCAAAATGTTTGATATCTTGCCATTTTCACCCGGCTCATTAACTCCATCCATTTTTCTCTGTTAAGTCAGGGGTATTTCCATCTTTTTTGTCAACTGAAAGTGCAATTCGGTCTTTTTCACTCTATATACAAAGCATTTAGCATAATGTACAAGTATTCAAAATACCCTTACTAAATAAAAAAGTCGAAAATACCCCTGACTTAACGAAGATAAAATAGATGGAGTTAACGAGTCGGATGAAAATGGCAAAGATTTCAAACCTTTTGGATCCAGATGCGGAAAAACAAACCGTTTGACGAAAGTCGCAAAACTAGCCAAACCACAAAAATGGCATTTTACTCATCGTATTATAAATGATTCCAATTATAAGTATAATATAGCTTTCGTAAGCATCATTAATGCATTAATTATATTTATAACGAATAATATGAACCTAAACCTATTTTGACTTGATGCATTAATTATTTATAACGAATAATATGAACCTAAACCTATTTTGACAAAGTACCCAATGTAACAACTTCTAACCTTGTTTTTCTGTCCGAGACGATGAGCACGGGCCATAGCTTGTAAATCAGCATGTGGCTTCCAATCACTGTCGTAAATAATAACCGTGTCTACCAATACTCGGCCCAAGGTAAGAATGCAACCAATCGTTGGAATAAGTAGCCACATAGCATCGTAAATACACTAGCAAACATTTGTTGAAGGCCTCTGTTTGCGTGTCCGATTGGGGATGATAAGTAGTGTTGAATGAAAGGGTCAAACAATGGAGTCGGTACAATTCCTTCCAAAATTCGGACATGAAACGAGGGTCATGATCGACGACAATGTCTAGCGCATTGTCATGTAAACGTACAATAGATAAAAACTACAGCTACAATTGAGCTAGTAAAACGGGCAGCCAAACCTTCATGTATATATAAACCAGGTTTGATGCTTCTTGTTGGATGCATATTTGTTACAGTCAAGTAGTCTAATGAACACTTAGCACCCATGTCCCAGATCTAGATGACTTTAAAAGGAGATGTGTGCTCCATGATGTTCTTACGTTTAACCTATTCATCTCCTTTGTTATTTGGATCCAACGGTCAGATTAATTCATGAGTGACAAATCCTTGTTCGGACTTGCATTTTAGAATATATTGATGAAAATGGGATGCCAACTTTTGGGCACTCGTTCCATAAATCCATTATGTGTTGACATGAACTATGACATAAGGTTAACCATCCACCCCACTATTAAGGAATCAAACCCAATTGCAATATTACCCAATTTTGACTTTTCTTTTCACCTCCAGCTACAATAACTATAGATTTTTATAAAAGTGTCCAAAAGAATGTAACTTGTTGATCCTTGTGTTATTATTCAGGCAACAACTTAAACTTCTTTTTTCTTTTGAGCATAAACAAATAGTACACTTGAGTTGGATTGTTTTGTTTATGAGACCATTCCAACTCTTTGGGCTTAAACTTTACCAAGTAAAGCAACAGGCCCATTTATATAGAGTTAAGTTAGATAGGGGAATTGACGTGACACCTCATGATTGGGTGGGTGGAAAGTTTACTCCATCTCATGAGGGGTGCACCTCTTTCACCCTTACTCCTTGCCAAGTCACTCAATTCGTCAATGTTTCTTAAGGTTGTCAAAGCTTGGTGGGTGTCATCGGATGTGACTGGTTTTTATGCGTTAAAGAATTGCTGTGAGAAATGACAAAATAAACGAAACTCAAAGTAATTCAACTTTAAACTTAAAAATAAATGAGTAAAATGGTTTGTCAATCTAAACTTTAAAGAAAAATTACATAACTAAACCAACTCAAATTTAAAAGACAACAATCTAATTAAAGCTTGCATGGCATAGTATTCGAACAAATACATGGTTTAAGATTTACCAAAGCTAACAACCTTTGGTCCTACAACCAAGCGAAATATGAAAATAAGAAACAATCTTGTAAACTGAAATAGTATTACATAATATAAGACAAAACAAAATTTGTTTAGTAAACTAAAAGTTATATAGATAATTTCAAAAAAAAAAACAAATGAGATAAATATACAAATAATAATGATAAAAAGTTGAAAGAATAGGATGGTAAAAGGAACACCAAATTAGTACACCTCTGTGCCCTACCCTCTCTCTTTTGATCGAGTTTTTTTTTCACATCAACCTTCTCACTCTTTAGCCTTTTCTCCTCCCCCTATTTTGATGATTTTTGGTGATTTTTGTGATCTTCTTCGATTGAGAAAAAAAAAAAGAAAGAAAGAAAACAGATTCTTGTGTGTGCATCTGTCCCACCAAATAAGTCCGCCTACAACGAGCCATATAATGCGGGTGTAAATGATAAATGTTGTCGCTGTCCGCAAGATTTTCTATTGTTGTTGGTCTAGATATCCATTCATTTCCAGGACAAATATATAAATTATTTATAATTTTTTAGTACTTAGGGATGGTTTCTAAAATTTTATACTCCACTAGCTAGTGCCATGTATGCATTTTTCTCTCTTTGTATTTACGATTGCAAATTTGAACAAGTGAATTCTTGGAATTAAGTTTTATAAGTAAACTAGGTTAGAACCCCGTGTATTATACGGGTTGAATAAATGTAAATTTATATACCAAATAATATAAAAATATATATATCTTTAAAACTCTTGTTTATTACACGGGTTGAATAAATGTAATATTATATATCAAATAATAAAACAATATATATTTAAAGATCTCGTTTATTACATGGGTTGAATAAATGTAATTTTATATATTAAATAATAAAAAATATGGTATTTTTAAGAACCCCGTATATTGTACGGGTTGAGTAAATTTAATTTTATATATTAAATAATGAAAAAAGTTACACTTTTAAGAAGCTCATGTGTTATACGGGTTGAACACATATAATTTTATATACCAAACAATAAAAAGTTATATCTTTATAAACCATATGTATTATATAGATTGAATAAATCTAATTTTATATATTATATAATAAAAAAAAGTCATATTTTTAAAAACTCCGTGTATTACACGAGTTGCATAAATATAATTTTGTATAGTAAAAAAATAAAAATGTTATATCTTTAAAAAACCTCGTTTATCACACGGGTTGAATGAATCTAATAAAAATTTATATCTTTAAAAAAATTAACGAATATACTCGATATAATATGGATGGGATGATTGCAGTGATGGTTCTTATAAATGTCACGTAAACATAGTGATTACCGTATCTGAGTTGAGAGTTGAACACAAAAATAAAAGTATAGAACCAATAAACATTGATTAATATTTTTGTTTACCCTTATAGACATTTTTGAAATAGGTTCTACCCTTAACTACTTTAGTTTAATAAAATAACTAAATCATTTACATTATGTTAATTTATATTTAGCATTTATCTTTTGTTAATTTCAGAATAAATAATTTTGAAATATAATAAATATTTTAAAATATTAGATTATCTCCTATACGAATTGTTTAAATTTATATTAAATTTAATTTTATAATTATCTTTTAATTGATATTAATTATCTAAAAAAAATAGATGGCTTCAATGAATGACATGTGTCCTCTCATTGGTTTCTTTTATTATATAGTATAGATAGATTAATTTGTTTATCATACAAGGGTGGAAATTTAGTTTGTTATCATATTCACTTTTACAATCACCTTTTTTAAAGGCCATGTCTATTCACACACACATCTAGTCTATCCACACACCCCCCAGTGTCGAGCTGTGGCCAGAGCGCGGCGTTTTGGTCCGGTTAACCAGACAAAGACTGACGGGTGTCTGACGGGTCTGTTGACCGGACCAAAACGCCGAGCTTTGGCCGCGTTCTGGTCCTGTCAACCAGACAAAGACTGACACCCGGCCAGTCTTTTGGCTGGTTGACAGGACCAGAACGCGGCCAAAGCTCGGCGTTTTGGTCAGGTCAACAGACCCGTCAGAAACCCGTCAGTCTTTTGTCTGGTTGACCAGACCAAAACGCCGCGCTCTGGCCACAGGTCGACACTGGGGGGTGTGTAAATAGACAAAGGGGGTAGGTGGGGTGTGTGAATAGCAAGACCCTTTTTAAAAGAAAAATGGAGAAATTTTGGCAACGAAACATCACCATCAATTGAATACTTCAAGATCTAAAGTGATTACTTTCGAACAAATTAAAAGTTGTACGTGACAAGTTTTCAAAGGCAATCGACTTCGCCCCCTTTGAATATTTTACATGTTCATAATTTTAGATTTTTTAACAACATTATATTATTGAAACAAAAAACCCACCCTAGCAAGATGCTAAGAAGTGAGAGCCCCAAGCATTTCATCCTTACATTTAAATTACACCGATTAATCCATGCTAACAAATTAAATTTCGCACTACTTTATTCATATGGAAGAGTTTTCATATCATCCACAATTATTTCCACTCCTTTGTTAATATTCTTGAAGACTCTAAAATTCCTTACTTTCCATATAAACCACGTTAGACTATACGGAGTGAGCGTGGAAAACTGGCGTGGAAGCCAGTCTACGCCGAACACACCACCCCGGACACATGGCGTGGAGGGCGGCGTGGTGGTGTGGGTGGGGGGGTTTCTACCCGCGTAGAGGGCTTTTGCTTGATGATGTGGATGCTCTTGATTAGTGAGTGTAGTTTGGGTGGACTCATGTTTATTTTTTTTATTTTTAATAACACCACTTTCATGCCCTTTTCACCCCGTGCTTTTTTTTACCATGGCCCTCTGCTGACGAGGCTATCACACAACGCTTTATACCCCTTCCACTCTGTATTGTCTTATAATGAAATCATACGTTGCCACATCTTTTTATACACTTGTGCTTAAATTTTAGAGTCTTTCTTATACATGCTTCGACACCTCAGCGACTTTATGGCACTATTTCTCGTCCAATGCCGTAAAGTCGCGAATAATCTTGCATTAAGTATAGATGAAATCCACAAATACAAATGACAAATTATAGCTGTTATTAGAGCATCCACAATAAGGAAACACAAAAACGTATAAAAACATGCCTAGTAAGCCGACACGTCATAAAAACACTCACTCTTCAAAAACACTAAAAACTAACTCAATAAGGAAAACAAAAAGCACTGCCACATCATTATCTATTTCTTATTTTTAGTTATTAATTTATTACCCTCTTCATATATTTTATAAAAGAAAGTTAACATGACCCACCACTAATTCTCTCTCCATATAATATATTTATGTGTTTATAGTACAAAAGGGCCAACAAAAAAATTGTTTTTCAATGTTTTTGTTCAAGAACTAATGCCTAAATACACAACCAAAAAACATATGCCACAATAATAAGAATGACAAAAAAAAATGCCACATGGGCAGAAAAAATGGATCAAAACCCCTTATTGGGATGCTCTTAATCGATTAGAACCAATCAAGTCAACACGTCAACATATTTAATTTATTCACGTTTGTGTCACCCAACCACACGTTTATTCACATGTTCACATTCACTAGACTGTAGACATCTGATCAAGTCAGGAAATGTCAACACATTCATAGCTAGTGGGCCTTATAATACAAGTGATAGTATTTGTAGTCTCAGGCTACACGGTATGGGGTCGGCCTTGGACCGGCCTGGACCGACGCTGCCCCCAACACCGTTCCCACCCCCCCCCCCCCCTCCCACCCACCCGTCGTCCTCTCCGTCTCCTTGGAGACGTTTGTGCCAGGCCAGAAAAAGACAAAAAAGGGACATGTAACGGCTAGTTGACCGTTTCAAAAGAAAAAAAAAATTATGTTTAACGGTAAATTTTGAAAACCACCCCAAAATTCATTAATTTTTTTTTTAAATACAACCCCAACACCCTATTTTTTACCCACTTCAACCTCATCTCTCTCTAAACTTTCATACTTTTATAAAAATTAGCCATGTCTTCATCTTCTTCTTTAAGATGGTATTCGTCATCTTCGGGTGAGAACGAAGCATTTTTTTTGCAAATGGTCATTATGTACGCAACTCAGATGTTCATGGAGGAGGATGAAGAGTCTGAAACATCGTCACAACGGCAAACTAGAAGAGCCGCCTTAAACCGGGACAAAGAAGGTTGGTTTATTTAAATTTAATAATGAATTTAATTTATTTTTCGTTTTTAATATATAGACGCCCATGATAAATTACTGGCCGATTATTTTGCCGACGAACCTGTGTACACGGACGAGATGTTTCAAACGTTGGTTCCGAATGAGTCGTAGACTTTTTTTACGTATCGCAGACGACTTGGCCTAGTCTGATCCGTTTTTCACACTGCGATACGACACTAGGGGCCAAAGGGGATTCACTACTTTACAAAAATGTACGTCGGCCATTCGCCAACTGGCATATGGGTACGCACCCGATTCGTTGGATGAGTATTTAAGGATGTCCGAAAGAACCGCACGTGAATGTTTGCACAGGTTTTGCGAATGGGTCGTGAAATTATATAGCAAGAAATACCTGCGGAAACCAAACGCAAACGACGTTCAAAAATTATATCAAGCACACGAACAAAGACATGGTTTTCCAGGAATCCTCGGGAGCATTGATTGCATGCACTGGCCGTGACAGAACTGCCATACTGCTTGGCAAGGTCAGTATACTCGGGGAGATCATGGTCATCCAACTATAATTCTAGAGGCTGTTGCGTCACAGGATCTCTGGATCTGACATGCTTTTTTTGGTCTACCTGGTTCACTTAAAGACCTTAACATTATCTACCACTCACATATATTTGACGATGTAGTGGCAGGAACAGGTCCAGACACCAGTTTTACGGTTTCGTGGGTGGAATACAGGAGGGGTTACTACCTTTAAGATGGAATATACCTAACGTACTCTACAATAGTTAAAACTATTCCGCACCCGACAGATGATAAAAGAAAGAAATTTGCGAAGTTTCAAGAGGGTGCGAGAAAAGATATTGAACTGTGTTTTGGGGTTCTACAAAAAAATGGCATATCATTGAACATCCAACACGTTCTGCTACACCAAAGAGGTTACGACACATTATGTACGCTTGTATCTTGATTCATAACATGATCATTGAAGACAAAGGTAGAGCGATATGTGAGTACGACGAAAACGCGTCTAACGAGAATTTTGTTCCAGTTAGTTTGGAACAACAAGATTTAAACGGATTCTCTCTACGTAACGAGTACACACACCAAAACCTACAAGCGAACTTGGTGGAGTACATTTGGAACAACGCACAAAACGAACCTAACGACCACATGCCGGATGAAGACTATTAGTTTTTAATATTTTTTTAGAATATGTTAGTTTTTTTAATATTTTTAAGTTCTTAGGATTTTTATTTATTAAGTTTATTTTTTTTAACTTATGTAATGTTTGGTTTGTTAATATTAATGCATTTTTTTTTAACTTGTGTAATGTTTGTTTTAAAAAAAAATTAGATAAATTAAAAAAAAGTTAATATGGTGGGGTAGGACCATCCTCCATTTCCATTGATTCTACCTTGGAGGGGCATATCCTCCAAGGGACTATGATGTGGCGCCTACATGCCGGATCATCATCTAAGGGAGGACCATCACCATACCGCATAGTCTCATACCTTCTCATTACCTAAACCATTTCTTAATAGTGTTATTGGGAAACCGACCTTCAAAACTAACCTATGATTTGACAATCTAAATATTTTAAGACCGTTGAGAACATTAGGATAGTCTAAACTTTCTTGTAATGGATCATTGGTATGATCAACATACATGCCAACATTATCGACATGGTTTATTAGTAACCTTGAGACAGAGTTAGATAAAAAAAAAAGGGTTATTGGATTTTATCACCCCTAACTATTGACTATTGGCCGCTGTCACCCTCAACTATCACTTTGACGTCCGCCACCCCTAACTTAACACTTAGTGTGTTCTGTCACCAAGTCGTTAACTGATCACTAACTTTTGATCTTGTTACTATACATTTGAGGTGTTCTAACATTCCTAAAACATTCATAAGATCCCTATGGCACCTCCAAAAGTATAGTAACAAGATCAAAAGTTAGTAATCAGTTAACAATATGGTGATAGAATACACTAAGTGTTAAGTTGGGGGTGACGAACGTCAAAGTGATAGTTTGGGGTGGCAGCGGCCAACAACCAATAGTTGGGGGTGATAAAATCCAATAACCCTAAAAAAAGTATAGGCTCTGGTGATTGGATTCAATATAAACAATTCAACGGTACTCTTTCTGCCTATTAATAACAATCCAAGGGTGAAAGGGGTGCTTCCCTCATGAGATGTGGCAAACTTTCCACCGACCCAATCATCTATTGTAATGTCAATTCTGCTCCCCTCTTGCCTAAAAAACATAAGAGGTGGTCACCACTCGTGGGTAGAGGGTAAACTAAGTTTTTTTCCCTTTCTTTTATAAACTATTAATTAATAAATGAAATATATTTTTAACAAAATAAAAGTACATTAAATTAAAAAAAAATTACATTAAATTAAACTAACTAAAATTACATTAAACTAAATTAAACCTACTAAAAAAGTCGATACATAAAATTAAACCTTCTAAAAAACTAAAGCCATAAAAAATTTAGAAACTACATGCCCAATTATATTTTTTTTGCGATCTCGCGTTTTTGGGCTAGTGTGATTTGCAACATCTCTGGTGGAACATTGTCTTGTGGCCTGTTAAACGTCTCCAGTTCCTTATCAAACCTAATCGATCTCAACGTCTCTCGATGTTCATCCGCCAACGTGGGACCTTGTGGTAATGAAAAAAAATTGTGGTGGATAATTAGGTTGGGGTTGGGTGTTGTACAAACCCGCTTATGTATTTTGGGCGTAAAAGTATAGAGGTTGAGAGTGTGGGGAATAACCGTGTTGTGATTGAAATGGCACACTTGAACCACTCAATCCGCCTCGTCTACTTTGCGAGCCCCGCCCCATCGCCTTCGAACCGGAACCCGAAACTTTTTTCTTGCCATCACCCTTGTTTTGTCTATCCATAGTATGCTTTGAGAGTATGTGAATTCGGTGAAAAATGAAATGTAAAATGGTAATATTTATAAAGTATTTATTTGTTTTTTTTAAGTCAAACGGCTATGAAGCCATTAATACCTCCAACGAGCATGCGCTTCACCCAACGGTCATATATTCAATCGGTGTACTCATCGCAAATCAAAAATGTGACAACCCTCAAATTTACATGTAACAGTACAGTTTATTAATAATAATTAATGTGCTTGACGACTGTGTGGAATTACTTAACTGCTTTCTGATATCTGTGTTATGCTTACACGTAATTGTTAATATACTAATAGTGTACAGATAGGTCACTATATAGTCCGTTATATTTTCCTAAGTGTTAGAAAGTAAAAACGTTACAAAATATATAAATAGGACACTTTACGGATTAATTAAGCGCTTTAACGGAGCAGTGTCAAACCGAACAACCGGACTTTACCCGGAACATAAAAATATTGCCAATAACATTGTTTATCTTTTTCTGAGCCAGTTAGGGTCCCTGAATACCCTAACACCCGTTACAACTTACTACATGCTAGTAACTCAATTAACTTCCTACTTAACAACTAATGTCTAACCATTTAGTTAGAAACCAACCATGAGACCCCCCCCCCCCCAACGAAATCGGTCACCATATGGTGACACCATTTGTCCTTGGATGATTAAAATAATCCTACTTGTCTAATATCAAGGTGACACGATGACCTTTGGGTAATCTTGAAGGAATTGTCTATAAGTAACAATACAAGTCCACTAATCACTTCATAACCCACACAACAAAAATCACTCCTTCTCTCCCCTTGCCATAGGCTTCGGCCGAACATAACCATCTTCACCACACCACCTTTCGATTTTGATCAAACCATTCCAAGGGTATACAAGTGCTAAGGATCACATACGAGGAGGCTTGGTGCATTCGGAAAGCGAAGGACCTCTTCCCATTGCTTTTATCCACCCAATCTTCGACTAGTTTCTCCCCTAGCCTCGAGCTAGTAGTAAGTGACTCTAAACGCCTTCTTGATCTTGTCTAGAGTGGTTAATAAGAGTTTCGTCGGTTAAAAATTATGAACATATAAGATCAAAGTCTAAAAGTTTACTAAAGTGATGAACAAGGTGGTTAATGGATGAATATGTGTGTAAATCATGTAGATCTTGTGTGATTATGATTATTGGTTGATTATCTGATGTTTTACTGATTAATGTTAATGTGTCATGTTGTTGTGGTCACTAAACTTGTTAACGGAATCGATCGAACACGATTTAGAAGGTTAAACACTGAAAATCAGAATCTGTCCAACTTTTACAGCCAACTTCACTTGGCTGTAAACAGGTCTTAAACTCAACGAAAAACCGATATTTTGAATCTAAAATATGTTATTATGAAATACGGTTCTAATGGCACCGGAATCGTAATTTTTGGACTCCGTTTACTATTTTTAAAGTGTTAATTTGTAACAGCAACTTAAGCTGAATTTTGACAGCAATAAATGGGTGTCGTACTTTCAGTCATAACCTGAGTTTTGTGATGAATCGGACCATGAAATTTGTACAGTAGATAACAACCTGTGTATTTGTAATTACCCCACTGGAATTTCTTAAATCGGACACTCGATGAATTTTTAATAAATTGTTTCGTGAACTGTGGTCAGAAATACATAAATCTGAGTTCAGTCCCGAAATATGAATTTTTATAAAATGTGGGTAATGAACCGGACCCCGATATTTTTACACAATAAAATATGGAATGTTTATGACATTCTATAAAAATTTGGGAATTTTTGGAATAATCTAACTATTTTATTTAAATGTCCGAAAACAGCCGGTTTTGAGCATTAATGCTGAATTGACATAAGTTGTGACTTGCGTGTCTAAATGTCGAGTATGCTGTCTGTGAATGGTTTGACATGTTATATATGTTATGTGCATTATCGTATGTTTGATTTTGAGTGGGGAATGGACGGGAAACTTAGATGGGCATAAACCGTTACAGTGATGCATGTTGTGTGATAGATACGTGTAGAAACTTTGTGTTCTATTTGAAAGCCACTAAATGACTAACTGGTAAATCACACTAGGACGTGATTGACCGACCTTGACTGTTAGCTATATTGAGAATCTAACCGAGCACACCGAGGTGAGTTCACACACTTTCTAAGGCATGGGATTCCCGGTGGTTTGGGAATGGGTTAAAGAATTAAAACTAAATCTACATATCCTCCTTGGGTAGGATATGTACGGCCATCCTCCATAGAGCGGATGCCATTATTAATCCTACGAATTCTCCTGGTGCAGAATACGTACGTTCGTCCTCCTGGTGCAGGACAACAACCTTAAAACTGGCTAGACAAAACTCTATCATGAAGTCCCTCAATTTATATCGACTTAATCGCCGAGGCCAATGGCGAGCGGGTCATTAGTTAATAGCGCTATTAGGTTTAACAAACCTCACACCGTGCCGGTAGGACGGGCGTGTACTAATGGACTATGGCAGATTGTCAGTGATGATAGACACTGATATAGGGCACAACTTATTTGCGTAGCAGTCGATATCATACCGTCTAGTAGTTCAAACGGGGAAAACCCCCACTGATCATGGTTATGGATTGGGTAAAGGAAAAGTAAATGGTTAAACATACTTTCAACTACGGGGTAACCCCCACGGCAAATAAGCCAACGAAAGTCAAACCATGTTTTTCAGAAACAACTTAAAACAAAACAACCAAACGTGAACTCACTCAACTTTGTTGTTGACTCGTTGTTACATGCCTTACAGGTCGCTAAATGCTTGGAGCTTGCACGGGGAAGGAGTCGTTGTGGTGTACGGACTGTTATGTTCCGTGCTTAATATTTAAATCCTTATGAACTTACTAAACTTGCGTTTTGAAACTTTAACTTATGAACTATGGACTTATGCTTTTGAACTCACGTTTATGCTTCCGCTATTTAAACTAAACAAGGTTAACTAGCTTTGGTCACCAATCGTATTATGTTTGGTTTTATTTACTTAATTGAGTTGTTCAATATGATTGGTGGCTCGATCCTGGTCACGTCACGCCTCCAAGCGGTGATACCCCGCATGGTGGATTTTGGGGGTGTGACAAAAAACCCCGCGCGCTGAAGGGGAATGACGCCGGTGTTCCCCGCGCGGTAAAGGGCTTCACCGCCATTTACCCCGCACCTGCCCCGTTCACCCTTATAGTAACTATATATAAATAATATTTCAGTTTTATCTTTTATATTATAAATAATATATATTTTTAGCCCGTTTAGTTTTTTTTTATAATAATTAAATTATCATGTAATTTTATTTTTCTCAATTAATATTGCTTCATTCATTTTTCCAAAAAAAAACTCTAAATACACAACTACGTATAATGTTAGATCTATCAAACATTTCTGGTACCTTTTTGAAGACGATTTCTTTCAATTATGCTGCAATTTCATAAGGAGGGGAAAATAGATCGTGGTTGTGGGTCGTTGTTTATTACTTTGATTCCTAAAGTCAAGGACCCGGTGAAGCTGAACAACTATCACCCCATTAATCTGGTGGGAATTATTAGTAAAGTGATATCAAAGATTTTAGCTAATAGGTTGAAGGTAGTTATGGGAGAGGTCATTTCGGAGTATCAGTCGGCATTCATTAAAGGGAAGTACATTTTGGATGGGCCACTTGTGGTTAATGAAATCATTACTTGGTGCAAAAAGATTAATAAACAAGCATTCCTTTTGAAAATCGATTTTGAAAAGGCCTACGATAACGTTAATTGGTTGACACAATGAGGCAAACGGAGTTTCCTGGTATATGGTGTGAGTGGATTCATGGGGTTCTAGCGTCGGCTAGATCATCGCTCCTCGTAAATGGAGTGCCTACTTTCGAGTTCCAATGCAACAATGGTATGAGACAAGATAATCCTCTTTCTCCCTTTTTATTTCTTTTTGTTAAGGAAACGTTGTCGTGTATGTTTGTGAAAGCTAGGGAAGGCGGTGCGGTCCAAGGTATCAAAACCCCCAACAATGGGCCTATCATTTCACATCTTTTATATGTGGACGATGCAATCATAATTGGTGAATGGGAGGCAGAAAATATCCTTAACGTCGTGAGAATTTTGCGGGTGTTCTACATGTGTTCTGGTATGAAAATAAATCTTAAAAAGTCAAATCTTTATGGTATTGGAGTGGGTAACTTGGAAATGAAGGACAAGGCTAAAGTGGTAGGGTGTCTAGCGGGGGAAACCCGTTCAACTACCTCGGTCTTATGGTGGGAGCCAATATGAACCGGATCAATAATTGAAAGGCGGTGATCTATGTTGCAGAAACACTGGTTCAAATGACCGGAATCAATCGAACCATGGGTTTAGTTCTGCATAAAAGGGTGAGTCCTCTCGTTTGATTCGGGGTTGGCTGATCTCCTTATTCGAATGATAACTGCAAAACGAACAGCCGTTAGACTCGCCACGGGGTGAATGGGGGTTCTCTCCGTGACCACCCTCCGGCGTGAGAATAAGTATGTAATGATTGAGGACATCCAAGATGGATTCCCGACTTCTATGACGTTTACTTGTCTTAAGGGAACAGATGGATTAGATAATACCTCGATGCGGACTTCTTTCGCGAGGTGTTTGAAGCTTGTAGCAGCCAGTTTGTTTAACGCATCTGCATGTTTGTTTTCGCTTCTGTTGATGTGGACTATTTTGAAGGTCTGAAACTGGTTGATAAGGATTCTTGCTTGTTCCAAATACAGAGCCATGACTTCGCCTTTAGTGTCATAATGGCCGTTGACTTATTCTGCTACTAATTTGGAATTGACATGTGCTTCGAGATTCTTTACTCCCATCTTGAGTGCCAGGTGGAGACCTGCGAGGAACGCTTCGTACTCCGCTTCGTTGTTAGTACTTTTGAAATCCATGCGAATTGCATACGTGAGTTCATGGTTGTCAGGGCTAACTAGGCGAAGGCCTGCGCCTGCACCGTCGTCGTTCGAGGCGCCATATGTATGTAATGTCCAAACCCTGTCATCGAAGACTGGGGTAGGATTTTGAATTGACTCGCATTCATGGATGGGGACTTCGGTAACAAAGTCTGCTAAGACTTGCCCCTTAATAGCTAGTCGAGGTTTGTACAAGATGTTGTACCCTCCTAATTCGATAGCCCACTTGGCCAATCGCCCTGCGACATCTGGCTTAGACAAGATTTGTCCTAGATGATAGTTTGTAAGGACGGTGATAATGTGGCCTGAAAAATATCGTCGCAGCCTGCGTGAAGCGTAAACCAGTGCAAGGACGAGTTTCTCCATGATAGAATATCGTGTCTCTGGACCAGTTAACATTTTGCTGATGTAATATATCGGGGTTTGAACTTCGTCTCTTTCGACCATTAATACTGCGCCGACTGCCACTTCTGCAGCGGAGAGGTATAGAATTAATGGTTCATCTTTTTGTGGAGCTGTTAAGGTTGGTAACTGAATCAGACACTCCTTCATTTGTTGGAAAGCTTTCTCTGCTTCTGGGGTCCATTGGAAGTGACTCTTTTTGACGCAGTTGCGCAATGTGCTGATGAATGGATATGATTTGGCAACGTGATTTGCCAGAAATCTGTTGAGAGCTACTAATCGCCCAGTGAGACGTTACATCTCTTTGACTGATGCTGGTGATGGCATTAGTTGAATGGCTTCTACCTTCTCTGGGTTGACCTTGAAGCCGTGTCTGGTTACTATGAACCCTAGGAATTTGCCCTCCTCCATTCCGAACGAGCATTTTATTGGATTCAGCTTTAGGTTAACTCTGCCCAGGGAGTCAAAGGTGCGCTGAATGTTTGCAAGCATAGACTCTTCCTCTCGGCTCATGATAACGAGATCATCCATGTAAACTTCTACTGTTACGCCAATATCATCTCCGAAGACTCTATCCATCAGATGTTGATAAGTGGCTCCCGCATTGCGGAGGCCAAAAGGCATTTTTGTGTAGCAAAAAATACCCTTATCTGTGCGGAAGGCCGTTTTGTCTTCGTCTTCCTCCTTAATTTGCACTTGATGATATCCTTTATAGCAGTCTAAGAAACACTTCCAACGGAAGGATGCTAAGGAATCCATTTTCTTGTCTGTTTTTGGGAGGGCGTAACAGTCCTTTGGGCAAGCTTTGTTGAGATCTTTGAAATCGACACACATACGCCACCCGCCGTTGTGCTTCTGCACCATTACTGGGTTGGCTATCCAAGTTTGATATTGTACTTCGCGCAGAATCCCAGCTTGAAGTAATTCGGCTACTTGTTCGTTCTTTGCGTTTGCTTTTTCTGCGCTAAGACTGCGCTTCCCTTGCGCGACTGGTTCAGTGGAAGGTCGGATATTTAAGCAGTGCTGTGTTATCTCTCTTCGTACTCCAGTCATGTCTGCCGGAGACCAAGTGAAGATATCCATGTTGTTAGATAGGAGTTCCTTTAACTTCGCACGAATTGCCGGTGAGATAGCGTGTCCTAACAAAATGGTTTGTTTGTTCAGGATATTCCTCGTTGAGGACCCACTTTTCTGGTTCATTTGACGGTGAGGGTTTGGCAACTTTTGCTGGTGGCTCGTCATCCACATACATCACTTCTTTGCTGGAATATAAAATTGCTACCCCGATTTCCGTCAGAAAACCACAAGCGGCGTGCGGTATGGAGGTAATCATGCTGAACTCTCTCTGTGATCGTCTCCCAAGTAATACATCATGGCGCGATGTTGGTGGCATAACATAAAATTGATTGTGACAGTGCGCGAGTGCTCACCGTCTGAGAGGGTTACAGGGAAGGCGATTTGACCCAACGGAAAGACGGTTTCATTGCAGAAACCAGTGAGAGGAAAATCGACTGGTTTTAAGCACGCCTTATCCTCCGGGTCTAGTTGCTTAAAGCATTGCTCGTAAATTATATCCATGGAACTTCCCGGATCTATAAACATATAATCAGTGCGATAATGGCCGAAGATACCAGTGATGATTACCTAGTGTTCTTCTTGAGGATCTCCTGGAACGACGGGGAAGACTACTTGTTGTTCTCGCCAGTGCTGATTGTGGCTCCGTTTGTGCGGTCTTCGTGAAGGTCCTCCTTGTACCATACTTGTCTGTTGCACCTTGGTTTCCTAGTGGTTGTTATCCTCCAGATTTTGTTTTATATATCTAAGTGGTTCCAGATATCCTTTGTTACTAAGTTGGATGTCCCACTGATGTGCTGAATGTGGGTCCAACATTGTGGTACCGGATCTTCTCTTGAACACGTACCCTTCTTGATCATTAGATCTGTTATGCAACGGCTCAGATCTAGAATTTGGTGCTAAAATTTCGTTTATGGTGTTCTGGAATTTGGTGAACCAGTACTCTGGAGTTTCCTCTGGAAGTAGATCTGGATGATTTTGAGCTCCAGATTGCATTTCTGAGACAACAGAGCTTTTTGCCTCATAACAATTTCTGCCGCTAGCTGTTTTTCCCACGATTCCGTCAATCTGAATAACCTGGGTTGGATTACCCTTGTTTTCAGATCGAGGACTTGATGGGTGATTTGGCGAATTCTCTGCCATGGAAAACAGAGATTGAAGAGAAATGAATCAAAACGAGAAGATGAGAATGGAAATTGAAGAATCGGTGGGCGCCAATGAAGAAACATTGTTTCAAATGACCGGAATCAATCGAACCAGAGGTTTAGTTCTGCATAAAAAGGTGAGTCCTCTCGTTTGATTCAGGGTTGGCTGATCTCCTTCTTCGAATCATAACTGCAAAACGAACATCCATTAGACTCACCATGGGGAGGATGGGGGTCCTCTCCGTGACCACCCTCCTGCGTGAGAATAAGTACAGGTTTCAATGAAGAAGAAGAAGAAGTAACAGTGAAAGTGAAGTAAGAGTAACTTGAGAGATTGTACCTGGATTGTCCTTATTTATAACCGAATTTGGGCGGGAAAGTTTGTTGACGGGAGAGATAACGGAAAGCATTTTCCGTAAGCGGTTATTTCTTCTGCCGTTAATCCTCATCTTGATGCTTACGTACACAGATCGTGGGCATGATCAATGGTTGGGGAGATGCCACGTGGAAAGTGGATCCTTCTTCAATTTTAGTGCCATTATCGTGACCTTGAGGGGTGCTCAGAATGATGCCACGTGGCCATTCGGTTATAACCGAATGGTTGTGCACGATAGGGCCTTCTAGAAGGTTTACAGTTGTAATCCTATGTGGCTCTGCCTTATGCAAATTCTGTTGTAACAGAGAGGTTACTTTCTGTTCAAGTCTTGGTGATATTTGCGTGGAGGTATTTTGTTCCATCCTAATTCTTCAGTTGCATTGGTATTTTGTAAACCTAGAAATGTCATCAACAATAACCAAACAATACCTCTTTTTCTTAAGACTGAAGAATCCATTAAGGAAAACAACATAAAAGCTCCTACAAATCCATATGAAGCATTTGCAAACATTTGGTTATTTTGGACTCATCAATGGATTTGTAGGAGCTTTTATGTTGTTTTCCTTTTAGGCAGGAAACACAATGCTCAGGACAGGTGAACAGTTTTTGAGGTAAACCTCTTACTAACCCCTGTTTTGAAATAGCAGTGATTGTCTTGAGATTTGTGTGCCCCAATCTTCTGTGCCATAGTTCTGTCTCTTTGTTTGATGCCGCTGAGAACAGACAGGCATCAGTTCTGGGGCTCTCTTTTGACATATCCGCCACATAAACATTGCCACTTCTTTGAGCAACAAGTTTGGTTTTTCCTGTTTTTATTATTGCTTCAATCTTCTCAACCATTTTTTGTCCAACAATCCTACAACACTCCTTTGTGAAGAATGACCCATACCCCTTGTCACTCATTTGTGAAACACTCAGGAGGTTGAATTTTAGATTTTCTATCAGATTGACATTTTCAAATTTTACATTTCCAGACTGTACTGTACCAGACCCCAGAACTTTCCCTTTACTATTATTACCAAAGGATATATCACCCCCTCCATGAATTTTGAAATCTTTGAGAAGGGCTTTACATCCTGTCATGTTCCTGGAGCCTCTACTATCTACATACCAAAGGCTATCTAAGCATGCAGAAGCTCCCTGCACATGAAGTAAAAGGATTAGTTCATTAGGGTCTCCAAAGCCAATAAGGCTTTGGATTGGGTCTCAACAGTGTATGGGATGAGTGCTGATGGATGGGCAGTGGTTAGGTGGGTTTGGACAGTTTTAGTACTATTTCTCTCTAACCACTGTTGTGGGTTTTGACCAATCACCTGCTGATACCCAAAAGGATGCCTGTTCACTCTTGGTTTAGAGGGCCTTTTGTAGGTCTCATAAACATGTGGAATCCTTTGGTAAGATGATTGTCCCTTGCCTCTTCTGAATTGGTTGGCAGGGGGTACATCAGTCACTTGAACATCTCTTTGGACAGATGTTTGATTCATCTGTTTTGTAACAGCTGTTTGGACTGGCACAAACAGTGGTTGATTCTTGGTGAATTTAACAGATGATGTTGATGGACTCAAGGTTGTTTTAGCAGTGTACTCATTCTTTTTAACATCAAAGTTTTTGAGATACACACATGCTTGAGTTTTGTGGTTTGTTTTACCACAGATGGTGCAGCTTTCAGTAGGGACAATGACACTTGTTTTGTTTAGATCATATGCTTTTAGATGAAAACAGTCTTTTGTTAGATGATTTCTCTTTTTCACAAAATTCACAAAACAGGTTTTTGATCTTTTCTCTTTTCTTCCTTTTCTCAGACTCCTTAGCAACAGAGTTTTGAACCACTGTTGGGATGTCCTTGATAGGAATGACCTTTGCTTTTGGAGCTGTGACACCATCAGTTGTTGTAAAATCCATGGGCTTGAAATTTTCATGAATGTCACACTCATCAGACCATGTGGGTTTAAATTGGTATTTCTCAATTTCCTCAAAAGTTGAGGACCCCACAGGTCTTTCCAAAGTGATTTTATTACCAAGTTTGTCGGTTATTTTAACCTCTTGGCCATTCTTGTTGGTTGGTTTAATTTCAGATGAACCAGCTTGTTTTCCAGCAGTGTTTACAAGATCATCATATTTTCTATATCCTACACCAAACTTGACATTGCTTTCAAGCTGTTTCTCAAGCATAACCTCATACCCTTTACAAGATTCCACCCATCTTTCACAAGTGATCTGGGTGGACTCCAACTCCTTTTTGCAAACTTGGTATTTTTCTACCATAGTTTGGAGTTTAGTTTTGGTTATGCTCTGCTCTTCTTTGAGACTGCTGATTTCTTTGTCTTTTTCTGCCAATTTGTTTCTAAGTTCTTTTAAAAACTTTTCAAATTTGACTTCATCAGTTAAGACTTTATCCCTAAGGTTTTCATTTACCTCTTTGATGTTAGCAAATGCAATAATGCATTTGTCTGAACACAGTTTTTCAAGAACTTGAGGTGTTACCTTAGCAGCAGCCATCATAGCACAATCACATTGATGATCACCTTCTTCATCAGCTCTATCTTCTTTCTCATCTGCTTTCTTCTCTTCCTTTTCTTCTTTGTCTTCTTCGGACTAGGGGTCAGACAGTGGTTCAATCAGGGTTTCTGAATTTTCTCCCAGCAGTAGTTCAGCAGCAACTGCAGTAACCACTGCTTCAGTCACTTCATCCATTGTTTCAGCACTTAGCTGTTCACCTTCAGTTTCTACCCCTTCTGGTATAGACTCTAATGCCATCAAACAAAATTCATCATTAGTAGGATCATTAAAAGCATTGAGTGCAAAAGTTTCATCACTAAGCTCATCAGGCATACTGCTCCAGTCAACAAAGCCTTGAGTGAAAAAGCTTTGCTGATCTGGTTGTGTTACTGTTGGAGCAGCTGGTTGAGGTGCAGCAGGTTGCACTTGTGCCTGAGGGACAGGGGTTTGAACATACTGAATTTGTGGAACAGTGGTTTGAACATAATGCACAGGCACAGGGGTTGCAGCATAGTGAGCAGTGTTAACATGAGCAGCAGGGGTATATTGGGTATAGTGCACAGTGCTTTGATGTTGTGGTCTAGGGTTTAAGCTGGGATGAGTGATTATTGGACCAGTGGTTTGACTCCTGCATTCCCTAGCAAAATGACCTAGCCTATTGCACTTATAACACTTAATTTTTGACTTATCCAACCCCACTTTTAAATTCCCATGTAACCCAGGGAATTTTCTCCCTGTTCTTTTGTAGAATTTGCTTGTTCTTATACTAAGCAAAGCCAATTGGTGCAAAATGTCCGTCTCTTCTAAGTCAGTGGGATCAAAGTGTTGCAAATCATTGAGTTCAAAACACAAGTTATCTGACATCTGGTTTTCACAATTTGCAGTAAAAGCATAATTTGCAGAGTGAGAATCAGGGTTGTTGAAATTTCAACCAGCAGTCATATCAATAAAGTGATCATAACCCTGATCCTTACTACTGCTACCAGATTCTTCCTGACCAAAAAGAGCTGTGCTGCCAAATGAATAATCATCAGCAACTTTGCCAGACTCTTCCAACTTCTTTTTCTGGTTTAACTCCATTTCATAGGTCAGGAGTCTACCATGAAGTTGGATCAGGGTCAGATCTTTGAACTTAGCAGAGTTTCTAGTAACAAATGCAATGGTATCCCATTTTTCTGGTAGTGATCTAAGGAACCTGCTGTTTTGAGTTGAATTTGGAAATGTTACTTTAACAAGCCTTAGTTCACTAATGAGACAACTGAATCGTTCAAACTGCTGAGTCAAAGATTCACCCTTGATGTGACAAAATGTTTCATACTGCTGATTCAGAATTTCCCTATTGTTTCAATAACTTCTTCTGTTCCCCCAAACTGTTCCTTCAGTGCATCCCATAGCTCTTTGGCACTGTTACAATGTAACAGTCCAGCATAGATTTCATTGGGTAATGCAGATGCTATGATGCTAAATGCTTTGGCATCGAGTTCGAACTTTTGAAAATCAGTTTCAGTATAGTTTTCAGATGGTTTAGGTACGATCTTCTTTGCATCCTCAGCACTTGGCACCATAGGAACATGGGGACCAAAAACAACAGACCTCCAACATCCAGTGTTCTGTTGAGCAAGGATGTGACCCATTCTTCTCTGCCAGATGTTGTATTCATTACGTTTAAGCATGGGTGGTTTGAAAAGAGAGCCAATGCTATTCTTATCATCTAGTGATTGTGACGTCATCCTGGTTGTTTTACAGGCATTGTTTAATCAACTTTGATGGTGATTAAACCTTGCTCTGTTTTTCAACAAAACGAACAAACTATCAGTATCAACGATTATGAGCTGAACTATTTATGTCAAAATGATTGTTAAGTAAAATTTGACTGTCCAAGCTCTGATACCAATTGTTAGGATCTGAGTTTGGTTTTGATTGTGTTTTACATTTGAATTAAGATGAAGATGAAAGAGAAATGCCGTGGAATATAAATGATAACAAACTTTGCACACAATCAAACAGGAGAATTGCTTTCAATACACAAGTTTAACATTGAACCGAATGCTTGAATTTATTACAAGATTCAATTACAATTGCAAGTGTATAACAAACTCCCCCTCAGCCTGAGCTCACAGTGATTTGTTCGTGCAGGAGAAAGATGGTGAAGAGCTGATAGAATAGTACAGAGCACTGTTTTATTTATAGGCACGAGCAAACCACTGAAGCATCTAAGCTGACGTCACCATGAAAGTGACATCTAACCTCCTAACAAACTCTAACATCTGATCTATACAACCTCTGCTATGCTATCTACTGTTGTACATTACATTTCATAATATAAACTAAACTACTGCTGCATCCTTCCACTGATGTGAACCCAGCAGTACTTATCATGATCAGCAGAGCTTTAGTCTTCCATCAGTCTTTGACTTGGATAGCAGTTGTAGGTCAGCAGTTAGTAAAGATCAGTAGTTTGGAGGTCAGCAGATGTTGAAACCACTTTCAAAGGGAGAGATTTGAATATAAACTTTTGCTTATTCTGGATCCACTGCTCTGATCCAGTTTTGGCTTTGATTATCTGTTCCTCTGATAGGGTTCAATCCCAACACAATGGGTGCAGGAGGGGGAATAACCGGTCTAACAAAAGGAGGTAGGTCGTCGTCGTCCTCGATCCACCCATTGTGGGTGAATGCATATCTGGGGTCAACCTGGGCTGCAAAAGGAGCAGGGTCAGGCAATGGCGGTGCAACAACTGGTACATCGGCAGGTGCAAGGTCATGCTCGGGTAAAGGATCTAGAGCAGGCATGGGCTCTGGTGCTATCAAAGGCTCGGGGTCAACTGGAGCAAGCTCATGATCAGCAGGTATATCAAAGAGCTGCTCATCAGGAATGACGGGTGCATCAATGGGCTGCTCAGTAGGAATAAAATTAATCTCCTGCTCAGGATCGAAATCAGGATCAACAAGTGCCTCAAAAGGCTGCTAATCAGGGACAAACTCAATCTCATGATCGGGGTCAAAATCGTGAGGAAAAACAAGATCCATCTCATCATCAAAATCAAAATCCTGATCATCGTCGTGTGGAATATCGGGTGCAACCGACATGGCTGTGTCAGAATCAGTATCTGTGAGTTATCGCTGTAAACCCAATGCATGTAAGGTACTGGAAGACACTGACTCGTATGAATCGGACCTGAATGGTCAGAAGGAGCCTCGATAACGGGAATCTCCTCATGTGGAACAGCATCGACATCACCAACTTGGATCTCGACAAGTGGAGCGACAACGGCATCATCTACTGGAGCCTCGATAAGTGGAACGACAACGGCATCATCGACTGGAGCCCCACCATTCTAGGCATCCTCAGGGGGACCCTCAATCAAAAGATCAATGTCGTCGTCAACCATAGCGTAAGAGGTAGATCCTCAAGAGGAACTGCAGCAAGTGGAAGAGGAGCAGGGATCTGGACAAGAGGTAGATCCTCGCCCGGAAGACCATCAGCTATCGGTATGTCATCTCCAAAATCTGGCAAGGCGAAAGGCTGAAAATCGTCAGTATCATCTGAAAGCATCTCTGGATCACTCTTCGAGTCGGAGATAGGAACCTCGGGCGTCGAGATGATCTCATCATCCGAAGTGATAGCCATGGGATCAACGGTGTCGGATACTCTGCTCTCCGAAGAGGACATGGTGTCTGTAACAAATCAATCACAAGTATGCACATATATCAACAATCGTTAAATAAGCATGTAAGTAATAACAATGTAATCATGTATACATCCTAGTCTTCCCAAGACTATCCCACCCAGCCTCTCAGACTGAACTACTTAGCCTCTCAGACTAAACCTCCCAGTTTCTCAAACTAAACTACCCAGTCTCTCAGACTAAACTTCTCCAGCCTCTAAGACTCAATTTCCCCAGTCTCTAAGACTAAACCTCCCCAGTCTCTAAGACTGAACCTCCCCAGTCTCTAAGACTGAATCTCCCAAGTCTCTAAGACTGAACCTCCCCAATCTCTAAGACTGAACCTCCCCAGTCTCTAAGACTGAATTATAAACATAACCTTGAAATGTGTTTTGTGCCCTTTTGTTTGTAAAAATATTTGTTTCCTGGATCTGGACATTTTGTGTATGCAATGTAAACATGTTTGAAAACATTTCATGAGAGCCCTAATGATCGTAGTCTAGACTCGAGAAAGAATCCTAGATCGCTACGATCGAAGCTCTGATACTAAGCTGTCACATCCTGACTTTTGCGGAAGCGTGGTTATTGGTGTGACCTCTTAATACCATAGCATTCAATCATAACAATGTTATATGATAAAACCAAAAGATATTCATCCATTAATTTAGTTTAGAAAATACCACAACATACTTGTCTTGAAAACATCGATACCAAATTAAGCTACAAACCATGACTTGTCTCACTGAGTTCATAAAGACTCCACAAAAGACTTTAAATAAAACCTGAGTTTGGAAACATGTATCCCGTCCAGGAATAGGATACACCCCTAAACTCAACTACCCGGGATGACATCTTTTATTTAAACGCAGCTTGAAGACACATGCATACTTGCCAGATCCACTAGTTCCCTGAAATACATGTAATTTGAAAAACATCAGCAAAAGTTGAGCGATTTCATGTGTGAGTGTATGAATAAACCTTTAAAGTATGTCTTGTATGTATGTCCCTGGTATGTAGCAATAAGGTAAAAGAGATAACCAATGGGTTGCAAAGCCAATGGTATATGTGAAATGGTGCAGGAAAACTCAAACCTAGCAAATTTGTACCCGGCTTCCGACATGAAGACATAGTCACCACTATGGGCCACCCTGGTCCCCATGGGTGTGGGCTCGCTACACCCAAATAGATCTAACACTCATGTCCCTCGGTCCTATGACGAGGATTAATGGCCTTAAGTGTTGTTGTCACACCCCGATTTCCACGTGTCACCGGTGGGCCCGGTGGGGAGTATCGTGACGTCATGGTTGGCAACATAATAGTCAAACAACACAATATTTAATTATGCACAGCGGAAGCAATTTAAAAGATAATACAACCGAATTTAGTATTGTAATATCAAATGTCACAATATTCGGAAGTTTATCCACAGAAGGGTCGTAAATAAAATGGAAACAATAGTTCAACAGACTTCAGACATCTTAAGCTTGCGAGACTCTTTATTGATGCTAAGGAGACAATCCAGCCAATAACGTTTAGTACCTGCATTTAGTCTTTTGGGGAAAATACGTCAGTTTACACTGGTAAATACAATCAACTGACTCATTTTGGAAAATGATTTAAAAATTTGTTTGGATGCACATGGCATAAATGTTTTATAATTTGATTAAAATGCACAGAGGCAAGATTAATCTTTTTAACTTGGGAGCATTATTTAATATTATAATCTTGTGAACGAATTACATGTTCCTTGTGCGTTCAGTAGCCCGGATCTTGTCCGGGTTAAAGATCAATAGACACACCACAATGTTCTTTTGTGCACTGACGGGTGTACGCCTACACCCCGCGCTTAAGTCGTGGCCATTTCGTAAAATGATGCCGAGGATATCCGGGACACGGTGATTAACCCCCCAAAGGCTTTAAGTAACAAGACTGTTTAAACGAGCCGATCAAATTATTCAACTACCCACTTTAACGGTGGAGATTTGATGCCCGATCAAGCGGTATACTATATACCGTAACCCAAGCCCGTATAGGGAAAATAAGTTAAAAGTGTTTACCTGAGCAAGTATAATTCACAATTAGCAAAATGCATGTAGCTTTTACTGGTCCTTCTAATCTGGAACGAAGGTTTTATAATAACCTATTAGAATCCTAACGGGTCTGTAATTAAGCTTAAGCTTAGACCGGCTAGTTTCAAAGATACGGTTCGTACGCACGATTAAGCGAAGACCGGATAGAATGTGATTTAGACCCGACAAGTTTGAAGACTTGTTTAATATGGGTTTATTATTCACATTCTGGATTTTGAGATAAAACCGTTAAGGTTTGACCCGTTTCGGCTAATTTATGTAAACTTGTTACATAAACCGAACCGTACGCGTAATAAGCGTGACGGGTATTCATGAGAGCTATATACAGGTTTCCTAAGTTAATTATGCCTCAAATATGTTGTGACATCAGTAAGATGTCTTTCATTATGCCCGAAACGTGTTTAAACACAAACTAGGCCCCGTAGGGGTAGTTCGGTAATTTCACATAAGCCGAAAAGCTCAAAACTGGAGTCTGAGTTTATCAACCTTTGCTTACTGTTAAAATATTATAATTTGCCTCTTATATCAGTAGGTATCAACCCGGGTATGTCCAATATAATTTTGATACATACTTTGCGTTAAAAACGCTTAATAAGGCGGTTAAAGGCCATTTCCGGGTTCGATACTTAAATATGATATTTTTATATTTTCAGAAGGATTTAAATAATTTATTTATCATATGTGATCAGTATAAAAAGTTTTGGAGTCGTTTCGATATGTAAAACTCATTTTATGGCCCGTAAGGGCAAAACCGACAGTTACCGGATTAAGCCTACGACTACTAGTTATGCTCAGCCTAAAATTAATTAAAAATATTTAAAAATCCCAAAATAATATATTACATCAGTGGGTATTAAGTTTGATACCAAAAAGTAGGCTTAACTAGGCTATACGCTAATTACGCCGTTTTATTAACATAAAACATCAATTTTGCGATAATGAGCATAACTCTTAATCTACAAGTCAAACTGATGTCAAACTTTGCATACAAGTTTATATATCAGTATTTAAGGTTTCTACACTTTTACATTTTCATAAACCACGTTTTAAGGTAATAAGGGCATAATGGTCAACATATGAGCGATTAACGGAAACATGCATATTAATTAGATAACTAATGAACCAAGGTGTATAATCCCAGAGGGTTGTACTAACATGTAACCTAGTCCAATTAAAGCTCTAAGGCATTTCTAAAACATGCCTAAACGGGTCAGAACTGAAAGTCAAAGTATAAGTCAAACTATGCGACTTTCGGTTCCGAACCGGGTCTAAACAGGAAATTGTCGGGTTGAACATGTTTAGACATGTCCTTACACTAATTACCAAGTTATATAAATGATCAAACAGGTTATAAGTGTTCTATATTGCTAATCATGCATAAATCGCATTTTAAACTTTCTGTTGACTTTTTAATTGCACGTTTGACCCGACATTTGACCTAGTTAGAGTGGGAATCAGGGGAAACCCTTTTAAGGTTTTATTACCCACATAATTACCTACTTAAAGGTACTTTTGATTCGACTAATCACTGGACCATTAGTGATTAATCTTAAAGTCAACCGTTAACTACGACGGTTTGACTTTTAAGCTAAAACTAAGCTAAAACTTAATCAAGAAAGGTTTAGCAACTTACCAAGGTCCTATGCACTAATTATGATCACTTGAGCCTGCTTGGGAGCTCCAGAATTGATCAGGAATGCAAGAGAAGATGTGAAGATCATTGGTGCATATCATGGCCTTTATATAGTGTTTAAATCACCATAACTTGTTGACACACAAGTCTACCATTGACCACAAATCACCAACACATGTCCCTAAGGTCCTAGGAGGCATTTAGGGGTCGCCCATGTTGAGAAAAATCGTTTAAAGTCGATCATAAGCACAAGGGCAGACAAGAAATAACAAAATTCACATCAGACTACCCCTAGCGTGAGCCAGGCCCCCCTCGCGTCGCGCTAGGCCCCTTCTGCACCAAATCCATATTTTAGATTTTTGCGATTTGATCCTTGCCCCTTCAAGACTCGATTAGGCACTTGTTTATTGCATTATGAACCCTCACAATTGATCTAGAAGGGATTTAAAACATATACCCACTTTGTTAAGTCCCCGGTTAACTTAATTGTTACCCGAAAAGTCCTAACTTTCAACGTTTACGCTTTCAACCCCTCGTACACGAATTTAATCATAACTTTCTCATACGATAACGAAACTTTATGAAATTTTAATCGTGCATTCTAGTGAGCATAATTAACCGTTACAAAGCTTTGGGTTTGTCAAAAGGTCACTCAGAGGTATAACTTAAACATGTTGACACATTTAGCCCCTGTAGTTTGTAATCTCTCACTTTTAGCTTCGTATGATCCATGATTTATTCGTTTGAAGGTATGAGCACCAAGTAGGGTTAATGTATATTATATTTATTTACTGTTGACATTTAGAATATGTATATCCACATACTTTCCATAATTGTCAACTTTAGTCCTTCTATAATATTTCTTTCACACGTTTAAACATTTGACACGTGTCTACACATTATAGGACGTGAATTTTCGAGGTGTTACATCCTCACCCCCTTAAAATAAATCTCGACCCGAGATTTACTGAAATAAGTAAGGGTACTTTTCTTTCATCGTGGATTCAACTTCCCACGTGTGTTCGGGACCACTACGGGCATCCCATTTGACCTTTACAATAGGTACATGCTTCCTTCGAAGCTTCTTTACCTGTCGATCTTCAATCGACAAAGGTTTTTCCACAAACTTCAAGCTCTCATCTATATGCACATCTGTATGTGGTATAACCAGTGATTCGTCAGTGAAGCACTTCTTCAGATTGCAGATGTGGAACACATTGTGAATTCCACTGAGCTCTTCCGGTAAGTTTAACTTATAGGCAACTGACCCGACACGTTCGATAACCTCGAAAGGTCCTATGTATCTCGGGCTTAGCTTGCCCTTCTTACCAAACCGCATCACTCCCTTCCAGGGTGACACTTTAAGTAGGACTTTGTCACCTACTTCGAAGTGAAAATCCTTACGCTTTGGATCAGCGTACTTTTCTGCCTATCTCGGGCAGCTTTGAGACAGTCACGAATCTGGACAATCTTGTCCGTCGTTTCGAACACGATCTCTGGTCCTGATAACTGGACATCTCCAACTTCCGCCCAACAAACGGGTGATCTACACTTTCTACCGTATAATACCTCCCAAATCGATCTCACATGCACGTAGCATGTCTTCCAACGTTTGAATAGTACGCTCACTCTGACCGTCAGTCTGAGGATGGTAAGCCGTACTAAAATTCAAACGTGTGCCCAAAGATTGTTGGAAACTCTTCCAAAAATGTGACGTGTATCTAGTATCTCGGTCAGAGATAATAGCCACAAGTATGCCATGTAAGGCTACAATCTTATCGACGTATAACTGGGCTAACATGTCGGAGCTATAAGTCTCCTTGATGGGTAGGAAATGTGCTGACTTAGCCAGTCTATCAACTATAACCCATATTGTATCATTTCCTTTCCTGGTCTTGGGTAACTTGGTAATAAAATCCTTAGTTACCATTTCCCACTTCCACGTAGGAAGTTCAAGCTGTTGTAGCAAACCTGACGGTTTCTGATGTTCAGCTTTAGCTTGCGCACAAGTCAAGCATTTAGCTACATAGGTGGCTACAGACTTCTTCAAGCCTATCCACCAATAATTTGCCCTTAGATCCTGGTAATTGAACTTACCAATCTATTGCCCCTACAATAGATGTTTATCATTCTATCTTTACAGGGTCTCCAAGGGAGTAGCCTTGATGCTTACATATCAACTATGATAGACAAGCTTATCTTAAGGTGAGATGGTTATTCCAACCACTACTTAACAAATTTTAAGGATTAGTTGATCCTTGAAGTTAGTTGAACAAATCGACGATTCAGAACAGCTGATGGCAATTTCTTAATTGTTGCCTAATTAGGGTTGCGGTAACTAATGCATAAGCAAAATGAACCGTCTTTCTTATTTAATAATATCAAACTTTCGGAATATCGAGTTAGGCTATATGAACCCTCTATTTTAAAACTTAGTAAAGCAGGGTTTTGATTCTTCCAATGATGGTACTAGCCGTCTTGGAGATTTCATAATAATACAGCCTTAAATGAGATATGAAACTTAACCCTACCTGCCTCCCAGGGGTAAACAGGGTAATCTTAGGAGAAGATAATCAAGGTACAAGGAGGTTACAGATATTTCCATATCTCAGGCTCCAGTTCACTCATCAACGCTTGTGTCTAATGAGTGACACATTCATGTTATGAGTCCACATATTCCGTTACCAGGGAATGTTTATTTGGACAATTATATTCTGGATATCTTCTTTGAATACTATTAGTTGACTTTAGCACCATATGATCATTGGGATATCTTTGTGGTCCCATGCATTAAACCTCCATACTGATCAGGCATGGAAGCAATCTATGGAACTTATTAAGATACATCAATTTTCATACGGCGGTTTTGTCATACTATTCGGTATTCGTAATCATTAGAGATTAAATAGATATCAACTATATATGCTGACGCACTTCCTCTTAGAAAGAGGACATTTCGAAAACCATACGGCTGAAGGTTTCCGATAGGAACAAAAGAAATGTTTCTTTCGATTTCGTCTGTAACTTTTACTTTACACTTAATATCTGGGGTTTTTATGGAAAATTTCTAAAAGTTTGCCAAGCTTAAGACCTCATGAGAGACTTAGCAGCGTCTTAACCCAAACGTATCTCTTAGCAGTAAAACCACTAATAATTATGTGCTTTATAGAAGAAATAAGGAAGTTATTGTACATGTGCTTATATTTAATCAAAATGGATATTTCACAAACTAGGCACCTAGCTCGGTTGGCTAGGCGCGCGAAAGGGTGTGGCCTAGACCCAGGTTCGATTCCGGGGACGGCCAGTTCCACCATTTTTTTTATGTTTAATATTAATTAATCTCACGGATACATGTAATTATGAGGGTTGTCTCATAAGGGGTCTTGATAATTAATTGCTTCTTATCACCCGCAATATGGGCTTGATTTTTAAGACAACCCATCGATTTTATAACTATATTGTGTCTTTATATTTTAACGGAAACTAGGACATCGTGAACTGCCCATCTCATCCAAGTTTTCCATACTCAAAACTTGGTACTAATCACCAAGATTTAACAATTATTAGTCATCATCCTGATGACCTGACTTAGATTAGCCACGGCATTCATAAACCGTATGGGCTATTCTGTTCTGAACATTCTTAATGAATGCTATTTGAATGTATATCTATTACCTTTCGTTTAGGTCACAAAAGGACTATCAATGGCATTTAAGGTTTGGAGCGAGTCCAATACCTGCTTGACAGGGGACCAAAATGTCACGACTGTCTTTGTCACAAGGACGATTATAAATAGCTCAAAGGTTTGCCTTACAAGACTTTTATTATATGTATACATATATGGCATAGAAGCCTGTCTCGATGGACGTAGAAAGATATGGCATAAAGCCCAGTTATGAAGGACATAAATGATTATACGGCACGAAGGCCTTGTTGCAAAGGTCATTTAGATATGGCCCAAACGGCCTTGTCATAAGGACATTTATCAAATCTGGCACAAGGCATGTCACCAGGAATGTTAACATTTAATATGTTAGCTTGTCACGAATGACAATTTATAGCACATAGGCTTGTCATGAATGACTTTAAAAACATAACTCGATGATCTATCATCAAGGACCTTAATTTATTAGCCGCAATCTTATTAGATTAGGGCTTCAAGGTTTGAACGTGGTTCTTCACCTTTGGACAGGGAGTCATAGACTACAGCTGTCATCGTCTTGAAAGACGATTCATTTGGCAGAAAAGTAAGCCAATCAACATCACTAATGGATGTTTATATTTATAACCATCGTATCTAATGATATTAGTCATGATCACATCGATCATATTGACTATTAGGTTTGGGTATAATCACACCATTTTAAACAGGGGATCATAAAGATCGCTACTATCTTTGTCTTACCGACACTAAAATAAGGTATAGCCCGTAGGCATTTCATCACGGGGGATGTTAATATCATGATCATCATACTGATGATACTAGTCAGGAACGCCATGATAGTATAGACTATGGGATTTGAGTATAGCTCACCCCCTTGGGCAAAGAATCACAAAAAATTACAATTGCCTTGTCTCACTTGGACAATATAATTAAGCCCTTAGGCAAAACATCATTAAGGATGTTAAAATCTTTAATCATCATATTGCCGATCTTTGTCATGATTGCATTGATCATATAGACTATTAGGCTTGAGCATAGCTCACTACCTGGGACAGGGAATCGTAAAGATCACCACGTCTTTGTCACACATGGACAATATGATATGGCCCATAGGCGAAACATCACTAATGGATGTTTATAATAGGTTCATCCTATTAGATGATATAAGTCATGATTGCATTAATCATATTGACTATTTTTGGCTTGAGCATAGCTCACCACTTCAGACAAGGAATCATAATGATAACAATGTCAATGTCTCAAATGGACAATATATTATAGCCCGTAGGCAAAACATCACTAAAGGATGTTAAATAGTATTATCATCGTATTAAATGATATTAGTCATGATCGCATTGATCATATAGACTATTATGTTTGGACATAGTCCAATATTTTAGACAGGAGGTCAAAGACCATCACTGTCGTTGTCTTATCGGACAGCAAGTTTAGCCCGTAGGCACTTCATCTCTAACGGATGTTTATAATATGATCATCTTATAGGATGATATAAGCCATGATTCCTAAATCATTAGGCTAGATAAGAGAATTGGAAGAATCCGATGTAAGGATGACTGTTGTGATTTTCCCGAATCACTTCTGTCAAGAGTGCTAATACGTTCTTAGGTGTTAACAAGGATCTGCATCCCTTGAGTAGGTTTCACCATCTTGGCCGCGTAGGCTGGGTTTCACCTCTAAGATCCTTTTTAAGATGCATACTGGCAGGGGAGGAAGGATATTTATTTTATTCAGGATTTTTATCATAATCCTAATTTATAAGTTAATAATAGCACAATTGGCTCAGTCGCGTAGACAAGTTTAATTTATAAGTCATGATTTCAGAGAATCGCGGCATTAATGTTTGAATCAAAGTTCATTACCTTTTCCTGACAGGGAGCTGTAGGCTACCACTGTCTTTAGTCTCAGAGGACATTAACTATAGCCCGTAGGCACTTCCCTTCTAAGGGATGTTTATTACGGAATTGCCCCTTAGGGAAATTCATTAACCATGGTAAACAGAGACCATATTTGGTTAATTTATTAATCATTTATATTTAGGATTTCTATTATAATTTATCCTAATTATAAAACATTAATAGTTTTATTAGTGACACCCAATGGCCTGGTCACATGGACATTTATAAATTATAAGCTTATGATTTCAGAGAATCAAAGCAGCAATAACAGTTTTATTTAATAGCACCAAAGGCCTAGTCCCAAGGACAATTTTAAATTATAAGCCATGATTTCAGAGAATCAAGGCCTTTAAGTATATTAGCACAACAGGCTTAGTCACAAGGACATATATAAATTATAAGCTATGATTTCAGAGAATCAAAGCATGAAGGTATTCTGGCACAATAGGCCTAGTCACAAGGACATTTATAAATTATAAGCTAGGATTTCAGAGAATCAAAGCCTTGAGGTTTGAACCTAGTTCATTACCTTTTTCTGACAGGGAGTCATAGCTACCACTGTATTTTGGCTCATGTAGAAATGAGCAAGGCCCGTAGACACTATATTACCACGTATGGTTAAAATATGATCATCTTAATTGATGATGTAAACCCAGGATTCAGAGATCATTAAACTGGGTTGGGAATCTTTAGAAAGATCCTTATATAATAATAACGTGTGTGATTTTGAATGAATCACATCTGCCAGGAGTGTTAACATGTTTTAAGATGTTAACAGGGATTTGAATCTTTTACACAGGTCTTACCATCTTGGCCTGGTCTTATAACTGACCCGAAGGCTAGGTTTCACTCTAAGATTCTTAGTTAATGGTTTGAATCTTTTTAACAGGTCTTACCATCTTGGCTCGGTCTTATAATTGACCCGAAGGCTAGGTTTCACACTTAAGATTCTTAATTTAATTAACGCTGAACAATTTTAAATTGAGGTGTTAATATGGATCTGAATCTAATTATGGAACTACCATCTTGGCCCGGTTTTAAAATGACACGTGGCTAGGTCTTGTCCTTTTTAGATTTTGCCATTTTATTATAATGGTAGATCTTATAAAAGAAAATGTTATTTTCCATTTATTTAATATTCTTATTTAGAATGAAAGTTTAAACTTAATCATTCCACTATATATAAAAATAAAAGTATAAAGTTGCCCTAAGCGGGACTTGAAAGGAATAATGTTGTCCTCGTAGGGACTGAAAGATAATTATGTCCTTATAAGGACTATTAAGGAAACGATCTTCAGTAAAAGGAGTTTCTTCTTCATTTTATTTCTGAATGCTTTCTCCTTGGATGCTCGTTTCATTCTAGTCGCGGTACGAAGCTCAGCATCTCAGGGCTCCGGGTGTGGAGAACTCCTATTACGGCTTCTTCGCTTAGCGACGTATCCAATAAAAATTTGGAAGTAAAAAGTTCTTAGATTAGGATTTAGAATATTCCTAAGTTAAGTCTAGACTCAGAAGGTCAAGGAATGTGCTACTGTGTCATTGAGATTAAACACGAAGGTTAGTGTTTAATTCACTCAATGTTGGCTCTGATACCAACCTGTCACACCCCGATTTCCACGTGTCACCAGTGGGCCCGGTGGGGAGTATCGTGACGTCATGGTTGGCAACATAATAGTCAAACAACACAATATTTAATTATGCACAGCGGAAGCAATTTAAAAGATAATACAACCGAATTTAGTATTGTAATATCAAATGTCACAATATTCGGAAGTTTATCCACAGAAGGATCGTAAATAAAATGGAAACAATAGTTGAACAGACTTCAGGCATCTTAAGCTTGCGAGACTCTTTATTGATGCTAAGGAGACAATCCAGCCAATTACGTTTAGTACCTGCATTTAGTCTTTTTGGGAAAATACGTCAGTTTACACTGGTAAATACAATCAACTGACTCATTTTGGAAAATGATTTAAAAATTTGTTTGGATGCACATGGCATAAATGTTTTATAATTTGATTAAAATGCACAGAGGCAAGATTAATCTTTTTAACTTGGGAGAATTATTTAATATTATAATCTTGTGAACGAATTACATGTTCCTTGTGCGTTCAGTAGCCCGGATCTTGTCCGGGTTAAAGATCAATAGACACACCACAATGTTCTTTTGTGCACTGACGGGTGTACGCCTGCACCCCGCGCTTAAGTCGTGGCCATTTCGTAAAATGATGCCGAGGATATCCGGCACACGGTCATTAACCCCCAAAGGCTTTAAGTAACAAGACTGTTTAAACGAGCCGATCAAATTATTCAACTACCCACTTTAACGGTGGAGATTTGATGCCTGATCAAGCTGTATACTATATACCGTAACCCAAGCCCGTATAGGGAAAATAGGTTAAAAGTATTTACCTGAGCAAGTATAATTCACAATTAGCAAAATGCACGTAGCTTTTACTGGTCCTCCTAATCTGGAACGAAGGTTTTATAATAACCTATTAGAATCCTAACGGGTCTTTAATTAAGCTTAAGCTTAGACCGGCTAGTTTCAAAGATACGGTTCGTACGCACGATTAAGCGAAGACCGGATAGAATGTGATTTAGACCCGACAAGTTTGAAGACTTGTTTAATATGGGTTTATTATTCACATTCTGGATTTTGATATAAAACCGTTAAGGTTTGACCCGTTTCGGCTAATTTATGTAAACTTGTTACATAAACCGAACCGTACGCGTAATAAGCGTGACGAGTATTCATGAGAGCTATATACAGGTTTCCTAAGTTAATTATGCCTCAAATATGTTGTGACATCAGTAAGATGTCTTTCATTATGCCCGAAACGTGTTTAAACACAAACTAGGCCCCGTAGGGGTAGTTCGGTAATTTCACATAAGCCGAAAAGCTCAAAACTGGAGTCTGAGTTTATCAACCTTTGCTTACTGTTAAAATATTATAATTTGCCTCTTATATCAGTAGGTATCAACCCGGGTATGTCCAATATAATTTTGATACATACTTTGCGTTAAAAACGCTTAATAAGGCGGTTAAAGGCCATTTCCGGGTTCGATACTTAAATCTGATATTTTTATATTTCCAGAAGGCTTTAAATATTTTATTTATTATATGTGATCAGTAGCAAAAGGTTTGGAGTCGTTTCGATATGTAAAACTCATTTTATGGCCCGTAAGGGCAAAACCGACAGTTACCGGATTAAGCCTACGACTACTAGTTATGCTCAGCCTAAAATTAATTAAAAATCTTTAAAAATCCCAAAATAATATATTACATCAGTGGGTATTAAGTTTGATACCAAAAAGTAGGCTTAACTAGGCTATACGTTAATTACGCCGTTTTATTAACATAAAGCATCAATTTTGCGATAATGAGCATAACTCTTAATCTACAAGTCAAACTGATGTCAAACTTTGCATACAAGTTTATATATCAGTATTTAAGGTTTCTTCACTTTTACATTTTCATAAACCACGTTTTAAGGTAATAAGGGCATAATGGTCAACATATGAGCGATTAACGGAAACATGCATAGTAATTAGATAACTAATGAACCAAGGTGTATAATCCCAGAGGGTTGTACTAACATGTAACCTAGTCCAATTAAAGCTCTGAGGCATTTCTAAAACATGCCTAAACGGGTCAGAACTGAAAGTCAAAGTATAAGTCAAACTATGCGACTTTCGGTTCCGAACCGGGTCTAAACAGGAAATTGTCGGGTTGAACATGTTTAGACATGTCCTTACACTAATTACCAAGTTATATAAATGATCAAACAGGTTATAAGTGTTCTATATTGCTAATCATGCATAAATCGCATTTTAAACTTTCTGTTGACTTTTTAATTGCACGTTTGACCCGACATTTGACCTAGTTAGAGTGGGAATCAGGGGAAACCCTTTTAAGGTTTTATTACCCACATAATTACCTACTTAAAGGTACTTTTGATTCCACTAATCACTGGACCATTAGTGATTAATCTTAAAGTCAACCCTTAATTACGACGGTTTGACTTTTAAGCTAAAACTAAGCTAAAATTTAATCAAGAAAGGTTTAGCAACTTACCAAGGTCCTATGCACTAATTATGATCACTTGAGCCTGCTTGGGAGCTCCAGAATTGATCAGGAATGCAAGAGAAGATGTGAAGATCATTGGTGCATATCATGGCCTTTATATAGTGTTTAAATCACCATAACTTGTTGACACACAAGTCTACCATTGACCACAAATCACCAACACATGTCCCTAAGGTCCTAGGAGGCATTTAGGGGTCGCCCATGTTGAGAAAAATCGTTTAAAGTCGATCATAAGCACAAGGGCAGACAAGAAATAACAAAATTCACATCAGACTACCCCTAGCGTGACGCCAGGCCCCCCTCGCGTCGCTCTAGGCCCCTTCTGCACCAAATCCATATTTTAGATTTTTGCGATTTGATCCTTGCCCCTTCAAGACTCGATTAGGCACTTGTTTATTGCATTATGAACCCTCACAATTGATCTATAAGGGCTTGAAAACATATACCCACTTTTTTAAGTCCCCGGTTAACTTAATTGTTACCCGAAAAGTCCTAACTTTCAACGTTTACGCTTTCAACCCCTCGTACACGAATTTGATCATAACTTTCTCATACGATAACGAAACTTTATGAAATTTTAATCGTGCATTCTAGTGAGCATAATTAACCGTTACAAAGCTTCGGGTTTGTCAAAAGGTCACTCAGAGGTATAACTTAAACATGTTGACACATTTAGCCCCTGTAGTTTGTAATCTCTCACTTTTAGATTCGTATGATCCATGATTTATTCGTTTGAAGGTATGAGCACCAAGTAGGGTTAATGTATATTATATTTATTCACTGTTGACATTTAGAATACGTATATCCACATACTTTCCATGATTGTCAACTTTAGTCCTTCTATAATATTTCTTTCACACGTTTAAACATTTGACACGTGTCTACACATTATAGGACGTGAATTTTCGAGGTGTTACAGTTGTACCCACCCTTCACATGATCTAGTAGTAACCCTCCTTAGCTAACCATACCATGTATAAAAGTTTGTAATAACCGTAACATGTATTTCACCCCCGAAGTATAAAACTGAAAACAGTTAAAAGAAAAGGGGGACATGAACTCACTGTATTGCGTCCTCAGCTCGTAACTCAAACTCTGTTAGCAAACACGACTACCTACAGTGTACTAACATCTATTAGACAAACGGGCCGTGCCTTTGTTAGTATTTGCATTTTTTAGTTACGTTTCTTATATTATTCCAAGTTATAATTACTTGTCAAAATAATTAATATTTCAACTTAAATTATATTTGGTTTTGGAATAATTGTTTAAGCAATATCTCTGTATTAATACTTCTCATGTATTTAACTTTGTATTTCCTTCCCAAGGATGGAGTATTTTATACATGTATTTGTATTATTGTATTTGCAATTTCTGAAATAATATATTGTCCAGAAAATATATATTTTGTCCAAGATATCAAGCAAAGATCCAAATAAAATAAGAATAAATCTAGGAGGTAAGGTGGTGATTTGGTGGTGGGGTCCTCCCATGGGTCGTAAATCATGAGGGGGGGGGGGTAATTGTAACTTTGAATGATAATGTAGGTAAATAGTTTGAGGTTAAGTGAAAAGTCTAGTGTTTTAAGTTTATGACATATTATATAGTGTGTTGGGGTATTCGGGGACCATAACTAGTTCAAAATAATAAAACAATGTTTCTAGTAAAATTTTGGTGTTCCGGGTAATGTCTGGTTGTTCGGTTAGATACCGGTTCGTTAAAGTGTCAAGCTATTCCGTATAGTGTCTTTTATGTAACTTTTTGTGACACTTTTAATTCCCGACACTTAGGAAAGCATTCAGGACCATTTAGTCAATTTTCTGCATAATACTAGTATGTTAAAATGCTGAATTTTGCTGAAATGTGCAGAATTCTGCACTTTAAGTGGGTTTTAGGCACTTTCCGGCACTCAAACTATCACCTAGTGACGCAGTTTTATGGTCCTTACTTCCCTACACACCATACTAGTGTAGTACCTTGTCCCTGTCCCATACTGGGTCTCAAAACACTGTCTGTCTATGTACTGAACCCTGTCAGCATATTCCCGTTCTATCCGTTAACTGTGCTAACTATGATTTGTGCATCAGGTATGTCAATAAAGTTTGGAGTTAATTGCCAAAATCGTCCCTGAGGTTTGGGCAGGTTTGCCATTTTCGTCCAAAATGACACTTTTGTACCAAATTAACCCCAACGTTTGTAACTTTTTGTCATTTTCATCTAAACCACTAACTTAGTTTATTTTTTCTGGTAAGTTGAGGATATTTGGATGAAACTGGTAAATATAAAACCACAGGGACGATTTTGGCAATTTACTCAAACTCTTTTAAATTTCTTTTATTTAATTAATTTTGTTACATATATATTAAAAAAGAATACACATGTAATTTTTATATGAAAAAAATAATAGCTTTGTCACATAATTTTTATAAATTTTCATCCAACCACTAACTAAGTTAATTTTTCTATTAAGGCAAAGGATGTTTATAAACTAAGACGTAAATTAATTTCTAATTTTTTATATGGATCAGTTTTATAAAAATAAAATCTACTTAAAACTCTAAATTTTATGAAACTAAAATGCTGGTGACCTTATTGAAAAATGTCAAATAAAAAAATATTATCATATGTATCAAGTTTGTAATTCATATTCTACTCTTTTAAATTCGCTCCTAAGGAAAAACAGAAGCTAGTGCCCCCCTCCACATCAAAGAACGTATCGTTACCAAACCTTAAAATTACCCACCAAATTGTAATTATAATGCTATGAACCAAAAGTTTATTTACTCAAGCCACTCAGAATAAGTATTACTTAGTTACCCTCATAATCTTAATTAAATAAATATTTTATTTCTACCAACATATTTCCTAGGTGCTCAACACATTTAAAACATATGTAACGTTTTACAATTTTTTTCTATCCCTACAACTGATAAATACTAAAAGTTGTAATCGATTGTTATGTGTTGCATACCAATGACGTTTTCTCTTTATAAAACTGATTTATATAAAGAAGATGTAAATTAATTTCTGTCTTAATTTATAAAATTTAAAACATCCTTCACCTCAACAGAAAAAATAAACTGAGTTAGTGATTTGGATGAAAATTTATAAAAATTATGTGACAAAACTATTATTTTTTTTCTAAAAACTCCATGTATATTCTTTTTTATTATATATGTAATAAAAATAATTAAATAAAAGAAATTAAAAATGGTTTGAATAAATTGCCAAAATCGTCCTTGCGTTTTATATTTGCCAGTTTCATCCAAATATCCTCAACTTAACAGAAAAAATAAACTAAGTTAGTGGTTTGGATGAAAATGGCAAAAAGATATAAACGTTAGGGGCAATTTGGTACAAAAGTGTCATTTTGGACGAAAATGGCAAACGTGCCCAAACCTCAAGGATGATTTTGGCAATTAACTCTAAAGTTTGTATGTGATAATGATATGACATTATGTAATATGTGATGCACATGTAAGTATGATGCAGTAATCAGAAAGCAATTAAGTAATTTAGCACCGTCATTAAGCACTTAATCATAATTAATTAATTGTACGGATACCTGGATTTATGAGGGTTGTCACAGATTGGGCATCAAAGACATGACCTGTCAACTATGCAATTCGGGTGAAGAAAATGCTAATCATATGTTCGCCAAATGCGCCGTTGCAGCCCAGGTCTGGTTTGCGTTGTCGAGATGGTGCAAAATTGCCCCTGTGGGAAATTTTGGAAGTGCACAAGCAGGTGGGTCTCTAGGGTAAAGCCAAAGAAGTTTTTAGCGGTATTGTGAGAGTGGGATGCTGGTGCTTATGGCGGGCGCGCAATAAACTAAGGTTTGAAAGCAAACAAGTGAAGGTGGCCGATGTCATCAACGAGATCAAAACGCTAGGGTACCTCTGGGTATGTAATAGAAGTAAAGATATAACCGTTTCTTGGGTTGAAATTGGTGTAATTTTCTGAATATGTAGGTTGTTTTGTGTTTGCCCGCCCCGTTTCGTGGGTGTTGGTCATTCTCGTTTAATGAAGTTTACATTTCAAAAAAAAAAAAAATTACGCATGGTTTTTTTCTCAACATCTCAATATAAGTTTTATTGAAAACAAAATTATATTCAAATTAAAGTATTTCTAGGCATCGTGAATAACCTTAATTCGAACATGCTTTCTTAAACCAGATCGTAAATATACAAGTTCAAAATTTCTGTCGCATTGCACAAGACAGAAAGTCTTCGTCAAAATTCCAAAAAACATAAAAAATATATTAAAAAGATATGTTTAAAAGATTGAAGTTTCCATGTGATGATGTAAGAACGTGTGGGTCATATCATCGTGAAACCCATTTCACACTGTCTGAAGATAAAAAGTCTTTTATAATTGAGTTAAATGCCATTTTAATCCCTGTGGTTAACTTCGTCCATTTTCTCTAATAGCTAGAAGGGTAATTCGATGATTTATATGATCGAATTGCCCTTCTAGTCAATAGAATTACATATAAAATGACCGAAATGCCCTTCTAGTTAACAGAATACAGGGCTGGAGTTAACCAAGTGAACTAAAATGCCAACATTTGAAACTATTTGAACTAAAATGACAACGTTTCAAACATTTGGACTAAACTAGTAAAATGGCCCAAACCACAGGACCTAAAATAGCATTTAACTCTTTATAATTATTATATATAAAAATAAAAATAAAACATAGAGTAAACTTCCGTTTTGCTCCCTGTGGTTTGGTCACTTTAACGGTTTTGCCCCAAACCTTTAAAAATACCCTTACTTTCAACTGAATGTTTTAACTGAGTTAGAGCCTTGGAGCAAATTGGAGACAAAATCAAAACATCAGGGAGTAAAATGGCTATTTTTAAAGGTTTGGGGCAAAACCGTTAAAGTGATCAAACCACAGGGAGCAAAACGGAACTTTACTCTAAAACATATAAAAAATGTTAAATTAATTATTAAGAAATTTCGTGTAACAACCTAGGAAGGAAGTAGGAACATGTGTGCTGGGTCATCGTGTATATATATATTATGTAGATGTGCACATTCAACATATATTCACAATAATCAGATCAACACTTTCAAATCACACTCAACACATCTTTAACAATGTCTGGTGGACCTCCATCCTTCTCAGCCACATGGAGGCCTGGCTCTAATACATCATCCACCTCCAACAGCAATACCCGTACTAAACCGGTGTCGTTCCAGCGCTCCATCGAAGAACAAAACAAACCTCCGTCCATTCAAGATGTCGATCGCCGCGCCAAGAACTCAAACACCGAGACGGTTAAAGAAACCGGAACCACCCCTAAGCCAGCATCGGTTGGAGATGCTACTCACACTCACGTTAACAACAAATGATATATTGTGTGTTTTTCAAATTTTATTGTCATGTTATTCAATAATTGTCTTTGTGTTTGTTTGTTTAAGTCTCCGCCTTTATTGGGTTGACTTTTTGAGATAATGAACTTGTGTTTGAAAAATTATTGAATGTTTGTTTACCTCTTAATGAGACTTTTAATGGTTTAGATCTTTTACTGGTTCAGCACTTAATGGTTCATATTGTTTGTTTCATGGGCAGATGTCTGAATGGTTAAGACATTTGCCTCTGAATGGTTAAGTATTATACTGAGTCTGAATGGTTAAGACCTCTAATCTGAAGTGATCAGATATTTGTATCTAAAATGTTAAGCATTATACTGACTCTTAATGATTCAGACTTCTTACTAGTTCAGCACTTAATGATTCAGACCTCTTACTGATTCAACACTTAGCCATTCAAAAGTTGTCAAACACCCCCGAAGTCTTTTTTTTATCTTATCAATCTTATTTACTAGTTGAGGATTATATTATTGCAATTTTGTTTGGATCATATTTATTTTGACTTGAAAAACAACGGTCCAATTTCATTAGTTTCTTGGGAATCTAAAAAATATGAAGGGTAAATTACACTTTTCGTCCTTTATGTTTGTATTAAATTGCAATAGATAGCCTTTAACTTCATTAATTACAGTCACGGTCCTTTATTTGACAAAATCATTACATCTTTGGTCCTTTGACTCTAACCTAGTTAAAATTTTTAGTTAAATTCAGTCATGTGACTTGCACATGAGGGTAAGTTAGTAATTTTACTGGTATAAAGGACGAAAAATGTAATTTATACTTATATTTGTAAACAAAACACACAGACATAAATCACCATCACTCTCACTCTAGTCCATCTTCTCCAAACATCTTTGGTCCTTTGACTCTAACCTAGTTAAAATTTTTAGTTAAATTCAGTTATGTGACTTGCACATGAGAGTAAGTTAGTAATTTTACTTGTATAAAAGACGAAAAATGTAATTTATACTTATATTTGTAAACAAAACACACAGACATAAATCACCATCACTCTCACTCTAGTCCATCTTCTCCAACCCCCCCCCCCTCTCTAAAAAGCCCTAAAACCTAAACGCTTCATCACCGTCACTCTGGTCACCAGTCACACACTTTCTAAACACCCGGAAACTCTCTCTTTCTAAACAATGCTGCCGGAGTTACCACTCCGACCACATGTGAATCACATCGGAGGCATACCGATCGAGTTTCCGTACCCGCCATACGACTCTCAGCCAACTTACATTTGCAGAAGCAATCACTCATATTTAGCTTTTTACTAACAGAGACTAAATTACTAAACGATTAATGACCTAAATAACAATTGAAGAACATAAAGATATAAACTCAAATTACAGTGAAATTAGTGGAACATGTGACATCTATAATGAAGTAAAATGTGAAAGCATATACCTCTGTCAAGGCAAGAAATCCAGGAACATCGATCTTAACAATTGAAGAATCCTCATAAACGACATCCAGGGTTTTCAAATCCAAAACAACCAGAGTTTCACAAGCTACAGAGGGATCAACTTTTGAGAAAAGGATATTAGATCCATCTAATTTCCAGGTGTAATCAGCGTGAGTGAGGAATTTCCTCTTTAATGAGTCATGAGCCCTAATTTGATCCAACTGAAGAAAATGTGAGTAAGATACAAAAGAATATGGGAAGTCGAATGTTGTCAACTTTAACAGCAGGAAATGGGGAATATTTAGGCGAAAATAATCGATTGGAAGATCGATGTGCATGGTGTGGTGAAGAGATTTGAGGTGGTGGTGGTGGTGGCAGAATGGGTGGTGGTGGTGGTGGTTAGGGTTTTAAGGTTAGAAATTGGTGAAGATGAATTGTGTATATGTATTTTTTTTATTTTATTTATTAAACATTTAAATAAAAGATAAATTGACCAAAATACCCTTAAGTGAATAATCTTAACTGAAAATTTTAATTCAGTTAGTGCTAAAGGACGTAGAATGTGACATGTTTTGCAAATAAAGGATTGTGACTGTAATTATTGAAGTTAAAGATTATCGGTTGCAATCCAGTATAAACATAAAGGACGAAAAGTGCAATTTACCCAAATATGAAAGATTTAAATGTAAAGGTTGTTGACTAAACACCCAAGAAAACAATTGCTAGAGACTGATCCGTGTCTTCAAAAGATTTAAGGGTATTTTAGATGTTGAATAGTTGAAGTATTTTTAAGAGAAACGGTCAAGTTTTTTGTTGAGTGAAACTCGTAAAAGTGATTAAACGTTTTGGATGAAAATAACATTTTACTCAATCGACTGTTATATTCTTATGAATTAAAAAACAAATTAATGGCCAAAAGAAAACAATTAAATTCCCAATCATCACCCTTTTTCTTCTACCCGACCCTACTACGTAGACTGGTTCCATACTTTTGACACCCCCTCTTCATGTCGCAACCCCTTTCTCCACGTAGCAGCCACCACTAGGTGCTAGTCCCAATCAATTTTTTAGGTCGATCGACGACAACCTTCACTATAGATTCGACCTTCAATAGTGGTAGATCTAGCAAAAGACTCATAAAACTTGTGACAACCCGAGCTTTCAAGGTCTTTCCTCGACACATTACTTGTTTCACACTATCTTTTCATAATTGTTTGTGTTGTAACTTGTGCAAATTGGATGAACTGTTGAACTAACACGATTTAGAGTTGTTTTGTGAATTAATTAAGAATTATTTAAGTTTGATAATCTAATAAGATTCTTCGACGGCTTGTTCTTCGTCGTCAATAGTTCACGACGAACTATGTTTTTCGTAAATGGTTCACGACGAACTAGGTCCTTCGTCATCATGGATCCGACAAATTATACTCTTCGTCGAGGAGTATTTCTCGCCCAGAAGGCCCTCGGCGCAAAGTGATACATGGCCCAGTACGAGCCCGATAGTTATAATTATCCTTTGCAACGTAAATTCATTAGCAAACATCAAACCCTAACCTTCCTACTCCCTAAAACAAGTCGACGACAGCCATGTTACACCTCGAAGGATCGCCTCGATTTCTTATCAGGCTTGCTTGGTTAGTATGCTCTTATTGTTGTGCAATTTAACCCTTTTTCTACATGTGTTTGTGTTGGTACATGATTGTTATGTTAGGAATGCATGCTGATAGAAACAATGATGATATGATGTTCTATGTTCATATGTGTTTGGATTGACTCATTGTTAGGAATTTATTCAAAGTAAGGTTTAATGTGGGTTTAGGGGATTGATTTGATTTGATGGTCACAAACAGATTACGAATCTCATGAATCTTGCGGAATTAGAAATAGGGTTTGTGTGTGTTACTGATCATTGTTTGATTACAATTATATGTTTATGAAATGGGAAACTGTTACGTTTGTATAGCCGATGATTGTTCATGTTAGGGTTGGTTAGATTAAGCACAGAAACTGTCGTAGATCCATTGCCCATGATTGAAAATATGTTAACTGTTTGACTGTGTGATTTTGACGAACAATGGTAATGTTTCGTCGTATGTGACCCGATGAAGGATGGGGATGCTTCATCGTGCATGGTCTCGACGAAGAATGTTCTTCGTCGTCTAGGGATTTTCGTCGTAAGGGTTATGGAAGGAACAATAGAGGTATACGAGGTGTGTAATGATGGATGTTTGTGTTTACGAATGCTAATTGTTGTTTGAAAATGATACTGACCAAGTGTGGAAACCTGGGTTGTCTGGAATGGTTAGAACATTCATCTGATGATGTGTTGATTTGTGATAATCACATTTGACGTGGTCTTGCATGAGAATCGAGTACTGATACGTGCCATGCCATGATTTTATTATAAAAACAATCTGTGTAACCATACGTGATTTACTGTGTGCAAACATGTGACTTGGATGACTGTGAAACTGATACTGTTTGATAACCACGGTAGGGTTTGGGGTTGACAAACTTGGACGGGTAATTTAACATACCGATCAAATCAAAGGTGAGTTCATTCCTCTTGAGCACGCGTCCCGGTGTTTGGGACAGTCTTTGGGTATCCCTAGGAGGGATAGGTTTTTGGGTAAATCAATTGGGTATTCCTGAGAGTAATACGTCTTGTGTAAATCTGGAATGTTGGATAATATACTCATCCTATCACCATTAAGTCCCATCTTGTTTGTTACCTGAGAGGTAACGGAGTATTTGTTGGTAGCGCTATCTAGGTTTGGCACCCTCACCCCGTACCTGAGAGGACGAGTGTGAACTAATGACTCAGTCATGCCCAAGGCTTTGATAGGAGCATTGGGGAAAGGGCAAAGTAAATCAGGAGCCGTCTTGTATTCGAGATATTATCAACATTGAAATCAATGAACTAAACTAAACACTTGGTAACCAACGTTTTCGTAAAACTATGAATTCACCAGCGTTGTCTGATACACTTGTTGCATGCTCGCAGGTCGTTAGGTGCTTCGGATGAGGAACTTGTTATCTGGATGGCTGGAGTGGTCATGGGTAGCATCGTTTGGATATGCATGTTTTGTCAACTAAATTTACATACATTGGTTTTGAAACATTTAAACGATGAATCATTATTTGCTTCTGCTGTCACTATTTAACTTGGATTATGTTTATGAAAGTCTTACTTAATAAATGGGAATTTTGTTAAATATCTTATGGTTAGTTCAATGTGATTAGTGGCTAGATCCTGGTACGTCACACGCCTAGCGGGGTTACCGCATGTAGTATTTTGGGGGGGTGACAGTTTGGTATCAGAGCCACTGGTTATAGTGAACTAGGTTTTAAAACGTTTTTATAAAACCAGACTATAACCAAACAGCTTCGAAATCGACCATGACACTCAGCTCCAGATTGCAAGGTTCGTCTCTGGTTTACTTATTGCATATCGTATTTAGTGAACACTTGTGAATGACATTGCATGTGAACGCACACTTAACACTATAGTTTGAGTTCTTGTGTTGTTAGCCTACGTTATGTGATTGACAGTGTGATACTCCTCTAAACCTTCATGAACTGTGTTGTGGTGTTTTTGTCCTGTTACTCGAAATTGAGGGACCATTTAGCATAAGTTGGGGTGAGCTTAGATAAACATACAAATCGCATTACTATTATGGGTGTACACATAATAATATTGTGGGGTGCATGTGAGTCCCAGTGAGGCCTAACGAGTGCGAAAGGGGTTCCGCTCAGTGGTCTGGTATAAACTTAGTGGTCTGTAGAAATCATCGTGAGGTTTGACTCCTACCCTATCTCGACTCTTAACCTATTCCCTTTTCTTCTATATAATCATGAGCGGACGAGGCCATGGGAGTGGTCACATTGCGATGACTCAGGCTGAGTTGACAAACTTGATTAACACACGTCTGGATGAGGCTTTGGCAGCCTATCAAGCTAGTACGAAATGTGCTAAATATTTTTATCCTTGTGTCGTGAACTCGAATCTTATCTATGTGTTGTATGTCCTTTCGTCCTTAGGTCAACCAGTGAATCAGAAACAAAACAATCCGCCTGCTTGTACGTTTAAGACATTCATGGATTGTAGGCCACAGACGTTCAGTGGGACTGAAGGGGCTGTGGGGCTACTGCATTGGTTTGAGAAAGCAGAGTCGGTGTTCGCAATGTGTAGCTGTCCCGCTGGGGACAGAGTGAAGTATGCTTCAGGCACACTCGAGGATGGTGCCTTAACTTGGTGGAATGCCCAAGTTCAGATGCTGGGCATTGATATGGCAAATGCCACTACTTGGGAGGATTTCAAAGAGTTGATGAGAGAGGAGTACTGTCCTCGTGATGAAATACAGAAACTGGAGAACGAGTACTACAACCTGAAGATGGAGGGGTCTGAGATCGAGGCTTACACGAAACGATCTCACGAGTTAGCAAACATGTGCCCTAACTTATCTCGACCCCCACCCCAAAGAATTGAGTTGTACATCAAGGGTCTGGCACCAGCAGTAAAGAGTTTAGTCACTGCTGCAAATCTCAACAACTTACCCCAGATCATCCGCTTAGCTCACAAGATCACAGATCAGGAGGTAGAGCGTGGCTCGCTAGCACAGCGTGTTTTCACTACTGCCACTACTGCTACAACCACTACTCCTGCTACTGATAGCAAACGCAAATGGAATGATGTGGACAAGGTGTCCAACTCGATTCAGTCACAGAAGAAGTCAGACACCGGCAGGAACCGAAGTTTTAGTCAGTCATCTTCTGTGAATCAAAATCAGGGTAACAATTGGGTTCCTATGCGGGAAAGCTACCAAAGTGTAACAATTGTGATTTCCATCATCGTGGGCCGTGCACCCGGGTATGTCACATGTGCAACAAGGTGGGCCATATGGCTAGAGACTGCAGGGTTTCACTTCCAAGACAGCAGTAGCAGTAGCAACCATCACAACAACAGCAGCCACAACAACAAGGGAGGCAACAGCCTCAGCAAAACCATGGAAATTGTAAGGGCTGTTTCCAGTGTGGAGACGAGGGTCATTTTTAAACGGGATTGCCCTCAACTGAACCAGAATGCTGGCAACAACAACAACGGGAACAATGGTGGGAACGGTGCGTGTGGGAGAGTGTTTACCACTGGTTTAGGGGAAGTTCGCAATGATGGCAACATTGCGACCGGTACGTTTTCTGTGAACAATCTATTTGCTTCTGTTTTATTCGACTCTGGTGCCGATTGGAGTTATGTGTCTTTGGGGTTCAGTCGTCAGTTAGGATTGAATCCTACACCTCTTGTAAACAAACACGTTGTAGAATTAGCCGATGGTAAGTCGATTGAAGCTTCGCATGTCCTTCTTGGGTGTAAACTTGATCTCATGGGTCAAGTGTTCGACATTGACCTACTCCCCGTTACTCTTGGAAGTTTTGATGTGGTCGTTGGCATGGATTGGTTGTCTAAACATCAAGCGGAAATTCTCTGTAAAGAGAAAATCGTGCGTATCCCTCTCCCCGGTGGAGAATCTTTGTCGGTTCAAGGTCATCGTAGTGGTGCGATTGTTGGCATCATCTCAGCCATGAAAGCCCAGAAGTGTCTACGAAAGGGCTACCCTGCTATTCTAGCTCTTTTTATTGAGTCACAACCTGAAGAAAGGAAGATCGAGGACCTTCCAGTTGTTCGTGAGTTTTCTGACGTGTTTCCTGAGGAGTTACCTGGTTTACCTCCACATCGTCAGGTGGAATTTCAGATTGACCTTATGCCAGGAGCAGCTTCTATTGATCGTGCTCTTTATCGTCTTGCACCAAGTGAGTTGCAAGAGCTGTCAAATCAACTCCAAGAACTGTTGGATAGAGGTTTTATCCGACCCAGTTCGTCGCCTTGGGGAGCTCCAGTTTTGTTTGTGAAGAAGAAGGATGGATCCTTCCGTATGTGTGTTGATTATCGGGAACTCAACAAGGTGATAATCAAGAATCGTTATCCTTTATCACGTATCGACGACTTGTTTGACCAGTTGCAAGGGTCAAGTTTCTACTCGAAGATCGATCTTAGGTCGGGCTATCATCAGATGAGGGTTTGAGAGGAGGATGTTCCTAAAACAGTTTTTCGAACGCGGTATGGCCATTATGAGTTTCTGGTTATGCCGTTCGGATTGACTAATGCACCAGCGGTTTTCATGGACCTCGTGAACCGTGTGTGCAAACCGTATCTTGACGATTTCGTCATTGTGTTTATCGATGACATCTTGATCTACTCTAAGAGCAAGGAGGACCACGAGCGACACTTACGTCTTATTTTGGAGCTCCTGAGGAAGGAGCAACTCTACTCGAAGTTTTCCAAGTGTGACTTCTGGATTCGAGAAGTGCACTTCCTTGGCCATATTGTTAATGAATTGGGGATACACGTGGATCCTGCAAAGATTGATGCTGTCAGAAATTGGGCGGCACCGAAGAATCCTTCGGAGGTGCGACAATTTCTTGGTCTAGCTGGATACTATCGAAGATTTATTAAGGATTTCTCGAAGATCGCTCAACCTCTTACCTCGTTGACACAGAAAGGCTTTGTATACTCATGGGGATCGAAACAAGAGGATGCTTTCCAATTGTTGAAACAGGAACTCTGTAGTGCACCAATCTTGTCTCTACCCGAAGGTACCGAGGATTTTGTGGTATATTGTGATGTTTCCATTCAGGGTCTCGGTTGTGTGCTGATGCAACGCAACAATGTGATAGCTTACGCTTCTCGACAGCTGAAGGTTCATGAAAAGAATTACACGACTCACGACTTAGAGTTGGGGGCTGTGGTTTTCGCATTGAAAATCTGGAGGCACTACCTGTACGGTACCAAATGCACTATCTACACCGATCACAGGAGCCTCTAGCATATTTTCGACCAGAAGGAGTTAAATATGCGACAGCGACGTTGGATAGAGCTCTTAAACGATTACGATTGTGCCATCAAGTATCACCCAGGTAAAGCTAACGTTGTAGCTGATGCCCTTAGTCGGAAGGAAATGAAACCCAAGCGTGTCCGCGCTCTGCAGGTCACTATTCACTCAAACCTCCCTGACCAGATCCGTTCCGCTCAAACCGAAGCGTTGAAGGAAGAAAACTATAAAGATGAGTATTTGCGGGGCATGGAAAAATGACTTGTAGAGAGATCTAATGGTATTCTCTACTTTATGGAGCGGATATGGGTCCCTTTGTTTGATAACCTTAGAGATCTTGTGATGGATGAAGCACACAAGTCTCGATACTCTGTTCATCCGGGTTCGGATAAGATGTATCAGGATCTCAAAGTCATGTATTGGTGGCCGAAGATGAAAGCTCACATCGCGACATACGTGAGTAAGTGCTTGACGTGTTCAAAGGTTAAGGTGGAATACCAGAAACCGTCTAGGTTGCTTCAACAACTAGAAATACCCATGTGGAAATGGGAGCAGATTGCAACGGATTTTGTCACTGGGCTACCCAGAACTCAAAACGGAAATGATACCATTTGGGTGATCGTCGACCGTCTCACGAAATCAGCACACTTCCTTGCGATCAAAGAAACGGATAAGTTCTCACAATTAGCTGCTATTTATTTGAAGGAAGTGGTTTCTAGGCACGGGGTGCCAACCTCTATTATCTCTGATCGCGACCCGCGTTTTATATCAGATTTGTGGCAGACAATGCACAAATCATTCGGCTCACATCTCGACATGAGTACCGCCTATCACCCGTAGACGGATGGTCAAAGTGAACGAACCATCCAGACACTTGAAGACATGCTGCGAGCATGTGTGATCGATTTTGGTAAAGGCTGGGAGAAACACTTGCCGTTGATCGAGTTCTCCTACAACAACAGTTACCACACCAGCATTCAGGCAGCTCCGTTTGAAGCGTTGTACGGGCGAAAATGTCGTTCACCTCTTTGTTGGGCTGAGGTGGTTGACAGCCAGATCACAGGCCCGGAACTTGTTCTCGAAACTTCTTAAAAGATTGTCCAGATCAGAAATCGTATGGCGGCGGCGCGCGACCGCCAGAAAAGCTACGCTGACAAGCGTAGGAAACCCTTGGAGTTCACTGTAGGCGATCGTGTTATGTTGAAAGTCTCACCATGGAAGGGTGTGGTGCGCTTTGGAAAGCGCGGCAAACTTAATCCACGCTACGTTAGGCCATTCAAAATCCTGGAGCGGATCAGTAAAGTGGCCTACAAGCTTGAGTTACCTGCTGAGTTGGGTAACGTTCATGATGTTTTCCACGTGCCGCAACTAAAGAAGTGTTTGTCCGATGAAACACTGGTAGTACCATTTCAAGAGTTGAAAATTGACGACAAATTGCAGTTTGTCGAAGAACCCATCGAAATTATGGACCGGGAAGTAAAGGTCCGTAATCATAGCCGAATTCCGATCGTGAGAGTTCGTTGGAACTCAAGACGTGGACCGGAGTTCACAAGGGAACGTGAGGATCAGATAAAGCTCAAGTATCCTCACCTTTTCCCAACATAACAGTCTAATCCGAATGCAACTAACGAATTTTGGGCCGAAATTCCCTTTCAAGTTGGGGATGATGTGGTACCCGCGAAAAATCCACAGTCGTCCCGAGTTAACATTTTTTCCGTTTTGGATTACTTGTCAAATTTCGGGACGAAATTTCTTTCAAGTTGGGGATGATGTGACAACCCGAGCTTTCAAGGTCTTTCCTCGACACGTTACTTGTTTCACACTATCTTTTCATAATTGTTTGTGTTGTAACTTGTGCATATTGGATGAACTGTTGAACTAACATGATATAGAGTTGTTTTGTGAATTAATTAAGAATTATTTAAGTTTGGTAATCTAATAAGATTCTTCGTCGGCTTGTTCTTCATCGTCAATAGTTCACGACGAACTATGTTTTTCATAAATGGTTCACGACGAACTAGGTCCTTCATCAACATGGATCCGACGAATTATACTCTTCGTCGAGGAGTATTTCTCGCCCAGAAGGCCCTCGGCCCAAAGTGATACATGGCCCAGTACAAGCCCAATAGTTATAATTATCCTTTGCAACGTAAATTCATTAGCAAACATCAAACCCTAACCTTCCTACTCCCTAAAACAAGTCGACGGCAGCCGTGTTACACCTCGAAGGATCGCCTCGATTTCTTATGAGGCTTGCTTGGTTAGTATGCTCTTATTGTTGTGCAATTTAACCCTTTTGCTACATGTGTTCGTGTTGGTACATGATTGTTATGTTAGGAATGCATGCTGATAGAAACAATGATGATATGATGTTCTATATGATGATATGATGTTCTATGTTCATATGTGTTTGGATTGACTCATTGTTAGGAATTTATTCAAAGTGAGGTTTAATGTGGGTTTAGGGGATTGATTTGATTTGATGGTCACAAACAGATTACGAATCTCATGAATCTTGCGGAATTAGAAATAGGGTTTGTGTGTGTTACTGATCATCGTTTGATTACAATTATATGTTTATGAAATGGGAAACTGTTACGTTTGTATAGCCGATGATTGTTCATGTTAGGGTTGGTTAGATTAAGCACAGAAACTGTCGTAGATCCATTGCCCAGGATTGAAAATATGTTAACTGTTTGACTGTGTGATTTTGACGAACAATGGTAATGTTTCGTCGTATGTGACCCGACGAAGGATGGGGATGCTTCGTCGTGCATGGTCTCGACGAAGAATGTCCTTCGTCGTCTAGGGATTTTCGTCGTAAGGGTTATGGAAGGAACAGTAGAGGTATACGAGGTGTGTAATGATGGATGTTTGTGTTTACGAATGCTAACTGTTGTTTGAAAACGATACTGACCAAGTGTGGAAAACCTGGGTTGTCTGGAATGGTTAGAACATTCATCTGATGATGTGTTGATTTGTGATAATCACATTTGACGTGGTCTTGCATGAGAATCGAGTACTGATACGTGCCATGCGATGATTTTATTATAAAAACAATCTGTGTAACCATACGTGATTTACTGTGTGCAAACATGTGACTTGGATGACTATGAAACTGATACTGTTTGATAACCACGGTAGGGTTTGGGGTTGACCAACTTGGACGGGTAATTTAACATACCGAGCAAATCAAAGGTGAGTTCATTCCTCTTGAGCATGCGTCCCGGTGGTTGGGACAGTCTTTGGGTATCCCTGGGATGGATAGGTTTTTGGGTAAATCAATTGGGTATTCCTGAGAGGAATACGTCTTGTGTAAATCTAGAATGTTGGATAATATACTCATCCTATCACCATTAAGTCCCATCTTGTTTGTTACCTAAGAGGTAACAGAGTATTAGTTGGTAGCGCTATCTAGGTTTGGCACCCTCACCCCGTACCTGAGAGGACGGGTGTGAACTAATGACTCAGTCATGCCCAATGCTTTGATAGGAGCATTGGAGAAAGGGCAAAGTAAATCAGGAGCCGTCTTGTATTCGAGATATTATCAACATTGAAATCAATGAACTGAACTAAACACTTGGTAACTAACATTTTCGTAAAACTATGAACTCACCAGCGTTGTCTGATACACTTGTTGCATGCTCGCAGGTCGTTAGGTGCTTCGGATGAAGAACTTGCTATCTGGATGGCTGGAGTGGTCATGGGTAGCATCGTTTGGATATGCATGTTTTGTCTACTGAATTTACATACATTGGTTTTGAAACATTTAAACGATGAATCATTATTTGCTTCCACTGTCACTATTTAACTTGGATTATGTTTATGAAAGTCTTACCTAATAAATGGGAATTTTGTTAAATATTTTATGGTTAGTTCAATGAGATTAGTGGCTAGATCCTGGTACCACACGCCTAGTGGGGTTACCGCATGTAGTATTTTGGGGGTGTGACAAAACTTATCAACATTTTTAGTGCTGGCGAAAAGAATAAAATGGCTGGTATCAAGTGAACAAAGTGTTTAATTGGACTAAAGATGGTAATTTCCAAACACTTGAACCGAAAATGTAATCTAACCTTCCCAAATTAACTATCCATACAATTAACTCTATAAATAATCAAAGAATTTAAAAAAAAAAAAAAAAAAAAAAAACGTATTAGGCTCTGTGTAGTGGTGTGGCGCCCATGACCACATCAGCCAGGGGCCTAAACACCGTTCCAATGGGCCGTTATGGGGGCGTTAAGCTCCCGGACGTAAGTATTGTGTAAAGCGCGAGCTTGAAATAGGTGAATATTTGTATGGACCTCATGCAATAGTCAATGGAGTCATCCCATGTAAAGTTGGGTGTTATTCCATTATACTCGGCCTTGAAATGTGCTTGCCACATTTATTCTCATTGTTTCTCAAAAAAAGATTTTTTTTATCTTTTATAAATTAATATTGGGTTTTTAAATGTGATGCAAAACAATTTTAACCCATCATAATTCATACAAACCTTTTTCAAACGATTTGTGATAACAAAACCTTGTGAATATACAATAACCACAAAATTTTGTATTAAAAGACTGAAATTTCCATGTGATAATGTAAGAACGTGTGGGGCCACAACTCCACATAATAGGTAAATGTGTATGTAATTTACATGTAACAACATAGGAAGGAACGTGTGGACCGGTCATCATGTATATATATCATGTAATTTTGCTTGTGTTCCTCCAATAAACATACCACTTTGAAATCAAATCACATTCAACACATCTTTTACAATGTCTAGTACTGGTGGACCTCCATCCTTCTCAGCCACATTGAGGCCTGGCTCTAATACATCCAGCTCCAACAACAATACCCATACTAAACCGGTGTCGTTCCAGCGCTCCATCGAAGAACAAAACAAACCTCCATCCATTCAAGATGTCGATCGCCGCGCCAAAAACTCAAACACCGAGACCGTTAAAGAGGCCGAAACCACCCCTAAGCCAGCATCGTTTGGAGATGCTACTCACACTCATGTTGACAACAAATGATATATTGTGTGTTTTTCAAATTTTATCGTCAAGATTTTTAATAAATGTGGTTGTGTTTCTTTGTTTTTGTTTAAGGTAGTAAGTGTTGCTAATCTAGTGCTTTTGATTTTGGTAAATTTGTGTGTACCTTTTTTTTAAGTCTCCGCCTTTATTGGGTTGACTTTTTGAGATAATGAACTTGTGTGAAAAATTAGTATAAGTAACTGATTGAGTATTTTTTATCTTATCAATCTTATTTACTAGTTGAGGATCATATTTGTTTTGACTTGAAAAACAACTGTCCAGTTTCATGGGAATCTAAAAAATATGAAAGATTTAAATGTAAAGGTTGTTGACTAAACACCCAAGAAAACAATTGCTAGAGACTGATCCGTGTCTTCCAATTCTTAATTTGCTAAGATTTATTGGCTATAATGCGCTATGTTTTAAGGGTATTTTAGATGTTGAATAGTTGAAGTATTTTTAAGAGAAACGGTCAACTTTTTTGTTGAGTGAAACTCGTAAAAGTGATCAAACGTTTTGGATGAAAATGATATTTTACTCGATAGACTATTATATTCTTAGAATATGAATTAAAAAACTAATTAATGGCCAATAGAAAAAAGATAAATTCCCAATCATCACCCTTTTTCTTCTTCCCAGCCCTACTACGTAGACCGGTTCCATACATTTGACACCCCCTCTTCATGTCACAACCCCTTTCTCCACGTAGTAGCCACCACTAGGTGCTAGTCCCATCACTTTTTTTTTTGGGTCATCGAAGACAACCATCACTATACATTCAACCTTCAATAGTGGTGGATCTAGCAAAAAAACTCATAATTAAAACTTATCAACATTTTTAGTGCTAGCTAGCTAGCGAAAAGAATAAAATGGTATCAAGTGAACAAAGTGTTTGATTGGACTAAAGATAGTAATTTCAAAACACTTGAACCAAAACTGTAATCTAATCCATACAATTAATCAAAGAATTAAAAAAAAAAAAATGTATTAGGCTGTGTGTAGTGATGTGGCACCCATGACTACATCAGCCATGTGGGGGGGGGGGGGGGGGGGGGGGGGGGGCTAAATACCGTCCCAATGGGCCGTTATGGGGGTTTTAACGTCTCGGACATGAGTCTTATATAAAGCGCGAGCTTGAAAGAGATGGATATTTGTATAGACCTCATGTAACAGCCAATGGAATCGTCCCATGTAAAAAATGTTAAAAAAATGCCACCTTGTCTTTTTGAGTTAACATTTTTTTTTAACGTTTTTTTAGGTATTTTTGGTTGTAACTTTGATAGTTGGTGGTAATTACAAAAATGCCACCTTGTCTTTTTGGGTTTTCCTTCAATTTGTATGTTTAGTATGTTAAGATTATTTGTATTTGATCTTTTGCCTTTACAAATAACCACTAAAACCTTAGACCCTAGGGTATGGTGGGGCATGGGTTGGGGGCATGGTGCGACACGTGGAGTATGGGGCACCCAAGACCAAAAGCCAATTTCAAAGGGGTATGGTTGGGCGTGGCTGGGGTGGCGTGGAAAAAAAACCAATTTCAAAGGGCTAGTTCTCTTGGCCAATGAGGTTCCGCCATGTCATGTGGGTAGCCCCGCCCAACGCCCGGGCTGAAACCCCCGCCCAAAGGGCCACGCCGAAACCCAAACCCACCCGGGATGATGACGTGAGTGTTTGTACCCAACCCAACCCAACCCACGCCCCAACCCCGCCCCGTACCCCATAGTCTTATAAAAGGCAGAAATTTCCATGTGATAATGTAAGAACGTGTGGGGCCACAACTCCACGTAATAGGTAAATGTGTATGTAATTTACATGTAACAACCTAGGAAGGAACGTGTGGACCGGTCATCATGTATATATATCATGTAATTGTGCTTGTGTTCCTCCAATAACCATACCACTTTGAAATCAAATCACATTCAACACATCTTTTACAATGTCTAGTACTGGTGGACCTCCATCCTTCTCAGCCACATTGAGGCCTGGCTCTAATACATCCACCTCCAACAACAATACCCGTCCTAAACCGGTGTCGTTCCAGCGCTCCATAGAAGAACAAAACAAAGCTCCATCCGTTCAAGATGTTGATCTCCGCGCCAAGAAGTCAAACACCGAGACCGTTAAAGAAGCCGGAACCACACCTAAGCCAGCATCGGTTGGAGATGTCACTCACACTCATGTTGACAACAAATGATATATTGTGTGTTTTTCAAATTTTATTGTCATGATCTTCAATAATTGTCTTTGTGTTTGTTTCTTTGTGGTAGTAAGTGTTGCTAATTGGTTTCAAAAGTCTCCGCCATTATTGTGGTTACTTTTGGACAAAATCAACTTGTGTTTGAAAAAAAAATTATGAGTCATTGTTTGAGTATTTAATCTTATTCACTAGTTGAGGGTTTATATTATTGTAATTTTGTAAATATTATATTCGTTTTTTGATTTTAGAAATGTAAAGTAACTATTATAAGCTTCTCATAAATAGAGAATATTGTTCGGCACAAGAGTTAATTTTGTTAGGTTTAAGTGGCCCAGCACAACAAACACGAAATAATAGACGACAAAATATAAAGCACGACATACGAACACGAGAATTTTACGTGGTTCGGTTTCAGTGGAGAACCTACGTACAGGGGCTACAACTAGGGATATATTATTAAACTCTGACAACGTTTACAGTTACATAGACACGATATATACAGAGACTGACTGGAGTTTACAACTTAGGGAACAAGAAAACCATACAGGCCTCCTAAACTTCTAATAGAACAAGCCCAATAGCAAACAACTAGCCCAAGGACTTCATACCCAACAATCTCACACTTGAGGCCTTGCTATAAACACCAAGTCCGCCAACAAGCACACAACAATCCATATCTTTTGTAATCCGTAAACATTAAACACATACAGTAACAAAAGTGTCGCAGCCCCCGACCCTACCCCGGGAGTGGGCGCCGCGAACTCGAGCTGGTGCTATCGATGTTTATTAATTTGGCAGCAGAAATGAAACATCAGGATCGTAGTTAGGAAATAAATTCAGAGTTTGCAAAACACCAAACTTTTTGTATTAAACAAATGGGATAAAACCCATATTTCATTTATAATATCTTTATAGGGATAAACCCTAGTTTGCTGAAAATTTAACTTCTTCTTTTATTCAGGTAATTTATAGCCACTTTATTTAAGCCTTCAGTGCTCCATAGCTGGCTTCTAATAGCATCACATCAAGTTACCTGAAACACGTTTTAAAAATATTTTATCAGCAAGAGAATACTGGCGAGCTCATTCCATTTTTATAAAAAGATACATTGTTATAATTTTACAGTATTAAGGGGAATTACAGTGTATATTTATATCAATTATTCAACACAGTATGCGACTGGGGACACTCCCCTGTGCTCGTGGTCATATTACTTTGGGTCCTGTCACCCAACAGTAACGGTTCTTGTCACACCCTTGGTGACTGTGGACTAGTAATGTATACAAAACCCCAACTACTGGCAATAATTATAGATTACAAAGACTTAATCCCTATAAGTATAACTGAAAACGTTTGAGGTTTTGTAAAGTAATTTGGTAAAAAGAGAGAATGACTCACATTGTAAACTTGGGTTTTTCTGCAGGCTTCCTAGTGATATTTTCTGATTATTTTCTTGAGTTCCTATGAAAAACATACAATGTGTGTTAGTATAATAACCCAAATTCAACTTATCAATACGTAACGAGACAGAACCCCAACTTAGTTTACAAAGCATAGCCCTAAACAGGCAGCGCTTTGACATCAGTTGCTGGGTTCCAGATCAATCGGACAGGGTATCGAATTAGTGATCGGGGGTTAACATACTTACAACGGGGCAGAGCTTCGTGATTTGGGGGGGGGGGGTATTTTAGCTATAATTTTCGTGTTATATGTGTTGAGAGAGAAAGCGAATTGAACGAGATTTGAAAATGCAGAGACTACTCAATTTATAGGTGAAATCGGAGCCTATCGCGCCCCGCGACCGCCCCTACTCCACCATTTCGCGCCCCGCGAGGGCACCTAGGCTCGACACGTGACACGACACGTGTCACAAGAAGTAACCGGCTTCCTAAGCCTGTCGTGGTCCAAAACAGGTAATAAAATTTTGGATTTTAATTAAAATTAACGTTACGTGGGTTCGGTTTTGTGCTTACGAAGCATTTTAGGGCGTTTTCGAGGGTTGTTAAAAGTCTTCCAAGCTGGCTCCCAAGTACAAACCAAACTTCAAACCAAGTATCCCTAATCAACCCAGTTGCAGCTAACCCAATCATCAATAGTTAACTGAAGGGCCCATTGAAGTCCTAGATGGCTTCAACCCTTTCTCAAAAAGAGCGCTTCTTCGCATCCTCAATCCCAAGTGATTCCCATAGACTCGAACCATCAGATACAAGGATTCTCAGAGGAACACTCCCCACTAGTAGTAACTTCCCAATAGAGTTGTCATTCGGATTTCTACTCTTATAAACCAAACGTCGATTTCTAGAGTGATGTGTCCCTTCTCTTGGCAATTAAAACATCTTAGATTTATCTTATCAAATCCCACCTTCGTATCACTTGCTATCCCCCAAGCACATCTCCCTTTCTCCTTGTGAAGTTTTTAGCCCTAAACACCGCCATTAACACATTCCAAGCTATGCCCATCTTCTCTACATCATCTGGATGACTCTGTTCAAGCTCGTTAGTGATCATGTTGGCTGGGATCAGACCACCAGCCATGAATACAATGTAGTTGTTAATAAAACCAACAAACAGTGCAAATTTGTCTTCAGCTAACTTGGAGTAGGAGGATGGAATAGGGGTTTGGTTAAAGGTTTAAGATTAGTATTAGTAGTGTTGAGCTTGTTGTGGCACATGCTATGGTGCATAGTAGGTTGGGTTGGAATAGGAAGGTGTGGAGCTAGAAAGTTGATAAGTATGTTGTTGCATGGAAGGTTGCTGATGGGCTAAGCCATGACATTTCATGCGACTCCATGTCAAGTTTCAAATCCCGGTTGTTCTTTTGTTTATGCAAGTGTTTGATGTGTGTCTCATCTCTTTTTATCTTCGATTCCACCAGTGCTCTGCCCCATTCTCAATTGTTTGCTATTTTCGCCTTTTTTGCCACCTTGTATTTGGAGACGACATCCACCAAACTCTATTCCCCTTTCTTGATGACGGTTCAACACTTTTCCTTTGTTGTGGCCTTGTTTGTGTTGTGTGGTATGTGTGGTCGTTGTTTAAATTTGTTCCAGGCATGATACTTGATAACCCATCCATTTAGGTTGTGTATTTCCTGACTTGGATGTTTTTGTTCGTTTTTGGGCAAGACTACCCGCTGGGCCTGAAGATCCATCAATGGAACGGGAACCCATTTGGAATGTGATCTCACAATCTCCCCTGCCGACAAGTGGGGGAATGTTTTCCTGTTGTATGTTTTTGTTTAGTCTTTTAGGGGGTCTTGATGATATCGACCTCATCCGATCCACTAGACCAATTGATAGATTACATAATTTAAATTAAATAGTTAATAATTTACATTTTAATAAAAAAATGTAACATACTAATATAAGTAAAAAATACCTTTTGAGCGTAGCATGCATTCAACTGACTAATTTTTCTATTTAGTTTCGTCCACTTCGAAGTGAATTGATCCATGTTTCGGTTAGATTCACAGAGTATCTTTCCAAAATCTGCGATAACTCGTCTATTTAATTTTGTTTCTTGATTTCCGACCCTACGGCCTTCAGAAATATGTAAGAAAGCCTTACATATGGCTACCTCCTCATCTTGCGTCCAACTTTAACGACCCACGTTTTTGGTGATTTTTTAGGTCGGTTTCCACGAGTATCTTCCACTTTTGCTTCTTGGTCCTTTTCTTCTTCAAACTCTTGTTGTTCGTTCATCATCATCATCATCATCATCATCATCATCATCATCATCATCATCATCATCATCATCATCATCATCATCATCATCATCATCATCATCTTCTTCTTCTTCTTCTTCTTCAATCGAATTGGTAGGTAATTCAAATGTCGGGTTACATATGGTAGTTTTGGTATTTTGGGGTTGGTTCGTGATAGACGAGACGGTCAATAAGTTGTTCGTCCACCAAATTTAGATTTCAAGTGAAATGACCGTTTGCGATTTAGGTTGGCATGTTGGTTTAGGTGTTTAATTGTGGATATTGGTTTGGAAACGGTTGGGTTGATAACTGTTTGTCTACAACAGATGAAATCTATTCGATTATCCCAGATTATCACGAATATTTGGCCTAATTTTTTTCACTAAAGCCGAGATTTTTTTGCTTAAACCCTGCATTTGTTTTTTTTAAAGCGTGCCGTTGTAGTATTTTTATAAATGGTGAAATGTGTGTGAAAATGTTTAAGACAAAAATGTTTATTTTTCTGTTTTCTTTAATTTAACGATCATGAGACCATTATCCAATGACTATCTCTCCTTCACGATTGTGATGTCCACCACGCTACTCTTCATCACTATCGTTGTTAGTGCATTCATCTGCCGACTTCGTCTTATATCGAGTCTCGGGTTCGTTGCGGTTTTGGTCAAGCATGATGTCATGATGACATCATCAATGACATCACCTCAAAAGAAGACAAAGCAATTCCTACAATCAGATTGTTATAATTGAGATTCCGCTCGTATGTAACTTAGTGGTTTCGCTTATGTGTTCAATAGAGGTTTCGCTTTTATGGACATCATGTCCATATGAGCGAAATCTCAGTCTCTATATATAGTCCTTGAACGAAATCATTTGTAACGAAGATAGCCAAGTGATACCGAGGTGCTGCCGGTTTTTCCTCTGATTGTAAACATTGTAAATTGAATATACAAGAGGTTTAAAGTGTGTCAAGCTGTTTTTACAATCCGTTTCTTAGTTTCCGCCTCTGAAACGGATTTGAGCTCTTCCGAACGACTCGTTTAGGTCGCAATCCGATCCTACAAGTGGTATCAGAGCTCAGGAAGAAGAGTTCTATACAATTCAGCTGAAAATTCTGTTTCTGCACCATTCTTTTCACAATTTTTCACGGTTAAAATCGGACAAAATTTTCACAGAATATGTAAAATTGGACAATAACAAATCCTTGAGAGTTTGGCTTTGAAATACGAATTAGAAATGGACTAAAATTGGATCCGAATAGGTTTCGCTCATACGTACATTCAGTAATTTCACTTATTTGGACACTTTGATTTCGCTCTTGTGTCACCAGGGGTTTCGCTCTTTTGACCATCATATTTCGCTCTTGTGTCACCAAATCAGAGGTTTCGCTTATTCGACCATTATAAGGTTCCGCTCCAGTAAACCAAATCAACGAGAGTCTGCTTGAAAGTGCTTTGTAAAATGTGAACCGATTGAAAGTGCATGCATTGTGTGAATTAACGTGTTTTGTGTCAGTGCATGTGATAGTATCATTTCGGGTCTCGTAAATTGAAGGTCAGATTGCATGTGAACTTGTGAACATTTCGGTTTATGTGTGCATGTGAACTTGTGCGCATGTGATTATATTTGATTTGCATGTGAATATGTCCATGGTTATCGGCACAATCTAGATAGTTTGTCTATTGATATTATCAGAATAGTGGAATTTGTTGTCTAAAGACAATATATAATCAAGTTGTCGAGTTAGTGGATTAAAGGCCCAATCATAGTTTTTGAATTAAATTGAGGTCCAATGAAAAATTGTTGACTTTAATTGTCAGCCCACATGACTCTTATTGTGCGGCCCAATCATTATTAGTTGATACATGTGAGGTTTGTCAGAATAAGGGATATGTGTAAAAGGTTATGGTCTCGAGAATTGAACTTGTCATTTTAGTGGTCGGCATTTAGGTCCGATTTTGGGTATTGAGATTGTCAGTTTTTGGCATATGCTTTAAAGTAGTGAGGCCCAATCAAATTGAATTGTGAAAAGTTGTCTGACATGCATTTTTATGACCCATGTGAAAAGTTATTTGTATGATTTTTTTTTTGAAAGGTAACTTTTATTAACAACAAACGACGACCCAAGTCGGGCCGACAAAACAAACTAACATTACAAATTTACAAAAGAGACCCAATCTTTCCAATCTATGCTATTATGTTTCGATCGACTAGAATACCATAAAAAGCTAAGAGCCTTGATTTCACTTAAAATTCCTTCAATTTTAACCGGGATGTTTGAGAACTTTTGGTTATTCCTGGCGCGCCATATACTCCAGCAAGACACCATAATAACTCCTTGAATCGCCTCTTTTTTCTTCTCCGAAACACCAAGCCCGCTGTAGATGGAGAGCAAATCCTGCGTCGAAAAAGCGAAAATGGGCGGGATTTTACACCAAGCAGAAATACCATTCCAGACCGTAGAAGCGATGAAACAAGCAATGAAAGTGTGATAAACAGACTCCACACTCGAGTTGCAAAGCTGGCAAATCGGCTCAATGATACCAATGTTCCGCTTCAGAAGGTTATCGGCAGTAGGAACCCTGTTTAAATTCATTCTCCATACGTGTATATTAACTTTAGAAGGAAGCCACCTACACCACTCAATGACCGGACTGTTACCAGGAACACGATCTTTTTTCAGCAATCTTTTTACCTCTTTAACCGAGAAACATCCTTTCGGGTCAGACGACCACTTCCATTTGTCTGGGCCGCTGCCAAACTGAACCTTCGAGACCGCGGCAACCAACTGCTCGAGATTATTCCTCATATCGTCAGAGGCCAGATCCGCAGGCCAGTCCCAATTAAATACCAGAATACCATTTTGAGAACACACTCTTTTTGCCACAGACACTTTTTTGACAGATTCTTGCCTAAACAAATCCGGATATACTGTTTTTAGCGGTTCATCGCACACCCAACAATCTAACCAAAATGCAACATCTAGACCGTTACCAATAATGCCTTTCAAGTAACACGATAGAGGACGACCATCCACCTTAGTATTAATAAAGACTTTTGCAATATTCGACCACACTCCGGGCAAAGAATTTTTAAAAGGGATACATTCCCATCCTCTCCGATTCGAGTGAAGAGCACCGATGATTTTTTTCCAAAGGTTATCACCTTCGTTCTTGAGTCTCCATCCCCATTTAGCCAAAAGAGACGTATTAACAATATCTAAATTGTTTAAACCCAAGCCCCCGTCTTTAATTTGGCGAGTGACCGTATCCCAAGCGACCCAATGCGTCTTTCTATCCTCCGACGATCCTCCCCATAAAAACTTTTTAATTAACCCTTCCAAATCTGATATAACCTTCTTCGGGGCTTTATAAAGAGAGAAGTAGTATGTCGGAAGGCTTTCGAGCACTGACTTTATTAGCACCACCCTTCCTCCAATCGAGAGGAGTTGCGACTTCCACTTAGAGAGGCGAGCCCGGAAAATCTCCATGACCGGGTGCCAATTAGAAATCTTATTCATGTTGGCTCCAACTTTAAGACCGAGATAGGTGAAAGGCGGACAATCCGGTTTACACCCCACTACGTTAGCCATCTCCCCAATTTCTTCCATTTCCACTCCTATCCCATAGAGGTTGGATTTGTCAAGATTGATCTTTAAACCTGAGCATAGATAGAAAACACGAAGAATTCTCACAACGTTGGAAATCTCCGCTCTAGACCAATCTCCCATCACAATAGCATCGTCCGCGTAGAGAAGGTGGGAGATAATCGGCCCATTGTTAGGGGTAGGAATCCCACTAATGATATCCGCCTCTAAAGCTTTGTTAAACATGCAAGACAAAGCCTCCATAACCACCAAGAACAGGAAGGGAGAAAGTGGATCGCCTTGTCTCATGCCCTTCTCGCACCTAAACGTGAATGTAGGGGAGCCGTTAACCAAAACAGAAGAATTAGCCGAATTAAGAACCCCCGAAATCCAAGAGATCCACTTGCTATGGAAACCCATTTGAGAAAGGATACTCCCCACAAATTCCCAACTCACATTGTCATAAGCCTTCTCAAAGTCGATTTTTAATAAGAAAGCCTTGGACTTTTTCTTCTTAATCCATGAGATCAGCTCATTCACTATAAGCGGACCATCCAAGATGAATCTCCCTTTGAGAAAAGCCGATTGCGATTCCGAAATAACATCATCCAAAACCGTCCTCATACGATTGGCTAGAACCTTCGATATCACCTTGCTAATCACTCCCACCAAGTTTATTGGCCTATAATTGTTTAAAGAAACCGGGTCTTTTACCTTAGGGATCAAGGCGATAAAAGAAGACCCACTTCCAAGGTTGATGTGGCCGTTGTTGTAAAACGAGTCAAAAATATTACTGAAATCTTCCTTAAACAAATTCCAAAAGTGCTTGATAAACTTAAAATTCAAACCATCCGGACCCGGAGCCCTCTCGTCCCCACACTCAAAAACCGCCTCCTTTATTTCTCTTTCACTGAACGGTTCAATAAGAAAATTCTGATTAGCCTCCGAAATCTTCTTAATATTATGACACACCAAGGCCGGCCTATTAGTAACATAGTCTTTAAACTTGTCTCGAAAGAAAGACAGAATCTGTTTCTTGATAAGATTAGGATTAGAACACCATTCTCCATTAATATTGAGGCCATGAAACGTATTGACCGCTTTTCTACTATTAACCAACGCATGAAAATTTTTTGAGTTCTCGTCCCCCTCTAGAGCCCACTTCGAACGCGATCTCTGTTTAAGGACGAAACTTTTTCTAAAATCTGCTTCTTTCACGAGCTTTCCACTTTCCGCCAAAATCCACTCTTCTTCTTCAGATAAATCCCTATTCTCCATTTCTTTTTCTAAATCCTCCAATTCGGATAAAGCCGAACTGACGCTTTCTTTTTCTTTAATCAAGAACTCATCTCTCCATGTCTTTAGTCTAGCTCTTAAATGTGCAAACTTAGCAGTGAGACAAGAGTCTGGGGAACCAAAAGAAACAAAACTCTCAGAAGCCTCAGTTACAGCTTCCTCGAAGCCCGGCTGACCCAACCAAGAGCTGAAGACCCGAAAAGGCTTAGGGCCAAAAAATTTGATTATCAGCCACCAAAACAATGGGACAGTGATCAGAATGTCTCCCCGGAAGAACCCTAACACAAGCCAACGGCCAAGAATTAAAAAACTCCGAACAAATCAAAAAACGGTCCAATTTGCTTAACTTCCTGCCATTATCCCTGTAACAAGTGAATTTGCGGCCCTGGAGCGGATATTCCACTAACCCATTCTCAAAAATAAAGCTGTTAAAATTCTCAGCACAGGCAATTTTGAAATTGGAATTTTTTCTTTCTTCCTCATAGCGAACAGCGTTAAAATCACCCGCTAAGACCCACTGCCCATCATAAGACCCATAATGACCGAAAGCTCATCCCACAACAGACGTTTGGCAGCCGTGCTTTGAGGCGCGTATACATTAATCAAGTTAACAACCTCCTTCTTCCCAATTAACTTACCTCTGATCAGCAGAAAACATCTGTTCTGAACAGTGGATTCCACTATAAAAGTGGTCGGGTCCCAGATCCATAACAAACCCCCAGATAAACCAACCGACGCAGCAAAGGAAAACTCAAAATTGTTATTTCCCCACAGATCGGATAAAGAAGCTCTAGAAATAGATTCCAACTTTGTTTCCTGAATCGCTAAAGCCCCAATTTTATTCTTCGTTCTCAACTCCCTAAGCCAGATTGCCTTACCACCCCCACCCAAGCCTCTAATATTTAGGGACATTAAATTCATTGATACAAAGCGTACATACCTTCGGACCTAACCACCTCCTTGATGAGCTCGCCATGGTTTCCAATCTCAGCTCCCAAAATGTTACCGATGTTAATAGTGGCATTCACCTCGTTTGCTAAATCTGCCTCGGAAGAATTAGCTAAATCAACTACCTCAGTAATTTTCGATCCAATGTCTTCAGTAAAAGTTTTTGTTCCTTCTGTTTCTATTCCCAACAGTGAATTAGGAGGAAGGGAAGAACACTCCGGAAGCATCTGCCTTTGGGTATCACTGTCCACAAGGCTATCACCTTGTGCTTGTAAGACCAGATCCACATTAAGGTCTAAAGTGAAATCACCAGCATCCCTAGCCCGTTTTTTCGGTCTATCACAAGAAATTGGGCTGGACCTCCCATGTTGGCTTTGGGCTTTGGATCTGGGCCTCAAAGTAATATTCCTTTTTTTGGGTTTAACACCATGGTCAGCCGACCTAAAGAAAAAAGGGTCACTTCTCTCTATAGTGCCGCCACCTTTATTGCCTTGGGTCCCACAGTTTTGCATGGGCGGCTCCCCATCAATCTTGGAAGCTGGAACGTTAACATCGGTCCCCCCAAAGCTATTATAACATCTTTCCATATCACCGACATCATTAACTGCATCGAACCTTTGGTTTTCCTCAGCCGCCTGTCTATTCTCCGGTGACAATACCGGAATTTCTTGGTCCTGACTTTCGTCGGCACGTTCAGAATTTACCGAAGACAAATCTTCATCTTCATCGTCCAAACTTCTTACCTCTCCCACTGAATCCGGGGCCCAATCGATAATCTCCTCCTCTAACCAAACTCTGAACAGTTTATCTCTCCACTTCAAGTTCACGTAATCATGAATTCTTTCCCCCTCTCCGACCAGCAATCCGATCCAAGTTGCTGACAAATTATCATCTCCGACCTCCATCTTCGATCCATGCACAATTTTGCCAAAGTGCTCGGCAATATTATTAATGACATCGTTATCTGCAAGATGCATGGGAACACAGGAGACCTTAACCCAGGCTAATCTCTCAAACAGGAGTGGTTGACATTCCCACGGATCCAAAGATAGAAACCAATCTTTCCATATATGGTGATCCAGCAAAAATTTAGAACAAGATTCTTCCTCATCAAACCTGATGAACATGGAAAGACCATCCATATAAGTAAGGGAGACACCCCTGAAGCTAGTCTCAGCAATGTACTTGTTTAAATTCCTCAAGACCGCGAGATCTTTGCATCTCCCGACCAAAGCATAGTCAATAAGTTCTTTGAACGCGGAAGTCTCGTCAGCAATTTCAATACACACTTTCGGAGCTTTTACCGACTTGCCCAGATCTTCAGACGAGGTGCTCTTTGAAGAGAACAATTCACTAAATAATTTCCCTTTACCGTTTTGGGAGGAGGAGAAAATTTTATTCGGAACTCCCTGTGCAGGTCTCTCCTGTGTCTTCCCTATACCTCTATCTTCATCTATCTTCCCCCCGACAATGCCAGCATTCTCTTTGCAAACCTAGCGAGGTTAGCAATGAGTTTGTGACCTCCCATCTTCGTGCCATTGAGCGCACGTTCCATTTCCTTCACGTCCGGAACGTCCTTGAAACTTACAAAGCCGAAGCATCTTCCCACTTTGTCTACCTTCCTAGCGATGTAGACCCCCGAAACCTCACCGAAAACTTTGACGAAATCAGCAACATCCCAGCTGTTGCATCCCCAGGGAAGGTTTGATATGTAAAATTTGGAAATGTTCCTGCCTTCCGACTTGTTGCCAACGTTTCCTTGTTTCCTATTCTTCTTCTTGGATGTGACGTCGTTCCAGCTCCCTCCTTCATCCCCCACGTTCATGTTGAAAAACGCGATCTAAGGAGTGTAAAGCGCGAATGGATGGATCGAAACCCTGTTAGGGTGAACGGAAAGTTCAAGATTGAACCAGAGAACAATCAAAACGATCCCCGCACACTAACCAGAATTACTATACCATCGTCGAGCAACCTTACCACTACCTCAGAGAGAGAAGAGAGAGAATCGCAGCTTAAATTCTCTTATTTAGTGGGGCTTGCTCATAAAAAAGTTATTTGTATGATGATATCGATTTGTAGGTGTTGTTGAAAGTTTAAAAGTTGCATGTGAATATACTATCAAAAGTGGTTAAAGGAAACATACATGTCAGTCACTAGTTTGTTACAAGCCCAAGTTTCATCGTTGCATCATCATTAACAGCCCAGGTCTTGGCCCAAGTCTCAACATTATTAAAGATCCATTTTGCTTTTGAGTAAAGTCAAAGGTTTTTGATCCTATCAACATTCAAAGAAAGAATTCGGCCCAAATCACTCTAAGGCCTATTTGAATCTATTTCATTCCGATCGGGTCCATTCATTCAGTGTCTTCACTCGAACAACATTAGAACAAGTCCGCAAAGTTTCAACACGAGTTCTAGATCAATTCAACAGTTACACGCGTTCACATTTACTCAGTTCGTTTAGACTGATTGTTTGTTTGTTTGTCATTTAGGTGTTTCGCCAAAGTATATCAAATTTTCTGAAGACATGGAAGAGGAATTCTACAACGCGTTTGCCACGCCAGTTGCTCCCATTACAGCTGCAGAGAATTTATACAGTGAAAATGAGACGGGAACTCATCAAAAGCCGCCAAAGCTGATGTACATTGAAGATTTTCAGTGATGGAAAAATCGATTTGAGAACTGGGTGCAAGCTTACAAGTTTGATGCATGGTGTTCGTTGGAGAAAGACTATGAGAAACCGAAAAACGAACGTGGACTGGAAAAGGGTTTCAGTGACTTTACGGAAGTTGACAAATTGAAGTATACTAGTGAGAAAATGATGATCAGTATTCTTCAACAGGCAATTACAGAAGATATATTTGTTTTGCTTCAACATGGTAATACAGCTAAGTCAATTTGGGAAGCATTGATTCAGAAATTCAAAGGAAGTGCAGATATGATTAAAAACAAAAAAGGCGTTATTGAAGAAGTCGTTTGATATGTTTTCAGCTTTCGACCATGAAACTACAAAGAATACCATTGATAGATATTGTCATCTAGTCTTGGAAATGAAAAGATTTAACATTGAAAAAGATGATGATGAGTGGGTAGATAAACTAGCTGAAGCACTACCACAACAAAAGTGGGGAACTTATTTGATGATTTTAAAACACACAAGAAAGTCTGAGAATATGAATCTGGCACAATTCATTCAAAAGATTGAAGAGCAGGAGCTGGATATTCAGAAAACAGCTATCATGACAAATCCAAATGCTAAACAAGATGTCAGTCTGTACTACCGAGGGAACAAGTTTGAGGCTACCCCCAGCCCTAGTCCAAAGATTCAAACTGGTTACAGTGCTGATAGTTCGTCTGGAACAAAGAACAGTAATGTGACTCAAAGTGGTGGATCTTCATCATTCTCAAGTTTTGATCCAAACAGCACAACATCAAGTTCTCAACGACAAAATTCAACAAATCTTCAGTGTAATGTTACCTTAAACATTCAAAATGGTCAGAATCTGTCTCCGGAAGTTGCCAAGCAACACATGGCATCACTGGTTGCTATGTTAGAATCTTACGAAAGTTTGATCGGTGGGAAGATTGGTAATCCGATGCTTACCAAAGAGGATTACGACCAAATTGATGCGGAAGAACTTGAATTGATGGATATCAAATGGTGCTTAGCGAGTGCTTGGAGAAGAGCTGAAAAGTTTCAAGAGATTACTGGTAGAGATGAATTTCGAGGAATGGCTACCTCTCAGTTGGGATTTGACAAACCGAAAGTTACCTATTTTCGTTGCAAAGGAAAAGGACACTTTAAAAGAGAGTGCAAAAGCAAAGAAGCAATCTGAAATCAAGAAAAGAACAACTATTATCAGAAATCAATTTTTCATCAGATCGCTCAACAACCACAAACTGCACATGGTCATGCTATTGAAGATGGAAAGAAGAAAGCTTTACTTATCCATCAAGATGATGAATTTGTTGCTGAAGGATTTAGTTGGGACAAATACATACCTGGTTCAGCTTGTGTTGCAAGAATTCAGGGTGAAGATGAGACTAATCAGAAAAGAATCCCGATTTTTCCAGATCTTGGAAGTGATGTGGATACCGATGATGAAGAAGAACATCTCAACAGAGCTAGAAAAGGCATTGATCCTGACAGTTTTAATTTCTTCTTTGCAGATAAAATGGAAATGCTAAATCAGAAGAAGATTGCCAGATTAAGGAGAGAGCTGGAAGCAGTAAAAATGCAAGCTGATGAAAAGACAAAGACAGAAGCTGGAGAAGCAAATGATGATCAAGTGATTGAGAAAGTTGTGGAGAAAATTGTTGAAGTAGAGAAAGTTGTTGACAAGATTGTTGAGATCGAAAAGATTGTTGAAATTGAAAAACTTGTTGAAGTTGAAAAGCTTGTCGAAATAGAGAAAATCGTCGAAGTAGAAAAGATCGTTGAGGTTGAAAAGATAGTTGAAAAATTGGTTGAAGTTGAAAAACCGTGTTCAAAGTGTTCAGAATCTTGTAAAGCTTGTGAAGAAAAAGACAAGAAGATTGTTGATTTAGAGAAGATGAAAGAAGATTTACTGTCTGATATGAAGTATGTGAAGGAGTCGTACGATGTGCTGAATAGGACAGTTGATAGTTTGAAAAGAACAAATTCAGAAATTGAAAAAGCAAATGACAAAATGAGCGCAACATTAATGACAAAGCAGAGTGTTATCAATGAATATATTGAAGACTGTGCTAAGCTGAAGAAAGAAGTGGAGCTTGAAAAGATTGAAAGTGAAAGGATTAAACGATTACTGTTGAGTTATACTACATGTGATTATCTGATTGATCGTGTTTATCCTACTGTTGCAGGTCTGGAAGCGTTCATGGATAAAAAGACTGAAGATACTGATACTGGTAAGAAACCAAGTGTCAAGTATAACAGATGTCCGCCCCCGATCCATGAAACTTATTCTCCAAGGAATCTTAACGAGGAGCGTCTAAAAAAGGCAGTCAACATCAAGTTAAAGTCTGAAATCATTGATGAATTACCAGACAATATTGATGTTACATTCACAGCGTCTGACACTGATCATGAGTCTGAGTTAGTAAAGAAAGTTGTCGATCAGGTGTTAGATACGGATGAAGAGTCAAAGTCGGAGTCTAAGTCTGAAAGTCCGAGTTCATCAGAAAGGAGTCCGAGTTCGCTGGTTAAAAGGGTTTATGATAATGAATTTCTTCTATCAAAATCTAATTTGAATGATGGACCAATCAAAGTGGCTTATACTTTGAATGATTCAGACAAATTATATTCTGATGAGGAATTTCCAATAAGAAGTGTCAAAACTGAAATGATAAAACAGGTTTTCAAACTAACAGAAATTAATATTTCTGAAATAAAAGATTTAAATCTTGCTGAAAAACCTAAAAAGTACACTTCAAGAGTTCAACAGAGATTGAACAAGAAAAAGGGTTACAGTTATGGTTCTGGTTATCGAAAGAAACCAAACTACAACGGTAGTCTCAAAAAGAAAGGTCTTGGTTTTATTCCTCCAGAAAATTATAAAAATGAGAAAAATTATAAACCAAAAACAACATTTGTTGCAGGTGGAAGTTGTGAAGATGAGCAGAAGAAACCATTCTGGAAACAGTCGAATCAGGAGTTTCTTGCTGAAGTAAAGAAGAATGTGAGAAAGTTTGCTCAAAGAGTTGACAGAAGAACCTGTTTCAAATGCCAGGAAGTTAGACATATAGCTTGGAATTGCCCCAAGACCAACTACCAAAAACAGGGAGTTTCTTCTAAATCTGTTTTGAGAAAGACTTGTGTTGATAAGAAAGAACAACCTGTAAAAATGTTAAAAAGTTTGAAAATTCTACTTCTGAGGAAGGAGAAAGTTTAAAACGGTTTTACAAAAGAAGAGGTGATTTAAGTAAACAAAAGTGGGTGGTTAAATCTGCGGGTAATTCTGACAATGAATCTGATTCCATAAAATCAGAGGAGTCTTTGGTTGAGAAAAAGATTGTGAATTCCGTTCCTGAGTTGAACGATGAGAATTTTCCTCCATTGTCAAAGGAAAATTGGAAGTCTAAAGTTGGGAAGGTTGAGATCTCAAATCAATTCTTTGCTGATAAAGGAGAATTTGATGTTGAGAAGGCTTTCAATGGAAAAGTCAAACATATTTTCGGGAAGATGGTTGATAGGAAGGTTAAGGGTGCCAAAAAATTTTACAAATCAAAATGTTGGTGGGATAGATGTGTACCAAAATCACCCAAGGCTGGTGAGGCTTGGGTGGACATAATGTTTGAGTAAATATCCGGACTTGCCGGAGCTCCCAGGTTGGTAAGAGTGGAGCAGGAATCGGCATCTTTCTTAGCAAATGATCCTACAGGTGGTAAAGTTGGTAAAGTACAGATGGTATATTTTGGTATCAAATTGTTATATTTTGATTTACAAGTGGTTATGGTTGGTGAAATGAACCTGTAAGTGGTTGAAAGAGGTTTTCATTGAAAAGTGGTTAATCAAGGTCATTAAGTTGAACTTGATTGGACCATACTTACATGTGATTTTTTTTGGAGAACAAAGTGATGAGTTTATCTCCTAACCTTCAAGTGGTTTGAAAAATCAACAAAACTAATTTTCCGGAAAAACCATTTGATTAAAACAAACTTAAGTGTTTTGAAATCACAATGGAAAAATAGTTTGTTGTGAAGGGGAGTTCTGATTGTTTATGCCAAGTGGATGGCGAATTGAAGTGATTTGATATCAGTTGTCACTTTATTGTACAGTTTGTTTTCAAATTTCCTAAAACGTGTTTGCATTTTAGGGGGAGTAAAAATTTTCAGAAAATCCAAAAACATTAGAAAATTTGAAAAAAGCCAAAAACATGATAAAATCAAAAATGAGTTTTGTTGTATAAAAGAGGAAATGATAGTACATCAGTGGATGATCACAACATGCTAAAGAATTGGAAAGTTAAATAGTGATAAACGGTCTCACTGATGATGTGTCAGTAGGGTTTTGCACATTTAGTAGATTGTGACGAGATATAAACCTAAATTCAAACTTGCTTATTTCGTGGGTAACATCTCTCGGATATATGGGTAACCCCCGAAATCTTGTTTGAAGGACCCCTCTTTCTGAGATACTAGGTCTTTATACTTAGTGATATCTGGGGTATTATCCCGGGACTTCTGATAATGCGGAAGCAATGGCCTAGTCCCCGGAGAATACTTTACGCTTGCTTGAAAAATAGCGCAGCCCTCAGCAAAAATAGACAATAAAATTGCTAATTAATGCTGTTGTAAAAAAGATCCTCTAAAGGGGACCCACCCAAGTCGAACCGTCATCTCTCTGCTGAACGGAAGTTCAGACCTGAGCTCTCACGGTTTCGCAATCAACCCCTTACAGATATCATCTAGGTATACTCACCTGTAAGACTGAATATTGGGATCTGGATACGGGAGTATATTCTGAGGTGGGACACGCGATTAAGTTTAAGTGTTTAAAACATTAATCTCGTATCTTGAAACAGTTGAACTTTGTGTGAAAATTTAAGTGGATCAGTATACTGACAATCTAAGTGAATCGTTTAGAACTTAAAATGTATAAAGCTTAATGGTGTTGGTGATTTGTCTCAAAAACTGATATGATCCTCTTACGCAAACTCACAAAAATATTGTATGTAAATATTTCATTTCTGTTATTTAAAAAATCCAAAAATATTTTCGGTGTGTTTTAGCCTAAATTTTAAAAAATTCAAAAAGATTTTAGACAACTGATGTTGAAAAGCTGATCTTCAAAATTCCAAGTGCTAAACATGATGAACAGGTTTGGGAAAGTTAGTTTGAAAATGTGTGAAATGAAAATGATATATTTTCATGTGGTTCATCAGAAATTGACATGATAAATCTTTCTATTCAGGGTTGTATCTTCAAGAGTTTAGTGAAGTTTCTAAATTTGTTATATCTTATCTTTTATGAAACTTATGTTTTGGGTAGAGAATATGCAGGTGAGTCAGGTTACGATACCTGAACATGTGAAAGCCAGACTACGATCCCAGTACAAGTTGAGGGGGAGTCTATTAGAGAAAGAGAGTCTGAAGATGCAAGAGCTAGGAGCCAGAGATCCTGAAAGAGAATTGGAGATAGGATAAAGCCAGATAGAGATCCTGAAGGAAGCCCAAAGACTGATAAAGACTGAAGATTGAGAAGACTCGACACTTAAGACTCGTCAACATCTGAGGGGGAGTCTGTTAGTGCATTCATCTGCCGACTTCGTCTTATATCGAGTCTCGGGTTTGTTGCGGTTTTGGTCAAGCATGATGTCATGATGACATCATCAAGATGACATCATCAATGACATCACCTCAAAAGAAGACAAAGCAATTCCTATAATCAGATTGTTATAATTGAGATTCCGCTCGTATGTAACTTTGTGGTTTCGCTTATGTGTTCAATAGAGGTTTCGCTTTTATGGACATCATGTCCATATGAGCGAAATCTCAGTCTCTATATATAGTCCTTGAACGAAATCATTTGTAACGAAGATAGCCAAGTGATACCGAGGTGCTGCCGGTTTTTCCTCTGATTGTAAACATTGTAAATTGAATATACAAGAGGTTTAAAGTGTGTCAAGCTGTTTTTACAATCCGTTTCTTAGTTTCCACCTCTGAAACGGATTTGAGCTCTTCCGAACGACTCGTTTAGGTCGCAATCCGATCCTACAACCGTGATAGGGGTAGTTGCGGCTGTGTGATCACGCCACCACGATTCCACCACCATGACATACCCCTCCCCCTAATAAACAAACAGAGTTTGTGAAATAACAAGATTTGGAAACCTCCAGGTCTAGATGCAATTTTTTTGTTGAATGAAATTGGTAAAACTGACCAAACATCAGGGACGGAAATAACATTTTACTCAGTTGACTATTATACCCTTATGAATTTAAAAAACTAATAAATGGCCAAAGAAAAACAATTAAATTTAAACCGTCAACCTTTTTCTTCTTTTTCCTGACCCTATGTAGACTGGGTCCATACTTTTGTTACCCCCTTCTTCATGTCGTGACCCTTTTCTCCAAATAGCACTCACCCCTAGGTGCCTGTCCCCATCAAATTGTTTTGGGTCGACGACAACCTTCACTTATCATAACTTTTAGCGTTGGCTAGTGAAAAGGATAAAAGGGTAACGAGTGAACAAAGTGTTTAATTGGAATAAAGATAACTCTAAATAAAGAAACTAGATACACATTGTATTTTGTAAAGGTTTCCAACAAGTTTTAGGCATACCCAGTACGGCTTACCATTTACAGACTAATGGTCGAAGTGAGCGTACAATTCAAACTTTGGAAGACATGCTGAGAACATGTGTCAATGATCTAAGTTGTAGTTACAATGATCACTTACCACTCATAGAATTCTCCTATAATGACAGTTATCATATAAGCGTCATGGCTGCATTGTCTAAAGCCTTATGTGGGAGAAAATGTAGAATGCCCATCTGTTGGGCTGAAGTTTGAAAAAGCTAACTATCTGGGCCTGAGATAGCCCCTAAGATTACGGATAAGATTATACAAATCCGTGATGGACTCAAAGATGGCTATAATAGGCAAAAGAGCTATGCAGATAAGAGGCAGAAACCTCTCAAGTTCCAAATAGGGGACAAAGTATTATTGAAAGTGTCATCTTGGAAAGGTTTCATGAGATTTAAAAAGAAGGGCAAGTTGAGCCCGAGACATATTGGACCAATCAAGAACTGAATGTGTCAGTTCCGTAGCTTATAGGCTTAAGCTACCTGAGGAACTAAGTGGATTCCAAGATGTGTTTCATATTTCGAATCTAAAGAAATATCTAGCTGATATGTCGCTAACTACGCCACACCATGATGGGCAGATTGATGAAAACCTTAGGTTCATTAAGAAACCTTTATCAATCAATGATCGACAGGTTAATAGACTCCGTAAGAAAATAATCCCTAATGTGAACGTCAAATGGGATTCCTAGAGTTGTCATGAGTACATTTGGGAAATTAGCTCCTATAATGAGAACAAAAGTACCCATAGTTATTTGAATAAAATCTCGAGGACGAGATTTCTTTTAAGGGGGTGTGGATGTAACACCTCGATATTTTAGATCGAATCCTAGCGTGAAACATGTTCAGAAACCTTCCACATAATTCACAATGTTGAAAAAACAACCCGTATCCAACGAGGCCGTGCACTCGGACGGGTATGAACCACATTCTATTCGGTCAACGCTTAATTTAGCGAAATCAATTATAATTCTAAGTAGCTGATCAAAGTCCAAAGGATATATAATGACCCGTGAACATTTTATAGGATAATATTTCCTTCCATTCTAGACTATAGAAACCTCTAGTAAATCGCACCTGAATTAATAAACTTTGAATACGGTTGTGCTACGAGAACAAAATACACTGTGAGAATGCAGCTAGCACAGGTAAATACTCTTAGCCTATTTTCCCTATGCGGGCTTGGGATACGGCAAAATTTGCCGCTTGGTCGGGTATGGGATCAATGACGAATGATTTCCAAAATCTAAATACCCCGTTTTAGTCTGTTATGCTTGATATCTTAAACAATTTGGGGTTAATATGTAACACCTCGAAAATTCACGTCCTGTAATGTGTTGACACGTGTCATAGGTTTGAACGTGTGAAAGAATGTTATAGAAGGACTAAAGTTGACAATCATGGAAAGTATGTGAATATACGAGTTCTAAATGTCAACAGTGAATAAATATATTGTGCATTAACCCTACATGATGTTTATACCATCACACGAATAAATCACGGATCATACGAAGCTAAAAGTGAGAGATTACAAACTATAGGGGTTAAATGTGTCAACATGTTTAAGTTATACCTCTGAGTGACCTTTTGACAAACCCGAAGCTTTGTAACGGTTAATTTTCCTCACTAGAATGCACGATATAAATTTCATAAAGTTTCGTTATCGTATGAGAAAGTTATGATCAAATCCGTATGCGAGGGGTAAAGCGTTAACGTTGAAAGTTATGACTTTTCGGGTTAACCGGAAATGTCCAGGGACTTGGCAAAGTGGGTATAATTCCTAAAGCCTTTGTAGGTAAATAAGAAGGGGTTAAATTGCAAGAAATAAGTCGGTTGCCCTTTCGAATGCTCGAAAGGCCAAGCTTTTGCATTCTGCCTATTTGTTGCGCACCGCAACAAATATTTGTTACGGTGCGCAAGCAACTGCCCAGCAACAGAAAACCGGCTGTTGCCAGTTTAAACGCGATTCTGACTTTTTAAACGAGTTTCCTCATACCCCTTGGCTCCTAAACACTCCCTAAGCATCTAGGACACATGTGGGAAGGTTGTGGTGTGTGCTAGACCTTGTTGTCAATCAATTGTGGTGCTTAAATCCACTATATAAGGCCATGAACTTGCAACACCTTCTTCACACCTTCATCTGCATTTGAGGACCACTTCTGGAGCTCAACTTCCTCTCAAGTGTTCCCTAATCAAGCTTAGGACTTCATTAAGTGTTCTAATCCTTTCTAAATTGAGTTTAGCTTAGTTAATTAGCTAAAAGTCAAACCGTCGTAATTACGGTTTGACTTCGAGATTAGTCAACAATGGCTCAGTCATATCTCGAATTAAAAATAGTTATAAGTTGGTATTTATGTGGGTAATAAAACCTCAAAAGGGTTTCCCCTGATCATCACTCTAACCAGGTCAAAAGTCGGGTCAAACTTATATTTAAAAAGTCAATAGGAAGCCTAAAATGCTATTTATGCATAATTAACATTGTAGATCATATACAACCTGTTGGATCATTGTTATAACTTGGTAATAAGTGTAAGAACGTGTCTAAACATGTTCAACCCGACAATTTCCTGTTTAGACCCGGTTCGGAACCGAAAGTCACATAGTTTGACTTTCACTTTGACTTTCAGTTCTGACCCGTTTAGGCATGATTTAGAATTACCTAAGAGCTTCATTTGGACCAGGTTACATGCTAGTATAACCCTCTGTGATTATACACCACGGTTCATTAGTTAACCGATTAATACGCATGATTCCGTTAATTGCTCATATGTTGACCATTATGCCCTTATTACCTTAAAACGTGATTTTTGGAAATGTAAAAAAGTAGAAACTTTAATTACTGATATATAAACTTGTATGCAAAGTTTGACATCAATTTGAATTGTAGATTAAGAGTTATGCTCATTATCGCAAAATGAATGCTTTATGTTAATAAAACGGCGTAATTAGCGTATAGCCTAGTTAAGCCTACTTTTTGGTATCAAACTTAATACCCACTGATGTAATATATTATTTTGGGATTTTTAAATATTTTTAATTAATTTTAGGCTGAGCATAACTAGTGGTCGTAGGCTTAACCCGGTAATTGTCGGTTTTGACCTTACGGGCCATAAAATGAGTTTTACTTATCTAAATGACTCCAAACCTTTTTCTACTGATCACATATGATAAATACATTATTTTAAGCCTTCTGGAAAGGTAAAAATATCAGCGTTAGGTATAGAACCCGGAAATGGCTCCTAATCGCCTTATTAAGCGTTTTTAACGCATAGTATGTACTAAAACTATTTTAAACATACACGGGTTGATACCTACTGATATTTTAGAAAAATTATAATGTTTTAACAGTATGCAAAGGTTGATAAACTCAAACTTCAGTTTTGAGCTTTTCGGCTTGTGTGAAATTACCGAAATGCCCCTACGGTGCATAGTTCGGCTATAATTGATAAATTTCACATATATACTTAACCCTACTGTTATAACATGTCAAATTGAGTATGTTTACTGATTACATCAGACCTGTAACTCAGATAAACACTTAAACTCTTTTATAAACGTTTAAATGACCAAACTACCCCTACGGGGCATAGGTTGTGTTTAAATTCGTTACGGGCATAATGAAAGACATCTTACTGATGTCACAACATATTTGGAGCATATTAACTTAAGAAACCTGTAAATGACTCATATGAATACCCGTTACGCTTATTACGCGTTCGGTTCGGCTTATGTAACTAGTTTACATAAATTAGCCGAAACGGGTCAAACCTTATCGGTTTTATCTCAAAATCCAGAGTGTGAATGAAATACCCATATTAAACAAGTCTCTGAACTTGTCGGGTCTAAATCACATTCTATCCGGTCTTCGCTTAATCGTGCGTACGAACCATATATTTCCTTAAGACTAACCGGTCTAAGCTTAGGCTTAATTAAAGACCCGTTAGCATTCTAATCGGTTATTTATACCATCATTCCAGACTAGAGCCTTCCGGTAAATTGTACCTACGCTTACTTAAGTGAATACGGCTGAGTTATTAATTCTTGCTAATTAAGACAGGAGCTAGCTCAGGTAAATACTCTTAACTTATTTTCCCTATTACGGGCTTGGGATACGGTAATATAAATACCGCATGGTCAGGTATGGGATTCAAAGAACAATAAGTCGGGAAATCCAAATAACCTGTTTTAATTCGTATTGCTTGACTAAAACATTGGGGATTAATGCGACCGTGTCCTGGATATCCTTGACTCATTAAATTGCAATGGCCACGACTTAAGCACGGGGTGTAGGCATACACCTGACAGATGCTATATGCTAATTAATTGTTTATGCCCAATAAGGGATTCCCAATAAGGGAATAGTGGTGTGTCGGTTAATCATGAACCGGCATAGATCCGGGCCCCGTATGTAGAGCAAGTTATGTAAAACTGATAACATGAGATATAGTTTGTCCCAAAGCATAAAAGATTAATTTTGCCTCTGTGCATTTTAATCAGGTATAAAAGGTTAATATTGCTCTGTGCATTTTAATCATTGTGTCAAGAATATTTTGTGCCTGGTGCATCTAAATCAATTTTCTTAAACTCTTTTCAAATGAGTCGGTTGAGTGTATTTACCAGTGAAAACTGACGTATTTTTAAAAGTCTAAGTGACAGGTACAAGTACGTAATAGGCTGGAAGTTGCTCAGGACGTTAATAAGGAATCTTGCAAGTTCTAGGCGTCTAAAGTCTGTTGAACTATTGTTTCCAATTTATGTTCGATCCTTCTGTGGATAAACTTCCGAATATTGTGACATTGATATTACAATAATAAATTCGGTTGTATTATATTTTCAATTGCTTCCGCTGTGCATATTAATATTGTGTTGTTTGACTATTATGTTGCCAACCATGACGTCACGATACTCCCCACCGGGCCCACCGGTGACACGTGGAAATCGGGGTGTGACAGGTTGGTATCAGAGCCAACACTGAGTGAATTGAACACTAGCCTTTTGTGTTTAGTCTCAGTAACACAATAGCACATATCTAAACTTTTGATTCTAGACTTAACATAGGATTATTCTCAATCCTAATCTGAAAATTTTGCTTCCAAATTTTTATTGGATGCGTCGCCAAGCGAAGAAGCTGTAATAAAAATTCTCCACATTTGGAGCCCCGAAATGCTGAGCTTCGTACCGCGGCCAGGATGAAACGTGCAACCATGGAGAAAGCATTCAGGAAATGAATGAAGAAGAAACTCCTCTTGCTGAAGATCGTTTCCTTAATAAGTCCTTATAAGGACATAATTATCTTTCACTCCCTACGAGGACAACATTATTCCTTTTAAGTCCCGCTTAGGGCAACTTTATACTTTTATTTTTATATAGTGGAATGATTAAGTTTAAACTTTCATTCTAAACATGAAACATGAAATAAATGAAAAATAACATTCTTTTTATAGGATCTACCATTATAATAAAATGGCAAAATCTAAAAGGACAAGACCTAGCTTCGGGTCATAATAAGACCGGCCAAGATGGCAGTTCCTCAATTTAGATTCAGATCCTTATTAACATTTCAATTTAGAAATTGTTCTGCGATAAATAATAAAAGAATCTTAAGAGTAAAACCTAGCCTGAGTGTCATTATAAAGACCTGGCCAAGATGGTAAGATCTGTTTAAAAGATTCGTATCCCAGTTAACATCTGAAAACATGTTAACACTCCTGGCAGATGTGATTCGTTGGAAATCACACACGTCAATTTTTATATAGGATTCTTCAAAAGATTCCTAACCCAGTTTAATGATCTCTGAATCCTGGGTTTACATCATCAATAAGATGATCATATTTTAACCATACGTGGTAATATAACGCCTACAGGCCCTACTCATTTCCATATGAGCCAGAAGACAGTGGTAGCAATGACTCCTTGTCAGATAAAGGTAATGAACTAGGTTCAAACCTTAAATGCTTTGATTCTCTGAAATCCTAGCATATAATTTATAATTGTCCTTGTGACTAGGCCTATTGTGCCAATATACCTCAAATGCTTTGATTCTCTGAAATCCTAGCATATAATTTATAAATGTCCATGTGACTAGGCCTTTCGTGCCACTAGTAAAACTGTCATTTTTTTTATGATTAGGATAAGTTATAATATAAATCCTAAATAAATATGAATGATAAATTAACCAAATATGGTCTCTGTTACCATGGTTAATGAATTGCCATAAAAGACAATTCCATTATAAACTCCCAAGTAAACTATTGTCATTGTTTTATGCAACAGTTCAAACTTAAAATGGCTGACTCTGATGAGATAAATAGTCACCATCGGGAGAACATAGATAACGCCCGAGTTAATCTCACGGGTACTGAATTGAAAGCGTTGGTAGACGACGCAGTTACAAAAGCCTTGGAGCGGCAATACGAAGATTATAGTGGGACTCGAAGTAGGACCCTATCAATACCGCATCCAAAGCCACCTCCCAAGAAGGACGATCCTAAAAAGGACGATGACGAGCGTCACTCCTCTAACCGACAAAGTGATCTATCTCAGCAAGTTGTACTGAATAACGGACCCCTTGACAAGGGTTGTTCCTATAAATACTTCGTCTCATGCAAGCCCGGGGATTTTACTGGGGAGAAAGGAGCAATAGATTGTATGATGTGGTTGAACGAGATGGATACAGTCGTGGATATAAGTGGGTGTGCTGCTAGGGATGTGGTGAAGTTTGTGTCGCAATCCTTTAAAGGCGAGGCTCTGGCCTGGTGGAGATCACTGATTCAAGCCACCGGGAAAATCCCATTGTACAACATGTCATGGGATCAATTTGTTGCCCTTATCAGAGAAAATTACTGTCCTCAACATGAAGTTGAGAAGATCGAGACTGAATTCTTGACATTAGTCATGGAGAACTTAGATTGTCAAGCATACCTTACAAGTTTCAATACCAAGTCTTGATTGGTTCCTTATTTGATCACACCAGAACCAAAGCGAATTGCTCGCTTTATTGGGGGTCTAGCCCCAGAAATAAAGGCAAGTGTGAAAGCATCGAGACCTACTACATTCAGGTCAGCGGCAGATCTGTCGCTATCTCTCACACTCGATGTGGTTAGAAACATGGCTGCCAAGGCCTCTGAAGATGGAAAGCGTAAAAGGGAGGAAGATAACTCCCAGAATCCTAAGAAGAGCAAATCCGAGTTCAACAATAACCAACCGGATTCCAACAAGAAGCCTGCATGCAAAACCTGCAACAGAAAACACTGGGGACAGTGTCGATCAAACCAAAAGATAAAGCAATGTGGCATCTGCAAAAGAACTGGTCACCAGTCCCACGAATGCAGGGACATAAAGAATGCAAACTGTTTCAGCTGTGGCGAAAAGGGCCACATCAGTACTAATTGCCCTGAGGCTGCCAAGGAAGGAGCAGCTAAGTCTGGGATGGATAAGAAAGGAAATGCCTAAACTAACGGTTGAACGCCAGAGACAGTGCATTCCAATAATGGCATTAGGTACGTCCTTACCTTTAGCATCGATTGTACCTGCTAATTATTTTTACGTTAATGCAAAGGATAATAAACCTTTAGTAAACCATAAGCTTAGCAAGCTTTTGATTACATGCATAAGAACTTCAGATATTAAAAAAAAAAAAATAATAAGGTATAATTTACCAATGGAATCTTTAATGACCCTCTCTCCCATCCTCGGAAATAATCCTTTCATAAGAATCTGGAGTACTCTTCCCCAAAAAAGAGTACGACAATATATATTACTTTATTTTATTAATTTCTCATTATTTTATACCGCCTGCGAATGCCAAACTATGTTTGATAAGAAGTACCATATGAGGATTGGCGTATCCTAGTGCGTCCCATAGATTGCTTCCATGCCTGATCAGTATGGAGGTTTAATGCATGGAACCCCTGAGATATCCCAATGGTCATATTGTACTAAAGTCGACTAGTAGCATTCAAAGAAGATATCCAGAATGGAATTGTCCAAGTAAATGTTCCCGATTAAGGAATTCGTGGACTAGTAACATAAATATGTCACTTAATTGACACAAGCAACGTTGGGTGAACTGGAGCCTGAGCTTACCTCCCAAGAGGCAAGTAGAGTTAAGATTAACATCCCGCTTGGGGTTGAAGTGTTGTAAGAACTCCTGATTGATAATGGAATAACCGAAAACCTGATTAAGTAAATTTTAAGATAGGAGATTTCATAAAGCCAAAATTCGAAGTCCTAAGAACTCCGAATTATATAAATAAGAAAGACGGATCATCTTGCTTATGCATTGATTACCGCAACCCTATTTAAGCAACAATTAAGAATCGCTATTACCTGCCCAGGATCATCGATTTGTTCGACTAACTGTAAGGATTAGCTATTCCTTAAGATTAGTTGAGCAGTGGTTGGAATAACCATCTCACCTTAAGATAAGCTTTTCTATAATAAAGATATATAAGCAACAAGGCTGCTCCCTTGGAGACCTTGTAGAGATGGAATGTTAAACATCTATTGTTAATAGAATGGTAAGTCCAATTATCAGGATCTGAAAGTTGTATTAGAAACAACGAATAAGATCATACAAACCCCTAATTATCTATAAGTTGCCATTATTTCGGCAGAAAAACAAGGATTAATGAAGTTAGCAAACCTCCTAAATTCTTGTTAAGGAATAAGGTTCAACAATAGGTATCACCCAGGAAGGGTGTGCTAAATTTGTTAAAATTATCAGGCTAGTTAAGCTCTGAGTATATAGAAGGATTCAAATGTATCAAGATTAAATAGCTTGCGAGCTAAGACCTAATTAAGGAGCTTGATGGAACGCGCAATGTGACCCATACTAATGATTTAGCGACGTGTCACCAATGAGACGAAAAGCGCTATCACATAATGATATGTAGAGCTATGAAAGTATGAGCAACCTATGTCGATTAAGGATCGACAGGATTAGAAGCTCCAAAAAGGAAGCATGTACCTATTGTAAAGGTCAAATGGGATGCCCGTAGAGGTCCCGAATTCACGTGGGAGGTTGAGTCCACGAGGAAAGAAAAGTACCCTTACTTGTTTCAGTAAATCTCGGGTCGAGATTTATTTTATGGGGGTGAGGATGTAACACCTCGAGAATTCACGTCCTGTAATGTGTTGACACGTGTCATAGGTTTGAACGTGTGAAAGAATGTTATAGAAGGACTAAAGTTGACAATCATGGAAAGTATGCGAATATACGAGTTCTAAATGTCAACAGTGAATAAATATATTGTGCATTAACCCTACATGATGTTTATACCATCACACGAATAAATCACGGATCATACGAAGCTAAAAATGAGAGATTACAAACTATAGGGGTTAAATGTGTCAACATGTTTAAGTTATACCTCTGAGTGACCTTTTGACAAACCCGAAGCTTTGTAACGGTTAATTTTCCTCACTAGAATGCACGATATAAATTTCATAAAGTTTCGTTATCGTATGAGAAAGTTATGATCAAATCCGTATGCGAGGGGTAAAGCGTTAACGTTGAAAGTTATGACTTTTCTGGTTAACCGGAAATGTCCAGGGACTTGGCAAAGTGGGTATAATTCCTAAAGCCTTTGTAGGTAAATAAGAAGGGGTTAAATTGCAAGAAATAAGTCGGTTGCCCTTTCGAATGCTCGAAAGGCCAAGCTTTTGCATTCTGCCTATTTGTTGCGCACCGCAACAAATATTTGTTACGGTGCGCAAGCAACTGCCCAGCAACAGAAAACCGGCTGTTGCCAGTTTAAACGCGATTCTGACTTTTTAAACGAGTTTCCTCATACCCCTTGGCTCCTAAACACTCCCTAAGCATCTAGGACACATGTGGGAAGGTTGTGGTGTGTGCTAGACCTTGTTGTCAATCAATTGTGGTGCTTAAATCCACTATATAAGGCCATGAACTTGCAACACCTTCTTCACACCTTCATCTGCATTTGAGGACCACTTCTGGAGCTCAACTTCCTCTCAAGTGTTCCCTAATCAAGCTTAGGACTTCATTAAGTGTTCTAATCCTTTCTAAATTGAGTTTAGCTTAGTTAATTAGCTAAAAGTCAAACCGTCGTAATTACGGTTTGACTTCGAGATTAGTCAACAATGGCTCAGTCATATCTCGAATTAAAAATAGTTATAAGTTGGTATTTATGTGGGTAATAAAACCTCAAAAGGGTTTCCCCTGATCATCACTCTAACCAGGTCAAAAGTCGGGTCAAACTTATATTTAAAAAGTCAACAGGAAGCCTAAAATGCTATTTATGCATAATTAACATTGTAGATCATATACAACCTGTTGGATCATTGTTATAACTTGGTAATAAGTGTAAGAACGTGTCTAAACATGTTCAACCCGACAATTTCCTGTTTAGACCCGGTTCGGAACCGAAAGTCACATAGTTTGACTTTCACTTTGACTTTCAGTTCTGACCCGTTTAGGCATGATTTAGAATTACCTAAGAGCTTCATTTGGACCAGGTTACATGCTAGTATAACCCTATGTGATTATACACCACGGTTCATTAGTTAACCGATTAATACGCATGATTCCGTTAATTGCTCATATGTTGACCATTATGCCCTTATTACCTTAAAACGTGATTTTTGGAAATGTAAAGGAGTAGAAACTTTAATTACTGATATATAAACTTGTATGCAAAGTTTGACATCAGTTTGAATTGTAGATTAAGAGTTATGCTCATTATCGCAAAATGAATGCTTTTTGTTAATAAAACGGCGTAATTAGCGTATAGCCTAGTTAAGCCTACTTTTTGGTATCAAAATTAATACACACTGATGTAATATATTATTTTGGGATTTTTGAAGATTTTTAATTAATTTTAGGCTGAGCATAACTAGTGGTCGTAGGCTTAACCCGGTAATTGTCGGTTTTGCCCTTACGAGCCATAAAATGAGTTTTACTTATCTAAATGACTCCAAACCTTTTTCTACTGATAACATATGATAAATAAATTATTTTAAGCCTTCTGGAAAGGTAAAATATCAGCGTTAGGTATAGAACCCGGAAATGGCTCCTAATCGCCTTATTAAGCGTTTTTAACGCATAGTATGTACCAAAACTATTTTAAACATACAGGGGTTGATATCTACTGATATTTTAGAAAAATTATAATGTTTTAACAGTAAGCAAAGGTTGATAAACTCAAACTTCAGTTTTGAGCTTTTCGGCTTGTGTGAAATTACCGAAATGCCCCTACGGTGCATAGTTCGGTTATAATTGATAAATTTCACATATATACTTAACCCTACTGTTATAACTTGTCAAATTGAGTATGTTTACTGATTACGTCAGACCTGTAACTCAGATAAACACTTAAACTCTTTTATAAACGTTTAAATGACCAAACTACCCCTACGGGGCATAGGTTGTGTTTAAATTCGTTACGGGCATAATGAAAGACATCTTACTGATGTCACAACATATTTGGAGCATATTAACTTAAGAAACCTATAAATGACTCATATGAATACCCGTTACGCTTATTACGCGTTCGGTTCGGCTTATGTAACTAGTTTACATAAATTAGCCGAAACGGGTCGAACCTTATCGGTTTTATCTCAAAATCCAGAGTGTGAATGAAATACCCATATTAAAAAAGTCTCTGAACTTGTCGGGTCTAAATCACATTCTATCCGGTCTTCGCTTAATCGTGCGTACGAACCATATATTTCCTTAAGACTAACCGGTCTAAGCTTAGGCTTAATTAAAGACCCGTTAGCATTCTAATCGGTTATTTATACCATCATTCCAGACTAGAGCCTTCCGGTAAATTGTACCTACGCTTACTTAAGTGAATACGGCTGAGTTATTAATTCTTGCTAATTAAGACAGGAGCTAGCTCAGGTAAATACTCTTAACTTATTTTCCCTATTACGGGCTTGGGATACGGTAATATAAATACCGCATGGTCAGGTATGGGATTCAAAGAACAATAAGTCGGGAAATCCAAATAACCTGTTTTAATTCGTATTGCTTGACTGAAACATTGGGGATTAATGCGACCGTGTCCTGGATATCCTTGACTCATTAAATTGTAATGGCCACAACTTAAGCACGGGGTGTAGGCATACACCTGACAGATGCTATATGCTAATTAATTGTTTATGCCCAATAAGGGATTCCCAATAAGGGAATAGTGGTGTGTCGGTTAATCATGAACCGGCATATATCCGGGCCCCGTATGTAGAGCAAGTTATGTAAAACTGATAACATGAGATATAGTTTGTCCCAAAGCATAAAAGATTAATTTTGCCTCTGTGCATTTTAATCAGGTATAAAAGGTTAATATTGCTCTGTGCATTTTAATCATTGTGTCAAGAATATTTTGTGCCTGGTGCATCTAAATCAATTTTCTTAAACTCTTTTCAAATGAGTCGGTTGAGTGTATTTACCAGTGAAAACTGACGTATTTTCAAAAGTCTAAGTGACAAGTACAAGTTCGTAATAGGCTGGAAGCTGCTCAGGACGTTAATAAGGAATCCTGCAAGTTCTAGGCGTCTAAAGTTTGTTGAACTATTGTTTCCAATTTATGTTCGATCCTTCTGTGGATAAACTTCCGAATATTGTGACATTGATATTACAATAATAAATTCGGTTGTATTATATTTTCAACTGCTTCCGCTGTGCATATTAATATTGTGTTGTTTGACTATTATGTTGCCAACCATGACGTCACGATACTCCCCACCGGTGACACGTGGAAATCGGGGTGTGACATAATACGACCGTGTCCTGGATAACCACGGCTCAGTTAATTGCAAGTGTCCACGACTAGCACGGGGTGTAGGCATGCACCTAACAGATGCTAATTTTATCATGTCATTATATATATTTATATCCAGATGGGGATTAATGTGGCGTGTCGGTTAATCATGTCTCAGAGATTTGTTCTGGCCCAATATGTATGGACAAGCATGTAAAACTGGTAACAAGGGATATTACTTTGTCCCAAGTTATTTATGAAAATGATATACCAAATGGTATCCAAACATTATTTGAAAAGATTTTCAAAATGTGTCGGTTAATTACATTTACCAGCGAAAGCTGACGTATTTTTAAAGATATCTATTGGTGGCGAATAACGAAATAGGCTGGATAGTGCTTGTCTTAAACTCTATTTTATTGGATTCTATCTTTGGGATATCTCTATACTTCCGCTGTGCAATGTGATAACTGCTATCCTATCATCATGCATAAACCCACCCACCGGGCCCACTAAAGTTTGGGGTGTGACAGGTGGCCTGCCCCATGAAGATCTTGCAATCTGTGCTAGTGCGCTGCCATTAATGCCACCTGTCGTCCTTTTTTATCTACTGGGAGTATCTTCTTGTCGCCAGGTGTTTCCTTCCAGAATCTTCTAGAATCTTCTTGATGCTCTCGTGTGACAAGGCTGCCAGCTTGGAGTGGCATGATCCTTCTGACACATATGCATGTGTGATTCGGGAACATAACTTTTCAGAGAAGGAATGAGATAAATAACGGCCCTGCTATATCCATGTTGTCCGATGCCATGGATATGTGAGAGAATATGGAATGTGATAAATTGATCCGGAATGCATTAGAAAGAAATACGTACATCCATTTAACAAGGGGTTGAGGATTAGTCAACCCTACAACTAAGGAAACTACAACAAACATTTGAATTTTAAATAATTTCAATTTTTGGCTCTAACAATATGGGACTCCAATGGGGCATCCTAATAAAACACATTAACACTTTGCATTAGGGATGCGACCACATTAAAAGTTGTATTAATATTTATGATTTTTAACCCTTCCTTTCAACATTGTGAATTATGTAGAAGGTTTCTAGATATGTGTCACGTTAGGATTCGATCTAAAATATCGAGGTGTTACATCGGTAGCCAGTACAAAAGGATGCTGAGCTGGGGCGAATAACCCTGTGCCACGTCACCTCCAGGCCTGGTCATGGCAGAGGGGACAAAAGGGATATTCCTCCTTGGTCGGACAACTGTCAAACAATGGCAAGCTGGTAATCATATCCCTTTGGTGTCGGGTTTTGTCCTCCACAAAGTAAACAATATGGGTTATGAGGATGCGGGCTATCTTCAATATTCACTAATGTGCGAGATAACTGAACAAGGAGTTCATGTTGACGTCAAGAAGAATAGTGTTGCAATTGGTCGTTTGTTTCAAATTATTCCTGTCACACCCCGATATTTCAACCACATACCGGTGGGCCCGGCGGGGAGTATTGTGACGTAGTTGATATCATCATATTCAAATATACACAGTTTATAGCACAGCGGAAGTCTTGGTAGAAATTACTATTACAAACCGAAAGTGTAAAGTACAAATAAAAGAATATATAGACGGTTGTAAGAAAGGATCCATAGGCGGATCTAAATTAAATACAAAACATGTTCAACAGACATAAGGCATTACGGACTTGCAAGATCCTCTACTTAACGCCCAAAAGCTCCCAGCCTAGTACGTGTAGTACCTGTCACTTATTCTTTTTGAAAATACGTCAGTTTACATTGGTATATACAATTAACCGACTCCTTTGAAAACATTTATGAAAATTGGTTTAGATGCACAAGGCACAAATATTCTTTTATAACTTGGGAAAATTATATAAAAATAATCTTGTATACAGATTTACATGTTTGTCGTACGTTCAGGGCCCGGGATAGAAGCCGAGACATGATTAATAGACACGCCACTAATATAAACCCACAAGGAGTTATCCCTAACAAGTGGGTATATCATTTTACATACGCAACTGTCAGGTTTATGCCTACACCCATGCTTAAGTCGTGGCCATTTGTAAATGAAATGAGCCGAGGATATCCAGGACACGGTCGTATTAACCCCCCCAAATGTTTATGTTATCAAACAACATAGATTAAAACGGGTTATGTAATTTATTAATCACAATCCTATTAAATGATTCCATACCCGACCAAGCGGTAATATATTACCGTATCCCAAGCTCGTATAAGGGAAAATAAGTTAAAAGTATTTACCTGAGCTTTAAAATGCGAGATTTGTCTACTCAGCCATATAATCTAATCAAACTAGTGCAAGTAGCTTTTACCGGGGCTCTTAATCTGGAACGAAGGTTTTATTAACCTATTAGATTACTAACGGGTCTTATTTAAGTTGTAAACTTAGACCGGTTAGTTTAAAGAAGGATTTGCGCTACGAAACTCTAGATTAAGCGATGACCGGATTGGAATGTAATTTAGACCCAATAAGTACGGAGACTTGTATAATATGGGTAAACTAAATATATTCTGGATTTTGAAGTTAAAATGATAAGGTTTAACCCGTTTCGGCTAATTTATGCAAACTAGTTACATAAACCGCACCGAACGCGTATAAGCATAACGGGTAACCGGATGAGTCATGTACAAGTTCCATAAGTTATTATGCTTAGAATATGTTATGAAATCAGTAGGATATCAACAAATATGCCTAAAAAGATTTTAAAACCGAATTAAGCCTCATAAGGGCATTTTGGTCATTTTATGATTTATAATAGGGGTTTACATGCAAACTGAGGTTTTGCTCATAAACCTTTTGTAATAATATTTAATTTATGTTATATTAACAGTAGGATATCATATATATATGTGTGGTTTACCATTTATGACCAAACTATGCACCGTAGGGGCATTTTGGTCATTTCACACATAGTTATAAGGACTTATTTGGGATTCTGAGTTCATGAACCATACTTACTGTAAAAATATTAGAAATGGTTTATAAAATTAGTGGGTAAAAAGCTTTGGGTGCTAAGTATGGTTTAAAGCCAAACTATCCACTTCAATGTCGTAAAAATCGAAAAACGATGATTATTTCGATGTTTAAAGAATTCTGAAGTTATGACCAGCTTTGAATGGTCAAAATAATTTATTTATCATACTATATCAGTAAGAAAAGGCTCTTGCATGTTAATCTTATTAAAAATCCATTTTATGTGTAAAAAGGGCATAATCGTCATTTAATAATATAATACGAAACTTATGCATAAACTCAGTAAGTAATCTGATTTGAAATTCCAATTAGTCCTAAATATGATATTATATCAGTGAGTATTGAGTTTTGATGTTAAAATTATATTTAAACTCTATTTGCATGCATAAGGGTATTTTAGTCATTTATGAAGCATGTTTTGTAATTTATTATGTAAATTCAATCTATGAACAGGATGTAGTTGCCAAAATATGTTAAATAAATTTACTAATCAGAATATAATGTGTTTGCATGGTTGTTTATGTTAAAAATCTAATTTTTTGACAAAAGGGCATTTTAGTGAAAATTGAGCACAATAACGGAAACAAGTAAATAAACTCAGATTACTGAGGGACCATGTAATATAACCTCAGAGGGTTATACTACTATATAATATGGTCACAAAGGAACCTTAATGCATAAAGAAACTAAGCTAATTCGGGTCAGAACTGAAAGTCAAAGCAAAAGTCAACTTTTGCGACTTTCGGTTGCGAACCGAGCCTAAACTCAGAATTGTCGGGTTGAACATGCCTAGACATGTTCTAATAATGTTTACCAACGTATTTAAGTGATAAAACATATTTTATAAACTCTATATTATCAGATTTGATTTTATTTAAAATCTGACCCGTTTGACTTTTTATATTAATTACTTTGACCTGACAATTAGCTAAGTAAACGTGGTAATTAGGAGGTGCCATTTTGAGTGATTAACACCTACATAATTACCATCACGTAGCCACATTCGCATAGAACAATGGCTGGACCGTTTAGGTCTAAACCGATAGTCAAAGCGTTATTACGACAACTTTGACTTTCGGCTTTAAAACTTATAAAAACCAAACTAAGGAGGCTAAGGACACTTACAATGGGTCCTAGCTCTAAAGTTGAACTGAGGAGGGCTTCCTTCTTGACCAGGAATCCCAGAGAACCAAGCTTAGAGAGGAGAAGTGATATTTTTGAATTGTGCAAGTTGAAATGGAAGCAAATGGGTCTATTTATGGTGCAAGAGATGCTCCTATGATGCAACCAGATGTTATGAGAGCTTAACAAGTGTCCCTTGACGTGTCTAAATACAGACAACAGCCCCTGGTTTCAAATTAAAGTTGTAGAAGGTTACAAACCTGCAGCTGTCCATTTTTCTGCCCAGTTACAGTGCTTACGGACCGTAAGCCTGAGCCCTTACGGTCCGTAACCGCTTTTAATTTATATCGCCCAGATACAGTCCCTTACGGACCGTAAGCCTTATCCTTTGCAGTCCGTAAGCCAGCGATCAGAAGACTAAAATTTTCAAACTTTATATATTTGGCTCCCATTATTAATTTTCAATTATCAATTATTTCCAAGTGCTTGTTTTATAATAATCAAGTCCCGGTTTTGACAAATGCTCACTTAGAGGCGTAAATTAGCATGTTGACACTTTTAGTCCTTCAAGTTTAATTTTATTACCCGTCTAGGGTTTACGACACGTGTCATGATTTTGCGAGGTGTTACATCCTCACCCCCTTAAAAAAATCTCGACCTCGAGATTTACAGGAATAAATAAGGGTATTTCTGTCGCATTGTGGATTCAACATCTCACGTGTATTCTGGGTCTCTACGGGCATCCCATTTCACCTTCGCAATTGGTACACGTTTCCGTCGAAGCTTTTTAACCTGTCGATCCTCGATCGATATAGGTTTCTCGACAAACCTTATGTCACGGCCCCCGTCCCGGTTTTACCCGGTCCAGGTGCCGCGGGACAGAAACCCGTGGTATTTATTGTTTGAGTTGACAGCGGAAGATTTACAGGATCTTTTAAAACTTGAAATTTCCCAATTATTTTATTTTATAATTTGGGATAAACCCCGTAATTTACAATAGAGGAATTTCGTAAGGAAATTCCCTGTTTACAAAACATGTTTATTCATTTTACTGAGCCACCCCTTCAAGCTTTGTTAGTGCTCCGTAGCACTTTTCCATGATTCACAGCAGGTCGCCTGAAACATGTTTTAAAAATATTTTATCAGCGGGGAAATACTGGCGAGTCATTCAGTTTACATAAAATGACACATAGTTATAAATTACAACATAAGAGCGATTACAATGGCTTCTATCTTATTTTTATCTGGCGCCGTGGCACAGCCTTGTGACGATGGTCATACCACTATTGGGTCCTTTCACCCAAGTAGTGATGATTATCACTGTTAGGTTGATGAACCTAACCGTGAGAAATTAGTAATGTGCACAATACCCCACTTGCCAGTGATTCAAGATAACCACGACTTAATCCCTGTAATTATAACTTTGAAAATAATTTAAGGTACTGTAAAACAACTTTGACAAAAAGAGAATGACTCACATTGCAGATTTAGACTGGCAGCGTTTAGCCTACTGATAAGCCTGTTAACCTAATTTAAATAACAATGCACACGAAAACTAGGTTAGTAACTTTAATCCAACTTTTACGACAACTCACGAGATCAAAACCTTCACAATGAATAACAAAGTGCAATACTTAAACATCCATCGAATTCACGACGAATGACAAAGTATAGCCCGAGTTTGGGCAGCACTTAAACATCCATCAGATTGGTTTTTATCGGTCGGACATTAAATCGTAGCAGTGATCGAGTTATTACCCTGTTATTGCGGCAGAATTTCGTGCTATGTGTGTTTTTGAAGTAATCAGACGATATCTCAGTATACGAATTGAATTTTAACGTCGAACCAACGCCAAACTTCAAGTGCCAAACTCCTCTATATATATTGGAAAAACGGCGCCGTCGCGTGGCGCGACGGCCTGTCGCGTGGCGCGACGGGTACCCATCTAGCATAGGGTAGCCCCGTGTCTAACTAGCTCAGGTGAGTAGACTGTTTGAAGAAATTCGATTTCGACAACAAACTGTTTAGATAATATCAACTAGGAAATACCCCCCCTGAGTTTTAGGGGCCCTGATCCTAGTTTCGATTGTTCTGAAAATTTTAGGGGTCATGCAATATTTCTTGGGGGTCTCAATTGGGTTTCCTATTGGACAAACAAAATAAGAATTAGTAATTTTAAATGAGATTTGTTACATCCTCCCCACCTTAGAAAAATCTCGTCCTCGAGATTTACTGAAACAAGTAGGGATACTTTCGCTTCATCTCTGATTCCAGTTCCCAAGTGTATTCCGGTCTTCTCTTTGAATCCCCCATTGACTTTGACCAGCACTAGTCGTTTGTGTTTGAGGAACTTGACCTTTCTGTCTTCTATCTGTAGTCGTTTCTCAACAATTTTTAACTTTTCATTTACCTCTACATCTTGAAGAGGTACTACCAGGGATTCGTCGGACAAACACTTCTTGAGGTTAGATACATGAAACACGTCATGTACCCCAGCTAATTCTTCTGGTAGTTGTAGGCGGTAAGCAACTGGTCCTATCCGCTGGATTACTGGGAATGGTCCTACGTACCTTGGACTTAGCTTTCCTTTTTTTTCCGAATCGAACTACTCCTTTCCAAGGAGAAACTTTCAAGAGTACCTTGTCTCCAACCTGGAATTCTAACGGCTTGCATCGATTATCGGCATAACTCTTCTGGCGATCTCGAGCCGTTTTTAGTCTTTTCTTGATTTGAGTGATCTTGTCAGTGGTTTCTTGTACGATTTTGGGACCTGATAATTGACTTTCTCCTATTTCTGCCCAACAAACTAGAGTTTTGCACTTTCGTCCATATAGTGCTTCAAATGGGGCAGCTTCAATACTTGAATGATAACTATTGTTATAGGAGAATTCAATTAAGGGTAGGTGGTCATCCCAGTTTCCACCAAAATCTATCACACATGCCCTGAGCATGTCTTCCAGGGTTTGAATCGTCGTTTCACTTTGTCCGTCTGGGAATGGTAAGCTGTACTTAAATTTAATCGCGTTCCCATGGCTTCTTGGAAACTTGTCCAGAAATGTGAAGTGAAGCGACTATCTCTATCCGATACAATGGAGAGTGGGACTCCATGTAAGGATACTACCTCGTCTACGTACAATTTTGCTAACCTTTCCATGCTAAAGGTTTCTTTCATGGGTAGAAAATGAGCTGATTTGGTTAATCGATCCACAATTACCCAAATTGCATCATTACCTTTTCTGGTCTTGGGCAACTTAGTAACAAAATCCATTGTTATGAGTTCGCATTTCCATACAGGCATTTCTAATGTTGAAGTAACCCTGAAGGTTTCTGGTGTTCTGCCTTAACTTGTGAACAAGTTAGACACTTAGATACATATCTAGCTATGTCCTTTTTCATTCCTATCCACCAGAAATTATTTCTTAAATCTTGGTACATCTTATTATTTCCCGGGTGCATGGTATACCTAGATTTATGAGCTTCCTCTAAAATCTTATTTCTTAAATTTCCTTGCTTAGGTACCCACATCCTTCTTTTGTGGAATCTCCAAATTCCATCCGCTCCTTGCTCTAATTCCTTTATTCTTCCTTTCATTCCTTCAGCATCATCCTTGATTGCTGTTTCTTGAATGTTTTTCAATTGTTCCATTAAGTCTAATTGTAAACTTAACCTAAGAGCACGAACTCGCTTTTGCTTTTCATGATACTTACGACTTAAGGCATCTGCAACTACGTTTGCTTTTCCTTAGTGATATTGGATATCACAATCGTAATCACTTAGAATTTCCATCCATCTTCTTTGTCTCATGTTCAATTCTTTTTGCCCAAATATGTACTTTAAGCTTTTATGATCTGTATAAACTGTAAATTTACTTCCATACAGATAGTGTCTCCAAATCTTAAGGGCAAAAATTATTGACCCTAATTCTAGGTCATGCATCGTATAGTTTTCCTCGTGGTTTTTCAATTGCCTTGAAGCGTACGCAATTACCTTCTTGCGTTGCATTAGTACACATCCTAATCCTAGCTTTGAAGCATCACAGTAAACTTTAAAATCTTCTGTCCCTTCTGGTAAGGCAAGGATTGGAGTGTTGGTTAATCTTTGTTTTAAAATCCTAAAAGCTTCTTCTTGCTTTGGTCCCCATTCAAATTTTATTGTTTTACAGGTTAGCTTAGTTAATGGCACAACTATCTTAGAGAAATCCTTAATAAAGTGCCTATAGTACCCAACTAATCCTAGAAAACTTCTAACTTCCGTAGCTGATTGCGGGACCTTCCATTTGGTGATTGCTTCTATCTTGGAAGGATCTACGTGAATACCTTCATGATTCACCATGTGTCCTAAAAATTGCACCTCCTGTAGCCAAAATTCACACTTCGAGAATTTGGCGTAAAGTTTCTCTTTTCTTAAAAAGGTTAAGAGTGCATGCAGGTGCTTACAATGCTCATCCTAACTTTTGGAATAAATAAGTATATCGTCGATGAAGACAATCACAAATTTATCCAAATACGGTTTACAGATCCTATTCATCATGTCCATAAATTCTGTAGGAGCATTTGTTAGTCCAAAGGGCATGACTGTAAACTCGTAGTGACCATACCTAGTTCTGAAAGCAGTTTTAGGTATGTCTTCTTCTTGTACTTTCAACTGATGGTATCCGAAGCGTAAATCTATCTTAGAAAAATATCTAGCTCCCTGTAGTTGATCAAAGAGATCATCAATCCTAGGTAATGGGTATCGATTCTTAATTGTAACCTTATTTAGTTCCCATAATCGATACACATTCGCATCGAACCATCCTTTTTCTTTACGAACAACACTGGGGCTCCCCAAGGGGATAAACTAGGTTGTATAAATCCTTTACTGAGCAATTCATCTAATTGCTTTTTCAATTCTAACATCTTGGTGGGTGCTAACCGATAAGGTGCCTTGGCTATTGGCGTAGTTCCAGGAATTAGATGAATTCTAAATTCTACTTCCCTATCTGGTGGTAATCCAGGTAATTCTTCTGGGAATATATCCGAGTATTCTGCTACTACAGGAATTTCCTTAAGTTCCTTACCCTTAGTGCTAGTGATTACTGAAATCATATACATTATTCCTTGCTTTCGTTCATAATTAGCAACTTTCATTACCGAAATGAACTTCATTGGTTTACGCGGCTTATCCCCTGTAATCATAATTACTTCTCCTGTGGGTGCATGGATTTCTATGGAGTTCTTATCACAAAGGATTCGAGCATGGTTGGCTACTAACCAATCCATTCCTAACACAACATCGAATCCAGCTAAATCCTTAGGTAACAGGTTTGCAGAAAATTTATGACCTGAAAGTTCTATATTTCCTTCTTGCAAAACTTTATCTATGTTAACAGAGTTCCCGTCTGCCGTTTCTTCTGTAAAAACTTGTCTAAGTTTCGTTAAAGGTGGCTTAAGAGCTTGGCAGAATGAAGTATTTATAAAACTTTGGTTTGCACCAGAGTCAAATAATACTTTCGCATAAACGTTGTGAACTAGGAACGTACCATCTATTACGTCAGGGATCAGTTCGGCTTCCTGGGTAGTCAGTTGGAAGGCTCTTGCATTCTTCTTGGTAGTTCCTTCTGCAGGTTTGGCTTTGTTATCAGCTGGTTTGACTAGTTTAGGGCAGTCTGGTCTAAAATGTCAAGCTTCTCCACAGTTGAAGCAGATTGTGGATTTCTTTCTCCTGCAATCTTCTTCTTGATGCCCTGGAATTTTGCAGAAATTGCAATACCCTTTGCATCTTCCAAAATGCTTTCTTTTACAGGTATTGCAAAATGGAACAGTGGAAGATTGCCCGGTGCCCTTTTTCTTGAAATTGCTACTATTACCCACACGGAATCCTTAGGTAATCTTTTGGGCCACTTCCTTCTTTCTATTTTCTTCTCGCGTACGTACCAGTCCATCAGTCAAAGTGTTGGCTAAATCTACCGCATCGTCAATTGTGCGAGGTCTCGCAGCTTTAACGATATCACGGATTTCGCCAATCAAGCCCCAAATATAGCGGGAAATATGTACCGGTTCTGGCAAAGCCAGGGTCGGTACAACTCTAGCATACTCGAAGAATGTCGAAGTATACCCTCGACAATCTACATCCACCATCCGGTGGTTCAGGAATTTGTTCGCCATTTGTTCCTTTTCATATTCTGGGCAGAATTTTCTTTCCACCAGACGCTTAAATTCTTCCCAATTCATGGCATAGGCCACATCGCTTCCTTTGGCTTATAGTACCGTATTCCACCATTCTAGCGCCCCTTCTTTAAAAAGATGCGACGCGTACATGACCTTGTCTTCCTTGGCACATTTACTTATTTTAATCACTGCCTCGGTTTTCACCAACCAACGCAGTGCAGGAGTCGCCCCTTCATTTCCTGCGAATTCGACAGGTTTACAGGTAAGAAATTCCTTGTAAGTGCAACCAGGCGTTGCAGCTTTCATTGTTTTAAGGAAAGGGGCTTGCATTCCATTATTATCATTATTATTAATGTTGTCGCCTCCATTTACACTATTACTGAAGTTGTCTTCATGAGTACGTTTGCTAGGAATAATTGGTTGAGGTTCAACTGGATTCCGAGCAGCAGCAAGGATTGCTGGAATAGCATTGGCTATTCCCTGGGCAAAGATATTCTCTATATCTTGCCTATTCAGAAATTGATCTCCAATGTTTTGCTCGGATTGATTAACCTCGTTAACTGGTTCATTACTAGCGTGTTCCATCTGGTAATATATATATAAGTTATTAGCACCAAAGTAATTAATAACCAAGCATAATAAAACAATCGCACATATCAAAACAATTAGCCAAAATTGTCGATTTTTCGACTTCCATATTTTTATATATTCTAATATGCGTCCGTACACACCAGTTATGTTACACAAGTTTTATTTTTAGTTATTTTACAGGATTATATTTTTATTATTATATTATTATTATTAAACACACATTCCCACAACCACATATGATCCCGTCAGCTGCCACTTTAGAAACGACGTTCCCTCTCGTCGTATTTCCAGGATATCCTTTCCCCTACTTCCCGGATTCTACTTCCTGCGTCCACTAGCTCCTCGCCATAGTGGCGGAGTTCTGCCAAGTTTTCGGAGCTCATAGGTGGGTGTAGTGGAGGTTCCGGGTCAAACTGGGGGAAAAAGGTATTAGGGTTATTTAGGAGATTCTGAAACTGCCAGTTGGTGGTCCACCACTCTTCTAGCTCTCCTGGTAATGGTTGGGTGTGGATAATAGGATCTGGGATATCAGGCTATAGATCAACTGGAAGTTGTGCTTCCGCTGGGTAATTAAAGAGGTTTTCATCGGCAGGTCCGATGAGGTCACTAAGTGCCAGTTTACGATCCAGCTCTTCCCAGGATGGCATTTCCTGGGCTTGCCCCGAACTTTCCCCGATTTCCTTTCCATTGCCTTTATCATTTGGATTCTCAGTCTTTATAACTTTTTGTGTCGCTGGTTTCTTCCTACGCACACGCCTCCAGCCCACAAATCTTCTTTTCTTTCTCGGTTTGGGTTTCTCCGGAGGTTGGGCTTGAAATTCCATAGGTTCATCAACATCGGTCAAATAACTGGAAAAGTCTCTGGAAACTTCTATATTAACAGAATGGATATTGAGATTCTAAAGAGCTTCAGACAACTCATTCATGCTGTTTAGCAGATATGAAGAAACACACAAAATTGTAAGTTAAAATTTTGTAACTTGAATTTTCCCATAATCACAGAATAGCAATCTGAAAAATTAAGTATTTCTAAATACTTAATTGACTTAAATCAGTGGCTCTGATACCACCTTTTTCTGTCACGGCTCCCGTCCCGGTTTTACCCGGTCCAGGTACCACGGGACAGAAACCCGTGGTATTTATTGTTTGAGTTGACAGCGGAAGATTTACAGGATCTTTTAAAACATAAAATTTCCCAATTGTTTTATTTCATAATTTGGAATAAACCCCGTAATTTACAATAGAGGAATTTCGCAAGGAAATTCCCTGTTTACAAAACATGTTTATTCATTTTATTGAGCCACCTCTTCAAGTTTTGTTAGTGCTCCGTAGCACTTTTCCTTGATTCACAGTAGGTTGCCTGAAACATGTTTTAAAAATATTTTATCAGCGGGAAAATACTGGCAAGTCATTCAGTTTACATAAAATGACACATAGTTATAAATTACAGCATAAGAGCGATTACAATGGCTTCTATCTTCTTTTTATCTGGCGCCGTGTCACAACCTTGTGACGATGGTCATACCACTATTGGGTCCTTTCACCCAAGTAGTGATGATTATCACTGTTAGGTTGATGAACCTAACCGTGAGAAATTAGTAATGTGCACAATACCCCACTTGCCAGTGATTCAAGATAACCACGACTTAATCCCTGTAATTATAACTTTGAAAATAATTTGAGGTATTGTAAAACAACTTTGACAAAAAGAGAATGACTCACATTGCAGATTTAGGCGGGCAGCGTTTAGCCTACTGATAAGCCTGTTAACCTAATTTAAATAACAATGCACACGAAAACTAGGTTAGTAACTTTAATCCAACTTTTACGATAACTCACGAGATCAAAACCTTTACAATGAATGACAAAGTGCAATACTTAAACATCCATCGAATTCACGATGAATGACAAAGTATAGCCCGAGTTTGGGCAACACTTTAACATCCATCGGATTGGTTTTTATCGGTCGGACATTAAATCGTAGTAGTGATCGAGTTATTACCCTGTTATCGCGGCAGAATTTCGTGCTGTGTGTGTTTTTGAAGTAATCAGATGATATCTCAGTGTACGAATTGATTTTTAACGTCGAACCAACGCCTAACTTCAAGTGCCAAACTCCACTATATATACTGGAAAAACGGCGCCGTCGCGTGGCGCGAAGGCCTGTCGCGTGGCGCGACGGGTACCCATCTAGCATAGGGTAGCCCCGTGTCTAGCTAGCTCAGGTGAGTCGACCGTTCGAAGAAATTCGATTTCGACAACAAACTGTTTAGATAATATCAACTAGGAAATACCCCCCTGAGTTTTAGGGGCCCTGATCCTAGTTTCGATTGTTCTGAAAATTTTAGGGGTCATGCAATATTTCTTGGGGGTCTCAATTGGGTTTCCTATTGGACAAACAAAATAAGAATTAGTAATTTTAAATGAGATTTGTTACATCCTCCCCACCTTAGAATTTGTTCTATCTGCACGTCTTTATGAGACATTGCTAGCGACTCATCGGCTAGACATTTCTTTAAGTTGCAGATGTGGAACATATTGTGAATCCCACTAAGCTCTTCTGGTAAATTCAGCTTATAGGCCACACTCCTGACACATTCGATGATCTCGAATGGTCCGATATATCTTGGGCTTAGCTTTCCCTTTTTACCAAATCTCATTACTCCTTTCCAGGGTGACACTTTGAGTAACACTTTATCTCTTACCTCGAATTTTAGAGGTTTGCGCCTCTTATCTGCGAAACTCTTCTGCGTATCCCTGGTAGCTTTTAGACGATCACGGATCTGAACAATCTTATCCGTTGTCTCAAGGACTATCTCGGGTCCTAACAGCTGGGTTTCCCCAACTTCTGCCCAGCAATCAGGCGTTCTGCATCTTATTCCATATAAAGCCTCAAAAGGTGCGGCTTGAATGCTCGAGTGGTAATTGTTGTTGTATGAGAATTCAATCAAGGGAAGATGGTCATTCCAACTTCAACCTAAATCAATGACACAAGCCCGGAGCATGTCTTCAAGTGTTTGAATCGTACGCTCACTTTGCCCATTCGTCTTAGGATGATAAGCAGTACTGAATTCAAACGAGTGCCTAAGAATTGTTGGAAACTTTTCCAAAAATGAGAATTGTATCTAGTATCCCTATCAGATATAATCGATACTGGCACTCCGTGGAGAGATACAATCTTGTCCACATACAGTTAGCCTAGTTTATCGGAGCTATGCGTCTCCTTGATGGGTAAGAAATGTGCTGACTTAGTCAGTCTGTCAACTATAACCCATATTGTATCATTCCCATGCCTCGTCTTCGGTAACTTGGTAATGAAATCCATAGTTACCATTTCCCACTTCCAAGTAGGTAGTTCTGGTTGTTGTAGTAAACCTTATGGCTTTTGGTGTTCGACTTTAACCTGAGAGCACGTCAAACATTTAGCTACGTGTGTAGCTATGGATTTCTTCAAACCCATCCACCAATAATTTTCCTTCAGATCTTGATACATTTTATCACTGCCCGGGTGAACTGAGTATTTAGAATTATAAGCTTCTTGGAGGATTACATCTCTGAGTCCTCCACGAATTGGAACCCAGATTCGACCATTCAATCTGAGGATTCCTTCACTCCCAGGTGACAACTAACCAACAGTTGCACCTAATCTTTCTTCTGAAAAGTTATCTTCCATTATGGCTTCTTTCTGTGCTGACAACAACTTCTCGTTTAAACTGTTCTTTAGTTCAATACTTTTAGCATTTACCCGTATAGCTTTAACCCTTTCCATCCTACTTAATGCATCAGCGACCACATTCGCTTTGCCAGGATGGTAACGAATTTCACAATCTTAATCGTTCAATGTTTCTATCCAACGGCGTTGTCTCATGTTGAGATCTTTCTGATTAAACAAGTGTTGGAGACTTTTGTGATCCGAGTATATCACACACTTAGTTCCATACAGGTAATGCCTCCATAGCTTGAGTGCAAATACAACGGCACCCAATTCCAAGTCATGGGTGGTGTAGTTCTTTTCGTGCACCTTCAGTTGTCGTGATGCATAGGCAATCACCTTGCCTCTTTGCATAAGCACACAGCTCATACCCGTGTGCGATGCATCACAATACACAACGAACTCTTCTATTCCCTCAGGTAACGTCAACACAGGAGCGCTACTCAACTTCTGCTTGAGAATTTCAAAAGATTCTTGTTGTTTGGGACCTCAATCAAATTTTTCATTCTTGCGGGTTAAAACAATTAGAGGTGCAGCTATCCTTGAGAAGTTTTCGATGAATCATCTGTAATATCCTGCCAATCCTAAGAAGCTGCAGATTTCAGTAGGGGTCTTAGGTGCTTGCCAATTCATGATTGCTTCTATTTTAGCGGGATCCACCTGGATGCCACACTCACTTACCACATGTCCAAGAAATTGGACTTCGCGAAGCCAGAATTCGCATTTGGAGAACTTTGCGTAAAGCTTCTCTTGTTGCAGAAGTTTGAGGATGCATCTGAGATGTTTCTCGTGATCAGCTTGACTTTTGGAATAGATAAGTATGTCATCAATAAAGACAATGACAAACTTATCAAGATACGGCTTGCAGACTCGGTTCATGAGGTCCATGAATGCTGCAGGTGCGTTAGTGAGCCTGAAAGGCATCACTAAGAACTCGTAGTGGCCATATCCTGTTCTAAACGCGGTCTTGTGTACGTCTTCGGTTCTTACCTTTAGTTGATGATACCCCGACCTTAAGTCAATCTTTGAGAAGAAACTTGCCCCTTGTAGCTGGTCGAACAGATCGTCGATGCTGGGCAATGATAGCGATTCTTGATTGTTACTTTGTTTAGCTCGCGATAATCAATGCATAGACGCATTGATCCATATTTCTTCTTTATAAATAAAATGGGCGCTCCCCAAGGAGACGAGCTTGGTTGAATAAATCTTTTCTCCAGTAATTCATCTAACTGAGTTCTTAATTCCTTCATTTCGGTGGGTGCCAAATGATAAGTAGCTCATGCTACTGGTGCTGCTCCTGGTATAATATCAATTCTGAATTCTACTTGCCTCTCGGGAGGCAAACCAGGTAATTCTTCAGGAAAGACGTCTGGGAATTCTGAAATAACAGGAATATCTTCTATTTTGGGCTTTGGCACATCTATAGTTACTTGTGCCATGTAAATGACACAACCGTTTTTCAAACACTTAGATGCCTTAAGCATAGACACTTGCTTAGGCAATCCATAATGGGTATCACCGTAAATAGTGATTGGTTCACCAGAAGGGGTTTTGATTATAACTTGATTCTTATCACAGGCTGGTTAGATGACAACCAATCCAAGCCTATAACTATATCAAACCCCGACAATTTCATTGGTAACAAGGACAACGAAAAAGAATAGTTCCTAATGGATATGAAACATCCATCTAGAATTGTTGAAGCAGTTTCTAAGGTACCATGAGCCAATTCTACCTCATATTTTATGTCTAGAGTTTTAATAGGCAGATTTAACAATTGATTAAATTTTATGTCTACGAAGGACTTATCTGCACCAGAATCAAATAAAACTCTAGCATATATATCAGTTATGAGGAATGTACCTGTTATAACGTTATCATCCTGTACTGCTTCCCTGGCATTCATTTGGATCACTCGGGCATTTGTCTTTTTAGCATCTTTGGACTTCTTTGCATTTTTTGGGCAGTTGGTCTTGATGTGGCCTTTTTTATTGCAACCATAACAGGTTGCATTCTTTAGGTCATTGCACTCCAAAGTTTTATGACCCTTCTTTTTGCAGATTCCACAGGGTTTAGCCTGTGGGTCTATGGTGCATTTCCCGAAATGGTTCCTCTTGCAGTTCTTGCACAGGGGCTTTTCACCCGAATGATTGGAGCTTTTCTTAAACCCAGAGTTACCTTTCTTCTTCTTATCAGAACGTTGTGAGTTGGCATCCTCTCTTTTTCTTTTCCCTTCCTCAGTATTCTTTACAGATTTATTCCTGATAATATCCAGTCTCAGGGATAGAGACAAATCCACTGCTGACCTATACGTGGCGGGCACCTCGGGAGCCAATCCACCAATAAAGAGTGTAATACGCTTTGGCTCCGGTGTAACCAAATAAGGTACCAATCGAGACATGATGTTGAAGCTAGTAACATAAGCTTGCCAATCTAAGTTTTTCATAACCAGGGTTAGGAAGTCAGCTTCAGCTTTTTCTACTTCGTGTTGTGGGTAGAAAGTTTCTCTTATTAGATTAACAAATTTATCCCATGACAGATTATAAAGTGGAATATTCCCTGAGGCCTGTATCAGTGCCTTCCACCAAGCTAGGGCATCACCCTTAAAGGATTGAGAGACAAACTTTACCACATCCTGTTCAGCACACCCACTAATGTCAACAACTGTCTCCATCTCGTCTAGCTATTTCATACAATCTATGGCACTGATGTGTGTAAAATGCAACATATAAATTACATCAAATGAGGCATAAAACTAACCCTTTTTTAGTACTAATTTTGGAAAAAGTGTGCTTTTGTCTTCCTTTTGTATTTTCAGGGTTAAATGAGATTAAATGAACAAAAGAAGCAAAAATACAACCAAATCTAACATAAATACAAGAAAAGGAATAAACGTGGCATGCCCGAACCCTCGACAGCATCTCCCCAAGCAAAAACAAGACAACAGAAGGCTGAACAACCCCCGTGTTCATTGAACACGGGGGCGTGCCCAAGTGTCTGCAGAAAAGACAAAGTTGTAGAAGCTTCTATTTCCCAACACGGGGCCGTGGTCAATGTCGCAACCCCGATCCCTAATCCCTGGGAACGGGCGGCCGCGAACCAGTTTCAGTGGTATCGCGTGTTTGTCTAATCTGGCAGCGGAATTTACATCAGGACCGTAGTTAGGAAATATTTTATCAGAGTAAAATACCACATTTTATATAAATAAACATATTGGGATAAAACCCAATTTTTTATTACAAACTGATTTATAGGGATAAATCCCATTTTATTTGAATTAAAATGCCTTCTTTATTTAGGTAACTTTTATAGCCACTTTTCCAAGCCTTCAGTGCTGTCCAGCTGGCTTCTAATTGGCTTTCACATTGTGTTACCTGAAACGAGTTTTAAAAACATTTGTCAGTGGGAAATACTGGTGAGTGAATCCCAGTTTAATCAAGAAACATTAATTTTATTTAAACAGTATTGAGAGCGATTACAATGTTTATATCTACCCAATTACTCATTCAGTACTGTCAATCCTGACTGGTGGGTCATATTACACATTAGCTAACTCTTCGTCCAATGGTAACGTGTCTCACATTTTGTATACAAAACCCCAACATACCGGCAGTAATCATAGAATTACAAAGACTCAATCACTGCTAAATTGCATTGTAAAATAGTTAAGGTTTTGTAAAAACTGTTTACAAAAAGGAGATTACTCACATTGCTGTGTTAGATTATCCTTTAGGGTTTCCTTGTGACAATCTATAATTTACACAAATGCACACGTGTTAGTATAATAACCCATTTTAACATTAGTAATACCCTCCCCGAGACGGCATTCCAACGACTACGTCGGGCAGAACCACGACAGCCGTTACGGAACCCTAGATCAATCGGGCAGAGTATCTAATACGTATCCATGGGTTATGATACTTACAACGGAGTAGAACTTCGTTATTTAGGGGGTATTAGACCCGAGTATAATGACTACTGTGAGAGATTTACGCTTAGAAGGAAATATTTGAACGAGTTTTGATGAAACCCGATGCCTGCTATTTATAGTGCCACATCTCGACTTTTACGCGGCCCGCGTAAAGGTTAACAAAGGGCTACGCGGCCCGCGTCAAACACGGTCAAAGGCGTAGGTGATCCGGGTCAGCTTATAGGTTCAACATGAGTCGGACACGTGTCAGCACCGGGCTGCACCACATTCTTGATCTCTAGCGGCCCGCGTAAGGGTTAAGGGGTGCCTTACGCGGCCCGCCTAAACCCCAAAAACATTATTTTTAATTATTTTTAATAATATTTAAGGTATTCGGGGTCCGTTTTCACGTATGGGGTGTATTTTTGGACATATTGGGATATTTTAAAATATATTAGGGTGTCCGAAATAATTCGAGGGTGTCGGTTTTCTTTAGAGTTGTTATATCCTCCCCACCTTGTTTTAGAGCTCGTCCTCGAGATCTACTGGAACAAGTGTGGATATTTCTTTTGCATTTCAGATTCAAGCTCCCATGTGTATTCAGGTCCTTTTTTAGAGTCCCACTTTACTTTGACCAGAACTAATCTCTTATGCTTGAGGTTCTTGACTTTTCTGTCTTCAATTTGTAGAGGGCTTTCTACAAATTTGAGTTGTTCATTTACCTCTATATCCTTAAGAGGTACCATTAGTGATTCATCAGCTAAGCATTTCTTGAGATTAGATACATGAAATACATCATGTATTCCTGCCATTTCCTCTGGCAGCTGTAGCTGATAGGCAACAGGTCCTATTCTTCTAATAATCTCAAAAGGTCCAACATACCTGGGACTTAGCTTCCCTCTTTTGATGAATCTTACTATTCCTTTCCAAGGAGAGACTTTCAATAATACTTTGTTTCCTACTTGAAATTCCAATGGTTTTCGTCGGTTGTCGGCATAGCTCTTTTGTCAATCACGTGCTGCTTTCAGTCGTTCCTTGACTTGAATGATCTTGTCGGTTGTTTATTGCACTATCTCAGGTTCAGATAGTTGCTTTTCCCCAATTTCTGCCCAACAGACTGGGGTTCGGCATTTTCGTCCATAAAGTGCTTCGAATGGTGCAGCGTTGATACTTGTGTGATAACTATTATTATAAGAAAGTTCTATTAAAGGTAAGTGATCGTCCCAATTACCTCCGAAATCAATTACACAAGCTCTAAGCATGTCTTCCATTGTTTGAATCGTCCTTTCACTTTGTCCGTCCGTTTGAGGATGATAAGCTGTGCTCAGATTTAACTTGGTTCCCATTGCCTTTTGGAAACTTGCCCAAAAATGAGAGGTAAAACGGCTATCCCTATCAGAAACAATTGATAAAGGAATTCCATGTAATGAAACTATTTCATTTACATATAATTTAGCTAACTGTTCCATACTGAAAGTTTCTTTCATTGGTAGAAAATGAGATGACTTGGTTAGTCTGTCTACAATCACCCAGATTGTATCATTACCTTTCTTTGTTTTGGGTAATTTGGTAACAAAATCCATTGTTATCAATTCCCATTTCCACACTGGCATTTCTTGCTGTTGCAACAAACCTGAGGGTTTTTGATGTTCAGCTTTAACTTGTGAATAGGTTAAACATTTAGAAACATAGGTTGCCATGTCCTTTTTCATTCCTATCCACCAGGAATTTTTCCTTAATTCCTGGTATATCTTAACATTTCCTGGATGCATTGTATATTTAGACTTATGGGCTTCTTCTAATATGCGATGACGTAGGTTTCCTAATTTAGGTATCCACATTCTCTTTTATGGAATCTCCAAATTCCATCTGTTCCTTGTTCTAATTCTTTAATCATACCTTTTAGCTTTTCAGTATCATCCTTGATTACTGATTCTTGTGCTTTTCTAATTTGATCATTTAAAACTACTTGTAGATTTAATTTAAGAGAACGTACCCTTTTTGGCTTTTCATGATACTTTCGGCTTAAAGCATCAGCCACTACATTTGCCTTTCCTTCATGATACTGGATATCACAATCATAATCACTAAGCATCTCCATCCAGCGTCTTTGTCTCATATTTAACTCCTTTTGCCCGAAAACATACCTTAAACTCTTATGATCAGTGAATATGATAAACTTACTACCATAAAGGTAATGTCTCCAAATCTTAAGGGCAAAAATTATAGCTCCTAACTCTAGATCGTGGGTTGAATAATTCTCTTCATGATAAACTTACTACCATAAAGGTAATGTCTCCAAACCTTTTGGCGTTGCATTAATACACATCCATACCCTAGTTTGGAGGCGTCATAATAGACTACAAAGTCTTCAGTTCCTTCTGGTAACGCTAGTATGGGTGTATTAGTTAATCTTTGTTTAAGAATTCTAAATGCTTCTTCCTGTTTTGGTCCCCATTCAAACTTAATGGATTTACAGGTTAACTTAGTTAAAGGAATGACTATTCTAGAGAAATCTCAAATAAATCTTCTATAATAACCGGCCAATCCTAAGAAACTTCTAACCTCGGTTGGTGACTCAGGGGTTTTCCATTTGGTAATCGCCTCGATTTTTGTTGGATCCACATGAATTCCTTCATGGTTTACTAAGTGTCCAAGAAATTGTACATGTTCTAACCAAAATTCGCACTTTGAAAACTTAGCATATAGCTTTTCCTTTCTTAATAGACTTAGAAGTGCGTGCAAATGCTTTGCGTGTTCCTCTTTATTCGTAGAGTAAATTAGAATATCATCTATGAAGACAATTATGAATTTATCCAAATATGGCTTACATATTCGATTCATCATGTCCATAAATGCGGCTGGGGCATTGGTTAAACAAAATGGCATGGCAGTAAATTCATAATGACCATACCTGGTTCTAAATGCGGTTTTAGGAATATCCTCTTCCTGTACCTTTAATTGATGATATCCTGATCTTAAATCGATTTTAGAGAAAAATCGAGCTCCTTGCAGTTGATCGAACAGATCATCGATTCTTGGTAATGGGTACCGATTCTTAATTGTGACCTTGTTCAATTCACGGTAGTCAATGCACATACGCATTGATCTGTCCTTCTTTTTAACAAATAAAATTGGCGCTCCCCATGGCGATGAGCTTGGCTGTATGAATCCGTTTTCCAACAATTCATCTAATTGTTTCTTTAATTCTTGCATTTCTGCGGGTGCCAAACGGTAAGGTGCTTTGGCAATCGGTGTTGTTCCTGGTAGGAGTTGAGTTCTGAATTCAACTTCTCTGTCTGGTGGTAGTCCTGGTAATTCTTCTGGAAATACATCTGCAAACTGAGACACTACTGGAATGTCTTTTAGCTCTTTTCCTTTAGTGTTAGTGATTATGGAAATCAAATACACTATAGACCCTTTGTAGTTTTCATCACAGAGATGAATTTAGTGGATCTAGAGGGTTTATCTCCTTTAATTGTGATCTTTTCACCTTTTGGTGAATTTACTTGGATTGACTTTTGATCACATAAAATACTGGCTTTATTGGCTATTAACCAATCCATTCCTAAAACGACATCAAATCCTGCCAGATTCATGGGATACAGATTTGCCATAAATTTTTGGTTTAAAATTCTATTCTTGCTCCCTGCAAGATTTCAGAAATCCTACCTGTTTCTCCATTTGCTGTCTCTACTAGATATTCTCATGGTAGTTTAGTTAATGACTGATTTAGAAGTTTGCAAAATGAAGTATTAATAAAACTTTGGTTCGCACCAGATTCAAATAATAATTTTGCAAAAACATCATTAACTAAAAACGTACCAGCTATCACGTCTGGAATCATCTTAGCTTCATCTGCGGTCAAAACGAATGCTCTAGCATTTTTAGTGTTCTTGTTGTTTGCAGCTGGAGCTAATTTCGGACAGTTTGGCTTGATATGACCTTGTTCTCCGCAGTTATAGCATATCCTGTTGTTGGCTTTCCTCCTGCAGTCTTCTTCCTTGTGACCTGATATTTTGCAGAAATTGCAATATATGGAGCATCTTCCAGAATGCTTCCTTTTGCATTACTTGCAATAAGGTGTAGATGTGGAACCTACATTTTTCCCACAGTTGGAATTTCCAGATCGGAATTCCTGGGTAAGTCTTTGAGCTAGATTCATTCTCTGATCTTCTTCTCTAGTACGAATTAATTCATCAATCAAGGTGTTGGCTAGTTCTACAGCTTCTTCTATGGTTAGAGGTCTAGCTGCCTTGACTACATGTCTAATCTCCCCGATTAATCCCCAGATGTAACGAGAGATTAATACTGGTTCAGGTGATGCAAGGGTTGGTACTATTCTAGAATATTCAAAGAATGTGGTAGTATAACCCTTACTATCTACCCCGGTCATTCTAGGGTTCAGAAACTTATTAGCTATCTGTTCCTTTTCATTGGGAGGGCAAAATTTCCTTTCTACCATATTTTTAAATTCCGCCCATTCTATGTTATATATCTTATCATTTCCTCTTGATTGGAGGATAGTGTTCCACCATTCTAAGGCTGAGTTCTTAAACAAATTAGAAACAAACATTATTTTATCTTCTTCAGCGCACTTGCTTATTTTTAAGACTGCCTCAGTCTTTTCTATCCAGCGTAGAGTTGAAATGGGTCCTTCACTGCCCGAGAATTCTATTGGTTTGCAGAACCAGAATTCTTTGTAAGAACAACCATAAGGCATGGTTCTTCTTCTTTTGGGAATGGGCGCTTGAAGTATGGGTCCATTCTTCACGCTGTGTTCTGGTTCAATTGGTCGCTTACTGCTATGTTTACTTTTATTATTTGGTTCCTGAACCGTTTGAATAATAAATGGCATTGCATCTATGATTCCTTGTGCCACTACGTGTTGGATATCACTATTATCCACTTGGTTTCCATTATTATTGATGCTCAGATTCTCATTAACCAAGTTAATGTTACTCTGTTATCGTTATTCAGATTTTCTTGATTTCCTTCGTCGGCCATCTGAATTTTAAACATTTACCACATATTAATATCACAAAATAATATTTAATATAGTTAATCAGATGACACGCATTTTGGTCAAAAGCGTCGATCATTGCGACTTTACTCTATTCATATAAGATGCATTTATTACACACAAGTACTGAAATTAAAATTACAATACCGACTGAAATTTAAAGTTACACTACTAGTAATAGGCATCCGTACTTTTTTTCATATACATACACACACATATCATTATTATATTATTATATTATTATATTATTACTACCGTTTCCACCATCACATTCATCGATATGGATTCATCCAGAAATCCATATTGCGCTCGTCATACTTCCAGACGAGTCGCACTCCCACCTGTCTCATTCTTTCACTACTTTCTAGAGTTTCCTCACCAAATGTCCTAAGTTCTTGTACGTTTTCTGCACTCATTGGGGATGCAGGTTCTAGCACTGAGTTCGGAATCTGGGGTGCAGGTTCTTGGTACGGAGGTGTAGGGGCCTGGAATTGGTAAGGATTTTCTAAAATCTCCCTAATGAATACATCGTGGTAATAGGGATCTAAAGGATCCAAACCTGGGTAGGCTCCTATGTTTGGCATGGGTATGTCTTCGTGTATCGGGTAACGTTGCACATAGTCCCTATTGTCATCCCACCAGGGGTCGTAATTTGGGTCTAAGGGGTTTGGTGCTGGTACCCTAGGTATTTTTTCCAGATTGAAGTCATGCATTTCTACTTGATTTTCAGGGTTTTCTATTTCCATTGGTTGGTCAAGGATTGGTAGTTGTGGTTGGGGTGCTATCATTTGTTCCAGGTTAGGGTCAGCTGCAGTGGTTGCTAGGATGTGGATATTGGCTATACCCCTATTAATCATATCCTGGGCATAGGCATCGGTTTCTCTTTTGGCTGCGGCTAGTACTCTCTTGTCTTGTAACTTTTTCATACGTTTCCTACGCTTATGTGCTCCTCGACTGAACCATCCTCTCTTTTTCTGAGGGAATGGTTCCTCGGACTGAGCCTCAAACACGAATATTCCTTCCTCCGTATCAGCAGAGTACCCAGAGAGGGCAGGCTGAGAAGAGGAGGTGCCTTCGCTTCTAGGCGAACCAGATAATTGACGGTACGCGTCAGATGGTCCTTGGTCGCTCATACTGTAAACTAACAAATAGTCAAATAACACATAACAAGAAATACAATTATGCACGTAATTCCGTAATTTATTTCCTAACACTTTAAATTTTGATGTCAGCAGAATACTTCTGTGGATGAATCAGTGGCTTGGCTCTGATACCACCTTCTGTCGCAACCCCCGATCCCTAATCCCCGAGAACGGGCGGCCACGAACCAGTTTCGGTGGTATCGCGTGTTTGTCTAATTTAGCAGTGGAATTTACATCAGAACCGTAGTTAGGAAATATTTTATCACAGTAAAATACCACATTTTATATAAATAAACATATTGGGATAAAACCCAAGTTTTTTTTACAAACTGATTTATAGGGATAAATCCCATTTTATTTGAATTAAAACGCCTTCTTTATTTAGGTAACTTTTATAGCCACTTTTCCAAGCCTTCAGTGCTGTCCAGCTGGCTTCTAATTGGCTTTCACATCGTGTTACCTGAAACGCGTTTTAAAAACATTTGTCAGTGGGAAATACTGGTGAGTGAATCCCAGTTTAATCAAGAAACATTAATTTAATTTAAAAAGTATTGAGAGCGATTACAATGTTTATATCTACCCAATTACTCAATCAGTACTGTCAATCCAGACTGGTGGGTCATATTACACATTGGCTAACTCTTCGTCCAATGGTAACGTGTCTCACATTTTGTATACAAAACCCCAACATACCGGCAGTAATCGTAGAATTACAAAGACTCAATCACTGCTAAATTGCATTGTAAAATAGTTAAGGTTTTGTAAAAACTGTTTACAAAAAGGAGATTACTCACATTGCTGTCTTAGATTAACCTTTCGGGTTTCCTGGTGACAATCTATAATTTACACAAATGCACACGTGTTAGTATAATAACCCATTTTAACATTAGTAATACCCTCCCCGAGACGGCTTTCCAACGACTACGTCGGGCAGAACCACGACAGCCATTACGGAACCCTAGATCAATCGGGCAGAGTATCTAATACTTATCCAGGGGTTATGATACTTACAAAGGAGCAGAACTTCGCTATTTAGGGGGTATTAGACCTGAGTATAATGACTACTGTGAGAGATTTACATTTAGAAAGAAAGATTTGAACGAGTTTTGATGAAATCCGATGCCTGCTATTTGTAGTGCCACATCTCGACTTTTACGCGGCCCGCGTAAAGGTTAACAAAGGGCTACGCGGCCCGCGTCAAACACGGTTAAAGGCGTAGGTGATCCGGGTCAGCTTATAGGTTCAACATGAGTCGGACACGTGTCAGCACCGGGCTGCGCCACGTTCTTGATCTCTAGCGGCCCGCGTAAGGGTTAAGGGGTGCCTTACGCGGCCCGCCTAAACCCCAAAAACATTATTTTTAATTATTTTTAATAATATTTAAGGTATTCGGGGTCCGTTTTCACGTATAGGGTGTATTTTTGGACATATTGGGATTTTTTAAAATATATTAGGGTGTCGGAAATAATTCGAGGGTGTCGGTCTTCTTTTGAGTTTTTATAGTCAACGCAAAGATTCGCAGAATCTGAGCAAATCTTGATAGTACAGATACGCTTCTGCACACGGGGCCGTGCCCAGCGGCCACGAGGGTGTGGTCAACTAATACAGACAAATTGTAATTAATGAAGAAAGAGAAGACGGGTGGACACGGGGCTGTGTCCGGGCTTCTGTGCAGGCTATAAATAGGGGTGCTTGGCTCACTTGCAAATCATCCCTTGGCAAACCACCTGTTTCACACTTCACTCACCCACCACCACCATCACAACCCACGTCCACCACCATCATCCATCATCCATCATAGAGTGTGTGTAGTAGTCTCGGGATCCAAGATTGATCGTAAGAGTTCTTGACAATCAAAGGCCATGTTTGCCTAAGTCTCTTACATCACTTGGTGAAGACAAGCATTTAGTGTAATACTTTTTATTTTTAATCTTTTCGCACTTTTTATTTGGTTATGTATTAATGACTTTAGTAACTAGTTTCTTATGTTGAAGGTGAAACTTCCTTATCATTTGTCGGTGGTGTCTTGGCGTTATTTTACTATCTACATAAAATAAAAGATTTACACCGCTCATATCTCCACGGTCTATATGGTGATATGTTGGCTACCTGGTCGGGGGTTAAGGGAATGGTTTGGTAAGCGTCTTGCCTTGTTCAGTGTATAGATCCTGCAAGGACCTGGGTCAAGCTTAGTAGGACCTCCTTCAATACCCACTGGTTTTGGATGGCGGGGGTTCGAATTTCTTGATCCCCTCATATGTAAACTACTATTAAAACATTAACCCGGCTACTTAGGATTGTATCCTTGCTGACTCAAACTACTTAGCCGAGGGTAACTTTACCTTCAAAAGAGGGGCCTACCACATTACGCATTAATAACTTAATTAATTATCTTTCAATAATCCAACCCTTTAGGATTGTATCCTTGCTGACTCAAACTACTGGGTTGAGGGTAACGTCTCCTTCAAAAGAGGGGCCTACTACTATAACTAAGATAATCTCTTAAAAAGTGCAAAAGTGTGGAAATAATCGAAGGTTACACTAAAGGCGAGTCGGATCCAAGTGATTCATCTTGTTTATCTGTTTTATTTTTATTTTATTTTCAGCATTTTTAGTTTTTATTCTCTTGTTTAAAAATCTTTTTCTAAAATTTTGATTTGATTAGACGTTGAGGATAAACCGGTACTAAAAGCTCTTGTGTCCTTGGACGACCTCGTTATCTTACCAACGCTATACTACGCTCACGATGGGTGCACTTGCCCATATGTGTGTTTAGTGTTAGTAAAATATCGTGTTTTATAAATTTAAAACTTGACTAACGTGTTAAAGGGCGAAAAATATACTTAAAAATATATATACACACCGATACACATCAAGTTTTTGGCGCCGTTGCCGGGGAAACAAGGATTTTAAGAAAGTTAGGAATCAACGGCCTAATCGTTTTTTCTTATTTTTCTGTTTTTTTAGGATTTTTCTTAAATTTTCAGCTTCTGTAGAACTTAGCACGTGCCGTGCCCTCTGAACACGCCCCGTGCCCAATCTTTGGTACTGGCAATCCTGTTTTAAGTCAGACAGTAGCTGAACATGGGGCCATGCCCAATCAACACGCCCCGTGCCCAATTTTCAGATACTGAAAAACAGAACCATAAGATCCCGACGGTCGGTAATTTCTGACACAACCATGAGTGATACTGATATTTTTTACTTCTAGCCCTCTTATGGTACGTGGTGTTAAATATGTGGCAGAAATCATGAAGATTTAAAATGTTATTTTTAAATTACAAGCCCCACTATATACACCCACTGTTTTCCTGTAGCCTTAAGAGGGGCGAAAGTAAAAATAATCCCTATCTCTCCTTCAAATGCTCTCAATCAACCCTTCTAAGAGAAATGCTTCTTGACGAATTATTTCAAATGGAAGATCTAATTCTTAATTGGGTAAAAGAACTTGAGAGGGATATCATTAATTCACCTCAAGATGATACCTAAGAAGAATTATTGAGATCGCATTCGGATAAAAACAACTTCGTTGTTCCCGATATCACCTCTAACTCTAGTGAAAACTTGAGCGATAGTCGTCCCTGTGTCGATTGTGCCGTGAAGGACTCTCCATCGACTTCCTTCGATGCATACATAGACCTGAGCGATTCGACATACACCTTCTTTAACGAGAGCCCGGGAAAGGGTTGGACTTGTCTACCAACATTTAGCATAGGAATCACCCTCACCGATAATCTCTTGCGTTCTCGTCTAAATCTAGAGCAATTAAGATATCCCAGGCACTTCGGTGTTGTTCCATCTAGTAAGGAACCACCTGATCTGGATAAACTCCTTAAAAATGGACGAAACTTCATAAACAGCCTCTAGACACGGGGCCGTGTCCAGGTCAGCACGCCCCCGTGTCCAGCAAAAGATTCCCGTCTGACTTTTTTTAGAATACGGACAAAATGTGTCAGGATCTTGTCTGCACACGGGGCCGTGTCCAGCCGAAACGGGGCCGTGTCCAGTGTGCTATCGTTTTCTATAAATGCAGCCAAGATTCCTGCACATTTGGACCACTCCAAAGACAAAGATTTGGTGAGATCTTCACACATACCATCCTAGGTATATTCTAAAGAAGGTTCTCAACAACCATCTTGTCTTTTCTACTGTTGTCCATTGCCTTCTTCTTCAATTTTCACCTCAACACTTCCATTAAAGCTTGAAATCACCATGGTTACATGCTTTATTGTGATGTTTGTTAGGTTTTTATTCAAGGAATCTTGTTAAAAATAAGTTCTACAACATTGTTTTAAGTTATTTCTGCTTAAAAATGCTTTAAAAATTAGAAAAATAATTTAAAACTACAAGATTCCTTGTTCAAAAAATCTGCAGACAGGTGAACACGGGGACGTGCTCATTGAGCACGGGGCCGTGTCCGAGATTACTGTTTCATTAAAATGAACTCTTTTCAGTTTATTTTCGTAGAATGTCAAGCCAAAACAGTGGAACTTCTTCAGCGCATTCCAGAAACAGTCGAAGAGAACGAAGGTCTTCAATCGAATCAACTCTCGTACGCTATGTGATGGCATTACGTGAGGCTCTCGATGAGATGACATCAGTGGAGGAAGTCCTAATAGACCGTATAAACTATCTTATGGTGGGACTGGAAAACAGTTTTCAAGAAATCAACCTCTTACACCAGAGGTTAAACATTCTTGTGACACCTCCCATGGAACCAATCCTCCCCCAAGAGGATTGGAACTTAGCACTTGGAGTCAATAATCCCACCGGGTGGGATGACATCCCCGCTGAACCTCCTCTTGACAACTTGCAAGATATCCCGAAGGAGGTTACACCCCCTCAAAATGATGACGCCAATGAGCCCGCCTTTCTTCTCCCTAGGGAGATAGAAGAATGGCTCGCCGACGTTTGAGGGACCCATATCCGGAGTGTTGGTGCATATGACTGTCGACTTCGTCTTGTATCGAGTCATGTAATAGGTTAGCTAGTCCAAGACACGTAGTACGAAAGAAACGGGAAACATGACAAAACAAGCAGGTTCACACGAAGTGACCAGTTCGTGCGAACTGGACATGACTGCTTGGTGCGAACTGGTCTCTCCTATAAATAGGTGTCTTGTGATTTCATTTGTAGAACTTTGGATTCCGGTAGCGAAGCTCTGCCGAAGTGTCGCCAAGCCTGTAAAACGTCGTGATATCAATCTAATCGACATTTAATATACTTCTAAGTGCATATCAAGCTGAATGAAGATCAAATCAATGAATTGCGCCTCTGATTTGGTCTAGAACTCTTCTGATCGACTCGTTTTGATCGATTCAACGATCCTACAAGTGGTATCAGATCTCAGGAGGAAGAGTTCTTACCATTTCAGCTTGTTTTCATCGAAAAATCTGATTTCTACTCACTGCTACTCATTCTTTTAGACTTTTTCATCAAAATTACTAAGATTTTATGGATAAAATGGACTGATTTTGTGATATAACACGCGAAAAAATGTTTTAAACAATCCTTGAACAAATCAGGACCTAATTCAACCTAAAACGTGATCAATTTTGACAAAAATCAACCGAAAACATGTCAGTTCGTTCGAGATTCATCCAGGTCATGTGAAAGTATCACCAGTCCGCACGGTTTGAAGGTGTTCAGTTCGCACGGATTGAACAATAGTGAACCAGGTCGCTTGGAAAGTTCATCACTTCGCACGGTTTGGAATCAAACCAGTTCGCACGGTTTGGGATTAAATCGGTTCGCACGAGTTGACTTACATTAGTTTGCACGAGTTGACTTACATCAGTTCGCACGAGTTGACTTACATCAGTTCGCACGAGTTGACTTACAACAGTTCGCACGAGTTGACTTACTTCTGTTCGCACGAGTTGACTCACTTCAGTTCGCACAAGTTGGTAGTGTGGTTTAACATTGTGACATTCCAGCTCGCATGGTGAGTTGAATCACTTCAGATCGTTTGAACAATCAATCAGTTTCTGTGAATTTTTGAAACCGAAACATGGAAAACGAATTCTACAACGCATTTGCTACTCCGATCACTATGGCTCAGAACGTGAACTTAGAGAATGAAATGGGCATTATGCAAAAACCGCCTAAGCTCATGAATATCGAGGAATATAACAGTTGGGAAGAACGTTTCGAAAATTGGGTTCAAGCGAATCATTTAGATGCATGGGAATGTGTTGAACAACGATATGTTAGACCAATTGATGAATACGGAGAGGTTGTCGCTATCAAAGATTTAGATGATGATGAGAAAAAGAAATACAAAAGTGAAAAGATGATGATCAGTATTTTGCAACAAGCCATTAAGGAAGACATCTTGATTTTATTGCAACATAACGGAAGTGCACACTCAATGTGGAAAGCACTAAAAACAAAGTTTGTTGGAAGTCAAGACATGATCAAGAACAAAAACTCGCTTTTGAAGAAAGAATTTGATCTATTTCGTGGATTAAAAACTGAAAACACCAAGCAGATTATAGAAAGATATTGCAATTTGGTGGTTAACATGAAACGATTGGATATCAAGAAAGATAGAGAAGAATGGGTTGAAAAATTGGCTGATGCATTGCCACAAGATGTTTGGGCACATATCTTATGATCTTGAAGAATAATGATGATTTTGCAAATCTATCGTTGAGTAAGTTTATTGAAAAACTCGAAGTCCAAGAGATGGAACAACGGAAGATGGCAAAAATGAAGGACTTTAATGGTGAACAAGACATTGGTCTATACTACAAAGGAAATACGATTGATAAGACCAACATTGCACCAAAGATCGAAACTGCATTCAATGCAAAGAGTTCTTCTGGAGGGTCATCTCAAGGATCAAACAACAATAAGGGATTCTCTTCATATCCATCATTTGATCCAAATTTTTCAGCAACCAATAATGGCAAAGTATTACAATGCCACATTGCATTAAATCTTGAGAATGGTCAGAATTTCTCGGAAGAGGTAGCCAAAGGTCATATGTCTTTATTGGTGACCGTGTTAGAGTCTTATGAAAGCTTGGTTGCGGGAAAGATCGGAAATCCTATGTTGACAAAAGAGGATTACGATCAGATTAATGCTGAGAAGATGGAATTAATGGATATAAAATGGTGTATGGCTAGTGTGTTGAGAAGAGCTGAAAAGTTTAAACAGATCACTGGAAGAGATGATTTCCGTGATGCTGGAACTTCACCTTTAGGTTTTGATAAATGTAAAGTTACTTGTTTTCGTTGCAGGGAAAAAGGGCATTTTAAGCGAGAATGCACAAATCGCAAAGCAAGTGGAGCTCAAAATCCATTCGGCAACAATGATTATCATCGAAAAGCGATTTATCATCAAGTTGCTTCGCATCAACAACAATCGCCACAAACTTCACATGCTAGGAAGGAGATCGAAGAACCATCAAAGAGAGCCTGTTATGGTTTGATAGATCAAGATAATGAGAGAATTCCAGAAGGTTTTAATTGGGATAATTATGATCCTAACAGACCTTCAAATATGAAAGCATTTGTTGCTCAAATTTTTGAAGATTCAACTGCTGAAGAAGAAATGGCATATGTTTATTACGAATCTCAGCAATACAGTCCTAAAAAGAAAGAAGAAGAACCAGTTTTAACAAAAAAGGCTTCAGAAAAAGCTCCAATCTTTGATCATGCATCTGATGAAGAGAGTGATGATGACAGTGAAGAAATTCGAAAACTATTATAAAAGAAAATTTTCATCTGATAGGGATAATTTGTATTTTACAGGTAAAATAGAAGAGATCAAACCTGAAGAAAATGTTCGAGTGATAAAGAAGCAGGTTGAAGAAATTCCAGCTATCAAGGTTGAAAAGGAAGCAAATACTAAAAAGATGCCTGAAAAGTGTGAAAACTGTGATACTGTGAAAAGGCACAACAACAAATTGATTCATAACATGAACAGACTGAAAGAATCTTATGATGTTTTAAACAAATCTATGAATCAATACAACAAGTCAAGCAATGAACAAGCGATAGCTATGAAGACACTCAATGGAGCGTTCATGACGAAGCAGAAAATCATTAATCAGTACATTGAGAAATGTGCTGAACTTGAACAAAAATTGGAAACTCAGAGGATAGAAACTGAGAGAGTAAACAGGTTATTGAAAAGTTATTCATGAGCTTCTTATGTGATTGACATGATTTATCCTACAGTAGAAGGCATGAAAGCGTTTGAAGAGGAGAAGAAACCTGAAGTAAAGAATAATACTGGTAAGAAACATAGTCCCAATTATACAAAGTGTCTACTGCCGCTTGAAGAAGGATATTCTCCACGAAATCCTAATTCAGAAAGAGTCAAAAAGGCAACCAATTTAAAGTGGGAATCTGAACCTTCAGATGGATTGCCAGATAATATTGATGTCACATTCACATCGTCTGACACTGATCATGAGTCTGAGTTAATAAAGAAGGTGGTCGATCAGGTGTTGGATAAAGATGAGGAGTCAGAGTCAACATCAAAGTCAAAGTCTGACACTTCAAGTCAAACAATTGAAAAGTGCAAAAGGGTTTAGAATAATGATTTTCTGATATAAAAAAATAATTTGAATGACGAAACATTCAAAGTTGCATATACTTTGAATGATTCCGACAAATTATATTCTGATGAAGAATTTCCAATAAGAGGTGTTAAAACTGAAATGATTAACAAGGTTTTCAAATTAACAGAAATTAATATTTCTGAAATAAAAGATGTAAATCTTACCGAAAAACCTAAAAAATACACCTCAAGAGTTCAACAAAGGTTAAACAAGAAAAAAGGTTACAGTTCTGGTTTGGGTTATCGAAAGAAACCAAACCATAACAGTAATTTCAAAAAGAAAGGATTAGGTTTTATTCCAAAAGAAAATGAAAAATATGTTAAAGATTTTAAATCGAAAGTTGTTTTTGTATCAGGAATATCTTCTGAAGAAGAAAAAGAGAATTTGTTCAGAAAGCAGACGAACAAAGAATTCCTTGCTAAGAAACAAGAGGGAATGAAGAATGAGGTTACTCAGAAAAAGGAGACAAGAACTTGTTACCGATGCAATGAAGTTGGTCACATCGCATGTAACTGTCCAAATGCAACCAACACACAACAGGAAGTGTCTTCTAAACTCAAAGAAAAAGTTGTTGATAAAACTGAACGACCAAATGAAAAATTCAAAGTGTTCAAAGTGTTTAAAAATTCTACATTTGAAGTTGGTGAGAGTTCAAAATGTTTTTACAAAAGAAGAGTGAATCTGAACAACCAAAAGTGGGTTGTTAAGAATTCAGAAGCATTTTCTGGCGATGAATCTGACTCGTCAAAGTCAGAGGAGCCACAAATTGAGCTAAAAATAGAAAATTCAGTTCCGCCAATGGATGATGCAAACTTTCCACCATTGCGGACTGAAAATTTTAAACAAAAAGTTGGAAAAGTAGAGATTTATTATCAATTCTATTCTGAAAAGAAAGAATTTGATGTCGAAAAAGCCTTTAACCCTAAAGTTCTAAATATTTTTGGAAAAATGGTTGACGGGAAGGTCAAAGGGGTAAAGGAATACTATGAAAAGAAGAAGAAAGGAAAGAAACCGAGAAATGATGACTCAGAATCTCCCAAGGACCGTCAGGCTTGGGAGAATCTCTTTAAGGGAAAATCCTGACTTGTCGGAGCTCCCAAGTTGATAATCGTGGAGCATGAATCGGCATCATTCTTGAAAAATGTTTTTGTGAAAAATCTGCAAGTGTTAGATCTTTGCAAGTGGTTGAAAAACAAAGTGATGAATTAATCCCCGATCTTATAAGTGGTGTGTGAAATCAACAAAACTAATTTTTTGGAAAAACCATTTTGATTAAAACAAACTTAAGTGTTTTGAAATCATTATGGGAAAATAGTTTGTTGTCAGGGGGAGTTTTGATTGTTTAAGCCAAGTGGATGGCGAATTGAAGCAATTCACATCAGTTTGTCATTTTATTTGTACAGTTTATTGCGTTTATTTTCAAATTTTCCCAGAAAATAAAAAATTGAAACATATTTTTGATTTTAGGGGGAGTAAAAAATTTAAAAATTTTGAAAATCTGAAAAAGCAAAAAACATGATAAAATCTAAAATTCAAAAACATCGTAAAATCAAAAATGAGTTTTGTTGTGAAAAAGAGGAAATGATAGTACATCAGTGGACAATCACAACACGCTAAAGAATTGGAAAGTCAAAATGTGATAAACGATCTCACTAATGATATGCCAGTAGGTTTTTACACATTCAGTAGATTGTTTTCGGGATATAAACCTAAATATCAATACTTACTTATTTCGTGGGGAACATCTCTCAGATATATAGGTAACCCCTGAAATCTTGTTTGAAGGGCTTTCTATTTCTGACATACTAGGTCTTTATGCGTGATGATATCTGGGGTATTATACCAGGACTTCTGATTTTGCGGGAGCAATAGCCTAGTCCTCGTATAATACTCTGCACTGCTTTATTCATAAAGCTCACCCTCTGCATAAAAATTGACAAACTATTGAAATATACGAATCAATTGCAGTTGAAGAAAAGATTCTCTAAAGGGAACACACCTAAAGACGAGCCATCATCTCTTTGATTTTGCGGAAGCAATAGCCTGAGCTCTCATGGTCTCGCATTTACCCATTTACAGATATCATTAGTGTACATTCACCTGTAAGACTGAATATAGGAGTCTGGATACGGGAGTATATTCTGAGGTGGGACACGCGAATAAGTTTAAGTTCCTTAAAACATTAATCTCGTATCTCGAAACAGTTGAACTTTGTGTGAAAATTTAAGTGGATCAGTATACTGACAATCTAAGTGAATCGTTTAGAACTTAAAGTGTTTAAAGCTCAACGGTGCTAGTGATTTGTCATAAACTGATATGATCCTCTTACACAAACTCACAAAAAAGATGTCTGTATATAGTTTATTTCCTAAAATCCAAAAAGAGTTTAAGTGTGTTTTAGCATAAAATTTTGAAAATTCAAAAAGATTTTATTTCATCTTATTTTCGACAACTGATGTTGGAAAGCCGATTTTCAAAATTTCAAGTGCTGAACATGATGGACAACTGGGTTGGGAGAGTTTGTTTGAAATAAGAAATGATTTTGAAATGATTAAATGGTTCATTAATTTGAAACCAAATTTGAATGTTTCGAATACAAGTGGTAAGCAGAGATTAAAAGTGTTAAATTTTAAAAGATTGTGAAATTTACTTTTGGGTATAGTGTATGCAGGTAAAAAGCTTTGGAAAAGCCAGGTTTCGACTCCTGAGGATATGCAGATTAGAACCAGGTTTTTGAGAGCCAGGCAACGGTCCTGAACCTGTGAAAGTTGCTAAGCAAGATCCCTGTGTCTAAGCCTTAGCAGAGTTTGAGCCAGGATACGATTCTAGAACAAGAGCTATGTCAGATTGTGATCCCGGAACAACGTAAGGGGGAGTCTGCTAGCAAAGGGGAGTTTGAAGATCGCAAGAGCCAGATACAGATATTGGATCAACATCCAAGTGGGAGAAGCTGCTGATGTTGATAAACTTAAAAAATCAAGAGATCTGATCAAGAGAATTTGGAGAGTCAGGTTGCGATTCTGGAAGAGCAAGAAGAAGATAAAGATTGAAGGATGATTACAGAGAAAGACATTTTGGAAATAGCGAGAAGACTGATCAAGACTGAAGATTCGTCATACTGAAGACTCGTACCGAAGACTCGTCAACATCCAAGGGGGAGTTTGTTGGTGCATATGTGTGTCGACTTCGTCTTGTATCGAGTCATGTAATAGGTTACATCGTCCAAGACACGTAGTACGAAAGAAACGGGAAACAGGACAAAACAAGCAGGTTCACACGAGGTGACCAGTTCGTGCGAATTGGACATGACTGCTTGGTGCGAACTGGTCTCTCCTATAAATAGGTGTCTTGTGATTTCATTTGTAGAACTTTGGATTCCGGTAGCGAAGCTCTGCCGAAGTGTCGCCAAGCCTGTAAAACGTTGTGATATCAATCTAATCGACATTTAATCTACTTCTAAGTGCATATCAAGCTGAATGAAGATCAAATCAATGAATTCCGCCTCTGATTTGGTCTAGAACTCTTCTGATTGACTCGTTTTGATCGATTCAACGATCCTACACGGAGGAAGAAGTTCTTCAAGCCACATCCAACCGAGAAGATTATCTTTTCGGAAATTTTGCTATTAGAATAAACAATAGGCTAGAACTTCTTTTCGGGTTTAGACTTCTCATGTTTTCTGACCTGCTTATCTAATATGTTAGTTTATTAGGAACCTTATGTAACTTTCTCTATTTAATGGATTGATGGTTTTAAAATTGTTTGGTGTTTGGATGATCTTGTAATGGGTAAAACACGCTCAGGATGGTGAAGGATACTAAGGAAAACTTGCACCAACACCCCATGCACAAAAACAAAGCCTCCTGAAAATTTTTGTTCATTACAGTAAGTTCGGCACGGGTCGTGCCCAGCCAACACGGCCCCGTGCTGAAAGGTCTGCAGAAAATCGCCCAGTTCAGGTAACTGGACACGGGGCGTGTTCACTGAACACGCCCCCGTGCCCAGGCTTCTGTTACTTTCTGATGATTTATGTTACTGGCAACCTGAACACGGGGCCGTGCCCGGACACCACGACCCGTGTCCAGATGCCCAGTAACATAAATTTTTGTTTAACACACCTTTTTACACATTCAATCAACCTAAAAACTTATTTTTGGGACACATTGAGGACAATGTGTAATTTAAGTGTGTGTGTGTGGGGGGGGGGGGGGATGCTAAAACCTTGAATTTTGCAAGTCCTAATTACAAGCCTTACACAAAACTCTATTGGAACCGCTAAACACCCCAAAAATTTTTCATTTTTTTATTTGTCTTGGTTTAATTTGGGAATTACAAGTTCTAAAAAGGTTAGATTTTTATAAATTTACAACCGATAGCATCGTGATAAAAAAGGAACCAACATAAGAAAATTATGAAACGGCATGACAAATCTAGTTAAAATTTGATTATATATACTTGATCACATTAAAAACCCATTCCCACAAAAAGTGAGTTTTGAGCCTTTATTGAGCATACAAATACACATCTTAAAACTAAATGCTCATTTTTCGTTTCTAGTGTGAATAGCCGCTTGGTTTCTTACGACTCTAGAACTTGCCATGACGATATATTCCTGGTCCTTACCAACTTAAACCCAAGTAAGTAAATGATGGATGCATTAGGACTAACCCTTTTTCTTTCAACACCATTATTTTTTTTACCACCTACCAAAAAATCCCCCTAGTTAACCCCTTTGAGTCTAAACCTTTTCATTTCCTTACCCAAAACAAACACCCATTACCCACCAAAACCATTTTCATTTTAAACCCTTTATTTTAGTAACAAAGCTCGGTTTTCTTGTGACTTCCTTATCAAAAAAAAAAAAAAAGAAAAGAAAAATGAAATTAGCAATAAACAAACAAGCTCATCAAAAGAAAGCTTGTTTGAAAAATGCTTCATTAGAATAAAAAGTCACAAAAACAAAATGTTTTACAAAAAACCGACGCTTTTTACGCCTTTTCGTCTTTTCTACTAACCACTAACCCAAAACCACCCACCTTTAACCCAAGCCTAATCCTTCCCCAAAGTCCCCTTGATATTTACAAAGGTGTATAGTTAAAAAGGAGGAGGATTGATTGCTTGGCAAACATATGGTAGAAGTAAGTTCCATGCCGCTCTCGAGTGTTTCACAAAAATACATCTTCGGCCGAGTGTTGAGTGATCTCCCGTGAGGTATGTGAACTTGTATATAAATGGAATTTTAAAGAGGCATGTTATGCCCAAATAAGTAATTTATCTTATGAAATGTTCTAAATAAATCATAACGAATAGGATTGTAAATAACATAAAAATAAAACCTAATAAAGAATCTTGGATTCCCGACACTCTATGACAAGCCCAAAACCTTCTCTTCTACCCATTCCATTTGGGTGTGTAAGCCACAAAATAAAGAGTTTTGCTTGAGGACAAGCAAAGATTCAAGTGTGGGGGTATTTGATGTGTGTAAAATGCAACATATAAATTACATCAAATGAGGCATAAAACTAACCCTTTTTTAGTACTAATGTTGGAAAAAGTGTGCTTTTGTCTTCCTTTTGTATTTTCTAGGTTAAATGAGCTTAAATGAACAAAAGAAGCAAAAATACAGTCAAATCTAACATAAATACAAGAAAAGGAATAAACGTGGCATGCCCGACCCCTCGACAGCATCTTCCCAAGCAAAAACAAGACAACAGAAGGCAGAACACACCCCGTGTTCATTGGACACGGGGGCGTACCCAAGTGTCTGCAGAAAAGACAAAGTTGTAGAAGCTTCTATTTCCCAACACGGAGGCGTGCCCAGCGGGCACGGGGCCGTGGTCAACGCAAATATTCGCAGAATCTGAGCAAATCTTGATAGTACAGATACGCTCTGCACACGGGGTCATGCCCAGCGGACACGGGGGCGTGGTCAACTAATATAGACAAACTGCAATTAATGAAGAAAGAGAAGACGGGTGGACACGGGGCCGTGCCCAGCGGGCACGGGGCTGTGTCCGGGCTTCTGTGCAGGGTTTAAATAGGGGTGCTTGGCTCACTTGCAAATCATCCCTTGACAAACCACCTCTCTCACACTTCACCCACCCACCACCACCATCACAACCCACATCCACCACCATCATCCATCATAGAGTGTGTGTAGTAGTCTAGGGATCCAAGATTGATCGTAAGAGTTCATGACAATCAAAGGCCATGTTTGCCTAAGTCTCTTACATCACTTGGTGAGGACAAGCATTTAGTGTAATACTTTTTATTTTTAATCTTTTCTCTCTTTTTATTTGGTTATGTATTAATGACTTTAATAACTAGTTTATTATGTTGAAGGTGAAACTTCCTTATCATTTGTCTGTGGTGTCTTGGCGTTATTTTACAGTCTATATAAAATAAAAGATTTACACCATTCATATCTCCACGGTCTATATGGAGATATGTTGGCTGCCTGGTCGGGGGTTAAGGGAATGGTTTGGTAAGCGTCTTGCCTTGTTCAGTGTATAGATCCTGCAAGGACCTGGGTCAAGCTTAGTAGGACCTCCTTCAATACCCACTGGTATTGGATGGCGGGGGTTCGAATTTCTTGATCCCCTCATATGTAAACTACTATTAAAACATTAACCCGGCTACTTAGGATTGTATCCTTGCTGACTCAAACTACTTAGCCGAGAGTAATGTCACATTCAAAAGAGGGGCCTACCACATTACGCATTAATAACTTAATTAATTATCTTTCAATAATCCAACCCTTTAGGATTGTATCCTTGCTGACTCAAACTACTGGGTTGAGGGTAACGTCACCTTCAAAAGAGAGGCATACTACTATAACTAAGATAATCTCTTAAAAAGTGCAAAAGTGCGGAAATAATCAAAGGTTACACTAAAGGCGAGTCGGATCCAAGTGATTCATCTTGTCTATCTGTTTTATTTTTATTTTTATTTTTATTTTCAGCATTTTTAGTTTTTATTCTCTTGTTTAAAAATCTTTTTCTAAAATTTTGATTTGATTAGAAGTTGAGGATAAACCGGTACTAAAAGCTCTTGTGTCCTTGGACGACCTCGGTATCTTACCAACGCTATACTACGCTCACGATGGGTGCACTTACCCATATGTGTGTTTAGTGTTAGTAAAATATCGTGTTTTATAAATTTAAAACTTGACTAATGTGTTTAAAAGGGTGAAAAATATACTTAAAAAATATATACACACCGACACACATCAGGCACCTTTTTCACCAATGAAGTCCCTTGGTTTGCAAGAGACAAAGTACTTATAAGAACAAGTCTTGGAACGTGGTTCCTGATCAAACACTATCTTCTTGGATGGTTGACTTTTCTGATTTAACGAATGTTGAGAGTCGTCCTTTTTATATGTATGTGTTTTAGAAGGAGGCTTAGAATGAGCTACTAATTGAGTCTTGGTGCGATTGTTACTTGACTCTCTAAATACTCTTCCAACAACTTTAGTTACAGCATTGTCTATCATAGCTTGCAGATCAGCACCCATTACGTTTAATCTTGTGTTATCATTCCTTTGATTAGGATGACTGATGCGTGCGAAGTGTTATATATATTAGGTGTATATTTTAAGCCCCTTTAACACTTATTTTAGCCAAGTTTTAAATTTATAAAACACGATATTTTACTAACACTAAACACACATATGGGCAAGTGCACCCATCGTGAGCGTAGTATAGCGTTGGTAAGATACCGAGGTCGTCCAAGGACACAAGAGCTTTTAGTACCGGTTTATCCTCAACGTCTAATTAAAATCAAAAAGTTAGAAAAATGTTTTAAACTAAGAAAAAAAAAATTAACTAAAATGCTGAAAATAAAAATAAAAAGAAAAACAGATAGACAAGATGAATCACTTGGTTCCGACTCGTATCTAGTATAACCTTTGATTATTTCCGCACTTTTGCACATAATTAAGAGATTATCTTAGTTATTGTAGTAGGCCCCTCTTTTGAAGGTGACGTTACCCTCACCCCAGTAGTTTGAGTCAGCAAGGATACAATCCTAAAAGGGTGGATTATTGGAAGATAATGAATTAAGTTATTAATGCAAATTATGGTAGGCCCCGCTTTTGGCGGTGACGTTACCCTCGACTAAGTAGTCTGAGTCAGCAGGGATACAGTCCTAAATAGCCGGGTTATAGTATTAATAGTAGTTAACTTATGAGGGGGTCAAAGAGTTTGGACCCCCGCCATCCAATACCGTGAAGCATTGAAGGAGGTCCTACTAAATTTGACCCAGGTCCATTGCATGACCTCTAAACGCTGAACAATGGCAAGACCTTTACCAAACCGTTCCCTTAACCCCCGACCAGGTAGCCAACATACCTCCATATAGACCGTGGAGATATGAATGGTGAAAATCCTTTATTTTATATAGACAGTAAAATAATGCCAAGACACCACGGACAAACGATAAGGAAAGATCACCTTCAACATAAGTAACTAGTTATTAAAGTCATTAATACAAAACCAAATAAAAAGTGCAAAAGATTAGAAATAAAAAGTATTATACTAGACACTTTGTCTTCACCAAGTGATGTAAGAGACTTAGGCAAACATGGCCTTGATTGTCAAGAACTCTTACGATCAATCTTGGATCCCGAGACGACTCACACACTCTACGATGGACAATGGATGATGGTGGTGGATGATGGTGTTGTGATGGTGGTGGGTGGTGGATGAAGTGTGAGAGAGGTGGTGTGCCAAGGGATGAGTTGAAATGAAACCAAGCACTCCTATTTATAGGCTGAACAGAAGGCTGGGCACGGCCCCGTGTCCGCTGGACACGCCCCCGTGCCTGTGTGACACTCTCTCTCTTCATTAATTGTAATTCGCAATTACAATTAATGCGCCTGCTGTACTTTCGCCACGCCCCCGTGTTCACTGGGCACGGCCCCGTGGTGGGCAATAGAAGCTTCTACAGGTTTGTCTTTAGTGCCAGGGCTGTCCATCCTGAGCACTGCCCCATGCTGAGCTGGACACGGCCCGTGCTGAGCTGGGCACGCCCCGTGCTCAGCTGGGCACAGCCCCATGCTCAGCTTTCTTCTTGTTTTTGCTTTGGGAGATGCTGTTGAAGGGGGTCGGGCATGCCACGTTTGTTCCTTTTCTTGTATTTATGCTAGATTTAGCTGCCTTTTTGCTTCTTTTGTTAATTTGAGCTCATTTAATCTTGAAAATACAAAAGGAAGACAAAAGCACACTTTTTCCAACATTAGTACTAAAAAAGGGTTAGTTTTATGCCACAATTGATGAAATTTATATGTTACATTTTGAACACATCAATGACTATTAACTTCTTCTGAGTCAGCCATGTTAAAGCTTGAAAGCTATATAATAAATGACAACAACTTATTTAGTGGTCTTATATTGAATCATCATATTCGGTGATTCATTAACCATGGTAAAAATAGACCACATTGGTTAATCGGCTAATCAGTTTTGAAGAATATTTATTTAAACTTTTTAGTATAGTTAGTCCGGTTATAAACCATTAAGGGTATTAGGGTGGCACAAGAGGCCTCGTCAAAAGGACAGTTTTATATTATAGGCCATGATCTTATTGGACCAAGGCATTAAGGATTTGAACATAGTACTCCACCTTTCTTGACAGAGAGTCATGGACTATTATTTTCATTGTTATGTAGTTAGAATAGTTTGCCCGAGGGAGCATCACTTAGTGGATACTCTGATATGATCTTCTCAATTGATGATATCCGCCATGATTTAATAGATCATTTGGCTAAATAAGGAAATCTGGAAGAATCCAAGTATTAAGATGACTAGTGTGATTTTCTCGAACCATATTTGTCAAGAGTGTTAACATGTTCTTAGATGTTAACAAGGATTTATTATCTTAAGAGGGTTTTACCATCACAGCCATGTCTATATTGACATATGGGCTAGGTTGTACCATTAAGACAGTCTTTTGAGATTTATTGGCAGATTAATTATAAATTGAAATGATAGTTTGATTGATGATATAATGTGTGTATATATATAATAACAATTGTGATTCCAAAAGAAAATTTCTCATAATTAATACTACGAATTACATAAACTGCCCTAAACGGGTCTTTAAATAAATAAAAATTGTCCACGCAGGGGCTTAAATGAAAGACAAGTCCTCGTAGGGACTGATATTTAAAAGAAATGTCCACGCAGGGACTTAATTGAAATTAAAATTACAAAACAAAAGTAAGGGTCTTTAATGATCCTTCTTCTTCTTCTTCTTCTTCTTCTTCCCTTTGATAAAGTTTTCCAAACCATTAAGAAACTTGTGGTGCTTTCTATCACGTTCTTCCACCCTTTGTTCCACTTCTTCCAACCTTTGTAAGATTTCTTGCGGTTATGGTTGTTGAAGTGGAGGTTGAGGTTGCTGCTGCTGTTGCGGTTGTGGTTGTGGCGGGTATTGATACCCATAAGCAGGGTACCCAGTTGGGTACGCAGGTTGAAAAGGTGAGGGGTAGAGAGCATTAAAATTTGCTGCCTTGACATATGGGTCAACGGTAGGTGAAAAGATAGTTATAACCCGTGTAAGTTTGTGGCTCATACGGGTTGTACCCAGTTGTATTTGGGTAAGCAGGGATTGGGTTTTCAAAACCCATGGGAGGTGGTGGTGGTGAAAAAGCGACCGGTGCAGAGTCGACTTCTGACACAATGTTTGAAGGCCCACCCACTTGTGGATCTTCAAAAATGGGAGGGTAGTTGCTGGAAGATTGTGGGGTACTAAAATGGAAACCCCCTAGCACGGACATTCGTGCGCTTCTCCTTAGCCTCAATGGTTCTGTTGGCGGAGGCTGCTCTGGTGCTGGAGGTGGTGGTGGCGTGACCGCTTGAAAGTGCGGGTCCTCAGAGGGAGTCTGCTATGGTGGTGGTGAGTCATGGTGTGGGGGAGTGAACTCCCACTTGTAGGTGGTCCACCTTTCAGCCCATAAATCGGGGCCTCTGTATGGAGATCCTGCAAAAGAAGAACCGCTGGAGATATCTATGGGATGCGTAGGTGTCCCAGAAGGTGGCATGACTGGATCTGGATCATCGTCCCCATCCATATCCTGATATTCAGGAAAGTGATCTTCGGGTCCCAATGGGTTATGACCCATTGGTTCATTAATGTAATCATTGGGGGTTAAATTGACCCTGTAAATAAGGAGAAGGTTGGTGGAATGAATGGTGGGAACCAGAACGTTGCAAAGAATGGTGCGAATACACTGACTGTTGTGAGTGGTGGGAGCCTTGGGGCTCGTCAGGTTGCTGTGGACCAAAAGAATGGTGATAAGAGGGAGAGGTGCAAAGCGAGATAGAACGCCTTGCGGGTTCCAAGGAGTGTCTCCAGTCATCGTATGGGTCTGAGCTGAATGACGCAGAGGGAGTTCTCGTATGTGAAGGCCCTGCTTTGTGATCATGCCTCCCTCTCATTGGTGCTTTGCCTCGTCCTCCTCTTCCTTGAATTCTTGGTGGCATGTTTAATATGTAGTCCTGTCAAGAACAAAGAAACAAGCAATATATATAAACCAAATAAGATTAAGATTAAACCTAGGTCATTTGCCTAGACTCAGAAGTCAAGGATATGTGCTACTGTGTCATTGAGATTAAACACAAAAGGCTAGTGTTTAATTCACTCGATGTTGGCTCTGATACCAACCTGTCACACCCCGATATTTCAACCACATACCGGTGGGCCCGGCGGGGAGTATCATGACATAGTTGGTATCATCATAGTCAAATATACATAGTTTATAGCACAGCAGAAGTCTTGGTAGAAATTACTATTACAAACCGAAAGTGTAAAGTACGAATAAAAGAATATATACAGACGGTTGTAAGAAAGGATCCATAGGCAGATCTAAATTAAATACAAAACATGTTCAACAGACATAAGGCATTATGGACTTGCAAGATCCTCTACTTAACACCTAGAAGCTCCCAGCCTAGTACGTGTAGTACCTGTCACTTAGGATTTTTGAAAATACGTCAGTTTACACTGGTAAATACAATTAACCGACTCTTTTGAAAACATTTATGAAAATTGGTTTAGATGCACAAGGCGCAAATATTCTTTTATAACTTGGGAGAATTATATAAAAATAATATTGTATACAGATTTACATGTTTGTCGTACGTTCAGGGCCCAGGGCCCGGGATAGAAGCCGAGACATGATTAATAGACACGCCACTAATATAAACCCACAAGGAGTTATCCCCAACAAGTGGGTATATCATTTTACATAAGCAACTGTCAGGTGTATGCATACACCCCATGCTTAAGTCGTGGCCATTTGCAAATGAAATGAGCCGAGGATATCTAGGACACGATCGTATTAACCCCCAAATGTTTATGTTATCAAACAACACATATTAAAACGGGTTATGTAATTTATTAATCACAATCCGATTAAATGATTCCATACCCGACCAAGCGGTAATATATTACCGTATCCCAAGCCCGTACAAGGGAAAATAAGTTAAAAGTATTTACCTGAGCTTTAAAATGCGAGATTTGTCTACTCAGCCATATAATCTAATCAAACTAGTGCAAGTAGCTTTTACCGGGGCTCCTAATCTGGAACGTAAGTTTTATTAACCTATTAGATTACTAACGGGTCTTATTTAAGTTGTAAACTTAGACCGGCTAGTTTAAAGAAGGATTTGCGGTATGAAACTCTAAATTAAGCGATGATCGGATTGGAATGTAATTTAGACCCAACAAGTACGGAGACTTGTATAATATGGGTAAACTAAATACATTCTGGATTTTGAAGTTCAAATGATAAGGTTTAACCCGTTTCGGATAATTTATGCAAACTAGTTACATAAACCGCACCGAACGCGTATAAGCATAACGGGTAACCGGATGAGTCATGTACAAGTTCCATAAGTTATTATGCTTAGAATATGTTATGATATCAGTAGGATATCAACAAATATGCCCAAAAAGATTTTAAAACCGAATTAAGCCTCATAAGGGCATATTGATCATTTTATGATTTATAAAAGGGGTTTACATGCAAACTGAGGTTCTGGTCATAAACCTTTTGTAAAAATATTTAATTTATGTTATATTAACAGTAGGATATCATATATATGTGTGTTTACCATTTATGACCAAACTACGCACCGTAGGGGCATTTTGGTCATTTCACACATAGTTATAAGGACTTATTTGGGTTCTGAGTTCATGACCCATACTTACTGTAAAAATATTAGAAATGGTTTATAAAATTAGTGGGTAAAAAGCTTTGGGTGCTAAGTATGGTTTAAAGCCAAACTATGCACTTCATTGTCGTAAAAATCGATAAATGACGATTATTTTGATGTTTAAAGAATTCTGAAGTTATGACCAGCTTTGAATGGTCAAAATAATTTATTTATCATACTATATCAGTAACAAAAGGTTCTTGCTTGTTAATCTTACTAAAAATCCATTTTATGTTAAAAATGATATAATCGTCATTTAATATTATAATACGAAACTTATGCATAAACTCAGTAAGTAATCTGATTTGAAAATCCAATTAGTCCTAAATATGATATTATATCAGTGAGTATTGAGTTTTGATGTTAAAATTATATTTAAACTCTATCTGCATGCATAAGGGTATTTTAGTCCTTTATGAAGCATGTTTTGTAATTTATTATGTAAATTCAATCTATGACCAGAATATAGTTGCCAAAATATGTTAAATAAATTTACTAATTAGAATATAATGTGTTTGCATGGTTGTTTATGTTAAAAATCGTATTTTTTTTAACAAAAAAGGGCATTTTAGTCAAAATTAAGCACAATAACGGAAACAAGTAAATAAACTCAGATTACTAAGGGACCATGTAATATAACCTCAGTGGGTTATACTACTATATAATATGGTCACAAAGGAACCTTAATGCATAAAGAAACTAAGCTAATTCTGGTCAGAACTGAAAGTCAAAGCAAAAGTCAACTTTTGCAACTTTCGGTTGCGAACCGAGCCTAAACTCAGAATTGTCGGGTTGAACATGCCTAGACATGTTCTAATAATGTTTACCAAGTTATTTAAGTGATAAAACATATTTTATAAACTCTACATTATCAGATGTGATTTTATTTAAAAACTAACCCGTTTGACTTTTTATATTAATTACTTTGACCCGACAATTAACTAAGTAAACGTGGTAATTAGGAGATGCCCTTTTGAGGGATTAACACCTACTTAATTACCATCACGTAGCCATATTCGCCTCGAACAATGGCTAGACCGTTTATGTCTAAACCGATAGTCAAAGCGTTATTATGACAACTTTGACTTTCAGCTTTAAAACATATAAAAACCGAACTAAGGAGGCTAAGGAAACTTACAAAGGGTCCTAGCTCGAAATTTGAACTGAGGAGGACTTCCTTCTTGACCAGGAATCCCAGAGAACCAAGCTTAGAGAGGAGAAGTGATAGTTTTGAATTGTGCAAGTTGAAATGGAAGCAAACGGGTCTATTTATAGTACAAGAGATGCTCCTATGATGCAACCAAATGTTATGAGAGCTTAACAAGTGTCCCTTGACCTGTCTAAATACAGACAACAACCCTTGGTTTTGAATTAAAGCTGTAGAAGGTGACAAACCTGCAGCTGTCCATTTTTCTACCCAGTTACAGTGCTTACGGACCGTAAGCCTGAGCCCTTACGGTCCGTAACCGCTTTTAATTTATATCGCCCAGATACAGTCCCTTACGGACCGTAAGCCTTATCCTTTGCGGTCCGTAAGCCAGCGATCAGAAGACTAAAATTTTCAAACTTTATATATTTGGCTCCCATTATTGATTTTCAATTATCATTTATTTTCGAGTGCTTGTTTTCTCATAATCAAGTCCCGGTTTTGACAAACGGTCACTCAGAGGCGTAAATTAGCATGTTGACACTGTTATTCCTTCAAGTTTAATTTTATTACCCGCCTAGGGTTTACGACACGTGTCATGATTTTGCGAGGTGTTACAATTCCTAAGGAGCATATGTTACAAATAGGAAGTCACGTTATCGCAACGGAGATGTGGGTTGCTCTCCGAACCCATAATTTCGGTGCGGATCAAAACCGGGAAACAAGACTTTAAACTCTAATGGGAGATTTTGAAAATATCAAGATGTAGGACCAAGGTGTTATGGGTGATTTGATAACCAGTAATAGAAGAAATTAACAAAATTGGTTGATAAATTTCATAACCAGTTGTGTAAATGTTTTATTCGTATGGGAACTTCTATAGAATAGGTTGTAGACTTGAAGACCATCTGTTATGATGATATTGCGCGTCAGGTTAAAATTTATGAAGAAAGAATTAATGAATGGGAGATCTAAATCAAGCAAAATCATATTTTATTTACAAATTCGGGTGAAAAGTGAAGGAAAAGGAGCATACGTGTGAGCATTGTAGTTGTGGAAACTCGATTCGTGAAGACTATGGGTGTGGTCGAGGTGGATGTCGGGGGTCCAAGAAGAAAGGTCAAGGAGATGGTGGAGTAAAATGGCATAAGAGCCCCGTGAATTGCTTTGAGTTTGGGCATAACATATAGGCAGTGACGGATCTTGCCCGTTGAACGTGCCAGGGCCGAAAGACACGAGCACTAAAAAAAGCCCGGGCAAGCCCGGGCCAAACATAGTATATATAAAAAATTTCGATCGAAATGCGGAAAATTAGCACTAAGGCCGAAAACTTTCCCGGGCCGTGGCCTTCTAAGAACCGCCCCTGCATATAGGCTATCGAAGTGTCCAAATCAATATGTAGGGGGTGTCTAAATAACCAAAGCCTTATTTAATGTTTACTAATTGGAGTACTAGTAAGCTTAAATTATGGGCCATGTTTTCTTATTTGTAGGGATAGTTAACGTCAATCTTAATCACGTTAACTTAGTGGAGCTTAGGTCGTAGATTAGTATATTATTCCTGCAACGCTTTTTAGTTGTAATCGTAACTTTCTGTTCTGCTGGTTTTGAATTCAATCAATGAAAAGAATCGGTCGAGTGAAAGGTTTTGCTCAACCGGCTATGTTTTCTTCTTGTTTATTATTTGCGATCAAGGCATACACACCAACAGACTACACCTTTGTTGTTAGGTTATTCTTGATGTTATGGGTCGTGTACGGGTCAAGTCGGGTTACGAGGCTAGAAATGAGTTGAGAACGAATCAGAAAATGGGTAATCCAGTAGTAGATAACAGATCACATGTGAAGACTTAGTCTTATGTTGGCCAAGTTCGTTGGAGGTGGATGTCATGGGTTGTTGCTATAAAACAGGAGCTTGTGGTTTTTCTATGCATGTGTTTATTTAGTTGTTTTCTTTAAAAATAAAATTAGTATATATGCTTTTAATTCACCCCTTGAAATCATCTTCTTTAGTGAGAAATACAACAGAAAGATTACGTAAAATTGAGTGTGTTGTGTGTGTTTTTGGGCCTAAATCAACATTTGGTATCAGAGCAAGGGTCGAGAAACAAGAGCGGCGGTGTTTACTTTAACAACTCTCATTAAAAGTATTAATTCTTATTTTATTTTATCCAATAGGAAACCCTAATTGAGACCCCAAGTAATACTGCATGACCCCTAAAATTTTCAGGCCCCTAAAACTCAAGGGGGGGGGGGGGTATTCCCTAATTAGTATTATCCTTACAGTTTGGTGTAGAATTCGAATTTCATCGAACCACTGACTCATCCATGCTATAAATACACGGGGCTACCCTATCCTAGAAGGGCACCCGTTGCGTCACGCGACAGTCTGTCGCGCCACGCGACAGGGACCATTTTCTAGTATAAGTATCAGGGGTTTGGCACTTGCATGGCTGCGTTGGTTCGACATTCAAATTCGTTTCGTACACTGAGTTATTCACTTTTTCGTTCAAAACACACACTAGCACTAAGCTCTGCTGCGACAACAGGGTAATAACTCGATCACTGCTACGATACAATGTCCGATCGATTGAAACCAATCCGATGGATGTTTAAGTGCTGCCCGAATCCGGGCTATACTTTGTCATTCGTCGTGAGGGTTTTGATTTCGTGAGCTTATCGTAAATGTTGTATTAAGTTACTGACCTAGTTTCGTATGCATGGTTATTTTAATTAGGTTATCAGGCTTATGAGTAGCCTAAACTCTGCCCAACTAAACTTGCAATGTGAGTTATTCTCTTTTTATCAACAATGTTTTACAATACTCCAATTTGTTTTCAAAGGTTATAACTACAGGGATTAAGTCTTGGTTATCTTGAATCACTGGCTAGTGGGGTATTGTGCACATTACTAATTTCTCACGGTTAGGTTCATCAACCTAACAGTGATAATCATCACTACTTGGGTGAAAGGACCCAATAGTGGTATGAACATCGTCACAAGGCTGTGACATGGCGCCAGATAAAAATAAGATAGTAGCCATTGTAATCGCTCTTATGATGTAATTTATAACTAAGAGTCGTTTTATCAAAATTGAATGACTCGCCAGTATTTCCCCGCTAATAAAATATTTTTAAACATGTTTCAGGTGACCTACTGTGAATCAAGGAAAAGTGGCATGGAGCACTAATAAAGCTTGAAGTGGTGGCTTAATAAAATAAATAAACATGTTAGTAAAACAGGGAATTTCCTCGTGAAATTCCTCTATTGTAAATTACGGGGTTTGTCCCAAATTATGAAATAAAATAATTGGGCATTTTCAAGTTTTAAAAGATCCTATTAAACTTCCGCTGTCAACTCAAATAATAAATACCACGGGTTTCTGTCCCGCTGCTCCTGGACCGGGTCACACCGGGACGGGGGCCGTGACAGAAAAAGGTGGTATCAGAGCCACTAATTTAAGCCAATTAAGTATTCAAAAATGCTTAATTTCTCAATTTACCACTCTGTGTTTTTGTGAAAATTTAACTTGCAATTTTGTGTTTTCTCTATATCTGCTAAACAACATGAATGAGTTGTCTGAAGCTCTTCAGAATCTCAATCTCCATTCTCTTGGTATGGAAGTCTCCAGAGACTTTTCCGATTATCTAGCCGACACTGAAGAACCCATGGAATTCCTGGCTCAAGCCCAGGAGAAACCCAAGTCAAAGAAGAGAAGAAGATTCGTAGGCTGGAGACGCGCACGGAGGAAGAAGCCAGCCGCACAGAGGATTAAAAAGACTGAGAATCTCAAGGATAAAGGCAGAGGAATAGAGATTGGGGAAAGTTCAGGGCAAGCCTAGGAAATGCCACCATGGGAAGAGCTTGATCGCAAACTGGCGAATTGTGACCTCATTGGACCTGCCAATGAAGACCTCTTTAATTACCCAATCGAATCACGACTTCAAGTTAATCTGGAACCTGCTATCCCAGATCCCGTTGTTAACCACCAACTTCTACTCGGAGAATTGCAGGAATGGTGGACCAGTGATTGGCAATTTCAGAATCTCTTGAATAACCCTAATACCTTTTCCCCCAATTTGACCCTATGCCTGCACCAAACCCACCAATGAGCACCAAGAACTTGGCTGAACTCCGCCACTATGGCGAGGAGTTGGTTGATGCAGGAAATAGAATCCGGGAGGTGGGGGAGAGGATATCATGGAAATTCGACGAGAGGGAACGTCGTTTCTGAAATGCCAGCTGACAGGGATTGTATGTGGTTGTATGGTTACTTGTTTAATAATAATAATAATCATAATAATAAAAATATAACTATGTAAAATAACTTAAAATAAAATTTTTGTAATATAACGGGTGTGTAATGATGCATACTAATATATATAAAAATATCAACGTCGCAAAGTCGACAATTTTGGCTATACGTGTTAACGTGATTATGTGCGATTGTTTTATTGTGTTTGATTTTTATTTATTTTAGGCTAAACACTTATATATATTAATTACCAGATGGAACACGCTAGTAATGAACCAGTTAACGAGGTTAACCAATCCGAGCAAAACAATGGAGATCAATTTCTTAATAGACAGGATATCGAAAATATCGTTGCTCAGGGAATAGCCAATGCTATTCCAACAATCCTTGCTGCTGCCCGAAATCCAGTTGAACCTCAACCAATTATTCCCAGCAAACGTACTCACGGTGACAATTTCAGTAATAGCGTAAATGGAGGCGGCAACAATAATAATAACGATAATGATGGGATACAAGCCCCATTCCTTAAGAAAATGAAAGCTGCAACGCCTGGTTGCACTTACAAGGAATTTCTTGCCTGTAAACCGGTTGAATTTGCAGGCAACGAAGGAGCGACTGCTGCACTGCGATGGTTAGAGAAAACTGAAGCAGTAATTAAAATAAGTAAATGTGCCGAGGAAGACAAGGTCATGTACGCATCACATCTTTTTAAAGAAGGGGCACTAGAATGGTGGAATACGGTACTACAAGCCAAGGGAAGCGATGTGGCTTATGCCATGAATTGGAAAGAATTTAAAAGTCTGGTGGAAAGAAAATTATGTCCCGAATATGAAAAGGAACAAATGACAAATAAGTTCCTGAACCACCGGATGGTGGATGTAGACTGTCGAGGGTATACTTCGACATTCTTCAAGTATGCTAGAGTTGTACCAACCCTGGCTTCGCCAGAACCGGTACTTATTTCTCGCTATATTTGGGGTTTGATTGGCGAAATACGTGATATCGTTAAAGCAGCGAGACCTCGCACAATTGACGATGCTGTGGAATTAGCCAACACCTTGACCGACGGGTTGGTACGCACACGAGAAGAAAATCGGAAGAAGGAAATGGCCCAAAAGATTACCCAAGGATTCCGTGTGGGAAATAATAGTAACTTCAAGAAAAAGGGAACCGGGCAATCTTCCACTGCTCCATTTTTCAATACCTGTAAAAGAAAGCATTTTGGAAAATGCAAAGGGTATTGCAACTTTTGCAAAATTCCAGGGCATCAAGAAGAAGATTGCAGGAGGAAGAAATTAACAATCTGCTTCAACTGTGGAGAAGCTGGACATTTTAGACCAGACTGCCCTAAACTGGTCAAACCAACTGACAACATGTCACACCCTGGCTTTGCGGAAGCGTGGTTAATTTTGGTGTGACTTCTTAATACCATAGCTTAATCATAACAAAGCTATATGAATTTAAAAACCATGCAAGTCATCATTAAGTTTAGAAATCAACATACAATACCATTGTTTTAAACGCACGACCATAATCCATGTTCAGTAAACATTACAACTTATAACAAACATAAACGAGGGTTAAGGATTGTGTCTTGTCCAGGTAAGAGAACACAACCCCTAATCCTTGATGACTTCATGAAGATTTCAGCGGAAAACGTTCATACCGTGCCAGAATCCGTTTAATTTCCTGAAATACATGTGAGTTGAAAAATCAACAATAATGTTGAGCGAGTTCATGTGCAAGTGAGTAGGTAAAACACTTGTAAGTATAAAAGTTTCCTGGTATGTAGCAGTGTAAGAGGACTTGTGATCACCAATGGTTTGCAAGGCCATTAGCATGTTGTGAAATGCAAGTAAGTAAGATACAACCCTAGCCGATTTTGCGTTGGGTACCAAGTCACTCCGGATCCGTTCTGTTAGTCCTTCGAGAGGCCTGTTCTGTTGGACCGGGAGCTGGGCTCGCTACACCCAGATAGATCTACCGCTCGAGTCCCTCGGGGTTCTAACTACCCATTCACATGATCTAAACCTCCTTACGTTATTCATACCGTGTATAAAGTACTTGTAAACAAAGTAACATGTATTTCACCCCCGCAGTTAAGAAAACTGAAAACAGTTAGAGAAAAGGGGGACATGAACTCACAGTGGATGCGTAAACTCTATCAAGCGTCTCTGAAGCAGTAATCTGTGCAACGACCTACAAGTGCTAATTCTATTAGACGGACGGCCGTGCTTTAGCTTTACAGTTTATGTTTGCGGGAAATAGTTAGACAACTATTTCGTGTTACATTTTGTATATGCTTGATAGTTATTCTTCTTCCCAAGGATGGGGGATACAATACATGTGCGTAAGTTACGTTTTATCAATCTTGTGGTAATGTAATTACCGGTGTAACTTATATGTTTATGGCGAAGGCGTTTGTATTACTTTTGGAGTCGTTAACGTTTGTAAACATTATTTTTACTCTAAAAATAATATTTATGCGTTTCACAAAATAATCATAAACAGTGTGTGAAAATATATATTTATCACGTTAATATTTTGTGAAAATCCCACCTCCGAATATTTAGTAAAATATAGTACTGGCGAAATTTTATGTTTCAAAAGTATGTCCAAAAATAGTTGTAACACTTGTTGTGTAAAAAGTCTAAGTGTTAGGTTTTTAGAAAATTTCGCCAGAGTTTCCTCTGTAACTGGAGGTGGCCACGCTTTCAAGCGTATCATTTTCTTTTAACAATCAATTCAACAATCTTCTTTATTTCAATCAAACAATTTCCGACACATCAAACTAGTCAATAAATATGTAAAGTTGCATAATCGCATGAACTTGTAGTTTTTCCGAATCTATATTATAAACCCCATTTATATACGTAGATCTTTATATAAAGTACTTTCAACCTTGTAAAAACCTCGTTTTTAGAGAAGTCCGACTTTACAACTTCTAGTTATTTTTCCCAAAAATAGTCATTTTGTCGAAATGTGCGTTACACAAGTGTTTACACACTCGTGTGTTCTAAATATCATTCTTAACATTGTAAGATACGTTTCTTTAAAACATGATTTCTTTAAAGTGTGGTCCTTTGAAGATACCACTTGCGGATACGTAGATCCGCTAGTTTTAAACACCATTTTACCGGTTAAAACACTTTTACACAAGTAAAATAATTCTTTACAAGTTCATGTCTCTAAAATGTGGTAGTGTTTCACTTTTAACCCTTGTATCTTTCAAAAACAAGCTTATGTGATGATATGTGATTTTACAAAGTCGGGTTAAACGAAGATTTAAGCTACCACATTATAGATCGGGTCACAATAAGCACAAATTTCAAGTCCTACGACTTTTACACAAGACATGTGCTATTAACCTCCATTTTAGTGATTTTTACTAGACTTTAAAGGTTCAAAACGCGTGTTAACGATATTTAACCGACGAAAGTTCTTTTAACCACTTTAGATGAGTGTAAAAACAAGTTTTAAAGGTTATACCTCTAGCTCAAGGCTAGGGAAGAGTTGTGACGAAAACCGCGTGGATAAAAGCCAACGAGAGTGGTCCTTCGTGATCCGAGTGCACCAAAGCTCCTTATACGTGTCTTGTGATGTGTGAATGATCTTGGAATGGAGAGACAAGAACCGAAAAGAATGATGGTGGTGAGGGTGGTGTTCGGCCGTGAGCCACCAAGAGAGCAAGAGAGAGAGTAATTTGGTGTTTGATTATGAATGAACTCTCATGTTTAGTTTAGGTTTTATAGACAATCTTTAAGGTGTATTATCCTTTGGATCTTGTGTCATGAAGATGCTAGACAATTGAGATATGGCAAGATCACAAGTACAAGTTCATGTTCCCTAGATGGGGACGGTTAGGGGCTTGGGTGGGGGGTTGGTTCGATCTTAAGTAGAAGGTTAGGAGTTTAGTTAAGGTTAAGTAAGTTAGTTTAGGTTTAAACTCCGTTAGTTACGTGTAACATGTTATGGCGGGTGTTAGGGTAATCAGAGACCCTAACTGGCTCAGATAAAATATAAAAGTGAGAATAACAAAATTTTCATGTTCCGGGTAAAGTCCGGGTGTTCGGTTGGATAGTAATCCGTTAAAGTGTTACAAAAGACTTTAAAGTGTCGTTATTACATTTTTAGTGACACAATTTGTTTTCCCGACGCTTTAGAAAGTGTCTAGTGATATTTTCTCATTTTTGGCACTTTACTAGTCAGCTAGAAGCTGGTTAAATTATTTAAAGTGCTGTGTTTGGTACTTAAAGTACGTTCTGGCACATCCGAATCAGTGTATCTTATCCCCTAGAGACGAGGTAACACAACCCTTATATCCTACACTCACTACCAGTGTAGTCAAAATATATGAGGCTCTTAACAGGCCTTGAGGCAGTATTTGCCTGATGCTGGTTATATCAGCATGTTTACTGTGTATCCGTTTGGTGCTACTGTGCTTTTTGTGCATCATGTTTGTCACTAGGGTTCAGCACGTAAATAATGTAGTGACAGCAAATAAAGTATGATGCAAGTAAGTGCATGTATCAGTATGCAGGTAGCAGTTTATCAGCTAGTTTTAATCAAGCACAGTAATCAAGTAATAATTAATCATTAATTAAGTTGTACGGATACCTGGTTTTGTGCGGGTTGTCACACAACAAAGCCAAACCTGCAGAAGGAACTACCAAAAAGAACGCAAAAGCCTTCCAGTTGACTACCCAGGAAGCAGAGCTAATCCCAGATGTAATAGCCGGTACGTTCCTAGTTCACGACGTTTATGCGAAAGTATTATTTGACTTTGGTGTAAACCAAAGTTTTATAAATACCTGATTCTGCCAAGCTCTTAACCTACCCTTAACCAACCTTAGACAAATTTTTACGGTAGAAAAAAAAGATGGGAATTCTGTTAACATAGATAAGGTTTTGCAAAAAGGAAAGATAGAACTCTTAGGCCATAAATTTTCTGCAAACCTGTTAACTATGAATTTAACTGGATTCGATGTTGTATTAGGAAACGATTGGTTCGTAGCCAACCATGCTCGAATCCTTTGTGATAAGAATTCTATAGAAATCCGTGCACCTACCGGAGAAGTAATTATGATTACAGGGGATAAGCCGCGTAAGCCAATGAAATTCATTTCTGTAATGAAAATTGTTAGTTACGAACGAAAGCAAGGAATAGTGTATATGATTTCGATAATCATTAGCACTAAGGGTAAGGAACTTAAGGAAATTCCAGTAGTATCAGAATACCCGGATGTATTCCCAGAAGAACTACCTGGATTACCACCCGATAGGGAAGTAGAATTTAGAATTCATCTAATTCCTGGAACTACACCGATAGCCAAGGCACCTTATCGGTTAGCACCCACCGAAATGCTAGAATTGAAAAAGCAGTTAGATGAATTGCTTATCAAAGGATTTATACAACCTAGCTCATCCCCTTGGGGAGCGCTAGTGTTGTTTGTGAAAAAGAAAGATGGTTCGATGCGAATGCGTATCGATTACAGTGAATTGAATAAGATTACAATTAAGAATCGATACCCATTACCTAGGATTGATGATGTTTTTGATCAACTGAGGGGGCTAGATATTTTTCTAAGATAGATTTACACTCCGGATACCATCAGTTGAAAGTACAAGAAGAAGACATACCTAAAACTGCTTTTAGAACTAGGTATGGTCATTACGAGTTTACAGTCATGCCCTTTGGGTTAACAAATGCTCCTGCAGCATTCATGGACATGGTGAATAGGATCTGTAAACCATACTTGGATAAATTTGTAATTGTCTTTATCGACGAAATACTCATTTATTCCAAAAGTCAGGACGATCATTGTAAACACTTACATGTACTCTTAACTTTGTTAAGAAAAGAGAAGATTTACGCCAAATTCTCGAAGTGTGAATTTTGGTTGCAAGAGGTACAATTTTTAGGACACATGGTGAATCACGAAGGTATTCACGTAGATCCTCCAAAACATAAGCGATCACCAAATGGAAGGTCCCGCAATCAGCTATGGATGTTAGAAGTTTCCTAGGGTTAGCTGGGTACTAAAGACAGTTTATTAAGGATTTTTCCAAAATAGCTGTACCGTTAACTAAGCTAACCTGTAAAGCAGTGAAGTTCGAATGGGGATCTAGACAAGAAGAAGCTTTTAAGATTTTAAAGCAAAGATTAACAAACGCCCCAATTCTAGCCTTACTAGAAGGAACAGAAGATTTTGAAGTTTATTGTGATGCTTCTAAATTAGGATTAGGATGTGTGCTAATGCAACGCAAAAAGGTAATTGCGTATGCCTCAAGGCAATTGAAAAAGCACGAGGAAAACTATACTACACATGACTTAGAATTAGGGTCGATAATTTTTGCCTTTAAGATTTGGAGACACTATCTGTATGGAAGTAAGTTTACCATTTATACAGATAATAAAAGCTTAGGGAACATATTTGGGCAAAAAGAATTGAATATGATGCAAAGAAGATGGATGAAAATTCTACGTGAGTACGACTGTGATATCCAATATCATGAAGGAAAAGCAAATGTAGTCGCAGATGCTCTAAGTCGTAAGTATCATGAAAAGCAAAAGCGAGTTCGTGCTCTTAGATTAAATCTACAGTTATATTTAATGCAACAACTGAAGAAGGTTCAAGTAACAGCAATTGAGAATGATGCTGAAGGAATGAAGGGACGAATAAAGGAATTAGAGCAAGGAACTGATGGAATTTGGAGATTCCATAAGCAAAGGATTTGGGTACCAAAGCAAGGAGAATTAAGAAATAAGATTTTAGAAGAAGCCCATAAATCTGGATATACCATGCATCCTTGTAATAATAAGATGTACCAAGATTTAAGAAATAATTTCTGGTGGATAGGAATGAAAAAGGATATAGTTAGATATGTATCTAAGTGTCTAACTGTAAGGACTCTCAAAATTTTCCTAAAAATACCTATAAGTAACAACCCGAACCCCTGAAACACTAAACCATATTTAAAATCAAGAAATTCAGAAATCTAGTCCTCTCGCGGGCTGCGTAAACCTTAAGGGATGTTTACGCGGGCCGCGTCAACTTGAAATTCAACCGGATATGTATCCGGCCACGTATAACCCACCTGGCAACCCTAACCCATGACCCATCAAACCTACGCGTAGAGTAGGCGGCTAGGCGGGCCGCGTAAAGGTAAGCCGAAGGCTTACGCGGGCCGCATGAGGCCCTAATTTTAGCTATAAATAGATTGTTGCATGCACAGTCCACTGGTGTCGAAACAAACTTTAAAAAACGAAAGTATATCACTCTGAATTCGAAAATTCAATTAAATTAGCGAGGCACTGCTCTGATACCTGGTATTAACTCGATCGCTGCTACGATTCAATGTCCGATCGATTAAACTATCCAATGGATGTTTAAGTGCTGCCCACATTAGGGTTTATGCTTTGTAATTCGTCGTTAATATGATGGATGTTTAAGTATCGCACTTTGTCATTCATTGTGAAGGTTTTAATCTCGTGAGTTTTTGTAAATGCTGTACTAGTTAATAACCGAGTTCGTGTGCATGTTATTAAATTTAGGTTAAAAGGCTAATCAGTAGGCTAAGCTCTGCTCATATAAATTTGCGATGTGAGTCATTCTCTTTTTATCAAATTTGATTTCAAAAGCATGTTTATTTTCAAAGTTATAGTTACAGGGATTAAGTCTTTGTAGTCACCAAATTACAGCCGGTATGTGGGGTTTTGTATGCATTACTTGATAACCTTCACCATTGGACAACGAGTTAGCCAAGGGGTGATATGACCATAGTCACAGACACCATTGGACTCTGAGGTTACCAATGGATGGTCGAGTGACAAATACTGTGGGTAGTTGGTTGATATATGGAAACATTGTAATCGCTCTTAATACTGTAAATTATAACAAACGCGTCGTTTTCGTAAAAAGAATGATTCACCAGTATTTCCCGCTAACAAAACCTTTTTCAAACATGTTTCAGGTGATCTGTTGTGATCCAGGAAAAGTGCCGCGAAGCACTACAAGTTTAAGGAAGTGGCTCAATATAAAATAAAGAAACATGTTTTGTAAAAGAAAGATTTCTCAGTGAAATCATAATATTCTAAACTACTAGGGTTTATCCCGAGTTGTGAAATAAAATAATCGGGAATTTGCAGTTTTAAAAAGATCCTGAAGAAAACTTTCGCTGTTAAATAAATACCACGAGATTTTCTGTCCCGCGGCTCCTGAAACGGGTCAAACCGGGTCGGGGGCCGTGACACTAACTTGTTCACAAGTTAAGGCAGAACACCAGAAACCCTCAGGATTACTCCAACAATTAGAAATGCCTGTATGGAAATGAGAACTAATAACCATGGACTTTGTTACTTAGTTGCCCAAAACCAGAAAGGGTAATGACGCAATTTGGGTAATTGTGGATCGATTAACCAAATCAGCTCATTTTCTACCCATGAAGGAAACCTTTAGCATGGAAAGATTAGCAAAGTTATACGTAGACAAGATTGTATCCTTACATGGAGTCCCACTCTCCATTGTATCAGATAGGGATAGTCGTTTCACTTCACATTTCTGGACAAGTTTCCAAGAAGCAATGGGAACCCGATTAAATTTAAGTACAACCTATCATCCCCAAACAGACGGACAAAGTGAAAGGACGATCCAAACCTTGGAAGACATGCTCAGGGCATGTGTGATAGATTTTGGAGGAAACTGGGACAACCATTTGCCTTTAACTGAATTCTCCTATAACAATAGTTATCATTCAAGCATCGAAGCTACCCCGTTCGAAGCACTATACGGACGTAAGTGTAGAACTCCAGTTTGTTGGGCAGAAATAGGAGAAAGTCAATTATCAGGTCCTGAAATCGTGCAAGAAACCACCGACAAAATCACTCAAATCAAGGAAAGACTAAAAACGGCCCGAGATCGCCAGAAGAGTTATGCAGACAATCGACGCAAACCACTGGAATTTCAAGTTGGAGACAAGGTACTCTTGAAAGTTTCTCCTTGGAAAGGAGTAGTTCGATTCGGCAAGAAAGGAAAAATAAGCCCAAGGTACGTAGGACCATTCCTAGTAATCCAACGCATAGGACCAGTTGCATATCGCTTGCAACTACCAGAAGAACTAGCTGGAGTACATGACGTATTTCATGTATCCAACCTCAAGAAATGTCTATCTGATGAATCACTGGTAGTACCTCTTCAAAATATAGAGGTAAATGAGAAGTTGAAATTTGTGGAGAAACCACTTCAGATAGAAGACAGAAAGGTCAAGTTTCTTAAGCACAAAAGACTAGTACTTGTCAAAGTCAAGTGGGATTCAAAGAGAGGACCGGAGTACACTTGGGAACTAGAATCAGAAATGAAGCGAAAGTATCTCTACTTATTCCAGTAAATCTCGAGGACGAGATTTTAATAAGGTGGGGAGGATGTAACAACTCTCATTAAAATTATTAATTCTTATTTTATTTTATCCAATAGGAAACCCTAATTGAGACCCCCAAGTAATACTGCATGACCCCTAAAAATTTCAGAACAATTGGAACTAGGATCAGGGCCCCTAAAACTCAAGGGGGGGGGGGGGGGGTATTCCCTAATTAGTATTATCCTTACAGTTTGCTGTAGAATTCGAATTTCATCGAACCGCTGACTCACCCATGCTATAAATACCCGGGGCTACCCTATCCTAGAAGGGCACCCGTCGCGCCACGCGACAGGGACCATTTTTTAGTATAAGTATCAGGGGTTTGGGTCTTGCATGGCTGCGTTGGTTCGACGTTCAAATTCGTTTCGTACACTGAGTTATTCACTTTTTCGTTCAAAACACACACTAGCACGAAGCTCTGCTGCGATAACAGGGTAATAACTCAACCACTACTACGATACAATGTCCGATCGATTGAAACCAATCCGATGGATGTTTAAGTGCTGCCCGAATCCGGGCTATACTTTGTCATTCGTCGTAAGGGTTTTGATTTCGTGAGCTTATCGTAAATGTTGTATTAAGTTACTGACCTAGTTTCGTATGCATTGTTATTTTAATTAGGTTATCAGGCTTATCTGTAGGCTAAACTCTGCCCAACTAAACTTGCAATGTGAGTCATTCTCTTTTTATCAACAATGTTTTACAATACTCCAATTTGTTTTCAAAGGTTATAATTGCAGGGATTAAATCTTGGTTATCTTGAATCACTGGCTAGTGGGGTATTGTGCACATTACTAATTTCTCACGGTTAGGTTCATCAACCTAACAGTGATAATCATTACTACTTGGGTGAAAGGACCCAATAGTGGTATGACCATCGTCACAAGGCTGTGACACGGCGCCAGATAAAAATAAGATAGTAGCCATTGTAATCGCTCTTATGCTATAATTTATAACTAAGAGTCGTTTTATCAAAATTGAATGACTCGCCAGTATTTCCCCGCTGATAAAATATTTTTAAACATGTTTCAGGTGACCTACTGTGAATCAAGGAAAAGTGCTACGGAGCACTAATAAAGCTTGAAGTGGTGGCTTAGTAAAATAAATAAACATGTTTAGTAAAACAGGGAATTTCCTCATGAAATTCCTCTATTGTAAATTACGGGGTTTGTCGCAAATTATGAAATAAAATAATTGGGCATTTTCAAGTTTTAAAAGATCCTGTTAAACTTCCGCTGTCAACTCAAATAATAAATACCACGGGTTTCTGTCCCGCTGCCCTGGACCAGGTCACACCGGGACGGGGGCCGTGACATTTACCGGTTTGAAAATCGTTATTGGGAGAACAGGGAGCACTCACTTTTAACATGCATGACTAAGATGAGACGTAGAGATTGTTGTTGAAGTGTAGAAGAAAAAGAATGAAGGCTAAGTGAGCCTGCAAAGATGAGAAGGTTCTGTGTGAAACAAACATGGTTCTAAGTGAGCTCGAAATCAAGATTTGAAAGGAGTTCGGAGTGAACCGTTCGGTTCTGAGTGAGCCGGCAGAAAATGAGGAAGAAGATAATCTGTGTGATCAAACGCACCTGCTCTCTGTGTTACAGTCGTGAGAAAGGAGGACGAGATCTTTGTGATCAAGAAAAAAAAGAGAGCCTGTGTGATTCAAGTATCTGTGTGAGATGTTTGAAGAGATCTATTTGATTGGAAAAGAAAAAAAATTTGCGAGAATTGATAATCGGTGAAGTGGGGATCTGTGTGATCGAAGAAATCTATGTGAAGGTGTGTGACGAATAGAACCTGCGTTGGTTCAGTGATTCGTGTAGAGAAGACCTATATGGTTTAAAGAAGATCAAAAAGGAGCAGATGTGTGCGAGCACTCTGTGTGAAACCGATCGAAATCCTAAGTGGTGCTGTGTGATTCGATCAAGGAGGAAGAACTGTATGATCCAGCCAATTCAGGTTTGTGAGATTATAAATCGTGTTTGTGTTATTTGGGTGGCCTGAAGAGAAGAAGCTGACTACAACCGATCAAGCAACTGAGTTATGTGTGAATGTAGGATAAATTAATGGGAAAATTACCAAAATGGCCAAAGATTAAAATGACTTGCGAAAATAGCCAGCTCATGCCCCTTGGGAACGGGGCATTATGTGTGGGATGAGTCTTTGAAGCATTGGATGAGTCTTTCAAGCGACGCATCATGCACGGGATACGTCCGGAGAATTTCAGAAGCGTCTGGCGAGTTGCAGGTTTCCGGCGATGAAATCTGAAGACATTGTTAAACAAGAAAACGAAGAACTAGAACAATGGAAGAGAATTATCATTACTACAAGATGATCTCTTCAACTGGAAGTTCAAGATTACCGAAGGTAAGCCACCGCCGGATGTCACTGACGCCTTCGGTTCCTATACCGATGGAGACTCGCAGATGTCGCAGGATCACTTCTGACGGTTTTTAATCGAGTTTCAGCGACAAGAACATACCACAATCGACGACTCTAAGCGTTTAATGGAACTAGTTCTTCACCGATTCCGACTTAACTTTACTCTCTTCTCTTTCACCCTTGATGATTTCTTCAAATACCTCTTCCTTTATGACCTCAACGGCCCATCCCATTAACCAAGAAACCTGCATAATCTTTCCGTCAGCCCGACTTCAGATTTCATCGCCGGAAACCTGCAACTTGCCGGACGCATCCCGTGCATGATGCCTCGCTCCAAGGACGCATCCCGTGGATGTGTGTCCATTTTTATTGGGTTTCGCTTGAAAGACTCATCCCATGCTTGAAAGACTTATCCCACACATGATGCCCTGTTCCAAGGGGGCATGAGCTGGCTATTTTTGCAAGTCATTTTGATCTTTGGCCATTTTGGTAATTTTCCCTCTAATTAACCTAAAGGATAAGAAGATAAGGAAGTGTCTCTGTGAGTGAAAATCAAAACATATATAAGAAAGTAGTTATAAGTTTTGCGGCTGGATAAAGGAAAAAAGGCGCAAGCAAGTAGGGTGGTGAAACACACTAATAAGTATGTGATTTGTTTTATTGTGTTTGTTAAAGAAAAAGCAAGACAAGAGCAAGAGTGGAGTCAACTCAAGTCGGATCTTCGTGAACTGAGTAGGCAAGAGGCAAGTTTAAGCAAGAGCAAAAATCGAACCGTCTGGTTCGCAAGAGCAAGGCTTGAACCATGTGTTGTTCATAGCAAGAATGAAGTAGTAAGATTGAATCTCTGATTAGGGTAGCAAGATAATCCAGAACGAATGTGAGGAAACAAGCAAGTAGAAAGAATCAACATGGGGTGAATGTTGGGTTAATCTTGATGTTATGAGTCGTGTACGGGTCAAGTCGGGTTATGAGGCTAGAAACGGGTCGAGAAACGGTTACAAAATGGGTAATCCAGTAGCTAATGGATCACATGTGAAGACTTAGTCTTATGTTGACCAAGTTCGTTCGAGGTGGATGTCATGGGTTGTTGCTACAAAACAGGAGCTCATGTTTTTTTTTTTTTTTTTTTTTTTTTTTTTATGCATGTGTTTATTTAGTTGTTTTCTTTATAAATAGGGTTAGTATTTATGCTTTTAATTCACCCCTTGTAATCATCTTCTTTAACGAGAAATACAACAGAAAGAGTACATAAAATTGAGTGTGTTGTGTGTGTTCTAGGGCCTGAACCAACATTTGAGTGTAAGAAAAACCCGTCACAACGCGCGAGTCGTCCGTACTGGATATAATCAATTAGACAACTTGTAACAGTCTTAAGCATCAGATCTATCAGAAGCTCAGAACTAGGATTGAGTTTCCTTAATTCTACCTTCTCCATCTCGTTCTTCGTTTGATTGGTTTTCACATCTGGATTCTTCTCCTTCAACCTTTTTTCCGAACAATTCTTCCATCTTTTCTCTCCATTCATTTAGATTTTCGTTTTCTGGATACAAGCTCAAAGCCTCTTTCAAACTGGATTCAGAATGTTCTTTCTTGTTAACGATTATCAAGTAATTGCTTTCTAGTGTTCCCAAATAATCCTGCAAGTAAACGTAGATTCAACAGTTAAATAATTTAATAAAAAAAATCATAATAACCTTGCATGTGTCTACAAAGATATAGTAACAGGAGATATTTCAGTTTATTAAATAAGTAACCTCTATCTTTTTGCCTTCGTTCCTTCTCTTTTTGGTCAATTGGTTCTCTAATGTTTCCCCCTTTAATCTCAATTTTCCAAATCCTCCTCTCGGCTGTTCACAATATGTTTCATCGTACAGGAGCTGAAATTGAAAAAAAAAAAATTATTACACTAAATTTGTTATTTACTTATTATATTAAGTATGTGAAACAATAGTCCCTTCACGGGTGAATATAATATTGGAAAAAAAGATAAATCTTTACACTTAGTTTATTATTAATTACTTTAGAGAATCATATTAAGTATGTGAAACAACAGTGTCTTCACGGGTGGCTTTAATTTATTTTATTAAAACCATATTTACATTGTGAATACATGTATTTACCACATAATAGTGTATTTACACTGTATAAAACACTAGAAACCATATTGTATTAATTTGCTATAAAAAAACAGTGCATTCACCAACGAATACATGTAAACAAAAGTTAATACGACATTAAAGCATTATCTTATTCACTAGTGAATACGACATCAAGATTTACAACTTAATTTGATTTTAAACTTGACCCAAACGTACTCGAATACATATGCATACTTATTCAAAATTCAAATATAAATGAAAAAAACTAAGGGTGCGTTTGGTTCGCAGGAATTTAATGGAATTTAAGGTAATTGTAATCTAAATTTCATCTCTTAATATGTTTGGTTCACAGAATTTGATGGAATTGGAATCTCAATTCCAATCTTTATGTGTTTTGTTGACAATGGAATTGGAATTTGGCATGAATTCCTTCGAATTCCTTTAGGGAATTCAAAATCCTTCCTATATGTGAAGGAATCAAAGTAAATTCATTGGAATGTTCGACCGTTTCGACCCGCAACGTTTCGACTCGTACTAGTTCGACCCGAACGTTTTGACCCGTACTGATTCGATCCGAACCGTTTTGACGCGTAACGTTTCACCCGAAGACACGTACAATTTCAACTCGAACGGTTTCGCCCCATACTGTTCCGATCCGAACCGTTTCGACACGTATCGTTTCATTCGACCCGAACCGTTCGAACCGAAAAACCAGTACAGTTTCGACTTGAACCGTTCCGACGTGAATCGTATCGACCCGAAGTGGTTAGACGTGAACCATTCGACCTGTATCTTTTCGACGCAACTCATTTCGACTCGAACCGTTCCGCCCCTTGCCGTTTCAACCCGTACAGTTTTATGCGAACCGTTTCGACCCGAAGTGTTTAGACGTGAGCCGTTCGACCCGTACCGTCTCTGCCCAAACTGTTTTGACGCAACTCATTTCGACTCAAACCGTTTCGATGCGAACCGTTTCGACCTGTACTGTTTTGAGGCGAACCATTTCGACCCGAAGACCCATACTGTTCCAGTGTTCCATCCGAACCGTTTCGACCCGTATCGTTTCCACCCGTACCGTTTCAACCCGAACCGGGGGTTGTGGGTGCCGGGTGATGGATTCCAATTCATTTGACAGCCAAACACATAAAAATAGAATTGAGATTCCAATTCCAACAATTTACAATTCCAATTGGAATGTTTAAATACCAAATCCAATTCATTCAAATTCTAAGTCCTATACAAATTCCAATTCTAATTCCAAAACATTTCGCGAACCAAACACCCCCTAAAGATAAGCTAGAGTACTCAATAAAACAAACAATAATAATATCGGTCAATTATTATTATACTTGATTTGTTCAAAGTCAAGATAAAACTATGTTGGCTGATTGTGATAAGGTTAATGCATACCTCACAATCAGGAGGATAATCGGTATATATATAACATGAATGTACTAATAAATGAAGTAATCATATGTAAGTAGTAGAAGAAGAAACTAAATTTGTTTACAGCGGAACGGTGGCGGGTGTAGACCTAGGCAGCCACGAAAAATGACGAACTGTGATCGAGGTAGGCTCTTGGTGAAAATATCCGCAACCTAAAGTTTGGTAGGAATAAAACGAATGTGTAATTTCGCGGACGTAAAAAGCTTACGAACAAAGTGGTAATCCAGGTCAATGCATTTTGCACGTTTGTGAGAAGCTCGATTTTGAGCTAGGAGTAGGGTGCCTATGTTGTCATAGAGTAAATATCCGCAACCTGATGCTTGGTTGGAACAAAACGAATGTGCAATTTCCCGGATGTAAAAAGCTCACGAACAAAGTGGTACCAGTCAATGTGTTTAGCACGCTTGTGAGAGACCGGATTTTGAGCTAGGAGTAGGGCGCTTTTGTTATCATAAATTAAGGTTGGACGGTCAGGTGGAAAAACATGTAATTCACGAAGGAGGTGGGTGATCCAAATGATTTCGGAAGCACCGTTAGCCACCACACAATATTTGTAACTTTCGGCCTCTCGTATCATCGATATTGTCTGCTTTGCCCTGGATATAAGAAAAGCAAGATGGATAAGAAAACCAAGACGGATAAGAAAACAGAGAGGAAAAACCTGACTGATAAGGGGAAACCTCCGTAAAACCTCTCCATTCACAAAACTAGAGAAATTACTTTCGCTTATAGAATGTCAGATGATCTGATCATAGATACCAAAACAGTACTGTTCTTCCAGAGCATACCTTGAAATCAGTGCCTGGTAAATCCAAACCTTCTTCTCTTATGCTATAATCATCCACATCTAACCAGCAAGGGTGCAAGGCTCACAAATCCAGGAACTCACGAATTTGTTTTTGGTTGCTCAGGTGAAAACTTCCCAAGATGTCAGCCATCCTAGTACTACTCCTACGTAAGCACGCGTAACTGTGGAGTTTTCATGTGCTCCACAGTCAACACGTCCAAAATGTGTTGGTGATTTAAAAGGCGGGGCATTCATATGAACCAAGAATCTCTGTGGTCCACGGCCAATGCGAGATTTGCCTAGGGTGTTACAATGGTGCATGATAATCTTCTTGGTAATCGGTATCGTTATAGTATTCGTATTCACAACTGGAACGTGAAATGGTGGGTTGTTTCTTGGCACTCTAAAAGACAAGATTCCCACCCAAAAAGTAGAGTAGCTATAGGTTGAGCGACGAGTGTCAATACAATGAGCCCAATAAGCATTAGAAAAAAAACAAGGATGTCAGTGTTGGCAGATTTTCACCTAATTCATTGACTTTTGTTGACATATGCGCGAAAGAAATCGAAGTCAAGCATGGTGGAGACTTCAGCACCTCGGATAACATCGAAGAACCCGTCATCGTTTCACTGTCCTATGATTTCTTCTACAAATTACTCAGTTTGGTTCTTTATATACGAGTCATCTTTAACGTTCTTGATGTTTGGGACGTTATCAAACAAGGTAACATAGACGCCAAGAGAAACAACATTGCAACCATGTTATTTCAATCGATACCCGAAGATCAGATTTTGCAAATCAGTAATTTTGAACACAGCTAAAGAGATGTTGAAAGCTTCGAAGACCTGACATGTGGGAGTTAACTCGTGAGGGAAGCGAGACTTCAAACATAAATGATTGAGTTTGAAGGACTAAAGATGAAAGACACAAGAACAATTGGTGACTTCGCATCCAAGTTATCAAGGATCGAATTAAAGTCAAGAACATTAGGGGAAGCTGAAAATTTAGGTAATTTAATGTTTTCTAAATCTGAATTATCTTCTACCTATAAAAAAGGGAGTCGGGGGGGGGGGGGATCTAACTCAAACCGGGGTCGTAGTCATAATAATAACCAAATCGCGGTAACTAGGAATCTCTGATTCAGAACAACGATGAACAGTAGAAGGGAAAAGGTCCAGATTATTCCAAAATACAGTGCAACAGATGTAACAAGTTTGGTCACTTTGTATCACACTGCCCTGAATGACACAAGAAACTTCAAGAGCTAAACTAAGCTAAAGCCGAGGGAATCAAGTAAATGCAGCATGCATCGTTCTTTATGATGCAACATGAAGAAGTTTATTTAAATGGAGAATGACTAATACTGGAAAAGTATGAAAATGATTTAAAAGACAAGGATGTATGGTATTTGGGTAATAGAAGCAACCACACGACATGTAATCATTCTTATTTTATTGAATTAAATGAACGTATATACAGATAAAATTTGGGGATGGGTCATGCATAGTAATCAAACCGAAGGGATCGATTATCTTTGAGGGGAAAACCTGAGAACAAAAGGTGATGACAGAAATTAATTATATTCCGGATCACCAAAGTAATGTGATTAGTCGAGGACAAGCAACTAAATCTAGTTGTAATGTCCGAATGAAAGAAAATTTTTTAACTATGCATGACAGTGGTGGAAGATTACTAATGGAAAGTTACAAGAAATTCAAATCAGCTCTTTAAAAGCCAACTTAAAGTTGGAACCCTGACATGTTTGCAAAAATTAATGAAAAATAGTGGTTGTGGCATGCAAGACTTGGCCACATCAATTTCGTTTCCTTGAATGGTATGCACAGGGAGGCCAAGGGAGTACGGATGATTCATGAGAATAACCAACTATGCAAGTAATGTATGGCTGGAAAGCAAACAAGACACTCGTTTCTGTTTCTAAAGAAGGCAATGTATAGAGCAACAAAAGTGTTAGATCTTTATGGACCGATATCCCCACAACCTTGACAGGTAACAAATATATTCTTGTACCCTTATTGATGATTTCTCAGGATGTATATGAGGTATGTGGTCTTATCTCTTAAAGCTGGAAAAGCAAAGCTTTTATTACGATTAAGAAATTTAAAATTATGATTTAAAAACAAATCGGGAAGTCGTTGAAAAACATTGCATACCTATAAAAGCGAAGAATTCACCTCACGTGAGCTTAATGAATATTGTAAACAAGAAGGGGTGATGAGACATTTGATGGCTCCAAATATTCATCAACAAAACGATGCTAGAAGATGACGCGATGCATAATGAAAGCAAATGGTGTTCCAAATTATTTAGTAGAAGCGCCAAGGGTTTTTGAGTGAAGTTTGATCTATCCGTGGTCAAAAAGCGGTGTTCAAATGTCTCAAAGCCCCTCATGCTTAGGATTTCCTGATGATCATCCCTATTGATGGACTAGGCCAACATATGTTGGTTGTGAAGTACCGGGCGATCCACAAGTACCGGCTAATGAGCTCTTTGTCTCCTATTGATGAGCCCTGCCAAGTTTTCCGCGGGGTTTGTTGCTTTTGGCGAGCATGCAATCCATGGCAAAGCGGGCAGATATTTTTGCTATAAAGGAGGATCCTGTGAACTTTCTGACATATCCGCTTAAAGGGGTTCTACTCTATGACCAAATGATATTCTTGTGTTTGGGTGGGCGGGGGGAACACACTTGTGAAGACTTTACAGAAGTGTCTCCTCATGTTGAGCTCAGAGACAATGGGTTTAATGTAATAAATGGGTGGTTTTTGTTAGAATTTAATCTTATTAATATAGCCGACAATTACCTTAAAAAAATTAAGCGTGTTTAAAAATAATGGTTTTCGTCTTTTAATGTAATTTATACACTTGCACCACATACAGTTTAGTTATTTATACTTGCAGCCCCTACACTACAATCAAGTTTTTTTTTTCCTTTAATAGATTTACATTTCTAGCCTTAAACTTTTATAGAGTTATCATACGGATCTTGAACTTTAATAATTATTTTCTTTAAATAATTTATGTTTATACCACTACACTTTAATTGAGTTATCATACCACCCTTGAATTTTAATAACAATATATTTGCTTCATTTTTAACCAATTTATTTTTTTTATCTGATTTATATGTTTAACTCTCTTTTAGTTCTTTCCGCCACTACACCACAACCGCCAGCCCTAACACCAGTGGCGGACCTAGCCCATTAATTTAGGGGTATCCCAAAAAAAATATCGAGTTTGTTTTGTTTTGGGGCTTGGGCTATGTTTATCAATTGGGCGTCTTTCAATTATATTATACTTAATTGTGCTTAATTATTATACAAGTTTGGTGTTGTAAAAGGTTTGTGCTTATAAAAATTTGGAATTTTAATAAATTAAAGTATCCTATTTTTTAGGGGTATCCCCGTATTTGTTTAAAAGTATCTTTTATATAAAACCGAAAAAAAAAATTACACTACGAAAACGGGGTTGAGCCGTAGCCCGTGATATACCTCATTATATTATAAGTCCGCCACTGCCTAACACGGAACCATCACCAAAACCCGCCCTGAAATGGGCACCGTCACCACCTCGATCCATCTAGACAATAGCAACGACCGTTCCATGCACCCGCACCACCACAATGTTGGGTTAATTGGGTTTGTTCACGGGTCGCGGGTTCTAAACCGGGTTTATTCAATACGGAAAATGGTTTGTTTACGTATCATGGGTTACCGGTTAGCATGTAAACGAGTCAAATGGGTTGCAATAGTTGGGATATTTTGGGCCACGTTTAATTAGCTTGGAGAAGGGTCTTGGTTGTTGAAGAAGTGACCGAGTTTTATGGAGTTGGAGGTTGGTTTGTTGCCTAACAAGCAGGAGAACGTGGAGTTGTTTTCTATGAATGTGTTTTGTTATTTTTATTATAAATTGGATAGTTAATTGTTTGTTTTATGTACCCTTCTTTTCCGTCGATAATATAGTAATACATAAGTTTTTTTTTGCAAATATTGTGGTTTCCTTCTTCTGCATATTTTACATACGTGAGTGTTAGTGTGTGTGGAGTGGGCCTGTAACCAACATTTGGTGTCAGAGCCTAGGGCTCATAGGAAGCGGTTTTGAAGATCGGAGGAACCCTCTGCCGCCGGCGGGTGTGTCGGTCGGTAGAGGGCAGGTGTAAAAGAAATGTTCAAGACAGCAGGTGGCTGTTTTCGGATTGTTTTGCAGCGCTAAACGGAAACAGAAGGGTGTTTCGGATCTACCGTTGTTGCGGGTAGTACCGGTTGAAACCACGGAGAACTGGTAATTTAAACATCAGTTTTTCGGTGCTGTTTCGGGACTATTATACAGCGGAAGACGGAGATCGAGAGGTGTTTTCGGTTCGGTCGTTGTCGGGTGCGACGAAAGGGGGTGACCGGTGATGAACATCGGGATTTTCGTAGCTGTTAGTCATGATTAAAGGCGTTGAAAGGGTTGTTCGGTTGTTAGTTGCGGGTTTGCGCAACTGGAACCGGTGATAACAATAGATGGTGAGAAGGTTACCTTGATCTGTTTGTTTCATAATAAGAGGAGACCGGCGTGGTGCATGAAAAGCGAGCAGAAAGGATCCGTCAAAGCAGGTTGCTTTGGATTCGTCTCGTTTGGCAAGTTGAGAAAACGGAAGAAGCGGGTGGCTTGTTTTCTTTGTCGGCGGAGAGCCTCTTGAAAAAGGGTGATCGGAAAAAGGTAAAGAAAGAAAAACACGGTGTAACATTATGGTGTTGGAGTTCAAATCGGGTGACTTGGATGTGGCCGGGGAGAGGTCGTTGATCCGTGATGAGTCAAGATGTGAATGAACGGTTCCAACGGGATGCCATGTGACATGTTGCAAGTGTAATATATTTTAATTCGGGTTGAACCAGGGAGACTTGGACGTGACCGAGGTAGAGGTCGGATGTCCGGTAAAAGTCAATATGGTTTGAGAAGGTGATTCGGTTGGTGTGAACAAAACAACAATTAAGGGGGTGATTGTTGGGTTAATTGGGTTTGTTCATGGGTCGGGTTCTAAACCGGGTTTATTCAATACCGAAAATTGTTCGTTTACGGATCATGGGTTACCGGTTAGCATGTAAACGAGTCAAATGCGTTGCAATAGTTGGGATATTTTGGGTCACGTTTAATTAGCTTGGAGAAGGGTCTTGGTTGTTGAAGAAGTTGACCGAGTTTTATGGAGATGCACGTTGGTTTGTTGCCTAACAAGCAGGACAACGTGGAGTTGTTTTTTATGCATGTGTTTTGTTATTTTTATTATAAATAGGATAGTTAATTGTTTGTTTGTTTTGTGGGGGAAGGATCCACTAAAAAGTGGATTTTGTCTAAGTAGTCTAAGAAGGATTGTGATGATGATATGTGGCACTCCTAATAAGTAGGAATGAAGGGCATTTTGGTCCTTATAAATAGGAGTGAAAATGACATGTGGCACCCCTTTTGTTTTTAAAAAAAAAATATAAACAAAAAAAAATCTAGTACAAAAAAATGTAGCACAAAAAATGTAGCACAAAAAATGTAGTACAAAAAAATATAGCACAAAAAAATCTAGCACGAAAAAAATTTAGCAAAAAATGTAGTACAAAAAAATCTAGCACAAAAAAATTGAGGAAGAAAAAATTTAAGACAAAAAAATTCAGCACAAAAAATTTAGCACAAAAATATAGTACAAAAATTCAGCACAAAAAATGTTATATAACATAGAAATACAACACATTTAAGTGGGTTTTTTTAGTCTTCATATTTTATATAGCAATATGGTACTCAAATTAAAGATAAAAAGACGCTCGATTTTACGGTTAAATTTTTATGAAAAAATAATGTTGTATAAAAAAGTTATGAACGTTTAAAAAATGAGGGTGTAATATGCATGTGAGTTGCATGTGGAGAGAGAAAATTCATAAATAGGATTTTCCCAAGATACCCTTGCACTCCTCCTTTCTCCTACCCTTTCATCTTAACCATTGATTTGAAAAATGAATGGTTAAGATTCCTTCTTAGGCTACTTAGGCAAAATCCACTTTTTAATGGATCCTTCCCCTTGTTTTGTGTACCCTTCTTTTCCTTCGATAATATAGTAATACAGAAGTTTTTTTTTGCAAATATTGTGGTTTCCTTCTTCTGCATATTTCACATACGTGAGTGTTAGTGTGTGTGGAGTGGGCCTGTAACCAACACACAAGGCCCTACTACTGCACCGAAACCAGCCCTAAAACGGGTGTCGTCTTGCCTAATTCAGTCTGAAACCAACTCTAAACTCACTCCAAATGGATGCATTATCGCCAACAATTTCATCAACACCATTTCCGCATACTTGCACGAAGCCAGTCCATGCATCCATAATCATCCGTGCAGTTGAAAGCAGGAGGTTCAATCCGACTACTTTTGTGGCTGGTGTATTTGGGCCTCTTCCATTCAACCTGTCTCGCACTTGCGTAACAGAGACTTGAACGAAACCACAACCAAAAAACGTGAGTGGTGCCTGCCATGGCGCTTTGTTATGACTTCTCCCAATGCCATTGGCATAACCGAGTGGCGACCGTCATGGCACTTCGCGGACTTCCTTCAAGTTTTTCCTTGTGGCTGATAACTAACCTTGTGGACAGGTTCTTTTAAGTGTGGGGAAATGATGTGTCACGAGATGGTCAAGGACATTAAACATGGGTTGCCATGCATGCATACCGGAAGAAGTATAGGTAGGTAGTTAATTTATGTGTTTCCTTTTATTGAATTCCCTTGTGTTCTATTTAGTTAGGTAGGTTAGTGGGTCGATTAGTGGTTAGTTTCAATGTTTAACTGTTCGACTATAGAACATCCATGTTTCCCTTATAAATGCAAAAAAGTAACTATGAATTAGTCTTAAATATCTCTTTACTTGCTTATTGGTTATCTTTAACCTCCCTTCAAAACATGTCGTAGAGACCCCTTGGACCCACATATTTCATAACTCATATATATATATATATATATATATATATATATATATAGGGTAAGGTTCATGCGAGAACCACCTTTATTGCGAGAACCGCGAGAACCAATGTGAACACAACCTAAAATAGCTAAAAAAACCTAAAAAAAACATAACCCGCCCCCCCCCCCCCCACCCAAAAAACCTAAACCCCCCTCCCCCACCCCCCAAAAACCTAAACCCCCCCACTCCCCCCCCCCCCCCCCCCCCAGCTAAAAGGCTAAAAACTAAACCCCAAAAAAACCTAAAAAAATCTATAAAAAATCTAAAAAAATCAAAAAAAAAATCTAAATTTTTTTTTTTGATTTTTTTAATATTTTTTATGTTAAAATCGCTACTTTTAGAAGCCAAAAAAAAAAAAAAATTTTTTTTTAAAAAATTTTTTTTTTTTGCTGCGAAAAGTAGCGATTTTGTTATAAAAAATATTAAAAAAAAAAAAAAAAATTTTTGTGTGATTTTTAGCTATTTTTAGGCATTTTTGGTTGCGTTCACATTGGTTCTCGCGGTTCTCGCAATAAGAGGTGGTTCCTAACGGATCTTTGTCCTATATATATATATATATATATAGGGAGCCGCAAGAATGAGAACCACCTCCAGTTATGAGAACCATGAGAACCACTCTCAACCAATAACATTCAGCCAACAAAAGGGGTATATTGATCATTTACTCTAAATGTCATATCCTTCCATCTCTCTCCTCATTATTTATGTCAGACCTCTCTCTTCTCTCATATTTTCTTCATCTTCATCTCTGATATCTCTTTGTAACTTTTAATCTCATCCATCCATCAAGTTAATCAAAGGGCTAGAAAGTGGTTCTCATGGTTCTCATAACTGGAGGTGGTTCTCATTCTAGCGATCCCCTATATATATATATATATATATATATATATATATATATATATATATATATATATATAATATAAGACTGTGAGGTATGGTGCAATGGTCTCCTCATCCATCCCTTTCAAGATAGATAGAGGGAGAAGAGAGAGGTTGGTCGGATACTCGACTGGGGGTGGGAGGCGGTGTTCCCCGACGGGAAACCCTCCACTTCGGCTCCCCGATTACTCTCCCGATACCACACCCACTCATAGAAGGAGTATATTTTTATGGAGTTTTCTAGGCTCCTAAACACTAGGGTTGCGATAATCAGGGCCGGCCTTGAGAATTCGTGTACCTTGTTCGAGCTCGAAAAAACGTGCCCTTAGCCCTTAACGAAATTGGGTATTGGGAGGTCTAAACCTAATGACAATGAGCAAATAACTAATCTAAACCTTAAAAATAGTTTTGTAAGTGGGCCTATGTTGGTGTTTGTATGAGTATACCCTGTTAATTTAGTTTTTTTACATATACATATCAATTTTTTTTTAAATAGCGTGCCCTTCGAAATATCGGGCCCTGGCCGGTGGTCCTCCCCGCCCACCCTTAGGGCCGGCCATGGCGATAATTATTATATTGTACAGCGTCATTTTCATTTTCTTTTAATTTCTGTTTTTATTTTCACTTTGAAAAAGAAATTAAAAATATACAACAAAAAGGGCTTTCAGATACCAACTAAAAAGCATGCCAATACACTATTTGACAATCCGTAATTGTATGATATTTTTTGTTTAAGACTCCACAAAAAATAATTTTAACATTTAGATCTTGATGATTTGTAACTTTTTGAAGAAAATTATGAAAACTTACTTGAAATTCCAAAGCCTTTTCAAGTTGTATTACTACCTCACTTGCCTCTGTCTCATCGTGTAAGCATCGCATGGCAATATTTTGAAACGTAATCACTGATTGTGGCGAAATTGGTTCCTTAGTTCCAGAAAATAACATCTTATTATCAAGGTTTACATTCGGATCACCGTCCCATCTGTGTCCGAATCTTCCCAGCAACATATCCAATAAAATCCCACCTAATGAGTATATTATACCCTGCCCTCTGATTAAGCGCATACGAAAGTATTCCAATTTGTTATAAGCAACATCATAAAGGTGTTCTTCTAGTTTGTATAGACTATAAGGAAAAATTTTAGCATTCCAATCACCATCAAGTAGAATGCTATCAATAGTCAAGCCTATATCTTCTATCGCATGCTGAATCTCTACGCCACTTGTATGAAGAAACGCACATCCTTTTGCAACACCGATGCTTATCTTTAAGCGTTTCATCCATGTAATAGAAGGATCCATATCCATTAAATATTTTCTGAGTCGTCCCTTAGAGACATTCTCATAAACGATGATTCCTTCATTTTCATTACAATAGCCTAGCAGAGCAATGATGTTCTCATGCTTATACTTGAGAAGAAATTCAACCTCTTTCTCATGTTCGAAAAACATTCCTTTATTGACCTTTACAACACAGGGTGTAAATCCATAAGCATGCGCAACTTGTCCTGCATAAAGCTTCTGGTAACTTCTGACTTCGATACAATTACAATCACTGAAGTTCTGTGTGCCCATTTGTATGGCTTCAAGTGATATATGGAAGTTTCTCTTGCTGTTTTTCTGCAAATTATGGCACTTAGATCAACTTTGTAATAGAAAACCAAAAAATGTTAATTATATGGTGTTTGGCTTTTTTAGGAACAAAGCGTTGTGCGGAAGCCAAACAACACTCATGCACAAACGATTAAACACAGAGTAGAGAAACTAAATAATAACGATAAACATGACACAAAAATTTACGTGGTTCGGTCCAGGTGGGAACCTACATCCTCAGGTTGCAACCATGTTATTTCATTAGGCTTAGAACCAAAAGATAACAATTACATCACTCGGATATATATAAGAAAACTAGGGTTCCTTATTTGTCAAGCAAGAAAACATAAATGGATTCTAATTAGTGTAAGCATGCCCATATGTTTCTAATTTAAACTATCATTAAAACAGGCCCAATAAAACATTGACACCCAACAAAGTTAAACTACTATATATTTATATATATTCAAGGGTTAACTGTTGGTTACAGGCCCCTCAAACTTCACTCACAAAACTCACACTCTCGTATGTATGTAGAATTGCATAGAAGAAAAAAGTTGCAGAAGGTTAAAAATGAAGAAGGCACATATTTCATTAAACAAATGAGGCTATTTATAGCCATACACAATACCAGCTACATGCGAATATAAAAATGAATAAAAATATTCTCTCCTAAAGAGTTGGTACATGGGTTGACCCATTCTAAACCCAACGTGCACCTTCATAATGTTCGGTAAAACCCTTTACCAAATCAACGTAAACATGCAGCCAAGATCAAGAAGATTTCTCATGTCTCAAACAACCATAATTGACCATTTTACCCTTCGAACAGATCTACTCTTGACCCGCAACCTGCTGCTCCGAATTGAACCTGCAACCCGTGAACCGTGTGACCCGTAAACAAACCCGAATAATCCAACAATCAGCCCCTTAATCGGTGTTTGTTTACGCCTTCACCGCAGCACCGAATCACCTCGGTTTCGAACCACTATGACATCTAACTGACACCCGATCTTCACCTCGATCACGTCCAATGTCTCGGTTCAACCCGAATCAAATCGACCACGCTTGTAACATGTCACATGGCATAACGTTGGAACACCGTTCATTCACATCCTATGCAGTTAATGCGGAAAAATATCGTTTATCGGTCAAGGACCGATATTTGAGATATTGGTTATCGCGGTGAGATATCGGTGAGATATCGGTAATTTATAATATCATATATATATATATATATATATATATATATATATATATATATATACACACACAATTATATATCTTATAAAATAAATAAATTTTATAGTAATAATGAATAGAAGATAATTAAAATAGATAAAAAAATATGTAAAGGTTTATTTAATAAACTGGACTAACTAAGCAAGAGAAAAAAGACTTTAAAAGACTGAAAAAGTTAAATTAAAAATTAAAATATCAGTTATACACCTTTCTCACTTCCGCATAACCCTAGAAATAAAAACTGCCGCCTCATCATATCTTCTTCTTCAAACCCTAAAAATCAAAACTACCGCCCCAACATGTCTTCTTCTTCAAAAGCTCCGGTTCGTCTCCTCTGCTCTTCAACAAGGTTAGTTTCAGTCCCTTTTTTATGCTCATGGAACGCCAATTCCATCTTCTGAAACGCGTTAACAACATAGAGCTATTTCGCCGGAGCTAACAGCGCCACCGCCGGACCACCGCATGTTAGCCATGACCGAGATTATCAGTGAGACAACCGGTATCATAATTACAAAATATCGGCGATATATCGGTATATATCGCCGATATTATCGGGACCGAGATTATTACCGAGATTTTAAACTGATATTCTTGTGGAGGTCCGATAACCGAGATATCGGTGATATATCACCGAGATATCGCCGAGATTAACTGCATAGTTCACATCTTGACTTATCACGGATCAACGACCTACCCCGGCCACATCCAAAGCCACCGATTTAAACTCCAATGCCATAATGTCACACCGTGTTTTTTTTTCTCTGTTCTCTAACCATACCTTTTTCCGATCACCCTTGTTCAAGAGGCTCCTCTTACCACCCGCTTCTAACGTTTTCTCACCTTGCCAAACGAAGCGAATCCAAAGCCCACCTGCTTTGACGGAATTTTCTACCCGTTTTTCACGCACCTACGTCGGTCTCCTCTTACCACGAACCAAGTTAATCAAGGCACCATCATAACACTTCTGCTGTTGTTACTGGTTGTACACCCACTGCGTAAACCCGCAACCATCAACTAAAACAACCCTGAATCGTCTTTCTTGATCACCACTTATAGCCACGGAACACACCGGTGTTCACCCGTCACCCCCGTCGTCCAAACCGGTACTTCATCCGCGACAACGACTGACACGAACACCCTCCGCCTTCTGCTGTATAATAATCATGGAACAGCACCGAAAACTGATGTCGATCACCTCGTTGTCTAAACCGGTACGTCACCACAACAACGGTTGACCCGAAACATCTTTCTGTTTCCGTCTAACGCTGCAACCAGTCCCGAACAGCCACCTGCTGTCCCGAACAACCCGTTTTCCTGCTGCGTTTGCCCCGCAGCGACGGGCTACACCCCTTTCACGAAACCGACTCTCAAACCGGCCTTCTCCGTCTTCACGAGCCCTAGGCTCTAATACCAAATGTTGGTTACAGGCCCCTCAAACTTCACTCACAAAACTCACACTCTTGTATGTATGTAGAATTGCATAGAAGAAAAAAGTTGCAGAAGGTTAAAAATGAAGAAGGCACATATTTCATTAAACAAATGAGGCTATTTATAGCCGTACACAATACCAGCTACATGCGAATATAAAAACGAATAAAAATATTCTCTCCTAATGAGTTGGTACATGGATTGACCCATTCTAAACCCAACGTGCACCTTCATAATGTTCGGTAAAACCCTTTACCAAATCAATGTAAACATGCAGCCAAGATCAAGAAGATTTCTCACGTCTCAAACAACCATAATTGACCATTTTACCCTTCGAACAGATCTACTCTTGACCCGCAACCTGCTGCTCCGAATTGAACCCGCAACCCGTGAACCGCATGACCCGTAAACAAACCCGAATAATCCAACATTAACTGCTATCATTAAAACAGGCCCAGCCCCATATGTTTCAATATTGTATCATTTTCCTCCCTACCATTCTCGAAATGTGTCATTTCAGTTTAAAAAACTAGTCCCAGTTAGAAAACACAGTTAGCTCAGGATAAAATGGTCTTTATCATTATGAGTATGAGTGTGAGTGGGAGGGTGAGGGTGGGGGGTATGTGTGAGGGTGGGTGTCGGTGGGGTTGTGGGTGTGAGTATTAGTATTAGGTGGCAGTTAACTCTTTGAAAATAAATATATGAACTAAGCAACCCATGCAGATAACCACATCCACCACCACCTTACCTCAGATTTCCGGCGAGCAGCTCCGGCACCGCAACCACCCCACCCCCAGCCACCCACCACGACACTTTCCTGGTTGTAGAAAGGAACCTGCATCCATATTCTGTAACGTTCCGTATTTTCGTACTTTCTATTTTTAGAAAATTTGTATTCGTATTCTATTTCAATCCATATAATCCAAGACTTTGATAAATGGAAAACGTATTTGATATCAATATTGTTTGATCATACTTGCACAATATGTAAATAATCACAAATACGCATTTTCTATACAAAACGAACCATACTTTAAGTGTATATACGATTTGGAGCGTGATCATACGTGTTTTATACTTACACATACTTGCATACACCTTAAATACCTAAAAACATGCTTAATTATGGATTTCTAGCTTGAAAAACCAATAAAATCAACTGCAGTGGGTAAAATGAACATAATGCAAAACTTTGGAAAACAAGTCTTCTCCGCGCCACGCGAAGAAGCACTAGTGCATTGTCGCGTGGCGCGACAAAGCACGTTTGATGTTTTAATCCGCGAAAATTGGGTTTAGACCCATTTTCCCTCCTCCTAACTCCCAACCACCTTCTTAATTACCCAAACCCTAATACCCACTTTTAAATACATCTCCTCCACACCTCCTAACACTTTCCACACTCTTTAGTTACTCTCAAATCCTCTCAAATCATCAAAACCTTCAAGTGTTGGCAGATTACACCAAGGTTCAAAATAGTGAGTTTTGAACACTTTTTCTCCCATCTTCTTCTTATTTCTTTCTTCCATCCTACTTGGATAACCTCTAGTAGGTGTTACCACAAGTTTACCATGGTAAACTAAGTTGGAACATTACCATTTTGAGGTCCAAAGTTATGATTAAATTCTGCGTTTTATGAAAACATTCATACTTATTCTTTTTGCTTTGTTTTCTTGGGATATTATGTACCAAACCGAGTTCCCAACTAAGCTTCATGTTGAGGAGCTCGAGTTAAAGTTTATTCTAGAAAACATGAGATTCATATGCCTTTTTTCTTTATGCTTCAAAGACCCTAGGTAATCTTCATAGTGAGAGGAACCAAACCAAGTCCTCAACTTTCAATGTTGTGAGATTTGTGTTATGGTAAATGGTGTGAACAATGGAACCTTGGTTCTACAACCAGGATTCCACCTACCTCACTTGATTAGTTAGTTACGTTCCATACAATCTAAGTTACCAAGTAATTTTTAAGTGAAACAAAGTGAACCAACTACACTAAGTCTCCAAACCATAACCATGTTTGGAATGCACTCATCTAGTCGAAACCACTTGGTTGCTTGGTGAATTAGATAAGTTATTTACATTTTTGTACTTGCATTCATAACCATCCAAATCATCCTGTGATGATTTGAGTATTGGTGAAATCCCAAGATTAAAGGATTTATCATACCTTTGCATGACAATCTATGACTTGGACTTTAAATAATAATTTTATATATATATATATATATATATATATATATAGGGGAGGGTTATCTTGAGAACGCTAAATATTGCGAGAACCGTGAGAACGAATGAAAAAACCAATCAAAACCAATTTTTTTTAATACAAAACTCATTGTAATTAAGATACAACATCAAGAAAAGAATTTACAACATCAAATAATTCATTTCTTCTTTCAAAATCACTCTTTTTAGTTTTTTTTACACATGTGTAAACATAACAGATTTACACATGTGTAAATGGCAAACTTACACATGTGTAAATTTTCTTTATTTACGAATTCGTGTAAATTTAAACGTGTAAATTTAATTTCTAACATTGTATTCGAATAATAATGATAAGTGTAAAAAGAAATTTTGAATTTGAATTGTTTTTGACCAAGTTCTCGTGGTTTTTTCATTTGTTCTCACGGTTCTCGCGATATTTAGCGTTCTCATTTAAACCCTCCCCTATATATATATATATATATATATATATATATATATGTGTGTGTGTGTGTGTGTGTACATACAATATTCATTCCAACAACCAAACCATGATATCAACCAATCCATGGTCGAATGTCATATGTTGTGGTGGAAATCTATCTAAGTCTTGAAGTTTTTATCTGGGGTTTCAAATGAGTATCTTACTCATGAAAAACACTAACTAGAATGGTGTCCAAATAGCTATTCAAGCAAGATAGACTTTTATGTAATTTCGTACCATTAGATTTCCAAATTCCTTCCACTCTAAATTCGTCATACTCATACACCTTGTTTATCCATTTAGGATAACATCGGTGCTCCATCCTTAAAACACATCCAAGTTCACTTTTGTGGAAAGCATTCGCAAACCGTGAGTATATTTGACCCATTTACGTTTAAAAACACTTTGGGTTGGAATATGTATCATTAGGAAACTCACAATGCACATACAATAATGCTTAAAAAACATTCAATCCAACAACATGTTACTGGTTATGCTATTTGTTATACATGATATGACACATTATATGCATATTATCTATCATTAACTTTCAAAAGCCTCCTTTAACGTGTATAGCGCTATAGGAGTAGCATACCGCCCGTTGTGGGCCATTGTTAAGTAATCATTCTTTACGGTCTTATTCATTGTGATGATAAGATTACGTTAGTGGACACTTTGGTTTGATTTATATTTCATGCAAGCTAGTATGGTTCATATAACATAGTATAGATTCGACATGTGGATTTGAGACTTTGTGTTGACATTTACTTTAATACTTGTGGCAAGAAATTGATGATGCTATGATAAGAAATCTATTTATGGTGGACTAGAAACTCACTCGAAACTTTATTTATGAATTTTGTACTTATTATGTTTCAATAAGCAATGTATTGTACTTTCATTCTCAAGACAATGTAACCTTTAGCAATGGAATGAAATTTGATATTTAAATTAGTCTCATAGTTGTAGTGTTATGTTGTCTTTGAACAATCTTGGTTGCCTCACCCTGATTTTTGCGCCACGGGTTGGGGTGTGATAGATTGGTATCAGAGCCATAGTTATAGGGAATTGGGAAAAGACGCCATGTTTTTACCTATTCTATAGTTAAGGAACCCTTACTTGACCATTCTATTTTCATGTTTAAAATACTTAATTCTCCCTACTTGCCACTAATCTAGTCATTTTGCCTTAAAATATATATGTCTTTCCTAAGGCAAATCCATATCACGATACGAAGAGACGAAGACACTCTTATCACACATACGAAACAACCTCACTAAAATAGGCGTGAAACCCTTACTTTGGTGACGACTTTCAATCTGCGTTTACATTTTTAAGAAATTTACCATTAAGATAGGAGTGATTTCCTTACCTTGAGGACAATTTCACCTCTCTCATTCTTATGGACCCTTACCAACGAGTTGGATTTCTTTCCTTATCTCGATGTCTAAGTACCAACCACGTTTAGGGAACGACATCACCAAGTTAGGTGTGACATCCACATCTTGGTGACTAGTTCCATTCCTCGATTTTCAATCCCACCAAAGTCTCGAACTTTCGATTGACTAGCGACATGTAGTAACCGGAAGGGTGAATATCGTTAACCGAAATCTTCGGCGAGAGAATTCTACCTATTAGGCCAAAGCATGATTCCCGTAATCAAAAGAAGTTTCGATTACTTTAGATTAGTCTTAGTTCCATTCCAGAACAATCCAAGTTTTTTAATTGAATCTCTTTTATGCTTATATCAATTTTTATGTGTTTTAAACTTTAAACCTTTATTCATTTCAATTCAAATAACACTCGATGAACCAACGAAATTTCAAATTCCTTCAATGTTGTTCAAATTGCTATCAATGTGAATACATGCGTCGTTTACGTGAAACTATTTGCAACTTACGTTCTATGTGTCATACTATCATATTTTGAAAATGCAAAAGTATTTTTACCATTGATCAAGTGTCATTATTCTCTTCATCCAATTTGTAGATGTCTTCTAACCGCCATTCTAATAGCTTGTTAGTTGTCAATAGTTATAGGACTTAGTTGCAATTAACAACCGTTCACACCATATCCCTCGTGTCCATTCACACCATATCATGTAATTATTTATTAATTTTTTTGTCCCTCACTCTCCCTATAAGTAGAGGGGTTATTTACTCTTGTAAACACACTTTCATATATACAAGTTCAGATTTCCTTTCCATTTCATACCTGTCTCTTTTACATGGTATCAGAGCTAAAGGTCTCTTAGCTCACGAGCATCTTTTCGGGTGACCATTTCCGGCTAAATTTCCGATCACCACCAGTCCCGGTTTAGAAGGTTCATAGTATGCTCTGTGGTTGCAGCTTAGTCTGATCTTCCACATCAGAAACGGATCTTCTTTTTCATACCATTTTCGGTCATCTCTATTTTTTTCTGTTCTCGGGTACTATTCATCGCAGGTTACTGTTCACCCGATCAAAATCTGTTCAGATCTGATCTGCCAAATTTCAGATCCAGGGGTTACTGTTCATCACGAGTACTGTTCATCCGGTACAGTTCATCGGGGGTTACTGTTCATCGGCTACTGTTCATCGGGGTTACTGTTCTTCCGGTACCGTATTTTTCCAACTTCGTCGGAATTTGTTTCCGATCATTTCCGTGCAGTCGGTTTTCCGATCTGAGTAACTTTTTTGTTTCTGCCTCATTTTGCGTGCTCATATTCCGGTTCAGTTTTTAAGTTTTCTGGTTTTTTCTGTTTGAATATATTGTTACAATGGAAGATAAGAGAAATCACAGTATTAGATGCACTAAGGAGGATTATGATTGGCTTCAACGGTTACTTGCCTTCGGGTCACAAAGTCCGCAGACCAACTCGGTATTCCCAGGTACGTTGTCTGGCTTTGACCTATTCTGGATTATTGATTCTGGAGCCACTCATCACATGACTGCGAATCAAGAAATTCTCACTAGCCTTCATAAAACCTCTCACCCACCGGTTAAACTTGCAGATGGTTCCTCATGCCCCGTACGCGGCATTGGATCCATTCACAACCCAGAAAACCTAATATTGTCTTCTGTTCTTGTTCCTAACTTCCCTATCAGCCTTTTATCTGTCAGCCAAATTACTAAACAAAATAATTGTTCCGTTACTTTTTATCCTAATCATTGTACCCTCAATGAACTAGGTACCAACCGAGTCATCGGTACTGGTCTTGAATCAGGTGGTCTCTATCGGATGTCCTCATTGTCTCCTCCCGAAGCAAACATCTGTGAGTCTAGTGTCTTTGAAACTCATTGTCGGTTAGGTCATCCCTCTGTAGCCGTCCTAAGGCAAATGAGACCTGGCATCTCTATTCCCGATAACTTCCATTGTGAGTCATGTCAGCTTGGTAAGCATACTCGACGTCCTTACCCCCCAAAAGTATCAAGCCGGACCATTTCCATTTTTGAACTTGTACACTCTGACGTATGGGGTCCATGTCCAGTTAAGACTCCATTGGGCTTTCAATATTTTGTTACCTTCATTGATGACTATTCTCGTGCTACATGGGTTTACCTATTGAAATCCCGTAGTGAAATCAACTCAATCTTTCATGAATTCCATGCATATGTCAAAACCCAGTTCAAAACATCCATCCAAACCTTACGCACCGATAATGCTAAGGAATATATGTCCACCGATTTCTCTACATATCTCAAATCACAAGGTATTATTCATGAGACTTCTTGCGCATATACATCTCAACAGAATGGTGTTGCTGAACGCAAGAACCGCCATCTGTTGGATGTTACTCGCACACTCATGATTCATTCTCATGTTCCTCGTCACTTTTGGGGTGATGCTGTTCTTACCGCGGTTTATCTAATTAATCGTATGCCATCGTCTGTTCTTCATGGTCAAACCCCGTTCTCTGTTTTATTTCCTAGAGGAACTCCATTTCCTCTTGAGCCCCAAACTTTTGGATGTGTAGCTTATGTCCATGATCATCGTCCCGGAGTCCCTAAAATCGACCCTCGAGCCATTCGTTGTGTCTTTGTTGGTTACTCGCGTGTCCAGAAAGGTTATCGGTGTTATAGTCCTTCCCTTCACCGATACTTTACCAGTGCTGACGTCACTTTTGATCCGTTGCGTCCTTTCTATCCAGAAGTTACCATTCCAGTTCTGATCTGTTTCCTGACCCTGATATACCTGAGTCTCACATCATCCCCATCTTTCCTGTAACTCCTGTTCCATCTGTCCCTCAGGTCTCAGACATCACAAACCAGGGTCCTACTACTGAGGGCCTACCAACCGATCCCCCGCCATTACTCTTTACATATGCTCGGCGAGGAAAGGATCACACGTCAGCAACCATTGATCCCCAACCTACCCATACCTCTGGTACATCGTCCGTCCAACCTGCCATGTCTGAACCAGATACATCCCTGCCAGTTCCTACCCATACTACCTCGGATATCCCTTCGGATACACCTGCTTATGACCCTCCAGGTGCCCCATATCCCGATATACCTATTGCCTTTTGCAAGGAACCTAGAAACTCCCCTCGTTATCCCATCCAGGATTATGTTGCCTACACTCATCTCTCTACAGAGTCTCATGCCTTTACCACTTCCCTGGATTCCTACCCGATTCCAAAAAATGTGATGACCGCTCTGACTCACCCAGGATGGCGACAAGCCATGGAAGACGAGATTGGGGCTTTAAAAGCCAATCAGACTTGGGATCTAGAACCACTACCTCCCGGTAAGCGTGTTGTTGGTTGTCGTTAGGTCTTCACAGTTAAACTTAACCCTGACGGAACTCTACATCGTCTGAAAGCTCGTCTGGTAGCTAAAGGTTACTCTCAGGCTTATGGTATTGATTATGACGAGACTTTTTCCCCAGTTGCCAAAATGCCATCTGTGCGTATTTGTATTGCTCTTGCTGCCATTCATCATTGGCCGCTCTACCAGCTTGATGTCAAGAACGCCTTTCTCAATGGTGTTCTTGAGGAGGAGGTTTATATGGAGCAGCCACCAGGGTTCATTGTTCAGGAGGAGGCCTCAAAAGTATGCAGACTACGTCGGTCCCTATATGGTCTTAAACAGTTTCCAAGGGCATGGTTTGGTCGTTTCTCTAATGTTTTGGGAGAATTTGGAATGGTTCGTAGTACATATGATCACTCTGTATTCTTCAGACATCATCAGGGACGAAGGATCATCTTAGTTGTTTATGTGAATGATATCATAATCACAGGGGACGATGAAGAAGGAATTACCAAGCTCAAACAGTTTCTTCATTCTCAGTTTCAGATTAGTGACTTAGGTCGGCTACGGTGCTTCCTTGGCATAGAAGTATCACGTTCTCCACATGGAATACTTGTCTGTCAACGAAAGTATGTTCTTGATATGCTAACTGAGTGTGGCTCGCTGGGTTGCAAACCTGTTGACAGCCCTATGCTTTCTACGAGGAAGCTCCTTCCAGAGGACGGAAGCCCAATGAAAGATCCTGAGCGATACAGACGATTGGTCGGAAAACTCAACTACTTAACTGTCACCCGACCAGATATCTCCTTTGCCGTCAGTTTCCTAAGTCAGTTCATGGCTACTCCGTACACGGGACACTGGGATGCTGCTCTTCGTGTCTTAAGGTATCTCAAAACCACACCAGGTCTAGGGATCTTATATTCTGATCAGGGTCATTGCCGTGTGGGTGCTTTCACAGAAGATGGAGATGGGCGTATATCTGGATTTTCAGATGCAGACTGGGCAGGGCAGGTTGTCCTATTTCTCGTCGATCCACCACTGGGTATTGTGTTTTTGTTGGTGGAAATCTTGTGTCCTGGAAGAGTAAGAAGCAACATACCGTATCCAGATCAAGTGCCGAATCAGAGTACAGAGCTATGGCAGATGTTACATCAGAGATGATATGGGTTCGTCGTCTCCTCAGAGAACTTGGAGTTATCTCTGATGACTTGATGCGATTATACTGTGATAATCAATCAGCTATACATATAGCCAAAAATCTTGTGTCCTGGAAGAGTAAGAAGCAACATACCGTATCCAGATCAAGTGCCGAATCAGACTAAACACATTGAGATTGATTGTCACCTAATCAGAGATCGGATAGTCGGCACTCAAAAGGATCCTCCATCCATCCAGCCAATTCATGTTAAAACAGAATTACAACTAGCAGATATCTTCACAAAACCACTCCGAAAGACTCAAATAGACTTCATATGTAACAAGTTGGGCATGATTAACATCTATGCTCCAACTTGAAGAGGAGTGTTAGTTGTCAATAGTTATAGGACTTAGTTGCAATTAACAACCGTTCACACCATATCCCTCATGTCCGTTCACACCATATCATGTAATTATTTATTCATTTTTTTATCCCTCACTCTCCCTATAAGTAGAGGGGTCATTTACTCTTGTAAACACACTTTCATATATACAAGTTTAGATTTCCTTTCCATTTCATACCTGTCTCTTTTACATAGCTCAAGGAGGAGCTCCACGCAAGGCTCTAACAAGAAAATGTTAGCGTTAATCAAACTCACTAAAGGGAAATTGTAATTATATTGAATGAAGAAGAGAATTATACAGGACAATATATAGACTATTAGACCTAGATAAATAAGGAAAAGATAACTATGTAAATAGAATAAAAAATAACAAACTAATATATAATTCTGATCTAATACACCCCCGCAAGTTCAGGGCGGTCAGCAATCTGTAACTTGGATCGCAGAAAATTAAACTTCTCTGAAGGCAGCGGCTTTGTAAAAATATCAGCAATTTTATCCCCTGTTGAGATGAACTTTACATTGAGTTTGCCCTGTGAGACTTGTTCGCGAACAAAGTGGTAATCGACTTCAACATGTTTAGTGCGGGCGTGAAAGACTGGATTAGCAGTGAGATAGGTAGCACCAAGATTGTCGCACCAAAGAGTAGGAGCTCCACTGTCCAACCCGAGTTCATGAAGAATCGGAAAAGGCCCGAAGATCAGTGAGCCAATGAGAATCAGAGAAGGCCTATAAACGATACCCTGTGTTATGATGAATCCAAAGACCCATGTTGGTCGTGCCTTTCAAGTAGCGCAGTATACGTTTGACAGCAGACCAGTGATTTTCTGTAGGAGCATGCATGAATTGACAAACCCGATTGACGGCAAAGGCAATGTCTGGTTGAGAAAGAGTAGCATATTGAAGAGCTCCAACGGTTTGCCGGTAACGAGAGGGATCATCAAGTAAAGGGCAGTCATCAGGAAGGAGCACATGAGAGGTGCTCATGGGAGTGGAGATGGGCTTGCAATCTGCCAAACCAGCCCGGTGCAGTATATCAGCAATGTACTTTTGTTGCGATAAGACAAGATCAGAATTCTTGTGAATAACTTCCACTCCAAGAAAATAATGAAGCTGACCCAAGTCTTTAAGGGCAAAAAGAGAATTGAGATGCCCAATAATGTTGGTAATAGTGTTGGAATCATTCCCGGTGATGATAATATCATCAACATAAACAAGAAGATAAATAAGTAAGCCCAAGGAGTTGAGAATGAACAATGAAGGATCCATTTTGGACCCATGAAATCCCAACTGAATAAGAGTGGTGGACAGTTTGTTGAACCAGGCACGAGGTGCCTGTTTAAGACCATAAAGAGACTTGTTAAGTAGACAGACATGATCCAGTTTGTTAGGATCAACGAAGCCTGGTGGTTGGCGCATATAGACCGTTTCTGCAAGATCACCATGTAAAAATGCTGTCTGAATATCCAATTGTCTCAAGGACCATCGATTTGTAACAGCCAGGGACAGAATAGTCCGAATGGTAGTCGGTTTTATAACAGGGCTGAATGTCTCATGATAGTCAACACCATGATGTTGATGAAAACCCTTTGCAACCAAGCGTGCTTTGTACCTGCTAATTTTCCCATTTTCACCAGTTTTCAACCTGTAAACCCATTTGCAATCAACCACGTTAGTATTAGGGACAGGTGGAACAAGAGTCCACGTACCATTCTTATAGAGCGCGTCCAATTCCTCGGACATAGCATGGCGCCATTCAGGGTACTTGTTGGCAATGGTAAAGGAAGTGGGTTCAACAGGTAGAGAGGAAGGGGCGGTGGCGGTGTAAGCAGCTGGATTGTACCGATCCGGCTGTTTAGGATGTTGCCAAAGATTAGCAGGCCTAGATCGGGTAGCTGCTGGTTGATTAACGGTGGGGGCAGTGGAAGAATGAGACGAAGATGATGGACCCGAAAAAGATGATATGGAGGTGGATTCAGCTGTGGGTGACGAGGTGTGAGAAGGTGTGTTGGTGTCAGCCGTAGGAGCTGATCGAACCGAAGGGATAGGGGAGGGGCGGTCAGCCGTAGGTGGTGATGAAGGTATAGGGGAGGGGCTGTCAGCCGTAGGTAGGGATGAAGATGGAGGTTCGGCCAGAAAGCCGGGCGGTGGGTTAGGAAAGATAGAGACATAAGGGGAAGACGGTGGTGGTGGGTTTGGTTTTGGTGATGGAGCGTAGGGAAAGATGTGTTCATTAAAGCGAACATGACGAGCAATGTAAATACGCTCGGTTAGAGGATCGAAGAATCTATAGCCGTGATGCGAGAGGCTATAGCCAAGAAACACGCAAGGCGTGGAACGGAAGTCGATTTTGTTGTGGTTGTAGGGACGAAGATAGGGAAAACATTGAGAACCAAAGACCCGTAAAAACGAATAATCTGGTTTTCTGCCATAGGTGTGTTCAAATGGGGATTTGTTTGAAGAAACTCGAGAGGGAAGGCGGTTTATGAGGTAAACGGTTGTTTCAAAGGCAAAATGCCAAAACCGCCGAGGAAGGTGAGAATGAGCCATAAGTGAAAGGCCCGTTTCAACAACATGTCTATGGTTACGCTCCACAAAACCGTTTTGCTCGCTTGTGTGTGGGCAAGAACGGCGATGAATAATACCAAGGTTACGACAAAATGAAGCTAGAGGTCGAAATTCGCCAGCCCAATCCGATTAGATGCATTTTAGTTTGGTGTTGAACTGGCGTTCAACCATGGTGACGAAGTTGGTTAAAATGGCGTAAACGTCAGATTTTTGAGATAGGGAATAAAACCACATGTAGCGGGTGTAATGGTCAACACATAACAAGAAATAACGGTGACCATCAAGAGACGGTGACGGGGTAGGGCCCCAAACATCACAATAAATAAGATCCAAAATATGATGACTACGAAAAGTAGAATCAGGTAAATGCAATTTAGATGATTTTCCCATTTGACAAGAAAAACATAAATGTTTTGATAATTTATTCGAAACTGGTAAAGAACAGTAAGAAACAATGGAATTAAAACCTTGAGCATGTGGATGTCCTAAGCGTTGGTGCCTAACATCTGAGGAAGCCTTGACAGCAGTGAATGCAACCTTGGGTAAAGTCTTGAGTTGAGGAAGACGGATAGAGTACAAACCCTGTTCACTGGGGCCCGTGAGGAGGGTAGTGTGCGTAGACTCGTCCTTCACAAGAAAATAAGAAGAATGAAACTCAAAAAAGACATTATTATCAAGGCAAAACTTTTGAACTGATCAAAGATTTTGTTTAAGTGTAGGAACATGAAGTATATCAGAAAGATTAAAAGTTTTATTGGAAGAGTAGATTTTTGAGGAGCCAATATGAAAAATTGGTATAGAAGAACCGTTGCCAACAAGTAAGGAATCGTTACCATAATATGCCTCAGAATTGTCCAAGCTAGATAAGTCTGGGGTGGCATGATGTGTGGCACCAGTGTCGGGCTTCCAAGCAGTTCCAGAGGATGAAGCAGCATCCGAAAAAGCTGTAAAGTTAGCCTGAGGAGGAGGCCGTGACTGCTGAGTGTGCTGGGATTGCTGATTTGGACACTGAGAGGGTAAGTGGCCTATTCCACACCGATTGCAGTGGCCAAAAACGGTGTTCTGAGTTGAAGCCCAAGAGAACTGCCTGGTGCCACCATTGTCTCTAGAGCATGGAGTGAAAGATCCACGCGAGTTTCCCCGGCCATGATTGTTTCTACCACTTCGGTTGTTGCTGAATGTTCTAGATCCAAAATAGGCTTGAGGTTGTGGCGGGTTCGGATGCAGTTGATACCCCAGTTGAGAAGCAGCTAATTGAATGTGTTGAAGCTGCTGTTGAAGTTGTTCAAGGTTGGGGGAAGTTGGGACAGCTGATGGCTGTTGATTTGGGGGCTGAGCCGTGGCAAGAAGGGCCTGTGGGTTGGGGCTGAATGTTTTGTTGAGTGCATAATCATGATCGGATAGCAGCGAATAGATTTCATTGAACGAGACAGGAGGTTTTCTCCCGAGCACGCTGCCTTTTAGACCGGTGTATTCTTCACGAAGCCCTGCAAGGGTGTGCATAACGAGATCGCTATCTTTTACCGGTTGTCTGATGTTGGCGAGAGCGGTAGCGTAATCTTGGACCCTGCAGAGGTAGTCAATTGGTTTTTCATCACCCTTCATAGTGATGCACATGAGTTGGCTTTTGAGATAGAATTCGTGTGAGGCAGTGTCGGGCGCATAGGCCCGTTCCAGGGACTGCCAAACTGCACTGGAGGTTTTACCTTGAACGTGCTGGTAAGATTCTTCTGAGACTGTTGAGATGAGTAATGTTCGAATGTGAGCATCATTCGAAATCCAAGGAGTGTAGCTGGGATTATCTGTTGTAGCATCGCCGACTTGTACCTTCTGTTCTGGACACGGGATCGTACCATCAACATAACCAAACAGGTTATGGGATGTTAGGAACGACTCAAGCATGGAACGCCAGTAGCCATAATTGGTGGGTTTGAGAGTGAAGGGGAATTTGTGGGAATTGTGGGTTGTCTTTTCTTGATGAGAGAAACTGATAATAGCCGCCATTGAAGCAGGCGGTTATTGGCCGGAAGTTGCGTCGGCTGGAGGTTGAAGATCGGCAGTAGGGCGCCGATTAGGGTTAGAGAAAGATTAGGAGTTGATTTGCTCTGATACCAAATCAAACTCATTAAAGGGAAATTGTAATTATATTGAATGAAGAAGAGAATTATACAGGACAATATATAGACTATTAGACCTAGATAAATAAGGAAAAGATAACTATGGAAACAGAATAAAAAATAACAAACTAATATATAATTCTGGTCTAATAGCGTTCATGGCCAAACATACGGCCAAGGTCATACCTGATATCGTTAACCAAATCCAAGCCAACTCGAGCCCAAACGCCTGGGTTGACTCCAAGGTCGACCCTCTTTAAACCACCTTTACCTACAAGCAATTTAACGCTTGCAATCCCGTACCTTTCAGTGGGAACGATGGCGCAACCCAGATGCTTCATTGGATTGACGCCATCGAACTCACTTTCATTCATAGTGAGTGTCCGGATCATTTAGGGACCCGCAATGCCATCGGAGCCTTCCAATCAACAGCACTCGATTGGTGGACGAATGAGAGAAACACTCTCGGAAATGACGTCGCTTTCGCTTTTCCTTGGAACGAGGTGAAGCAACTTATGATAGTGGAGTTATGCCCGCCTCACGAGTTGCAAAAACTCGAAGAGGAATTTTGGTCCCTCAAACAAATTAATGGTGAAAACTTGACATATACCACCTGATTCAAACAACTTAGCGTGTTAGTTCCCCACCTAATCAACACCACCGAGCACGCCATAGCCAAGTACATTAGATGCCTCCCTCAAGGCGTTCGTGACGCTGTAAGTGCCGCCTAACCCCAAACCTTAGAGAATGATTTCCGCTTAGCCACCGCCTTCACTAACAACCACGTCGAGGATGGAACCTGGTCTCTCAAGTGCTCCGCTAAGACCGCCAACTAAGCCATCATCGAAAAACCGGAGGAACCCAAGGAAGCCAAACCCCAACCAAAGCACAACTTCAACGACAAGAAACGAAAGTCTCAAAGCCGTAAATACGTTGTAGTAAATCCACCAAACCAAACCCCCGCTACTACAACCCACGAACCCAACAAAAAAACTTATAGCAGGACTATTCCTGAGTGTAACATGTGTCATTAGCACCATCCAACCACCTCTGGGTGCTGACATTGCACCACATGGAACCGGTACGGGCATTTTAACAATGCTTGCAATGTCCACGACCATAAAGTAACCAAACCGAACACCAAAACCAATAACCACCACGAACAACGGTCAGACTTGCTACAAGTGTGGTGATCCCAACCACCTTAGCCCTCAATGTCCACAACGTAACGTCCAAGGATAAATGCAAGCACCTCATGGACGTGCTTTCAACATCAATGCCATCCAAGCGCAAAACGACAATGATGTCGTGAACGTATGTTTCTTGTAAATGGTTATTTATGCTTCATTGTTATCTGATACTGGTGCGGATAAAAGTTTTGTATCCGTAGAATTTGAACCTCTGCTTTAGTGTACACGCTCTAACTTGCCCAAATCTTTCACTGTCTAAGTCGTCAATGGAAAATCCATCGCCGTTGATTCTGTCCTCCGTGATTGTGTCCTTAATCTCAACGAACACGAGTTTCTAATTGAACTCATACCCATGTAATTGGGTAGCTTTGACATCATAGTAGGCATGGATTGGCTAACTAAGGTCTGTGCCGAAGTCATTTGTTTCGAAAAGTTTATTTGCATTCCTTTTCCATCCGGTGACACCTTGAAAGCCTATGGTGAGAAACCCTCTAAAGGGCTTAAACTCATGTCATGCATCCAAGTGAACAAGTATTTACGTAAGGAGTACTTTGCCTTCTTGACCCATATTGTGGAAAAGAAAGACGAAGGAAAAAAGCGTGAAAGATGTTCCAATCGTTTGTGATTTTCCCGAAGACTTACCTGGTCTTCTTTCCACTCGTTCCATTGATTTTCGAATTGACCTCATACCCAGCACTACAACCATTGCTAAATCTCCTTACGGTCTTGCACCTTCGGAGATGCTAGAGTTATCTAGCCAACTTCAAGAACTACTTGATAAAGGCTTCATAGGTCCTAGCACATCCCCTTGGGGTGTTCCGGTCATTTTCGTTTAAAAAGACGGTTCGTTCCATATGTGCATCAATTACCACGAACTCAACAAGCTCAACATTAAGAACCGCTATCTCCTACCTCGTATCAACGACCTTTTTAATCAACTCCAATGAGCGACTTATTTCTCTAA